>JAVUPR010000450.1:0-1200000 GCA_036785695.1 Gentiana straminea
TGTCCCCGACGATCGTCCGATTATAAACTTTGTTTGTTTGCGGTTCTAATATATATCTATCTTTTGGGAAGAGGAAAAAAAAATCCATTTATTTTAATCAAAGCTAATCGAATTAATTCAAAATCCAATCGAAATATTGTCGTAAAAATTCAAACTATAATTCCAACTCGCCGTCTATTAGTGGACGGCGGGAGCTTTGTTTCGCGCCGGTTTTCTCTCCCGGTCACCGAAATTCTTCGCCGTGGAATCGCATTAATGTAATCATATTTCACGCTTTGAGATTACCTCGATTGTCTTTACATATGTTGTAGATATGGAGTTGCCGCGGGACAAGTTATCCTTACCGTTGATTGATCGAAAGTGTGAGCTTCATGGCTCGATTCCCTCCGAATACAAGTAAGTTTTGGTAATCGCGCTTTTGCGCCTCATATTTCGTTACTCTCTTATCTTGTCTTGTTGGAACTCGGAAGAATACCGTGCAAACGTGCTAATTTGAAGTTACTCTTAATACTTTGTTCCGATTAAAGTGATCGAGGACTTAACTTTAATATGTAAATAGTACGTACAACAACGGAATTCTCGTGGTGCTCATTTTCTTTTTCCCGCTAGAAACTACAGCCAAATGTTGAATGTTAGGTGCCATTACATAAGCTTCAAGTAATTAGAAATGAGCTTTAGGTACTTTGACAGGGAATAAGAAGGTGTTTCATGTGTTATGTATTGAGAGCTCTGCTTTTGTATAATCAATTATGCATTCCCAATTGGTTAAAGGTGTCATGGTAGCATATTCTATGGAAATGTTCTATTATAATTTCGTAGTAAGTAAGCTATATCTGAAAATAGATCTACCTACGGTTTCATGGTTTCTCTAGATTGTACCGTAGTCTAAATGTTTGAAGTTTGAGTGGAATCATTTTTTCTTGTTATGAAAAAGCTATGATCCTTTTTCCCCCAACGTTTTATACTCTTCACGAGTATAAGGCAGATCTAGAAAGGAGAAGCCATGACATGGACTGATCATTATTTGTTGTTAGGATGCTTTAACTCCGCGTTTACCTTCTTTACGCTTTTATCTTTCTTCGGGGAAAATGTCGTTCTAGTACTGAATCGGAAGTTTCAACCCTCTCTACTATCAAAATACTACGTACGGTGTTTTGGTGAGTAATGATTTAGTCCTGTTCTTAGGCAACATGCTGAATATCTTATTGCAAGAAAAGCTTGGCACGACATTAGCTAACGGCTCAATGTTTTAGTATCGAAATTCGTATCGGTCAAGCCATAAGTATTCGCTAGATGTATCCTGCAGAAGCAGTGGTGATCGTAATAACACGATTTTCGTATCAAATCACTTTTATATAATTATTGCCGATGTATTTTTTTCCCCGCTTAGAAAGGCTAGTAGATGCTACGAATTCGGTCAAGGTTTTTGCGTGATTGGAGGTTACATGTCACCTGTAAATGATGCATACAAGAAAAAGGTGTGCGGAGTTGATTTGGCAATGTGATTAAAGAATTTGTCTTATAAATTAGCCATGAGACATTTTCTCTTTTAAGATAAGAGGTGCATCTACAAGTTCAATCTTAAAAAATGAGAAATATAAAGAGTGGAAGCTAGTCTTATCGGCCGTTAATGGTGTCCTGGAAGAAGTAGGCATGAAAAGTGAGATTCCTTGAGCCACACTGTCCAAATATTCATGCAGTTCGACCGGACAATTGCCACTTCATAGTCGTATCAATACCGTTTTATTTTTTTTCCTTTTTATGCGCAAAATTTGTCAAAGTTGTTTGGCAGCAGATTCTTTTACTTTATAATTTTTACTATACTATGAGCTCTCTTATTATAACTATTAAATAAATTAATTTGTTCACAAACAAAATCACACAAACCCTTCCATGAAGTCCGCTTGTCTGGAAGTGTCCAAGGCTCTTATGAATTGGCGCTTAAGTACTGTGGCACATAACCATTTGACTAGGATTTGCAACTTGCAAGTTCCGTGCCCTTCTCTTTCGAGAAATCTCCGTATGTGTTGTGCATGTGATTTACACCGATCTTTTCGTATGATCTCCTTTATATGATTGTCCTCCCTCTTATTTTTGTTTCCTTTCTCTCTCTTCTTAATGTGTAGGATCTTGTGTCTGCTTGAACATCGCATCTCAATGTGTGAGCCGATTTGCGAGAAGCTCGAGATTTTGTGATGGTTGATCCGGGAGGTCTCTCTCCCCCTCACTGTCTCTCTCTCTCTCTCTCTCTGTATATATATATATATATATATATATATACACACACACACACCGAGAAAGAAATCAACAAGTGGTAGAAGTTATTTACAAATGTGTTGGTACATTGTTAAGTTGCTGTATTTTGTGTGTTTCGTGTGGTCGTGTGTACCATAGTTGTAAAGTCAAATTCCTTTATACTTTATTTTTTTCTTTTGTATTTACAGATGATGCTTAACTTTGCGAAAGGCGAATCGGAAAGTACCTCCTTACCGAGTAGAACCATCACCCAGCTTTTATCAAGAATTAAGAACCTTGTTATCAAGCGAGCTTGTACCATTTGGTGAGTTCATCACTACAGGTTTTGAAGATTACCTAGTCTTGCCTTTGTTTCCTTCAGCATTTTACTTGGTTCTTAATTAATTGTCCTTTTAGAATGCTTATGCATGTTTTTGGTTTTCGGACTATTTTGGAACCGTCACTCATTCTTATTAAGTAGTGTTAATGCCATCAAAGAATATTTTAACTATTTGTATCTCAAAAATCATGCTACTTACTAACATCCATATGTACATGCCAAAATCTTAAACGACAAATAATTAGGAGCATTGAGGAGTAGTTGTTGCCCGTTCTCTCAATGATAAGCTAATGTATCTCATGATTTTTTTAGCCTTGTTTTTTCTTTTTCACCAATATTCATGTTTAAACAATGAACCTTGAAATTACTTATAAGTGTGATTCTTCGAGATGCATTTTGATTTGATCGGTGTAATTTACATGGTACGTTCCGGAGGTGAAAATTCTTTATTTTGAGGGTAGCACATGGTGTTTTAGGTTCTCTTAAGGTCATGCTCGTTTGTGGATCTCGACTTTGCTCGTATCGTTCGGCATTCCCGGAATTTGGATTCTCGACTGAGGTGATTAGCGTATAACAACTTACTTGAAAGCAAGATTCTATTTAACAACTCGATACATGATATACTTATTACTCACAACCGTAGATGGCATGAGAACTTTTTCAACTTATGGCACGTTTGGATTATGGTAATGGAATGGAATAGAATGCTTTTTTCATTCCATTCCATCAATTTGGTGTGTTTGGCAACGGAAGAATCAGTAATATGTTTTCATTCCAAACGAGAATGAAAATGGATCATCAAAAATCCAATGGAATGGTCGGAATGGAATGAAAAAATAAATTATGCAATAGTTAGACCCGATTCCATTCCATTGTCTACCTTACGTAGTAATGGAATGATATCATTCCATTCCATTGCATTCAATTCCAACAAATTCATTCCATTCCATCAATCCAACAAGTTCATTCCATCTCCATCCAATTCCAACAAGTTCATAAGTCATGTGATGTCATTTATCTATTTGTAAGTGCATGTGATGTCATGTTGCAAAACTTGCGATCCCCCTGTGATGTTATGCAGATTCGATATCCAGGGAATAAAAGAAAATGAAAGTGTTAAACACACGCCCATTGTTTTCAATACAAGGAAAAAAACGCCGATATGATCAGTTTTATTATCAAGAACTTGTTCATATTACAATCAAGTAACTTTTAGCGGACCACTAGATTTGTGTGATTTAAGTCTTTAATGTCCGAATTCTCGATACGGAGTTTTTTATCGAACGGATACATTTTTTGTAGGTTAGAACAATATGCGAGACTTTGGATTGGTCTCCGCATCCGCAGGAGATGGTCAAGATGTTAATAAAGTTATTTGTAACAACGATATTATGAATGATAATAAGGTAACAGAAGTTTGTTTTGCTTTGTTTCTTATTTACCTTGTCAACATTGAGGTACTGAATTCAATATAGAAGTTTTCATTGCGGTAATGTGTACTGTGAATGAAATAATTGAGCCGTTAAACCCACAATCATCGATTTGATTATGCATGGAACATTCATTAACTATTCCATTTCAATGCAATTGACTCCTAAGCGAAACAGTAATTGTTTACACTTGTTCAGGTAATATCAAAGTGGTTGATGAAGTACCAAATAATATCAGGTTCGACATTGCTAAGGTAACCCGAAAAAAGAAGAAGAAAAAAACTGTCTTTTGCATAGGTGGCTATAGGTGAACATGTAATTATTATTAAAGAGATTTGTGGTTTATTTCTTGCTAGGCAATGCATTTCCAGGGGGTTGTCTTTGAAGTACTTGACTGCAGATGAAGTAGCTGAATATATTCGTCGGCATGACCTGTACAGGTTGAAGAACAATGATGATCCCTCTATTGTCGATTGATAGAATGGATGGCTTCCAAACAAACATGTGAGTACTACACTTGTCCCGTTTCGTCTTTCACTTTTAACATTTTATGTTTTTTTTCATATTATATACTATCACATTACAAAAAAATAATGTTGTACTGTACTTAAAAAGTTATTTTTCTCATTCTATCCAATTTGCTACTAATTATTGTTACGAGAATGCACAAGGTAGGGCAAATTAGGTCATATCAATGAAAAAAATGGATTATATTAATACGGTGTGAATGGAAATCTGGCGAAATTGGGACGGAGCTGGTATTTTCCTTAGTAATTAAGGAGATCGTACTTGTTTTATTTGGTGCTTTCAAGATGTTTTAGATTAGTGGCCGGGGAAGCCATTAAACATATATTAATGATGTAAGCGGTACGTAGCTAATGAAAATCAAATGTAATGAAGAAAAATATTTGGTATACAAATTTTGATGAAAATAGGTAGTTGCACAGGGGAGAATATTGTGTATCTCCAGCGCTTCACAGCGGAAGTACGGCCAGGATTTTATTAATGTATTTAAACCGCGTTGTGTGCTTCGATCGTTTCACCCGTCAACTTCAGCCCTTAAATACCCTCACCAATAAAATAACTTTAAGTTGCTGAAAGCATGATTTGAAGAATTCTAGGTTGATGAGTTTGTATTGTATGCCTAAGACATGGCTCATTCGCATCACTGAGATGATTGGATGATCTTTACATGCTAAACCCTCAATCGTTTAGATGATTGCATTATCTTTTGGAGTGTCGTCTGTCATGTCTCTCTATTCATTATGTGTTTAATTTTTAAGACTACGATATAGAAGGTCAAAAGCTTTGAGACTTGCATGACATATAGTATGTCTGCCCTGATGTAACGTAGGTAGGTCCTTGATTAATTTTTCCTTTCTTTGTATAGTTACTTCAACATCTTTGTTCTGAGTTTAAATTAACAAGATCTCCTTAAAAAAGAAAAAAAAAAATTCATCTTTTTGGAGTGGAAAAATATAATGGAGAAATATTTTCAGAATGGCTTTGCAACTGGTGTCATTGTAAATAATTTGACTACTGGATTGGAATTCCATGCCGAGTAATGATAGAGGCACAACCGATGACACAACCTAATTTCTCTCTATTGAATTTGATGAGTCTCAATTAATTGTGATTGTGATGTAGGCTAATTGACATAGAAGAGCTATAAAGTAAAGATAAATACACAAGAGTAAATCCAAGCTCTTAGATAATTCACTCATAAAAAATGAGTGGATTCAATATTTCATGATTACCTAACGTGACATAGCTTTTAGGGAACTAGAGGTTTTTATAGGCTTAAAAGCCCATTAGATAAAACTTAAACTAGAAAAGCCCATCAAGATATCCACTTACTTAACACATAAATAAAATACTACTAATAATTAAATTAAATGTGCTACATCATCTCCACCCCCTATACAGCAAGCTCGTCCATTGACGATGGCAAGTCAAGCACATTGAAGCTTCCGAGCTCACCAATACATCCTTTGGAGCTGACAAATAAATCATTTGGTGGATCGAGTTCATACACCATCTTTGCCGAACAATTTCAGAGTTCCTTTAAATTGTCCATTCTCGCTCAAAATGCTCAAACATAAAGAGATTGCTACACTTAGCTCAACCATGATGAGCTTCCTTTCCATATTGGGGTTGTTTACATCATTCCAATCCTCCCATGGAATAACTCGTCCACGAGTTAGATCGGGGCCGGAGAGAAACAACCCACTGGAAGGCAAGCCGGAGTTGATGGTTTATATTCTCATAAATCGAGGGATGGTAGGTTGCTCTGAATATTTTAAGGATAGTTTCTGAATCCTTCATCTGAAAAATGAGTCTTATGGCATTGCAAAGAGCAGCAAATTCATCCAGGTCAATAAGGAAATCATTACTATCATGTGCAACGCCTCAAATTTTAGTGTGCAATCTTCCATAGATATCTGAAGCAATATCCAATAAGTGTGAAGCTTCTCAAGAGTTTGAATGGCCTGATATTCTTCCATGAACCCACGATTTTTCTTTACAAGATCAACTTTAACACCAGTAGCTTTGGTACTGCCACTTGCAGGTTTTCGCAATCGATGACAGCATAAGTATCTGTTTCGAAACTCCCCGATACTCCATCCAGAATGCTATGTGAGTTGGCACGAGGAGCTGTTGCTTGCCATGTATTTTCATCCAGCAACACTAATTCATTTATTATTCCCTTTTTCAACACACTGATAATAATAATAATCTGCACCAATGTAATTAACCTTTTCGCACCTTCAGTAGTCGACGGGATTACAACATTACTGATCAAGTGGCTAAGAACCATGTCAAGAACGCTACCATTCCAGGGCTCTAAGGAAGGTGTTGCTTCCATGTTTATTGCAGGAAAGTCCAACGACAAAACAAGTGAATGAACATATGCTGCATGGAGGTGGCCGAGTCCATGGAATTCTTATCAATGCGAAATTCTACATACACAGCCCATGAGTGTGGTTCCCGATTCCACCCAGCACTATTTAGCTTTGCATTCATCCATGCAACAACAATGTCATGGTCACTGCTTCTCAGCCGATTCTCCGTTCTTGTTTTGATTTGTGAGACAAACTGCTTGACACGCTTTTGATCTTTAAGCTTGTCGATTTTCCAACAACCTCCAGGGTCTAAATAAAATTGATGCAAACCGAGTAACTGAATAAGTAGGAGCCATGTATGTATACTCACCATAAATTAGGCTTGTAGAGATGTTCTTGTTGTTATAATCAAGGAGATTTGTAATTTTGACTCCTAAAAGTAACCACATTCAAGGCTTCAACACTCACATCAAAGGGGATCTTCTTTTCTGGTATGACATCAAATCGGGAAATGTCGAATGGTGTAACACTTCCAACAGCATAATCCGTTGTTTGAGTTGTTGCGACTTTCACCCCTCCCTTAAACAACTGTGGCTGTACCATGGCTCCAATGGGAAGTTGTTTACTCTTCAAATGAGCTCTCCTTTATGCATCAGTTTCAGCTTCTCAACTTCAAAATCAAAGGCCCCTTGTACATCATAGTCCTTCACACTACAAGAATCATTTTCTCTTTCCAACACTTCAATCACATGGTGTCCTACTGGCTACTGCTTCTTGTTTGCTGATGTAAGATTCACATGGCACTTCTGTCAAACACCTTGTGGGCATGAACAACCTGTCTGCTTTTCCCCTTGAGGATTCATCCTCTTTACTGCCACCACCACCATCCTTTTCCTCTTGTTTGGTTTCGATAGGTTGGTAACGGGCATATTGTCAAACGGTTAGCGGGTTTCACCGTAACCAGTTGCTTTGATTGCTCGTTAACAGAAACTCCCTCTAAACAACCATTCCTTTTGCTGTCACCAACATTCTTCACAATATTTTTTTGTTTCAGTAGCTGCGGTATTATGGTAGAGTCCATTTGACAAATTAACCACAAAATTCTCACTCGGGGTGTTGTAATATTGTGATGGACATTTCATCAAGCAGTTGGTGTGCTTCATATTCTCTACATTTTCCGCTTTGTTCAATTGGTTATGGAATTTTGTCAAACACGTGGTGCGTATGAATCTCTCAGCAATTAAACGCTTCATCCGCCACCACGAGAATCTATGGTGTCGTAATCGATGCCACCATGATTCAGCGCAATTAAACGCTTCATCCGCCACCACGAGAACCTATGGTGTTCTAATTGATGCCACCACCATGATTCAGCTTCATCTTCAAGAGCATATGAAGCCAACATACATTTAATCCTTTCCGGCGGTTGTGCCTCTCCGAATTATTCCTCAATATCATCAATCCAATCCCACAAAACTTCTATATTTTGGGGAACCGTTGTAGGTGGGGCAGAATCGATCAGAAAAAACGCTTGTTCTCTTCTTCAAAATTGCGATTCCGGTAGTGAAACCCATCGCCGACGTCAACCGCAGATACACGAGGAGCATCTTGCCGAATTTGGTTGCAGTCACGCAGAGGGTGGTGTCTCAGCCCCGTCACAACTCGATCGGTTTCTGCCCCCAAAGAAACAGTCTTTTGATTAAGCCGTGATGGAGTATCCCATAGGATCTTGAACCCCGACAAATCGCGGATCCATTATCTTAAAATTTCATTTTAGTCATCAACAAGCAAAGAGAGAACATATCTTTCCGATCAAAATGATGTTGAAGATCTATAAAGAGAAATTTGGCTTGGGTCGGGTTGGGTTCATTTGGGTTGGGTTTTTCAAAGTATTAGTCGGGTTGGTTTAAGAAAATACTAACCCAAACCGAACAAAATTAATAGAAAACCCAATGGTTTATTCCGGGTTGGTTTCGGGTTGGGTTGGGTTGGTTTTCGGGTTTTAAGTCGTAAACAATGTATTTATAATCAAACTTTGATGTAATAAAATCCATTCATGTATTCTATCGAAATTCAAATATTTTACCACGTCCATGAGAAACGATATTTAAAGACAATTTTTATGGACATCATATTACGAATCCAATAATCCACGACACAACCAACAACGTATAGAGATTGTAACAAAGAAACAATACTTAAGCGTTAAGGAAATAAATACGTGAAAATTTAAAAGTTAAAGAAATGATCCATGATTCATTCGAAAAAATATTATATTCATCAAATAGTCATTTTAGTCTAATTCGCAATCCTACGGATGTTTTTCATTTTTCAATTATCACACCAGAATAAATGTTGATCGAAAATGAATAGCAATAACCTTTTTCATTGGCTATCAATAGAATTATCTATTGTAATGTCTTTCGGGTTGGGTTGGGTCGAACCGAAAAAAAAAATAAAAACCCCAAACCAACCCAATAGCATTCGGGTTGGGTCAAAAAACCAACCCAATGTTTTTTGGTTTCAACTGGGTTGGGTTATTTTGGGTTGGTTCGGTTTGAGTTTTGGGTTGGTTCGGGTTTATTGGGTTTTTTTGCTCGGCCCTACTATAAAGTAAAGATAAAGTCACGAGAGCAAATTCAATCTCTTAGATAATTCACTCATAAAAGAGGATTTAATATTTCATGATTACCCAATATGATATAGCTTTTAGGGAACTAGAGGTATTTATAGGCTTAAAAGCCCATTTGACATAGCTTTTAAGGAACTGGAAAAACCCATCAAGCTACACATAAATAAAATACTATTAATTAACTTAAATGTGCCACATCACCTATCAAAATCAATGGTGAAAAATCAGGTTGTGCCTATATCATTGCTCTCCTATGCACCACTTTGTGTGCGGGGCGGACGCGAGGCCGGACAACGGGGCGAAAATTCTAAAAAAAAATTGCAATAAAAAAATGTGTAGTAGTGATCTTTTCTGCCCCTACGATTAGAAAAAATAATTATGTACTATACATCACAAAAACGCGACGATGCATTTTGCTTTATATGATAAAAAACACGACTATGTATTTTGCTTTATATGATAAAAAAACACTAATATATATCGTATGATCCGAACGATTAAAACTTGTCTTATCGATAAAGATTTAAAAACACTGCCAACAATATTTTTGAAGTAAAATCAATATTCTAAAACCGATATATATATATATATATATATATATATATATATATATATATATATATATATATATATATATATATATATATATATATATATATATATATATGTATATTTAAATTTATCACTTTTGTAATAACTATATATATTTATTTACATGATAAAGTTTTATGTCGAGTTATCGAATTATAATAGATTATAGGGGCGAAAATAAATTTTATGAAGGACGAAAAAATACATAACGTATATATATAGTGTATTTCGGATTCGAGGGCGAGTGCCCCACCCATAGGGTAGATCCGGCCATGTTTGTGTGTGAAAGCACACTTTTATTTTTATATTAATAATAGTACTACTATTATTGTTTATTTATTCAGATTGCCGTCCGTTTTGTTGTCTTCAAATGTTTCTGTGTTTGTCTTTTGTTTATGATGAATATGAAGGGAGTTTCATATTTTTGGTTTTAAAATGGCCGAAAGCGATGTACTGTAATATCGATCTAAACAAATCATCCAGATCAGAAAACATAAATATGTGTTTTGATTTTTTTCCGATAATGATAACATTATTTGCCAAATAAAAGCTTTTGACAAATTTAAGTTTTCAATTTTTTTTTCCGATGATGATAACATTATTTGCCAAATAAAAGCAATTATCCTATTTTTCTTTTTGACAAATTTATCCTAAGTTTGGACATGATAATCATTAATCATTGCTTTCGTAACGTTTTGCAAATTTTTTTTTTTTTTTTTTGGTGATATATATTATATATATACACACACAAAAAAAAAAATCTAAGTTACTAGTAGTAATTATTTTTCCTTTCATTCTCGATTTCAATCATATGCAGTTATATTTATCATATCATTTGGATTGTAATATTATATGAATAAATCATTGATGGAAAAAAGTTATGAGGGATACGAGCGTCTTGTTTCATGCTAAAAGGAGGCCGGGCTGCCCGTTTTGAGTGGGACAGGAGGCCTTTATGGAGTCTACACACCTGACAGCATTGGGGAGATTTTTTTATTTGTTTACGGATACGAAATTTACATACGTAAATACTTACCCCTAAGCTAATGCGTATTGACATTGGGGAGATCTTTAACTTTAATTAATCTCGACTAGCCAATAATTATTATTGTTTTTTTCTCGACAAGCTAATGCCTATTTGGTGGGTTAGATTGAGGTTGAATGGATTCAGAAGAGAGAAAATAAAATAAAATAAATTGAAATGATGATTATAAAGTTGAAATTTGTGTAGATGAAAAAAATGTTTGATGAGAGAAATTTTAATGAATATTATATTAATAAAGTAATGGTTAAATAGTGTAGTGAGTGAATAAAGTAAATTGATTAATATTATTTTATTTGTTGATGGTGAAATGATTGGTGAAAGAATTATAATAAAATAAATAAAATAATGATAAATAAAATAGTATAGGGAATAAAATATTAAGTTGGATCTAAATGGATCCAACCCAACCCGAAATCAAACAGGGCCTAAGGTTTTGGATTTGTGTCTCAATTGAGGCAAATGTATACATGTGTTAAAAGAATATCTTGTTCAATATCCTTTGTCCCTTATCTCAACTCTCATGGCATATTTACACACTTATGTCTTCATGTTCATGCCCAGTCTCTTAGGTTAGGCATCCATGAAACTAAAATTCTAGTGGGAAAGTTTTGAATACTCATGCTCATCAAATCTTATTCCAACTCTTGTTCTCCACAACAAAAATCCTCATAAAGTTCTTTATCACAAACCACCTGACTATCGAGTCTTTGGATGTATATGTTACCCTCACCTCAGATCCTAACACACTCACAAGTTCCAGTTCCACTCACAAAAATGTGCTCACTTAGTGTCTATTTTTAACGGAGTCCGCGGACCCCTATCTAAAGGGTAGATCCGCCCCTGGAGATAGACATACATTATGTTCAAGATTAAGCCCTAAAGAAGTAACTACAAGTCTTGTATGTGCCATCTCTAGATCAAGTAGGAGATTCACTAAACCCTTGTCAATCCCGCGTTTTCGAAATTGAGGGCTTAACTCAATGTCTTTAAAGCCGTATTTTGTTGGAGGGGGAATGTTAGAGATTTTACTAATGCATAGAACATATTATGTGTATTACATTTGTAATGTCACTCCGTCCAAAGTACTATTTGGTCGATGTGTAAAGGTTGTTACATCTTGGTACTTATACGGTGTAGTATTGTAATCTAAAGTTTATTATGATAATGAAATTTTTTTTTTTGTTTTTTTTGAATTCTAAGTGATAGATTCTTTCTATGAATTTTGTCGATAGACATTGTGATTTATTTGCGTATTTGATAATATATAGACACATATATGACATAGTATTTGATGTATTTTGATTGGTATCACAATAATATTTGACTCATTAAAAATCAAATCTAAAATTAAGATACGATTTTATAAGGAAGAACATGTATTTTGACTCATGTAAAATTGTAGAATATAGTTTGAGACAAATATGATGCACAAATTTTAGGTTGGTCCAGGTGGAGATCCTATTTGGTGGTTTTCAACCAATAGGAAATGTTGTTATTAAATTGGACATCTAATGGCAGAATACAACTATTAATAAATTTGTATTAAATTAATGATATGATGGTTCAAAACTTGTATTTAGATCATCCTAAAATTGATGTGGTGGTAGATGTCTTTGGCATAGCCCTTCAAAAAAAAAAAAAAAAAAAAAAAAAAAAAAGAAGGCATATAGGCTTAAACAAACAATTAAATATGAGGAAAGTAAGGAAACTACATCTAGCCTGAAGCACTTAATTTTGTAGTCGAGTTACTGTTAATTTTTAGTCTCTCATTGTATAGTCTTTTGTTCTGCTTTTAAACATGTGTACAATTGTTTCTTTTAATACAAAGATCATGTTTTAAAATTAAAAAAAAAAAAACAATTAAATATGAATCCCCACATGTCGTTTTCGTTGTTCGTGCAGGACCCCATTACATCACATTGTCTCTTTGTATGCACAAATTCTCTTTCTCCCTCGTCAACTGTGCGTCCGGCCGTCCTAGGAAACCAACAAAATTCACACACATGCTCCTCCTCTACGTATCAACTGTTGTAGTATTTTTTAACTCTCTCCTCCAGTTATAACCTTTTTTTTTTTTACCGGTCGCATCCTAAAAATTATACTCAGCCTGCCTCTCCTGTTATATTTTTACTTTTACTTTTGTTTATTTATTTATAAGAATCTAATAAGATGCAATTTGCAGGACTGTGAAACACGAACGAGTAGTACTCCTCCATTCTAGTGGGTTTAAAAGGCGGGAATTGGATTCTGCTTGTAGGGGCTACTTAGCAGGAGCTAGAACGGGACAACGCGGTTTCCTCCATTCAAGAGGAAAGTGGGCATAATTTTCCTTAAAGCTGACACCAGAATTGAAGACGACAATTCCGGTTTGTTACAGTCAAAGACTATTTATTATGACGTAAAGATTCTTTCTTTCTTTCCTTTTTACTTACCTCTTTCCCTTCAAAAAAAAAAAACAAAAACAAAAAAGAAAAATACTCCTACTCCTACTCCTACTCCTACTACTACTACTATTAGAGTCCGTTTTTTGTTTTCTACGAGACTGTAGCCGATGGGACGGAATGGCGGCGTCGGCGTCGGCTGTGGTAAAAGTGGCAGTAGTGGGGATGATGATGAGACGGGGAGGTGCGTAACTCAGAACAAATCTTCGGGATGGAGATGTAAACAGATGGCTATGAGGCCTCATCGGCTTTGCCAGCACCATTTTCTCAGACTTCAGACTTGTACATCCGGCTCTGTTCTCCCGGGTGGTAGTGGGGATTATGCTGCTGCTGATGATGATGATGAGACTGAGAGGTGCGAAAAGCATAACAAATCGTCGGGATGGAGATGTAAACAGTTGGCCATGAAATCTCGTCGGTTTTGCGAGCACCATTGTCGCAATTTTCTCAAGGGGAATCTTAAGACTTCTGCTGCCGGCACGGTTCAGCCAGGTGATGAGTCTGAGAGGTGCGCAATGGAGAATAAATCATCGGGATGGAGGTGTAAACAGAAGGCCATGGAACCTCATGGCTTTTGCGAGCACCATTGTCTCAAATTCCAGGATGGCCTGAAGCCGTCCTCTTCTGCCGCCGGCTCGGCCCAACCAGGGAGTGGTGGTGGTGTCAGGGATCAGGATCAGGATGAGGATGAGGAGGAGTCTTGGAGGTGCACCAAGCAGCACAAACCGTCGGGATGGAGATGTAAGCAAAAGGCCATGAAGCCTCATCGGCTTTGCGAGCACCATTTTCTCATACGGAAAGTTCCAAAAGCTGGGGGAACTGAACAACCAATCGATGAAAAGCAGAAGAAGATTAGCACACTGTCCGCCTCTGAAGTTGTCAAACTTCAGAAACCACCGTCATCTTCTGCCTGTGGCCAAGTTCCAAAATGTGGGGGAACTGAACAACGAATGGATGAAAAGCACAAGATTGGCACACGATCGGCCTCTCAAGTTCTCAAACTTCAGAAGCCGTTATCTTCTGCCGGCAGCAATGTTCCAAAAGGCAGGGGGACCGAACAACAACGAATGGATGAAAAGCAGAAGATTGGCACACGGTCGACCTCGACGAAAACCAAAGCAACCGTTTTTCTTGTTGCTTCCCCTGTGATTGAGCAAGTGGGTGGAAAACGGAAGCGTAGCAGTAGCAGACGGTTAAGTTGTGTTGAAACTGCCGGCGTTGAAGCTTCTTCTTCCATTTGCACTGACAATGAAAATGCGCAAGTGGGTGAAAAGAGGAAGCGTGGTAGGCCACTTGGCTGCAAGGATAAAAAGAAAAGGAGGAGAAGAGGGGAGAAGATTCATCAAGATATGAGAAGTGGCAGTGATTTGGGTATGATTCCTGGAAGTGGTAATGGAATGGAGAATGGATTCGATTTAATCATGGAGCGGACGGAGAGAAGGGAAAGGCCAAAGGATTGTAGTAATAACAAGGAGGGAACCATTAGTGAAAACAATGCGAAAAGAAATTGTGAGAGTGGTGAAGTGATCAGTGAGAGTGACGTGGGTATGATTGCTGAAAGTGGTAATGGAAATGAGAATGGATTCAATTCGATTATCGAGCGGAAGGAGAGAAGGGGAAGGCCGAAGAAGAAGAAGGATGGTCGAGGTCGGCCAAGAGGTTTCATGAATAAGAGCAAACTCTGCATTGTCCCTTTTGCAGATATGATGCAGAAGGATGGAAATGCGACTGTGAATGATGAGGTTAATCCAGGTAATGGATATGGAGATGACGTTCTGAAGAAGAAGAAGAAGAAGGAGGAGGAGGAGGAGGATGGTCGTGGGTGGCCTACAAAACTATCTCTTGATCTGAACAAGACTACGAAAAATGATGATATACAGAACGGAACAAGCGGGTTTCTTTCAAAAGCTGATCCCGATAGAGGTATTGTGGTTGCTTTATGCTGTGACAATATTAGTAATGAGGGCCTCAAAATGAAGAAGGTTGGTCGTGGTCGTGGTCGTGGGCGTGGCCGCGGGCGGCCAAAGGGTTCAAAGAATAAAAAAACAGAGAGTTCAGTGAACGATCAGAAGAAATTATCTCTGGAGGTTTTCAAACCGAATAATGAAAGAGGAAGGTTGATAAGGCCAGAAGGTTCAGTGGTTTCTGGTGAAGGAGATGATGTTGTTTACTTTGACAATGGAAGATATGTAATTGTGCAATGGAAAGCTGTCGGTGAGCAGCCTAATGAGAATGGGGAGAATGTTATTGCAAATTCTTCATTTAAAAGAGACAAAGATTTTGCTGGGAGGATTACTCTTGAGTTGCCATCTGCTGCTGATATTGATCGCCAAAGGCGCGAAAGTAGCAAATTGTTTGAGTTTATTGGCAATGGAAAACAACTTGGAACGACTCCCTTGAGGTTACTGGTCAGTCTTTTTTCATTCGTCTTCTGTGCATAGTTTAAAGGACAGTGATTTAGTTGGATGACACCCAACCCTTCTGTGTGATTAAGCGCTAATCCGCAGATTAAGCAGTTTGTAATCTTATTCTAAATGACAAAGTTCATTACACAAGTGTCCTAAATGATTACGTTAACTCTGGATGAACCATTATGTATCATCTCCATACATATCTTAATTTATGTACCTAAAAACTCTAGCATATATCACACACGAACTTGACTCTAAATCTTAACTAGAATCTGACAAACATACAAATGATGCATGCATGGATTTTAAACTTGATTTCACTTTCTCCAATATAGTTATTTCAATCCATGTATACTATTTCAACAGTTTTTAACATCTTTTGCAACAATAGTTAGATTTATGACACATAACTTGTTGAAACATGCAAAACAAAGTAGTCGACGTTGAATCAGATGTGACTGGCGGCTGCACTGCCAATTTTCTTCCCACAGTTCATTCACTTTTTTTTTACTTGGTGATGGTGTATTCTCTAGGATGCTACCAGTTCGAAAGATCATAGAGGACTACTTTGTCATCAATGTTTCAAAAAGAATAAAAGCGAGATCGTTTTCTGCTACAAATGCAAAAGGAAACATTATTGTTCTGACTGCATCCGCAAGTGGTAATGATAATTTTTTTGTTCCTTTGTTAATGAGTTTTACAATTCTCTGCACTCATGATTTTAATTTCATGTCTCTATTCCCCCACCCCCACCCCCACCCTTGTTCTTTTGGTTGTATGCAAAACATGTTTATTCCTTCAGTTGCAGCTTAACAGCTATTTAAGAACTTTTTCTCAAATACAAAGCCTCTTTTGGAACTGAAATGCATGGTTCTCAGCACTCTAAGCCACGACTTTTATGAGAAGGAGAATGTTAGGAAAAGGATTTTCTTGTGTTTTTTTATACGATCCTCGGAAGCAACATAGGTTATTATTAAACTATACCCACTTTGTAATTTGTCTTGGGTACTAAGCCTTTTCCAAGTAGCCATCACAGTATCTTTGCAAAGCACGGGTATCCTTTCATTTACCATGCAACTCACTCTCTTACCTAGACTTTATGGTACTTGTCACTGAGAATTGTTTAGGCTTTTCAGGTGTCCACAGAGAATCGGTTAGGATTATGTCACTTGTCACAGAAAACGATTGTCTCCCTATTGTTTAGCAGCAGTTTAATAATTGACTTCTGCTACTCAACCAAGGATAAACGAGTATGGAGAGACTCACGCCCTTTAAACCCGCTTAACACCTGGACTTGCCACCATGGAACCGTTTAGACTAGTTGGGAAGGATGATGTGGTGATGCACTTCAAACTGAACTTCTTAACATCACTCGGAAAGTTGTAATCATAGTGCACGTTTATACAAGAACTTCCATTTCATAAAATTGTAGGCTTTCATAATGTCAATCTTAATAGCACTTTGTGACAATTCATCACTATTTCATGCATTAGAAGGATATTCTCCTGAATAAGCCTTCCCTTAATGAATTTTTACCAATTGTCCCCCACCAATGAAGCTAAAACTGACCAAGCCTTTTATCCATCACTTTGCTAATGCATTTATGCAACATAATGCACTTTTTGTCCTGTTCTGTTTTTGATGTAAGATTGTTGGATAATTATGATTTATGAATAGGTACCCAGAGAGAACAGAGTTGGAGATTGAAATTGCTTGCCCTTTTTGTCGTGGTAATTGCAACTGCAGAGCTTGCCTGCGAACAAACATAGATTTCAAGGCATGTATGTTTAAGCTTCTTTTTTTTTTTTTTTTTATTTTTTATTTCTTTATTACCCTTTTCATTTAAGTCCCAAGGTCTGTGCTCTCGTTTACTGTAGGGTGTTGACAAAGATCTAGATGAAAACCTTAGAGCAGAAAGGTCACTTTATCTGTTGGCATGTGTTCTGCCTCTTCTCAGACGTATTCAACAAGAACAGAACACTGAGCTCGACGCTGAAACAAAAGTACAAGGTAGCGACATTATTTGCGTATCGGTTTGCCTTCTGCATTTGGTGAGATGCTTCTATACGTTTGATAACGCCTTCTATGTCTCTCTTGTGTTTTAGGTGCTCAAATAGCAGAAGAAGATTTAGCGCAATCAGAACCTGATAAGGACGAACGAGTGTACTGGTAATTATACCTCTTGATTAAGGATTCCTTTTGATTTTCTAGTGAGTTCACTTATCAACATGCTGTTTGGAGGTGTCCTGGTGTTTTCTTTGGCTTTATAACGAGGAAGAAAGAGATACGGGTATATTTTTTCCAAAGGGATAAAGACGCATCAGGCCCCTTTTGTTTCATGATTTTTTCACTTTATCGGTTTATCCCCAATGTTTCATCTTGGCACTTTACCTCTCATCTATGCATCTTTTTCTACATTTCCGGTACAAAGTGACACGTGTCAAGCAACCAGCAATGAAGGTACTGAAAAAACTATAGGGACCAAAATGAAACATTGGGACCAAAATCGTCTTTATACCTTTTTCCAAACTGTTGAATTATCTGTTTTAAGCCTTAGATTATCTGCTTAATCTGATTATCTTAGCTCTGAATCTGTTTATCCCTAGATTGGGTTAGCTAGGTTTTTTTCTGCTGCTAGTGTTCTTAGCTGTCGCCTATTCTGCAACTTGGCTTTCTAGCCTTTGTGACTCCTTTTATACATATTGCTTATCTCTTATCTTAACTCGATAAGAAGATCGAATAAAATCATCATTCTTTAAGCTCTCTTTCTCTAATTCTAAATCTGTGATTTATTTCTACACAAACTATAAAAAGATTCTGAGCTAAAGAAGTCTCTGATTGTTCTAATAAACGTGGTGTGACATTACGAACTAAAAGCCTGATGAAAATTGGCCCTAAGAGAATCACTTGTCTGTTCTCTGTGCTGATGATTCCTTAAAAATCGTTCCTTGCGGATTGTCTATTTTTCTGATAAATGTTGTGGCTTATTACTAGTAGATTTGCTATAATCAATTGGAGAATTCCTTCTGCAGCGACAATTGCAATACGTCAATCGTAAATTTTCACAGAAGATGCTCAAACTCTGTATGTAGTTATGAAGTATGTATCAATTGCTGTGATGAACTCCGAAATGGCTTGAAAAATGGATCCCTGGAAAAAGGAATATGTCCCTCTGAGCATTTTGAAGTACTGCATGGTCATATTGCTGGTTGGAGGGGAGAGTTAACAGATGCTATTTCGCATGAAACACCGAGAGATTTACCTACATGGACTCAAAATCCAGATGGTAGCATACCATGCCCTCCTAAGGAGCGAGGTGGTTGTGGTTCCGGAGAACTTCTGCTAAGGCGCGTTTTTGATGCTAATTGGGTTGACCAACTGATAAAGAGTGCTGAGGATGTCACTCGCGATTACAAGTTACCGGCAGTAAACTTCTCGGAAGAATGTTCTTTGTGCCTTAAATCTTCCTTTGAACCAGATGGAAATCATCCAGCTGATGTAAGACAAGCAGCATTCAGAACAAGTAGTCATGATAATATCCTTTATTGTCCTAGTGCTCTTGACATGGGAGACAACGAGTTTGAGCATTTTCAAATGCACTGGAGGAGGGGCGAACCTGTAATTTTTAGAGACGTAAAAGAAAGAGGATCTGGTCTTAGTTGGGATCCTATAGTGATGTGGAAAGCTTTCAGAAATGCCAGGAGAAAACTGAATCAAGACACATTCTGTGTCAAGGCATTGGATTGCTTGGATTGGTGTGAGGTATGTATCCTTAAGTAGGCATCTCTGTTTCATGAAATAAGAAGAATTTAAAACTTGAATTTCGTTTCTGTGATGTTTTTCTTGGCTATTTGCATGTGCCTTCATGCACAAGCGTCTCCATTTTGTGGTTGCTTTGTTGCCTTTCAGAAAAGAAAATTTAAAGGTTTGTGCAAAGAGGCTAATGTCTGTTCATGATTGCTGGAGAGACACAACAGGGTGGGCTTTAGTGGGCACTTGCGTATATATTTTTTAGAAATCTCACACCCGCATATCGCGTATCTGTACATATGCGTAAATGTTAAAATACATGGACTAAAACGCACAAAATAAAACTATACGGACCAAATAGTAATATTGAATATCATAAAATAAAACAATTTTTCGTGTTTTTTTCCTTCATATTGGGCAGTTTTTCATCAGTCTTCTGGCGTTTTACCTCCAATCTCAATAGTGTTCTTCATTTCACGTATCCGAGTTATGCATATACATATGCTGGTGCGTATCTGTGTCGGATACATATCGAATACATGGCATGTTACCAAACACAAGTATTCATGCATTCACTAAGCTTCCATATTTCTTCTCTGTCTGTATTTTTCTTTGAAACGAAAGAGATTTCTGCTCTGGTTAGGCTATATCAGCAGAGTTTGCTCAGTGGTGATTTCGTATAGTGATTCTGGATATGTCAATTTCTGCCTATTTTTAACTTCTTTTATCTTTTGCAGGTTGAAATCAGTATCCGCGAGTTCTTTAAGGGATACTTAGAGGGCCGTAGGCATAAGGATGGGTGGCCAGAAATGCTGAAGTTGAAGGATTGGCCACCAAAAAACTTATTTGAAGAATGTTTGCCAAGACACGGCGCTGAATTTCTGGCTATGCTTCCTCTCCATGAATACACACACACAAAATCTGCTCTCTTGAATCTTGCTACGAAGCTTCCGGATGGCGCATGGAAGCCGGACTTAGGACCTAAAACATACATTGCTTATGGTTTCTTAGAAGAGCTTGGAAGAGGAGACTCTGTCACAAAACTTCACTGTGATGTTTCCGATGCGGTACCTTCAATTGCTATTGTTATTTTTGTTTAATATAAGGGCC
Source organism: Gentiana straminea (assembly GCA_036785695.1). Taxonomy (NCBI): domain Eukaryota; kingdom Viridiplantae; phylum Streptophyta; class Magnoliopsida; order Gentianales; family Gentianaceae; genus Gentiana; species Gentiana straminea. The sequence continues at coordinate 20,829 of JAVUPR010000450.1, forward strand.
TTATTTGGTAGGTAGTTTTTGCACACCGTGTTGTAGAATTTCGCGATAAAAGACACTTTTGGTCTTTTTTTCACAATTTTTTCACTTCTATCCCCGAAAGTTTCATGTCTACACGTTTATCCCTCATCAATGCAAAATTTTCCTTTAGCTTTTCTCTCCACTTTTGCCATGTGTCAAGTTTGTTTGGTTAGAGTATGTCGTGCCTTCAATGCTGATTGTCTGACACGTGGCTTTTTACTGAAAAAGTACATAAAATGCATACACGAGGGGTAAATATGTCAGGATGAAACATTGATGATGAAAGTGTACAAAATACAAAGCATAAGCGACCAAAAGCGTCGTTATCTCTAGAATTTCTTTGCAAATAGTAGGGAGTAGTAGAAGATGAATTTGTTTTCTCAAGTGCATGCTAAAGTAATAAAATAGTTGATTAACCTATTTTATTCGCTTTACTGAATATTTGAGCAAGTAGAGGTTTTCCTTATGTGACTTTACTTTTGTCTCCTTGTTCAGGTAAATATACTGACACACTCATCTAGAGTGAAATGTAATTCTTCACAATACGACATGATACGAAAACTAAGGTGCGAATACGAGACTCAGGATAGTGGAGTTGTTGATAGAGAGAGCCAAGTAGAAGTACCTCTACAGCCTGGTGGATCTAAACCTATCATTAATTCTAAGAATGGCAAAAGATGCACCTCAAATAGTCAAAACACATGTTCAACCGAGTGCTTGAATAAAGAACTAAAGAAAAGCGCTAGTCTCTCTTTCTCAGTTGAACTAGGTGAGCTATGCAATGGAGATTCTCATGGAAAGCAACAGATGAATGATGTTCATATGGAAAAGGAAACGAACTCAGGAGATTCGTTCTCAGAGCCTTTATCTGGGAATCTTAGTGACGAGGAAGCGCAAAAAGGTGGGAGTTTCGAGGTTGAAGATGCAAACCAACTTGCGGTTAACAACGAAGATTGCGTAGAGGATATACATGGCGGTGCTGTTTGGGATATATTTCGTAGAGAAGATGTGCCCAAGTTAACTGATTACTTGTGGAAGAACTGGAAAGAGTTTCGTCACATCAACAACGATCCTGTGAATTCTGTGAGTACAACTGCTTTAGGGATAAAAGCTCTTTTTGGTCCCATTTGCTTCACGATTTTCACACTTCTACTATTTACAATGTTTCATCTTTTCACTTTGATCCCTCGTCTATGCATATATATATTTTTGTTCTATATTTCCAGTTCATTTTTGCCACCTGTTAAGTTTATATTGGTTGGAGTCCGTGTTAACTTCTATGCTGGTTATTTGACACGTGGCACGCTGGACTGAAAATGTAAGAAATATTCTTAGATAAGGGGTCAATGTGCAATGACGAAACATTGGGGATAGAAGCATAAACTTGGTGAAACAAAAAGGACCAAAAGTTTCTTTATCCCGTTGCTTTATGTGAATACTACTTAAATAACATGACCATAATTTATTTCTGATTTCCCCTGCTTTGCTGTATAGATTGTTCATCCTATCCATGACCAGACTTTTTATTTAAACGAGAATCACAAAAAGCAATTGAAGGAGGATTTGGGTGAGAATTTTTTTCTGCATGTGCGTTTCAGTTTATTCCTTCCATGCCTGGAGAAATTAATATGTTTTGTGACCTTTTCGTATAGGTATTGAACCATGGACATTTCATCAGTACGAGGGGGAGGCCGTGTTTATCCCTGCTGGATGTCCACATCAAGTGAGGAATATGCAGGTGAGGACTATGCAGAAAGGAGTTTTAAGTCATTTCATAAAAAAATAATACTAAACAGGAAATTGGTATTTCTTACATATACAAGCGCAAAGGAGGTATAGCTATAACCAACCATTGTTTTGTTTGTTGGATAGTAGCATGTATTGTTAATCAAAACAAGTGATTTTTCTCAAGCTGTAAACTTAATCGTGTAGGGTAGGGTAGGGTGTATGTGTTATTCGCTGTTGATTTAAAAATTGAACAGATAATGAATCTTATATCTTTTGGTGACATTGATCGGTCGTTTTGCAGTCATGTACTAAAGTGGCAGCTGATTTTGTATCCCCTGAGAATATTCAAGAATGCGTTAGACTAACCGAGGAGTTCCGCTTGCTTCCAAAAACACATCGATCTAAGCAAGATATACTGGAGGCATGCTCCTTTGAATTCAAGCGTCCCTGCGTTTGTTTTCTGACATTGTTTTCATATGTCAGAAAAAGATTGTTGTATTATATATATATATATATATATAAATAGAAATGATGAGCTTTGTTGTATTTGGGATTGAAGTTAATATGATGGTTGGTACGCGTACAGGTGAAAAAGTTGGCTCTATATGCTGCACAGTGTGGCATTGATGAAGCTAGAAAGCTGACAACATCATCAAATAATGTATGTGTATATGGATATTCCTCCTCTTGTAACAGAATCTTCCAAAATTCATAGTGTCATTACTCACATTTCAATGGGGTTTAGAAACTGATGATGTGTTTTGTTGTGGCTTTGATGGACAGAAATAGTGATTCCAATTGCTACTCATGTGCGCATCATAATGGCTGCCTTGAGGTATTGGATTCGAATGCTCGTGTGGAGGTTATCAATTTCGCAAGTGTAATTGCCTCCTGCTGCTGCTGCTGCTGCTGCTGCGTGATATGATTCCTCCATGTATTATGTATTTATTATGTTGGATTCCGGATCCTCTCCCTCATGTGACTTCACGGTGTTGTAATGAGAGATACCTCCTCTCCTAGGTGGTGGTTGGGGGGGGGCGTTATCTCTCACTACTACACTGTAAAATGCACAAGAGAGGAGAGGAGAGGATCGATCCGGGTTCGTATTTTTTTTTATCTTTTTCCAAATGATTATCTTGATCCGGAGAATGGTTTTAACGTTAAGATGTTTATCAGGAGCTTTTATACGATCAGAAGAAGTAGATAAAACCATGTTGCTTTTAAAGTGAACATTTTTTATAAAAAATTATTTCAGTAAAAAAAGCATTTGGTTAGTGAAGAGTTTGACAGAAATGATTAAAAATACCATACGGTGCACGCTGGACAGATTGTTTTTAACCACATATAGTGGGCTCGGTTTGAATCTGAAAATCGTAAAAACGAAAGAAATTAAATGTGTGTGTGTTAATTTCAATGGGGTGAAATGCGTCGTCATCAACGTTTAGTTAATGTAGCCTTTTTTTTTTTTTTTTTTTTAATTTTAAAAAATAAAGATGGTGAAGGATAAAAGTGTAAAAATCATGAAACATTGCTTAATATGTAGGAAAATCCGGATCCGGGCGGGCTCCTTAGATGCTGTGAGCTTATATGATGATTCTCTTTTGATAACTTTATAAAAGGTAATAATATGATTTGTACATTTATTTTTTTGGGAATGTGTATATATAGATTATTAGTATTATAGTAAACAATGCCCAAAAAAAGAAGAGAAAAAAAGAGTGCTATTGAAATGAAACAGATGAAACGTGAAAGGAAAAAACACGAGTCACGAAAAATAGCAGGTGGCTACTAGCCTACTACTGGTGTACTTTCCTACACGAAAGTAATTCTGTCCTCCCGGCTCCCACTAAAAAAAAGGGGAGGGACCTGGATCCCCCTCCTGCCTCCTGTCACCTGTGTAGTGTATTGGAAGGGCAAGTTATGTTCACACTTGAAGGTGTGTATCAATGTTGAAGAAGCATATTTCTATTTTTTTTTTTTAATTTTATGTTTCAAGGGCCCAAATGCATAAGAGGGATAAGTGTATGTGTGGGGATCCAAATTCGTATAAGAATGTTGTCGTACACGAATCGAAATCTATTTTCTCACGTGTTTGTATTTCTAAGACACGACGGGTGCAATTTCATTCATTTAATAGACTGACTTATGAACTTTGTTACGTTTAGTTATACTAATAATGTTCAACCTTGAACTTGACTAATCTACGTCAAACAAACAAATGAGCATAGCTCATGTTTGTAGTCGGCCTGGAATGCCTCTGTAGTCTTTCTAATGCTAAATTGCTAATGCCTTCTTCCTTCTCATTCATTTTCTTTCTTTTAGCTGTGGTAGCTTCTGCGCCAGCAAGATATTCTTCAAACATTTATCTAAACAAATACTACGTTAAGCACGAGTGAGCTTATATGTTATGAATCAAACTCAGAACTAAAGAGTAATCGTGAACAAGTTTGTTCCTCAACAACCACGTCTTATAACAACATGATTCCTCGACTTCTCCGACCCAAGTTGGACACGCACTTTTGTTGATCTTTTAATACACACTACACACTTGGTTGGGTCGTTTAATTGTTACTGCTACCAATTTACACAATCGCAAATATATAGGCACGGCACGGCACGGCGTCCATACCGGACGGTTAAAAAAGAAAGCTTTCACCTAATCCTCTCTCCATTTCCACCCTTCCGATATGAGAAATTTTATTATGGTCCTGGACCAATGATGACTTAGTGATCCAGGACCAATAGAAAAACGACAAATACACAAGCTACCACCGTGTAAAATATAAATCCCATGTATTGACGTTTTTACCTTTCTTATAAGACATTTCGTTGGTGAGATGAAGTATGCGTGGTGGACCACCATAAAACCACTGTTCCGATATTATCATCCTAGAAAAAACACTACGGAATACTCTTCTTCTACAAAGTACTGTAGTAGATTTGTTTTCCTCCGTCGTCAAGCTATCTTTTTTATTCCCCTTCAAATCATCCATTTCTACTTGATTCTTTCTTTTTTTGAAGGGAAGGGAAGCTCGTTAATTTTTGCTGTTTTTTTTTTTTTTTTTTTTTTTTTTTGTGTTTCCCCTTTTCTTATCCTTTTCCCATGGCTGCCGCTCTACGGTCAAAATCATCCAAGGAAACTGCTTCTCTAGCTGTTTCACACTTCAGATATTTCCTACTCAATCATATGCACGCCGGTCGGGTTGCTTCTTTTATTTGGAATTCTAGTACTAATAAATGGGGTCGGAATTTCTTCCCCAACTCACGCCACAATATCATTTCCAATCTCCCTTTATTCAAATCCATATCTGTTCACGGCGATTTATTGGATAGTAATAGTAAGGATTATGACAATTGGAATAATCCTCTGAATTCTACTAAAAATGGTTCAAGGGTCATGGATATGTCGAATTCTAATGGTGACCCGCCTGAGATTTGGCAACCTCCACCTGGATTGAAGGTGATTCATGTTGGTGAAGGGGACGGCGGGTCTTCAAGTTCCGGTGGTGGCTCCGGGTCGGGCTCTAAGGATAGCAACTGGGGTGGTTCCAATTTGGGTCCTAATTTTCCTACTCCTAAGGAGATATGCAAAGGTCTTGATAAGTTTGTGATTGGTCAGGATAGAGCTAAGAAGGTAAATTTTACTTGTTTCCTTTGTTATTCTGATGAAAAAGCATTAGTCTTTTGATATATCTATATTTGCTAATATAAAGATAAGTTTACTTATAGAAGATATTCGAAAAATTATTATATGTTGATGCTCCTTTTTGGCCCCTGTGGCTAATTCTGTTCCAGGTCCTTTCTGTTGCAGTTTATAATCACTATAAGAGAATTTACGGCGCCTCTTCAGAGAATTGGTTAGTTGCCTTCCTTTTAATCCATTTAGATGTTTTCACAACATCAATTACATTAGAAGCTTTTCACCGTTTGATCCATTGAATCTAAATGCATCCCAAGAAAGTTCTATAGTGGGACTCGAGTAATTATTTCCAACTGAACTAGTTAATAGTGACGAAAATTTGTTGAATGCATGTTCAATGTGTGTGAGCTGCCGCCTTATATGTATATATTCTTTCTTTCCAAACTGTAACCGCAAAATGGGAATTAGGCCTGCAGAAGATACAAGTGGGAAAAAGGCTGATGATGCAGATAATGAGTCGGTGGAACTTGAGAAAAGCAACATTCTTCTAATGGGGCCTACTGGTTCTGGTAATTTTTGTCCCCTTGATTATTTTAAGTTTCTTGTTTGTTGCTTGATCATTAATGTAGAAGCTGTCACAGAATGCATTTCTCTTCTACAGTGATAGCCAGAATAAGGCAATGTAACATTTAGTTTGTTAGGAACTTTTTTATTGTGCGTTTGAACGTGATTGTTCAATTCATTGGGCGAAATCTTCTAGCGGATGTTTTCTTGGATTTATTATTTTGTCTTTTGAAACTATGATTCTGGTAGCTGTAACAGAAGAATAACCTTGATATGAAAATGCTTTCTTTCACTTGTATCAATATCGAAGATTTGCTCTTTCTGAAAAATCATATTATGTTTCTTGGTTTATGGGCTCTCTCTAGAATATACCAGTCTTTTCTTTTACATCTACTTATGTTTAACTTCTTATGTTCTTTGGATGCTATTTCAAGGACAGGGAAGACATTACTAGCCAAAACTTTGGCGCGTTTAGTGAATGTTCCATTTGTAATTGCTGATGCGACTACTCTTACTCAGGCAAGTTGTTGACTATTTGTTCCAGTAATTGTCATGTTAAACCGTTGCACATTTGCTTTGATTTTTCCCTTTTGGGTATTACTTTTCTCAACGTCCGTCATCACATCCACTAATTTAACTAGTTTTTCTAAGGCCTAAGCCACCATCAAATTTGTTTGCCTTTTTAAAGATTCTGTTATTTTTTAAGGTGCTGCCATTTTGTTTGAATTTGAGGCTTCCCAAGTGCTTTATTGATATTCTAACTATGCTTTTATTTGCAGGCTGGGTATGTTGGGGAAGATGTAGAATCCATTTTATATAAGCTCTTGACGGTAAGCTTCACAACAACTGTTAGCCAACAGGCAACAGGAGTGAACAAAAATCTACTGCCTTTCTAACTCTTAGTTATCAGTAACTTAACAAATGTATAATCAAAGAACCGCATATTCTTGATGTTTCCACAGTTATCACTCTGTCATTGTCAAAAAATTGTGGCTTCATTCTGAGAAACGAGTTTTTAGTTTGTATTGTATTCACCACGTGAGCATATTTGGTCTTTAAGCTGAGATGCAAAGTGATTTTCTCTTCACAAGGATTTTGGAGCTTTGACTTCTTCAGGTTACTTGTGTAGGCTTATTGTGGAAATAGTTTCTAAGCATGTGTATCGATACATGAGCGCACACATTCAATTACATATGTATACACATACACACATCCCCCCCCCCCCCCCCCCCACCCACCCACCCACCCACACACACACCAAAATCAGCAATTTTATTGAGCAAAAGAAAGGGAATACACACATTATGTATCTGCATATTGATCTGTGAGAACAGACTGAAAGCTAATTTTATGCTTTCAAAGTGCAGCCAGGAATTATATTTCTGTCGTGTTATTTCAGGTTGCTGACTACAATGTAGCTGCTGCACAGCAAGGCATAGTTTATATTGATGAAGTTGACAAAATCACAAAAAAGGTATTCGTTGGTATCTAAATTCAAGAGTCTGTTTGGTGTCGTATTCACTATTCTCTATTATCTATGCCGGCTGAATTAATATATTATTCTGACACAGGCAGAGAGCGTTAATATTAGCAGAGATGTTTCAGGCGAAGGTGTTCAGCAGGCATTGTTGAAAATGCTTGAAGGAACAGTGAGTTCTATTTTCCAAAGTTTCTGTGAATAATCGATGTGTAGCATTTGCCTTTCAGTTTTTGACTATAATACCTTACCTGCATATATATCTCAATTCATTGTCCCTATTCGATAACTTAAACGTTATGTGAATGAAAATGGCAATATAGGAGTTCATGTTATTGGCTGAGGATCACTCCATAAACGATGGCAGCTGTAGGCAATTCTGTCTAGATAACATAATCTACAACCAAACATGAATGTTGTTTTCTTTAACGATGTATTATCATTTACTCATTCAATGTTACACTGAGATCTGTACTAACTGTTTTCTCAAATTGCTAAGTTTTGTGTACGCTTAGTCCATGTTATTTGTTTTGACTTTTGACGAGAAGAACTCCTTGATTCAGATTGTCAATGTTCCTGAGAAAGGAGCTCGCAAGCATCCCAGAGGGGACAATATTCAGGTATTACATTTTAATGAAAGAAAGCATGTTGTTTTGCGTAACCCTTAGCTGTGGAGTTTTGTCAAGACAAATTCTATTATCATTCTTATTTTTGTTATATTATTACTATGATGATGATGATTACTATGGTTATGACGTTGATGTAATCCTAGATGAGAGTTGTCAACCTTAAGTTCATCCAAAGAATCCATTTAACTATGCCAAAAGAAAGCAAATAAGCAGTCTGTTCTGTTATGTTATTTATGACAAATGATGAGGTGTTAAGATCCTAACTAAGTTTGATACTCACTATTGGCCTTTTTGATATTGTTAGAGATAAAGATTCGATAAAGAGTAGATAGGCGTAAGAGTCAAATAATGTAGTTAGATAGAGATAAAACTCTATTATTGACGATAAGGTTAAGTAAATGGATCAGATAAAATTAGAGTTATGATACGAGTCTACTTGTTCCTTTATAGTCATCCCTTATGTTTATTTCCTTGTAATCAATTCTGTAATGAACGGAAGGTAGGAAGCTGATTCTTAATGTTCCATTGGAAAGCATATATTCGGGATGAACAGTCTCTTCAGGGCTTAAGAGCATTTCTTGAGGAGAAGCTGCAAATAATGAAAGAATTTTTCACAAGGATCGCCTTACGTCACATAACTAGTTTTCTCATTGTTTACCAGCCATGATTCTTTTACTCTATCCTTGTGGTTTGCTCTTTCCAACACTCCACAGCAGGATGAATTAGTACATTGGTGTCCCTTTTCTAAACGAAACAATATTGTGCTTCTTGGGTCTGTAAACTCAACTCCTCGGCATTGGATTCCTGTTCTGGAAGTGTATACACCAATGCTTGAAAAGGGTCTGTTTATACACCTCCATGCAATCCCCCTTTTAATTTTCTTTGGGAAGCCGTGTGTGGCTTGCAGTTTCTCTCTTTCTTCTGTTTCTTAGCCTTATACTGCCTGGCCTACTGACCTGGGATGCTTTAGAAACTTCATTGGTATCTACTCTCCTTGTCTTGCCAAATAAATATGACCTGAAGACTTTCATTGAGCTACATGAAACTTTTAGCTTTTCCTTGTTGCTATGTTGTCCTTGTAGTTGTTCTTGAGAATGTTTGATGCCGATATATGTGTGTGTGTGCATGCGCGTGTTATCTGTTACAGATTGATACAAAAGATATTCTTTTCATTTGCGGCGGGGCCTTTGTTGATCTGGAGAAAACAATCTCAGAAAGGTAATACTACTGAGCAGAATTCATCACTGTTTCTCTTATGCGTTCTAAAACCTTTGGCACCGATCTCAGGCGTCAAGATTCTTCTATTGGTTTCGGTGCCCCAGTGCGTGCAAACATGCGAGCAGGTGGTGTCATAAACGCTGCCACTACCTCAACGTTATTGGAGACTGTAAGGCTTTCATGAACTTAGAATTAAATAACGGTCCGTGCTTTCTTAGTCAAATAAGAGTCTTGATTGAAAATATATTGTTGTTATAGACGCGTATCAATATGACCTATGGTGCACAGATACTTTTTGAATTGTAGCATGGCTCGTATCCTATATGTATCCGACACGGATACACATCGGATACTTAGGATACACACCTAGGGAAAATTGGTGATTTTTTCAAGTTTGATACTGGATTTAGACATGCATCCATAACTCGGATATGTGAAATGAAGAACCATGTTCAAAATTGGGTGAAATTCGCCCAAATAATGAATGAAAAACTACCAAAAATGTAGTAAACCACTAACAATTGTTCTATTTTATGTGTTTTAATATTTATTATTTGGCCCTTATAGTTTTATTATGTATGACTTAGTCCCTATATCTCTAATATTTATGTATATGCCTCCGTATTTGTATCCTATATTTTTGAAAATTTATGTATCCGTGTCCGTACCCACGTATTTGTACCCGTGCACCATAGCCTGGAATATGACAGTATATGAGGCTTTGCACGTTATTAGCATCTTCTTAAAATTAGCCTGCAGTTTTTTGAGGCTGTTTTTCTCCCCAGGCTGAAAGTAGTGATCTTATTGCCTATGGTTTGATACCGGAATTTGTGGGACGATTCCCAATCCTTGTTAGCTTATCAGCACTGACAGAGGATCAACTTGTACAGGTAAAACACTATTTCAGAGATTTCGGTAAAAAAAGAAAATTCGTTTTTTCCATGTTTTGTTATTCATAGACTATTTTTGGTGTTGTAGGTTTTAACAGAGCCTAAAAACGCGTTGGGAAAGCAGTACAAAAAGTTGTTTCAAATGAACGGGGTAAAAGCTCATTTTATAGCCTTTTTGAATTGCCTTAATGCAGAAAAGCTTGTCCACTTTTTTAGTTGTCATTGTATCTAGGTTTCGAGTTGGATATGCTATGAAGCTATTTGTGTTATCCTTTTTTGACTTGCACTAAATATGACATTTTCATTCTGTCATTTTTTCCAGGTGAAGCTGCATTACACTGAAAAGGCTTTAAGATTAATAGCCCAAAAAGCAATAACAAAAAATACAGGTGCCCGTGGTTTACGGGCCATATTGGAAAATATATTGATGGATTCTATGTACGAGGTATACATGCATTTCGCCCCCTTTACCTCACCTTTTTCAGCTGCATAAAACTTGTGTCTTGCATATGAATTATCTCACTTGAATACGCAATCTCGATGCTTTGCTTCTAATATTTTTCATTCTGACATAGCAGCTTAACGATGTGAAGTGTAACTTGGTCTAATGTGTTTTATACATACAGATTCCTGATGTTAGAACAGGTGACCAAATAATCGACGGTGTAGTTGTTGAGGAGTCCACTGGGCAGGAATTTGGGGCTAAAATCCTCCATGGTGAGGGTGCATTGGAGCGGTACCTATCCCAACAACCACCTAAATCAAAGGATGGGGGTGAGGTATGAACCATTTATAATGATTTCACTTCATATTCGTGTGGAAACGTGACATTTGCATCCAACAAGACTGCTGCTTAATCAAAAGGCAGTCTTTTGGTGGCACCACACCAAACACTTACCGTTGTGGGTGGCACTACACACACAATCAACCTCTATGGTCTCGAATCGACTTTTGAAATGTGGAATGGAAAAGGTGTGGTGCCATAGCAAAAAAAAATTTGGTAGGTAGGTCCTGTGGACCCCTGGGTATCCTCGTTATATCTGGAGTCGATCTCTAAGTGCCTCTGTAGAGTTGAACTCTTACTACTACTCCATGGTCGGTCGGTCGGTAGGTCGGTCGGTCGGTCGGGCACTTTAACACACACAGTGGAACCAAAGTATGAAATCAGTGGTTCGACCTCTTAGGAGGAGGAGTTGGAACCCGTAACCTGCTAGGGCGGGGGCAACTTACCATTTGAGTAAAAAAAAAAAAAAAAAAAAACTAGTTGATTGCCAGGCAACTTGGTAATCTAATGGTTTTGTTAATCTAATCAAATGGTATAAAATGCACAGGCAACTTGTAGTGGTGGAGAGGCATCTGACGGAGAACATGAAGAACTTCCTTCAATTGTAGCTCTATGAAAAAGTCGTCAACATTTGATGAGGGGGGGAGGGGCAGCCGGGCAGGGCATCATCCATGTACAGCAACAGCAGCAGCAGCAAGAAGCAATTAAATTAAAATGGAAAAGTTGTTTCAATCTCTCTTAATAATAAATATATAGATTTATAACGTGTACGTGGGTTTCATCACGTTTTAGTGCATTGTGTTGTACTTTAATAGAGATTATTAAAGAGGAAGAAGAAGAAGAAGAAGAAGGAATATATATACATGGATGATGCTGGAGAAATTAATGCATATTACTCTCCAGTCCCACCACCCTAAAGCATCATCACGATATTGGGGGGCGGGGGTTGTTTATTGAAAATGAAAGATTTGGTTGCTGGACTGGATTGGAGTTGCTTTAAAGCAAGTTAATATTTGTGTGAGTTATCATTTAAAATTTAAAATAATAATAATAATAATAAAAGTTGGCATATCTGTCTAACGCAGCAATGGTCCAACTAACTATTTTGATGTGAGCTGGCTGGAAGTAATGCTATATACTATGTTGCTTTTTTTATTTTACGAGGTTGCTTTGGATGTAGAACAAAGCCCTGGGCCCCCCCCCCTACTACTTATACATAACTTAAATATTTATATTTTTAGATAAAACAGTATATGACATTCAACCTCCTAATCTGACGGTTCTTGCGGTTTGGAAATGGAATTTTTCTTCATTCAGTCCAAAACACACAGAGAGAATTTAGATGAGATGTGCAAAAGTTTGTAAAGATAGAAAACATGAACATGGTATCCGAGTCTGTGTGATCGCTATAGGCATTGTTGCATAAGACCACATCACACCATTATTGCTGGCAAAGCGTAGAATCGGTGTATCGTGGAACTGAACAAATAGACTCGACTTACATGATACTATAATGCTTTAAAGAGGAATGAATCGATCATGCATCGTCTTAGACCATTTCATTATTGCTTTGAGTCATATACAGCAGCATCCTACCTACAATTTAATTTAGACACCACAAAAGTATGCCATTAATAAAATAATGATGATTTAAGAGTCATCAATATATGTCATCGTTGATATTAATCATTTATTTATGTATGTTACACGGCCTGAACCCGACCTGACATGAAACTGAAATTATAATCTCCTCCTCGTTTGGGCAGTCATCCTATTTTTTCTCTCTCTCCTTTGTCCAATTTTTGTTGAGTAATTAAAATAATAAGAAAAATTAATAATTGAAAAGAGGCTCCTCTCCTCCTCCTCCTCCTCCTCTGTATCCCGGTTGCACAACTGAATTTTCATTTTTTTGATTCCCTTCTTTCTTCCACAAACCTTTTCTTCTTAGTTCCTTCTTCTTCACACCAAGAAAAAAGGCAAATGATCAAACAGATAATTGATGGATTCTGATATTTGGACACCCAGGCCAGGGTTTGATTTTCAATTATAATACAACATCGGGATTTCGTAGGGAGGCGAATTGATTTGATTAGTTTCTGTTTTCACACATAGGGGGGAAATGGATATGGAAAGCATAGATTGTGTATCCGTTTCAGATGGGATGATTGGAGACGATGAGATCCATTCCTCTGTCTCTACTATTCATCCAAACTCCATTCACCACCAACATCTTGCTCATCATTTCCCTTCTGCTAAGCCTTCTCATGCCATTATCCCTTCCGGAATTGCCCCTACTAGCGTCCATGAATTGCTTGAATGCCCTGTTTGTACCAACTCCATGTACCCTCCCATTCATCAGGTTTTGTTGCCCCCCCCCCCCCCCCCCCCCCCCTTTTTTTTTTTTTTTCCTCTCGCTCTTTTTCTCGGATTGGTTCTATGTTGAATATATTCTAATAGCTTAGGGGGAAGGGAAATAATTTTGATTTTATCTACGTTTCTTAGTGGAACTTGGCTGGAGGGTTCTTGATTTCTAGACCTAATTTTGGGTTTTGTTTAGGGGAGCCTGCTTTAGTACTTTGTCTATGTTATATGAACACATTAACAAGATTTGCATTTTGAATCCTTACTGTGAGAAACTTCATTTGAATTCAAATCGTTATGAGTTGGCTCATTTTGTGCTAGGTATGCCATCCAGAATTTGTATGTATCCATGTATTATATGGTGAAAGACACTACTTAAATCATAAATGAGCTATTGAAGTTATTGATTTCTTCTTTATGTTGGTTAATGTTGTTGCATGTTTCTTATAATTTGGATTTGACTCGTCACAATTGAGGAGGACAATTTAAGGTGCATTGACATTAAACAACTTCTTCTCTTGAACATTATGCTGAGAAGCTGATAATTTTAGTAGTCGTTTTTGCTGGATTGGATTCGCCTACTAGTGGCATGTGGCGATTACTTTAGAACCAATACGTGAATACATGTTAGAAGACTGTCAGATTTCATTATGAGTTTGGAAAGGTCTGGGTAACCAGCTGCCATGGATCCTAGTACTTTGGCATTTTTTCCAATAGAACGACTTTCAAGTTAGCGAGGGCAGCAGAAAAATGAAGGCGTTTAATTTTGGAACAGACATGGTTATTGAGTTTGTTATGAATTGTATAGTTTTTCTTATGACTTTCTATCCAAAAATGTGTTCCTCTTTTATATCCTTGTAATTCATGAAATTATGTAATGCAAACCATGAAAACTTGCCACTTTTGCAGTGTCACAATGGACACACTTTGTGTTCAACATGTAAAACAAGGGTCCACAATAGATGTCCTACGTGTAGACAAGAGCTCGGTGATATTAGGTGCTTAGCACTGGAGAAAGTGGCTGAATCGCTTGAGCTTCCCTGCAAATATTACTCATTGGGCTGCCCTGAGATATTTCCGTATTACAGCAAACTTAAACATGAAGCAGTTTGCAACTACAGACCTTACAATTGCCCGTATGCTGGATCCGAGTGCTCGGTCACTGGGGACATACCTTATCTAGTTGCACATTTGAGGGATGAGCACAAGGTGGATATGCACACAGGATGTACATTCAACCATCGCTATGTAAAGTCTAATCCACGGGAGGTTGAGAATGCGACTTGGATGTTGACAGTGAGTAGTTAATACCGTTTCTTACAATTTTTGTTTGCTTTTACAAATTTTTGGCTGATGATCTCCTCCTCCTGCTTGTGGTGGGCGGGTGCCAGGTCTTCCATTGTTTTGGTCAGTATTTCTGTCTCCATTTCGAAGCTTTCCATCTTGGCATGGCCCCTGTATACATGACATTTCTCCGCTTCATGGGGAACGAGAACGAGGCGAGAAATTACAGTTATAGCCTTGAAGTAGGAGGAAATGGGAGAAAGCTGATATGGGAGGGCACACCAAGAAGCATACGAGATAGCCACCGCAAGGTTAGAGATAGTCATGATGGTCTAATCATCCAACGCAACATGGCCCTTTTCTTTTCGGGTGGGGACCGAAAGGAGTTGAAGCTTAGAGTTACCGGCAAAATATGGAAAGAAGAACAAAACCCTGATGCTGGTGTGTGTATACCAAATCTCTGTAGCTGATACACTATTTTCCTTCCTTCCTTTCAATGCTGCTGCTGCTACTACTACTTGTAATAGTAATCTCTATGTGTGTGTGACTGTGTGCGCGCGCACTAATGTGGTTTCTGTTTGTTCCCTATTGTGCTACTACTACTACTACTCCTCCTTCTCCTCCTCCTCTTGGGGTGGGTGAGGCGGGGACCATTTCTTTTGTAATATGAAGTATGTTAGATTTGACTGTATTTTTTACATACTTATTGCAAAACTTCATCTGGACTTCTCATTAAGATCTTCAAGAGTGATACATTCACCAACAAGGGTCCTCCTGGGATGGATTTGTTCACAGAGCAAACATTTTTGTGTTTTCTTTTCTTTTGGTTGTTCTCCATCTCATTTCTCATGGAAGAAGTATGCATTATAACTTACTACAACAACATGGGTGAGAAGACTGTTTCTCTGAAAAGATTGTGCAAAGTATAACTACAACAGATTGGTTGATGAGATCACTTCTTCCATCTCATTCTCATACATGGAAGAAGAAGCCTGCAAACATCAAGATTGGTTGATGATTTTGTGTTTTGCAAGTATAACTACAACATACTATATATTTGTAAAAATGTATATCACTTTTGTACAACCTTCTTTATACCTCTAACTACAACTGCACAAAAATATATGTGTTTTAGGACTCCATCACTTAATAAGAAATGTGTCATTATTCAACCAGCCGAGCTGTTCATGAGCAGCTCGACGCTCGGTTCATGAAATATTCACTCAAATATGATTTAACCGAAATCGTGCCGAATTTGAGCTTAACTGGCGCATTTGAAAGTTTAACTCGAAATGTTCACGAGTTTTATTATATATTATATTAAAAGAAATATTTTTTTCGTATTTTTTTATGAACCAAATTCAATTACTGAAGAGAGTTTGAGAATGTGATAAACACAAGAGTAAACTTCAACTTAGTTTATTCATCGAGTAAAAAGATGTATAAATAGATACAATTGGGATAGAGAGAGCTAGCTAGCATAATTTGGGCGGCCACTGAAAGTATGTAGATGTGGGCGGCAAGCATGCAAAAGTAAAAAGTAAAAGTTATGCCTACGACATAAAGTAAACTAGAGTTTGACATATTAATTGTTTATATGACTCACAATTAATATGTCTTTTACAATTAATTTTACAATTAAATAAGGTGTACAAAATATTATGCACGAAATCCTTTTAAAATTAACCTTTCTTTTTCGAGCTCAAGTTCGAGCATTAAAGTGCTTAAAATTTTATCGAACATAACCGAGTTGTACTAGAGCAATTATTCCCTTGCTCGAATAAATTCGAATCGAGTTTAAACATTATTGTCTTGAGTGATTGTTTGACTCCACATCTAAAGGTTTGATTCAACTTACATCTAATGTACCCTAGTCATTATAAAATGAGCAAGTAGTCATTTATAAAAAAAAGTTGGTGTTATTTTTTCCTCACGAAAATAATTGGAAACAGGCACGCTAGCGTAGGCTTTCTAGGCAACGTGGTCGAATTTTATTCGTAGTCGGAGCGGCGGCAGAGCCTCATTTTCATCGACGTGGTCAACGGGGTATTCTTCGCTTTTTGGGCGCAAATCTAGAGCTTCAGCAAGAGATTGAGTTGCATCGGCGGCCATGAGGTGACTTTTTCACCTCTGTTTCTTCTTCTTTTTTCTTCCTGTTTTTCGTTTTTTACTTAATCGTCGCATCGCATGTCCATTGTGCTCTCTCTGTTGCATTCATATGTCCATTATGCAGTTTTCGTATCCAATTTTGTGTTTGTTTGCTAAAATTTGGTTTCGTTCGGTGCTTGCTTCAATTCCGGTTATACATTCATTTTATTTGCTAACATGCTGAACTTGAAGTCAGTCAAAATTGCGCTTGAACAAACACAATAGTTAGATCATCTAGCTTGTATCTTGCATTTTTTTTTTTTAATTTTAGGATTGCTCGTTTTTGCCTTTGCAGATGAGATGACCGTCTTTCTTTTGCCCACTCTCTGTCTTTCTTTTGGCCATCCTTTAGACTAATGTGGTTCGTGCAACACAATTTAAGTTAAGAATTTTGGTATGGAGGAGAAAAACAGAAGTGATCAATCATTTCAAGTACTTCAATTCCCAGGGGATTCCTTTCGGAAATGTGTATTGTCGATTCTTTCTATAGGGCCTGTTCCTGCTCATATTGCGTTCATTATGGATGGGAATCGACGTTATGCAAAAAAACATAGACTATTAGACGGAGACGGACATAAGGCTGGGTATTCAGCACTCTTGAACATGCTCAAATACTGTTATGAGCTAGGTGTGAAATTTGTGACGATTTATGCCTTCAGTATTGATAATTTTAGAAGGCGCCCTGATGAAGTTGAGACGACAATGAAATTGATTGAAGACAAGATTGAACAGTTGATTAAAGAGGAAAGCATGTTGAATTGTTATGGAGTCCGAATTTATTTTCTAGGAAATCTTACGCTTCTGAGTGAGTCTGTGAGGTTGGCAGCAGAAAAGGCTATGACAGCAACTGCTGGTAATTCTGAAGTTGTGTTGTCTGTTTGTCTTGCATATACTTCCAGAGACGAGATTGTTCACGCCGTTGAAGAAAGTTGTATAGAGAAAAGGGATGAAACTTCGTCGATGGTGAAAAGAAACGGCGCTGCATACGATAGTATACTTGCCAGTGAGAATGAAAATGGTAAAGAAGAGGTTGGGAGTACAATTGATGTTGCTGATATTGAGAAACATATGTATGCATCAATCGCCCCTGATCCTGATATTATAGTGCGAACTTCTGGTGAGACACGTTTAAGTAATTTCCTTTTGTGGCAAAGTGCTAATTGCCTCTTGTACTCCCCATCTGCATTTTGGCCTGAGATTCGTTTTCGACACTTAGTTTGGGCTGTTTTGGAATTCCAAAGGAATTTCTCTTACTTGAAGCAGAAAAGGAAGAATCCAGAAGTTTCCAATTCAAGTCATCCCTTTGTTTGGATAGCATTTCTGGTAATTACTATGCAGATCCTTGGCTTTTATTCAACAGGGTTGTTATTCCTTTGGATTAGGCTTCTATGTTGCATTTTGGTCCTTGTGAAATTGGTTAAGACAGTCTACTCACTTAGGTGATGTCTAGTCATTTGCTTATTAGCTATACTTGTCATTTTCTGGAACTTTATTTATATATACAGATGTAGCTTTAGTTACATTATAAACTTGACAAGAGGAAGATGGTTTTAAGGCTTGTTATTGAAATATTTTACTAATACTATTGTTTTGTTCACTCTTCTGGATTATAAATTTTCTGTCTTTAGTATTTTTCCTTGATTCATTTAAGATCTCCCCACAACAGTAATATATAAGGGACTGAATAGCCTCCTCCTCCTCCCCCCCTTTTTTTATTTATGTTAAAGTATTTGCAAGCAGGAATCTTACAATGCTGCTCTATGTTTTTTTTGTTTTTTTTTTTTAATAAGCAAGAGACTCCATCTTCCATGTATATATGCATTGGCATATGTCTATCTTGTGACATAAGTTGTTATTTGTAAAGGGTGAATTTCATATGGTATAGCTACACAATGTGCATGTACTTGGACACTTGCCTCATCAGTTTCTTTTAGATATTTTTCATTTTACAAACTCATACATCATACCAATTTTCTTCATTTTATAGAATCTCTACTTAGATTGAAATCTTTATTACAAAATTTCGGATAAGTTGGATGATATAATAATCAAATACTAGTATATTTTACTGCTGTTATTTGTTAGTAATAATAGCATTTGATCTTTTAGATGTTTTGTCGTAGGAATTGAACTAGTATTATTAGCTTAAAAGGAACCTACAGTTGTAGGACTTCCTATTAACTGTAGAACGGAGTGTTAGATATGTGTCGACACTCCCTATGATATGGACCAGTCCTTGTATTCCGTGTACAATCATTTTTTTTTTCCCTTTCAATAAATAATGGGGCACTGTGGCTCTGTAAAAAAACAAAAGTGTTGCAGGCACCAAATCAGGGAATATTTTTCATATGGTAAGAGTAAAGAGTGTATGGTGAAATATATATGATGTAAATGAAACAGTTATGCTATAAAATGTATTGAAAAATTTAGACATAGCTTCCAAGAGATACATGATGTACAGAATACGATCCATTCATTTCTCAATTAATGATTCAAGAAAGAATGATGGTTCAGACCGTGTCATATGATTACTTCCCATCCCATGTGTGGATTGACTGACGATATCACGCCACGCCACGTGAGAAAAAAAAAGGTTGGATATGAAACAATTGACCCTTGGACTGAAAGGCTTTAAATGGGCGGTTTAGAGGGTTTGAATCATTTGCATGTAAGAAAGAAACAGGGGGTAAAATGATACAAATCTATCATTTTCTAAAAAAACAGAATGAAGTTGTTGCATTTTATTTTTACAGTAGGAGGAGTGTGTAGATTTGAATTGCAGACCCTTTACTTTAGTTGTTAAGATAGAAAAAGGTGTACATATCTAAAAAGGGAATGAAGTGGGTTGTATTTTAGGGTTAGAGTAAGTGTAGATTTGCAATTGCCCGCCCTCCTTTAGTTGATAATAAGATGGAAAAGGTTGATGATACATTTACTAGAAAATTTGTATACTACATCTTCCACGAGACTGGTATGTATGTATCATCTCGTATTGGTATGAACCGAAAAAAACATTTCCATCCCTTTCAAGGCACATTGCGGGAGGCGGAGCTAGACAATCCTCTTAATAATAGATATATATTGTCCTTTTCTTTCATAATAATGAATAAAATGTCCACATACATACACTGCAGACGGCAGACCGCCTACCTCCCCCTTCATCCCACTTGTCATATAATAATATTAATAATAGTAACCATGGGGTACCTTTATATTCATATTTGATGTTGACCTCCTTTTGTCTCTTTCTGCAACTATGCTTACGCTCTTTCATTGGAATTATTTTGTTTTAGTCCCTCTCTATTAAAATAGACCCTCATATTATCGTTAAATATACTACTTCTGCCTTACATACTCCCTAGTTGAACAAATCGTCATATTATTCATTGGAATTATTTTGTTTTAGTCCTCTCTATTAAAATAGACCGTCATATTATCGTTAAATATACTACTTCTGCCTTACATACTCCCTAGTTGAACAAATCGTCATATTATCGTCATGTATATCAATAAATAATAGTTTTTTTTTTTTAATTACATGACAGTGATTAGTTTTTTCTAATAGAAAGTCTCTGCATCAAAAAAATTTCTCTTCCGACGTGCGATTGATGTTTTTTTCTTCTTTCCCTTATAAAGACTTTTGTATTTAGATGTTTTTTTTCTTCTTTCCCTTATAAAGACTTTTGTATTTATAACTTTTAATTTATTCATATTCATTCAAATTACAAGTGTTTTAAAGTTTACTAGTATTAGATGTCTAAACTTTTGAATCTTCAACCATGTAACATATTCTATTCAAATCAATTGGTTTTTTTTTATATTAATATTTTCATCTATCTAAATAAGAAATTCTGAGGCTTGAATCCTATCATTTGTGTGACCCGTAGTTTTATGATGGTCCAGTCATGCCATGTCATATCTGTTCTGCCGATAGCATCTTCTAAAACAGGGGTAAACATGGAAATAACATGTAAAAATAGGGGCCCACGACATTATCTAATATTCTAACGATCCTGAATCACCAAGTCATATTTGGTCCAAGATCAGAATAAAATTTGCGTGACATTTTAACAAAATATTTTAGTTTACCATAAGTCATATACTGTCCCTTTTCACGCCAAATAGTGTAATTGTATATTATACAGAGCAATAATTCATTGCAAATGTCAGAATCACAATGTCCATTTTAAAATTAAATGTCAACTAGCACATTCTATAGTGATCAAACGTTTAATTTAATTTGAAACTAAAGTTTGGGATTGACCATAACTTTTTCCATAAAAATAAAAAAAATAAAAAAATAAAAAAAAAAAAGATGTTTTAAATCAAACAACATACGAATATACTTCAAATAATACAAAGATTGTCATGTATTTTTAGTATGTGTTATTATAGTCCTAATATAACAATAATTGGATGTTAACTTTTGTTGAATCGTAACATCTACTTAAGTCAACAACATTACTTGAATCAGTAATCAGTTAAAAGCGTAGCATCGTCCTCTGTTGATGTAACCACACGACTCAGAGTTAACGACACTATTCGAGTCAATAATTACTTAGATATATTGTTTTAATCGATTTAAAATGATTAATTTACATTATTAAGTTTATTATATCTTTGTCTCATTAATAATGGCCAAACTAAGTGCACGTAGGGCCAAACTAAGTGCATGTCTCAGGTACATGTCCTAATGATAAACCACTAGGGTTTAATCAGGGCTCCAATCGAAAGATCCAGATTCATGCCCCGCTTGAAGATAATTTAGTTTAGGATAGATGTGTGTATATTTCGTTTTGGAAAAGGGAAAAAAAAAAAACCAAGTGCCTGTATGAGGAGTCATTTAATACAACAGACCCTAAAGAAATAATAATACAGCAATTACAAAAACAAAAATAACTGTGTTTATTAGAATAAATGATAGGAGTATTTGATGAAGAAGACCTCGAGAATCTTCCAAAAGGAGATTCTTTATCAATTGCACTCACTTCACTTCCCCCACCACACACACTCACTCACTTACTTTACGGCAGTTTCTGCAACTCAGCTTTCTTTTTCCCCCTCCACACACACACACACACACACACACTCTCTGTTGAGTTGATTAACATACATGAATATGAACACTTCTCCAAGCTGAAGCGAAGCGAGACAATACAATACAGTACAGTACAGAGGAGGAAGAGAATAATCCACGAAGAAAAGCTCAGAATGTATGCGGAAACCAGTTTGATGTTTCCGTATTTACAGAGTATGCATCAACAACAACTTCATCAGCTTCATGATCTGTCTTCTTCGCTCAAACACAATCATGCTTTGGTAATCCAATTTTCTGTACTTTCCTCTGATGTACTTGGTTCACTGCAACGAGTTTTAATAAGCTAGATTTTCAGATCAATTGTGAATATGCTTTGAGATCTATTGTCGCTTAGTGCAATGACGCTTTCTGCTTTGCTCTTTTCGCCATTTGAATTTTGTTTTTGCGAGGAAGGAATCGTTTCTTTCTTCATGACATTTATCGTCATTAATATCTCTCTTCTCTCTTCTCTCTTCTCTCTTCTATTGGCGTTTCGAGAGATTAGTTTCAGCTTTTTCTATTAATTTAGAAGCTAAGTCACAGAGAAATAGCTCCCGAGCTATCGTCAAACATAGATCGTTTTAGTATGTGAGTGCCTTGATTATGTGATTTAAGTATATTTTTATCATCAAAAAAAAAAAAAAAAAAAAGGAAGAAGAAGAAGCTGTTTCCTGTGTTATGATGTTTGAGTGAGTTATGCTTTTTAATTCTGTGACGAAATGTGCAACCAGAAATTCCATGGATTCGATGTGAAAAATGATCTAGGCAGAGATGAGAGAACATAGCTGGAAGCTGTTTGATTGTTTTTTGGGGGGTCACTTTTTTGCTATTACTTTTCATTTTGTAGTTTTTTTTGTTTTTTTTATAATCAGTGTAGTACATATATGGAAAGCATCTGTGTCTGCTTTTCTGTGCTGGATCTGACAATAGGTTGGAAAAGGAAGGAAAAAAAGGAAATCAAAATGATCTAGGCAGAGAACATTCATAGAAATTGATCTTGTTTAAGTAGCCTTTTTAAAAGGGGAAATTATTAACCGGGAGTCCCCGCGTGCTCCGCTCCGTTCGCACATCCAACGGGCGGTGTATGTGAGGACTTCCGGGTAAGAATTTCCCCTTTATTTTTTTGTTGGGGTGACCTTTTTGCTTTTACTTATAGTTTTGTGGCTTTCATCTTGGGCTACTAGAGAAGTACCGATATGGAAAGCATTTGAGTCTGCTTTTGTGTGCTGGTTCTGGAAATAGGTAGGAAAAGGAAGGGAAAAGAATATAAAAAATCAGCAGTTTCGTATAAACTAGTCTTTTGCCTTTTTTTCTGCTCAATAGAAGACATGATTGGCCATAAGTTGCCTTCCTTTATGTTTGCCTTCTTTTCTATTTTTTGAGATTCTGATGTCAACTAGTAGCTGATGATTCACTTTTAACCGCACTTCCCCCCATACTAAAGATGAAAAAGCAAAAGTCTGCTTTAGTTGTACTATTCTAAAATCCTAGTAGTATTCTTTCTCTCTCCATTACTACCTTATGGGAAACGATACATCCTTTGATCCCGTCCTAGTAAATGGCATCCTCTGTGGGAGATTTTATCAGTAGTTTTTTCTTCTGTAAATAGCAAATTGATGAGACCATGGCACATAACGAACAACTCCCTTCTGTGAGACACTCTGTGTTATGATTTCTTTTTATACCAAGTACATGGTAAAATACTAATCTAGAATTGATAACTACTCTGCGTAAGAAACGAACACAGTAGCAAGTTTTCCTCTCATATCTTACTCTATGTATTTGGTACTTTATCCATGTATGTAAAAGAAAGTGTACTTCTACACTTGTCTTTGAGTTTATAGATTGCATCAAGGAAGCAACTCTTGTTCAAATTTGCCAACTCTGTTTTGGTTCCGTGATAACACCATTTTCATATGACTTGCTCTTCATCCTTTATAGCAGCAGACTGATCATCTGTCTAATGATTTTGCTCTTGTACCTTTAAATTTCTGATCTTTTTTCTTTATCATCGTGCAATCCGATGCAGGCATCTACTGTGTCAGATTATGATCTTGGGGCTGAAGGGGATCTATTTAAAGCTCCAGAACCGATAATCGAAGAACCAGTGATTACCATTGATCCAATGACAGCTGCACTTACAATGATCTCTTGTGGAGGAGAGGTCATCGGAACACAAGAAGAGCTCAAGGTGCCAGATATTGGATCATCAATTGATAATGGACTACTATTAAGTGAGATTTTCTGTGAATGCAAGAAGGATATCTTAGCTAACGAAGCAACTCGGGCACCTCTTCCCGAGGTCATGGATGTCAAATTTCCCCTCGTTGCGTTGGATGAAACGTTTGTATCAGAAGACAATGTGCTTTGTCAAGAACAATTCCAGAAAAGTCTGAGTTCTGAGTGTCTAAGCTCAATGCACTGCGTATCTGGGACTTCAGCAGCTCCCAACTTTCTTGATTTTCAAAATATCGACGTGGGGGCTGAATATGGGATGCGAAGAGCATTTAGTGAAGGCGACATAAAGGTCAGGTTTTAAAACTGCTTTCTGTTGCCTTAAATTTATCATTTGTGTATTTGATTTCGAATTGTAAATGATTTCTGAGCTAATTTCATGAGGGTATGAAGGTAAACTCAACATGCACATAATTAAGATGAGAACTGTTAGATGTTTGATACTGAGTTTGTATGTATGGCAGACTCTTGGCAATGGTAATACAAATATTATACCTTCAGTGGCAACAACACAACACATCATCACCAGTTGCACCCCTGAAGTTCGCAAGGAAAAGCTATTGAGATACAAGAATAAGAGGACAAGAAGAAATTTTGGCAGAAAAATCAAGGTAATTGCTATATTATCTTCTTTTCTCCATTGCAATTCTTGTCCGTGTCTGTAACGCCCCTAGACCCCAGGGGTAGCACTAAACGAGTCATAAATGGTCCGATCAACTGCTTAGACCGTCGTCCTCGCTTGGTCTAAAAGAGCTAACCCGAGTTGACAAGACATTTATGTCTCACACTTATAAGAATGTCATGTGCTTCCCCCACATCCAACGTGGGATATCACAGTGTCATTCCTGCTTCCTGCTCCTCAGTTTCAAAATCAGGATCTCAAGCAACCAACTCATTTGTGACCATGAATCTTGTTTCTCATGCAAATTGACAAAAGCCTTTGTTCCGTCATTAGAATTTATTCTGTTTTCCTTTGAGTGTTGCATTTTAGTCTTCTTTCTTCTTTGAGTCCGGCCAGGATGGACTCGAAAAGGAGCAGTGCATCAAAAAGGTGCACAATGTATAAATCCACGCTGGTTAAGTGGAAGAATCATTACCAAGATAATAGGTTGAGACTTGAGATGTAATGGAACTTGGTAACTTGGGTTAAGTAGTTACAAGATCCATTTTAGCTCAAGTAGTGCCACTTAGCCAAAGTTGTTGACGGTACAGGTGGTGGCATCAGAGCCAACTACCAGATGGAATTAAGTGCTATGCCGTGCGAGGTGGTGGGGCCACCTCTAGAATCCTCTGGTAGGGTCATCACGAGGAAGTTAGTTTTTTAAAAGGAGAAAAATGTAACATCCCACGTCGGAAGAATGGGAGAAACATTAATAAGATATAAGGTTGAGGCATAAAATTTATTTGATAACCTGGCTTAACCATTTGAGGACAAATGAGGACGATGGGTTTAATTAGGTACATGATTCATTGTAACTTAAGTAGCGCCGGTCGATCCAAGTTCTGGGGTGTTACATGCCAAAACCGCACCGATAACGAGATCGGGTGGTTGATATTATTATTGAATTTTTTTACAGATGAGAAAAGTGTAACGGATGATCATTTTATGTGCATGTGTCATCGTTAGGATGGACTTATGGTTTGTTTTTGTTCAGTATGCTTGCAGGAAGGCTCTGGCTGACAGTCAACCACGAATCCGTGGAAGATTTGCAAAAACAGAAGAAAATGATGTTGTGAAGAAACCAATAACTTAAATTGGTGTTGAGAGTAATAGTAGAAAAGTATATGCATGTGACTAGTTAGACTTGATGATGAAACATGGAGAAGATATAGGCCGTCTCGTCTTCAGTGGCACCACATGCCAAACCCAAACGTGTGGCATCACACCCACAAAAATCAAAAATATCCAAGGTAGATTCTTAAGCATAGAATCAAAGATTGTGAGAGGATTGATTGCTTTAAAGTTGAATGTTTGGAGGTGTGGTGTCACGGTACAAAGCTCCACCCAAGAATATGATGTACTGCAGCAAAACCAGAAGCTTCATGGTTATAAAGAGTTTGTGATTGTAAATTATAATGGGGTAATTAAGATGAAAAAGAATGCACCATCCCAATAAGTTGGTTTCTGTTGACTCTTGTTTAAGATATTTTAATCAGATGCATGTAGAGGCTATAATAATCCCTGTTCTTAAAAGAAATGGTCCTGCTAGAGCTGTACATATTTTTTGGTCATAAAAGTCCATAATCTGATCTTGTAGTGACAGCAAAATATGTTGTTCATATGTGGTGATCATTGAGATGTGAATGGATTGATTAGGCCTTTACTTTTTTCTTTAATAAAGAAAAGGATAGTCACATATATATTGCATAAAAACAAGGTCACAAACAATTTGCATGTAGCATCCCACAATAAATAATTCATAAGATAAACATCCAATACAACATTAGTATACTAGGCTAGTTGTCACCGTCATCTACATGTTGCATGACATCTAGAAAATCATACCAAACTAATTTCAGTCAGGTAGCCTCTTTCCTTTTACTACCCAGTGAATCAAAGTGGATTATATATAAAATAAAATCAACATGTTAAAACTTATTTCTTACTATTATCGTCCAAATTTGGTTTTAAAAATGTCGAATCTATAATCAGTCATTTATAAAGTCGGGGGGTAATAGTGTTTCCCAAGACGTACTCAAGGGGTAGTACTGTAGTAATTAAAAGTGCACTGTCACTACAAACTCAAAAATAATAAATTTTAATTAAAGATCATGAAAACATTGTGGTATAATTAACCGATGGTTTTGGTTGAGATGCGTGTCACATGATTTTCATTGTTTTTCTAGTTACTAACTTACTATAGTGTGTGCCCGTTTTATATTGTCGGTCAACTTTCCTTTTAGCATGCTCAAATAAAATAAATAAAAATTAAAACACTTTCTCCTTAAAAAATTAAAAATTAAAATTAAAACACTTTCCTTTTAGCTGTGATAGTTTGTCACATTTTTTTTGAATTTTCCTCTTTAGAACAATATGTTATTCTTAAGAGGTGTTTCACTATATTTTATCAAATGAACTCTTTAATTTTTTTTTATAAAACTACATTATAGCATCCGGTAGATGGAAATATAACTTATTATTAGACAAAGATACATGGTACATTCAATTATGTACTACCTCCGTCCCAAAATGAATGTAAGTCCATTTAGGTGTGTATTCACACAGATTAAGAATGTTGGTTAAATTAATTATGTGTCATTAATTTTGATTAAAAAAAGTCTAAAATACCCTTTGACTGTTATTAATGCAGAGTGGTGAAAAGTGGATGGATAGATAATAATTGAGGGATAAAAGAAGAAAAATGTAATAAATGTTTAATTGGTTATTTAAATGGATTTACATTATGAGACAAAAAAAAAAAAAAAACTAAATGAAATTTCATTTTGGGACGGAGGTAGTATATAAGTATTTTTCAAAATAAAAATAAAAATTTATGTATATAAATAGATTTACAAACATAATTGAATTAAGGTTCATGAACCAAAAATATGTTGATTCATTTATTTAGAAAACAAAACTCTCAAACCAATTTCACTTCCTATCTATATATATACATACACATTGAACATTCACACTCTCAAACCTGAATTTCCTCACAAAGTCAAAACATAGCGTTGCTAGCTCCATATAGTTAGTTTTCCATTTAATTAATTTTCCAGCCGCATTTCTCCGGCCATGGCTCAAATATTACACAAAGAATCCACCATATCAACCGCCGCCATCTCCAGATTCAGCCGGGTGTGTGTATTCTGTGGGAGCAGTTCAGGTAACAAAGAAAGCTACAAAGAAGCCGCCGTTGCATTAGGCCAAGAATTGGTGTCGAGAAATCTCGACCTGGTTTACGGTGGAGGAAGCATTGGGCTGATGGGCTTGATTTCAAAGGCCGTTCATAGCGGGGGAAGGCATGTGATAGGAATCATACCCAAAACGCTGATCGGAAAAGAAAAAACCGGTGAAACTGTGGGTGAATTGAGGCAGGTGTCAACAATGCATGAACGAAAATCCGAAATGGCACGGCTTGCAGATTGTTTTATAGCAATGCCAGGTGGTTTTGGGACACTTGAAGAAGTGTTGGAGGTAATCACATGGGCTCAATTAGGGATCCATGATAAGCCTATCGGATTACTAAATGTTGATGGATATTACGATCTTTTGATTGATTTCGTTGATAAGTCTGTGAATGAAGGATTTGTTAAAGCTTCTCAAAGAAATCTTTTTGTTGCTGCTTCAAATGCTACAGAATTGGTTGACAAAATGGAGGAATTTGTTCTTGGCCCTGATCAAACTCAAATTATAGCTAAGCTCAAGTGGGAATGGGCTGCTGATGCTGCTGCTATACAGCCCCCACGACAACAACCGTCTCCTGTGGTGGGGCTGAAAGCCTTGTTGTTGGCTGATAATAACTCACCGCCGCTGCCGGCTGTGGCAGAACGAAAAGTTTGTAGGAGGAGGAGGATTGACATGCCGACTCCCGGTGTGTTTTGCTACTAGTGTTAGTTAATTAAGCGCTTTGTTTACTTTAGATGGATTGGGACTCTTTTTTTTTTTTCTTCAGAAAAAACATTGATTAGTAGTGATGAAATGTAGACTTGGTGCCAAAACTTCTCTTGTCTGAAGTCGTAATGAATTTATTTGTAGGATCATAGCGTTGTATGCATGCCTTAATTACATTTAAATGGTATAAACATTATAAAGAGAGACATCCTTCGACGGTGACGATGCTGGATTTTGTTTAACAATAATTCGAACCGTATCTCCTAATGACAACTAATCAAGATCCTAAAAATCTTGAAAAAATATGAACAATGGGGGTGGTTTGAATATATTTAGACTGAGCCTGAGATATTTTATCTCAAGTTGCCTACGTATTCTGTGTAGGAATCATGAATCAAGTATGTCGTAGTTCTTGAGATCGTTATATAAAGGAGCTTGTGCCCTAGGTATGCATGTGCCGTGTCCATGTTGGACTATATTTTCATGTCCCTCAAATAAATGATTAAACCGCGTCAATCCCTTGATTTTAGGAGATAATCACGGCATTTTGAATATATGATCAGAGTCTTTATGATTGATGATTATTTCCATATCTAGCTTGCCAAAATACGCACGTGGACTAAATATATGGGGTAGCTCTGGTCGACCTGCGTCGAGCCCCCAAGGTCGCCATGACCCGCACTGCACTGATCCTGCTCCGTTGCGTCCTGACCGACCTGCGGTGGATTGGGAAGCGAGCTAGACCGATCTGCCCTTAGTCTTAAAGTGGGGCTCGGAGCCTTGAACATTATTGCTTTATAAAATGATTAGCAAACACGGTAAAGACACGTGGCGATGTGTGGTCCGACCTTCATCATAAGCCTCCCAGATCTAGCTGAGATTCGTAGGCCAGCTCAGATCTGTCAAGGGTGTAGTTCAACTCGGTTATCTAGACTTGTAGATTTTTAAATGACTTACCTCTGCCAGGTGGCAAGAGTCCGTTAGACGACTCCATAACTGTCCCATGATTCGAGGTGTTTTCGTTCGTGCCGTTAGAAGTGGAACGGTTTCCAAGAACATGTTTGGGGTTTATAACCCCCGTCGTATCAATTGTCCACTCCGTTTCAAACGTCTATCTGTGGCTTTAAATTAGAGGATTGAGATCAAGTGCGGACTTCTCTCCCATTCTTCTTCAATCAGCTCCGAGTTCTTACAACTAAGCCATTCTTGACTCCGTTCTTGTCCTTTTTTATTGATTCAATAGACGAGTCGTCCAGGCTTTCCCGATAACTCTAAAAACCCGAATGGCCAAGAAGGCGCTTATAGGTAGTCTCGGTATAAAAACCATCCTTTTCCAGGCTGAATTGAACAACCTCTGTAGTACTTATGAGATAGACATAGAGAGGTACGCCCCTAGGCTTCATGCTTCTCCCCACATCTACGCACACCAACCACCGGAGGGGTTCTGTACGGTTTTACCGTGAATATTTTGAATGTGGGTTACGGCTCCCTTTCTGTCCGGCCCATTTGGCCGTACTACGCCATTTTTTTGGGCTGGGGACTGTCAAGTTAGCCCCCAACGGGCTTAGGTCCGTTCTAGGGTTTGCCATTTGGTGTCGGCTGCTTGGAATCACGTTCTCTATACGGTTGTTCCGAGCCTTTTATCAACATAAAAAGGTGAAGGATCATGTCGGGTGGTATTATTTCCCGCGTCGCACGGATCCATTGAAGAACGTTCCAATTATGCCTAAAGGAAAGATTTCTCACAAGCAGTGGAATGGGAGATTTTTCTTCTTCCATCATGAGGACCGCCTTGAGCTGGGTTTCTGGAGGTCGGACGAGCTTGACAAGGACGTCTGTCTTATTGTCAATGAGGAGTTACTAAGAGGTATCCGGGAGTCGGATATCGCCATCGACATCAGGGACTTTTATACCGAGCTGATCACCGCTGCTCGGTTAGCAGATGTTGGGCCTACTCCTTACGTGCCCCTTAGTGACGAGGAGAGGGATGCGTGTAGGGCCTTGCTTGTCTTCTCATTTTGTATTTTTACTACAGTATTTGCACTCGCCTCTGGGTATAACTAATTATATCTTGGTTTTGTTTGCAGCGGAAGATTTTGCTTCACTATTGGCTGATGCAGGTGAGGATGAGGTTGAAGAGAGTCAACCTGAACAGTCAGGACACTGAGAAGACCACCAGTGTTGATCCTCCTCCGGTCCGATCTGTGGCGGCTGACCCTGAATGCTGCTGATGATGCAGCCCTTTCTTCCTCCTCCCACTCTGTCCTAGAGGACATTGATCTGATCGCTTTGGATGGCTCTGATCCAGAGGACGGTAACGACTTTCGGCTCCAACGGAGGAGCCAAATTGTACTAGTTGCGGGCCACCGAGATAGTAGGTCAAGAAAGTGAGGTAGAGCTAAGGCCTCTATCGATGGCACTGAAGACCCTTTGGGTCAAGAGAATGCTGCTATTGAGCAGGACAAGCTCGAAACAATGTCCGTCATGGAGCTTTCTCAAGCAGGCCTCAAAGTGATGGAATATGTAAGTTCTGCTTTCTCTGTTGATGTACCACGCCTTAATTTAAGAGTGCCCTTTATGCTTTGCTAATCTATGCAGGGTTCTCGGGTTGGTCAGGAAGCCTTCTGCCAACACGGAAGAGCTGAAGAGGAAGATTGCCGAGCTGCGGCAGAGTCGTGAAAGGCTCAAGGACTCTGTCAAGTCCAAGGATCTGGAGAACAAGGCTCTCAAGGAGCAGCTCCATAAGCAAGAGGCTAATCTAAAAGCCCAATTCGCTACAAATCTTCAGACTCTTAGGGATTAATTTGCAGGAGAAAAGACTGAGCTGGAGCAGGCCGTGGCCACGCTCCGAGCAGAGAAATATGAGCTCGAGGTTGTTGCTCCAAGTCGGATGGATAAGGCCATTCAGGAGTATAAAGCTTCAGATAAGTTCTCTCAGGCCTTGAAGGTGTTGTTTACTCCAGTCCTCAATCATGGATATACCTTAGGTATTGATAAGGCCAAGGTTCTGTTTGCCGACCTCGCCTTTGACAGCTTAGCCAGCAAGGCTCTTTACAAGCCTGGCATGAGTGCGGTTTACGACAGCGGCCTGAAGAAGTTCAAAGAGGGAGTGGAAATTGTGTCCAAGCACTCTCGTCGTGGTGCAGCACTCGCTGAGCACCTGCCGGTTCAGAGCCTTCTGCCTTGGTTCCTCATTCTTCCGAGCAACAACAGAATCCTGCTTCTGAAGCTTAGCTCGAGAACTTATGTTTTTTCTTTGCCATGTTTCTGTTTTGAATTTTTTCTTTGATAAATTCAAATGTGACTGATGTATTTTTCAGGATTTTCCCTGTTTAAATGTATAACTTTTTCTAAGTTATTTATGGTATTTATTTTTGGGTACCTTGTCTATTGTAGGGTATCTTGCCCCCTAGTATGTCATGCTTGAACTTTTGGTTCTTGGATGGCATACTTATCTCATTTTTGTCTTATTTTTTCTTAGCTTGCGAAGCCCATTCCGGGTCCATATGTGGACTTAATAAGTTTGACTCTTGCACACTTTGCCGAGTTTTGAGCTGTGGAGCTCATATGCTGAATTTTCACTAAGTCCGGCTTGCGGAGATCAGCTCGTGAATTTGGCTCCATCATGTGAAACTTAGTTAGTCTGTCCTGCAGACTTGGAAAGTTTGTCCTTTGCAAACTTGCTGAGTCTGACCTGCAAAGCTCAGGGTTGAGTCCATCCTGTAGAGCCCAACACTTAAACGTATGGTTGAGTTCGTCCTGTGAAGCTCAATATGTTTGTCTTGTAGGCTTAACGAATTTGACTGAGTCCGACCTGCGGAGCTTGATGACCAAAATAGTAACGACCAACCTTAACCGGCAGAGTACCGGGTCGGAAGCACTATAGAGGTGAGCAAGGTCGTATCCCACGAGGAATCAATAGAATAGCAAAGTCATTCTCATACTTAGTTTAGGTTAATCAAGTGCATTCAAGTTCTGAGTATGCTAAAACGATATTTAAACGAGAGATGAAGAGAGAAAGAGACATAACCAAATCACGATCCAATTGAATACTTTCGCCCCTCTAATCGACTATTTGGGAATGGGAACTACCAATTGACCTTCCTAACGCTTATAACGTCTCATTCATGGGTGCAAACTCCTAAAATAGTACTAGAGGATGCAACAACCTAGTAACCTTTACCCGGTTCAACAGTCCACCTTAAGGATTTAACTGACCAAAACAAGATTAAGAACTAGAGCCGCTCGATTTACACCGACAAACCTCGTTACCCAATCGATCTAAACAACTCAGTCAATTGTAAATAACGATATTTAAACCCATTTTCCCACACCCTTTCGCAACATACATTTATAAAAGTAGTGTGTGAGCTCATGAACTAGGTGTACAAGCTAATTAAAGCATTAAGAACAAGTTTTAAGACATGAATTCATCGATATAACAACAATTAAACACTACCCATTCCAAATTTCATCAATTAGAGGGAGATTTCTTCAACATTCACATGGTTTGGCTATGTAAGTAATTAGCTACTCATCACAAAACAAGAAATAACAAGCAAGGAAGAGATTAAAGCCATAAAGCAAGAAAAGAAACTAGGTTAGTTACCAAAATAAGAAGGAGATGATGTTTCTTCAAGTTTCAACAACACCCATGTCAATTTGGGGAAGAAGAAGACTCCAAAATACCAAAATCCAAGAGTTGAGCTAACAATGTAAGCTAAATTAAGTTTAATACAAGTGAATGCGTGCGCATTGCTCGAAATGCCCAAATCTGCACATTCTGTTTCAGCAATGCATACGCATTCGAGTGAATGCCCTGTTAAAGTATTCAGCATTGACAGCCTTCAGTAATTTGGCAAAATATTTGCATGTAGAGCTCCGATTTGAGTGATTCAAAGTACGTTGGAAATCTCATTCAATTATATACAACTTTCATGAAGACCACAAGTCCAGAAAATGTTTGTATCTGGGTAAAAATCACAGATTAAGTGAAGTATGGTGAAAACACCAACGTAGTTTTGATACGTTTCCATCCCCGGGCTTCGATTATGCCACTTTAAGTCTCATGCCTTGTCTCCGGGCTCATAAATCACCTAGATCATGCATCACAACATTAAAACACATACCGAGCATAACTCCGCAAGATAACTAGGGCTCGAAAAGGGTCAAAATACCGTAAAATGGTGAGGTTTTTCATCTATTTGACGGTTTCCTCAAAGTGAGTGTGCAATGCATTTTGCCCTATAAATGGTCTAAAACTACACAATATAAGCCAAAAGTGTCATAAATGGGGGTTAAAACAAGCACCGAAGCATAGTAAAGTTGACTCTCATCAGAGCTCCGTTTGTTTGTCCTGCAGACTTAATGTATTTTGCTGAGTCTGACCTGTGGAGCTCAGCTGTAAGTCCTGCTGACTAACGTTTATAGCGGAGTCCGTCATGTGGTACTCTGCTTTTCAGTCCTGCAGACAAGTGTTTTGATGAGTCCGACCTACTGATAACGCTCTAAATGGTACCAATAATTATACCCTTATTCACCCCGAATTATGCTCAAGAGAGGATAGATAGGCTCGTTATTATGTGGAATATATGTTAAATGCTATGTGAGTGTTTCCAGGATCGTAATTCTGCATCAATGTTATTTTCCTGAGGTTTTGGTACTGTTTTGTCTCGTTTTGTATGTTTTATAGCATGTACCGAATCTGGAGTATTGGAGAACGGATCTGGACCAAAAGAAGTATATTGGGCCAAGTGATTAAAGTCCAAGAAGAAGCCTACTGGAAAAAAAAAAAAGGAGAAAAGTCGGCCCGGTTTACCGAGGGCTAGGTCCGGTAAACCGAGGACTTGTTGGACACGAAACTGATTCTGCCGCATTATCTAGGTCGGTTAGGGTTTTAGAGAGTCTTAAGTCGGTCAATGTATCTATATAAGGCCGCATTAACAGAGTTCTTCAATAAGTTTTATATACATTACATTATATTATACAATTTTGATGAAATAAAGTTATTCAAGCTTTGGAAGAGTTGTTTCTGGTTTCCTCCCTTCCTCCATCGTCTCTAGCTTGAGTAGATCGAGCTAGATCACCATTGTTGAAGGTATGAAGCTTTGAACGTTCCTTTCTGTCTTCAATATGGTAGATCTATTTGTATTTATGTGTTTTAGTTAATCTGCATGTTTAAAGACCCTATAATTTACTTATTTTAATCGTAATTGAGCAATGTAGATCAAGGAATAAGAAAAGCTGCCCCCGGTAACCCGGCGGTCTATACCGGTTTACCGAGGCATTATTTAGAAAACCTAAAACTGGGATTCACTACAGCTACGTTGATCGACATGTTTAATTAACATTAGGTTAGATCTGGCCAATCTGCTTATTATAATCGTAAACTGGCATGAAATACGAATAGTGAAGTGCTAAGTTTGGACATAGTCTTGAATGGACCCTAGGAACGTGCTAATCAATGTCGACAGCTGTCTAGGCGGGTTAGCGGTATGAGTTAGCGCTCGATATCGGCAATTCTAGTTCTTTATGCGTATGGGCTATTACGGACCAATTAAGGAGGGTTGCTTGTGTATAGATTGTTTACTACCATTGTCGGAGTAGATAGGAGTAGGAGTTGCACCCGTAGCTGATAATGATAATTAAAACAAATGCTCATGATTATTTACGTGGGGAAGTAAACATAACGATTAACTAATCCAAGTTAGTAGATCGGTGAGAAGAGGGGGAGGAATACCAAGTTTGTTTTCTTATTGTTCAATTGTTGGTCCATGACCGCCTCTATGTTGCTTCTTAATTAGGTTAGAATCGTTTATACTTATAGTTGCATTGTCTCTGTGGGATCGACCTTGATTCACATTTACTATACTACGATGTACCTAGTATTCTTGCTAGTAATATCGACGTTAGTGACTTACACGCGATTAAGATTTTTGGCGCCGTTGCCGGGGACAATGGCCAATTTTAAATATAAACATTTTAATTCTGATTAAGAAGTCGTTTTTATTTTATTTTATTTTATTTCGAGTCTTGAGTCGTTCAGGATCAAACTTGCACATGTTAAACTGCCAGAAAGAGAAATTTCAGGGCCGGTTTACCGTGGTTAACCCCCGGGTTACCGAGGCCTGAAAAATTGAATTCTGACAACCCATGTTATTCTGTGTTATTCCCTGTTGATTTTAGTTAGTAGGTCCGCAACAGTTGGGATCATAGCCAACTGAAGCGGAAGTTGCTACCCTTTTCTTTGTTTTTTTCGCAGGAAGATCGGAACACTTCAGAGATTCGATCAAACCGGAGTTGAAAAAGAGAAAACAAGTCAAGCAATATGCCTAGAACAATATTGAACGTCACACCGATTTCCATGTACCCTGGATCTGAAGCAAGAGAGCATTTTGAAGCAATTAAGGAGCGGTTGGAAAAAGATAAAGAAGCAATCAAGTAAGAGCCTGAAGAGAACTTAGAAAAGTATAATACGTATCGTCCAGGTGAGTTCCCTTGTGAGTTAATTGAAATATCATCTTCATATTATGATTCTGATGATCCTGAAGAGGATCCTGACACGATGTTTTCTGAGCCTGAGGATTACCCAGACTCAGACACCGTGGTGAAGTTAGGAGACCCTGGCACGTTCCGAATCCCGATTTCTATTAATGGTATATCAATAGGATTAGGTCTCTGCGAATCTGGATCGAGTTGCAACAATCTACCTTTTTCCCTTTGTCAAAAGATTAAACTTCCGGTCTTAATGAATCAAACCAGAACCATGACATTCGTCGATAGAACTAGAGATATGCCTGCAGGTCTGCTTAGGAAGTGCACGATTAAGGCATGAGGGTTCAGTTATCCAATTGATTTCACGGTTATAGACGTACCAGAGGACCCAAGTGCCCCAGTTTTGTTAGGAAGACCTTTCTTAGTGTCAAGAAGAGCAGTCATGGATTTCGATAGTGGGAAGATTATTTTGAGGTTGAACAATGATGCAGTATCTTTAAAATCTTAGATCCCCTAGAAAATAGGCCGGAAAGTTGCAAGATGACGTATGCTTCAAGAAAGGTGGAAATTATGGAGATAGAGGGGCATAAGCATAGAGAGGTTGTAGTAGAAACCGTTGAGCAGGAATTCATGAGACTAATGAGAGAGAGAGAGAGAGAAGAGAAGGACCACAACCAGATGCTCATGGAAGCTAGTCCTTCCATGTTGCGTAGTGAACGCTTTGAGCTAAAAGTGGAAAATGTGGAGTCCTTGGATCTAAAGTCTAAATCTCGACGTAGAGGCAGACCTAGTACGCAAGCTAAAAGAGAAAGGCGTGCTCGGAAGAGAGCTCAAAAAGGTTTTATAAAGGTACAAACCTCTGGAGCAAAAGTTTGGCGAGTTAAAGCTCCAACCCCTGAATGATCGGAGATCTGAAGAAAGTCGAGCTGGCGACTATAAATCAGAACTATTTTCTTTAAACTCTTAGGTAGATTAGGAATGAATAAAAGTAGCCAGATGAAGGGACGAGTTTTTTTTCATCCTACCGCACCCTTAGGCTTGAATTTGAATGGTTGTGGAAAGGTATTTTTTACTCGTTGTGGATTCTAGTGAAATAGGTTAGGATTGAGTCGGAAATAACAACAAAGGAAGTAAAAGGCTAGTCAATTTGAGGACAAAATTGAGCAGAGAGGTTGAGCAAAGTGTGCAGTCAGGGAGACAGAAAAATCTGGGGAAAAGGAACCCCCGGTAAACCCTAGGTTACCTCCGGGTTACCGAGGATGGATTTTCAGTTTTCTGAACGTCTGATTGAAAAGCTGAATTTTTAGAGACACGTGGAGGACACACGTTGCACCAGGCATGACTAGTCAGCAGAAACCGTCCCATTTTCCCCTCTTTTCAAATTTTTCATCCGTTCCCACGCTCCACCATAACTCCACCTCAATCCCATCAATCACCTCCTCAAATCCCTCACCCTAATTACTTCTCTCCCACTATCCCACCAAATCCTTCCACCTTCACTCATTTTCCATATTTAAACCACCCATTCACCACCACTATCATCACTCTCATCTACAATCATCTCCTCAAATCACCAAACTTCTCCCATTTCTTCTTCTCCTTAAATACAGTCGGCCACCATCACCACCACTATCACCACCAAATCTCCACCAAACCTTATTTCCATTTTTTACCAACCAAAACACCTATTTTCTTCACCATTGTTGCTATCTAGTGCTTATGTGCTAGTGAGTTGCTGCAGTTCTTCATATTTTATCATCAGAGGCACTGTCCCAGAAAGAAATCCAGAAAAATCAGGCCGGTAAACCCTGACCTACGTCCGGTTTACCGAGGGTCAATTTTTCAGAATCAGCATCAGCATCAGTTCCTGTTATCATCCAGGATGGGTCCAAAGCGTAGCTGATCATCTGTTCGTCCCAGTGGTTATCAGAGCATATATGGAGATGCTAATCCCTTGATAGATGGGGTGAGCAATTCCATTCTTTGGAAATCTATGAGTCGTTCTGAGGGCATTGGAACGCAAGGCCAGTCGCTCAAAAGCGAGGGGTGGAGTTGGACGATTGTGGATAGATTTTGCCACAAGCCCTACAAGAGCAAGATATTTTGGATATGGAAGAATCACCTACTTGGTTCAACGCCACGGTGGTAAGGTAATTTTACGCTTATGTTTCGCACAACCCCGGAGCCACTTTTGCGGTGGTCCGTAGTGTTAGAGTTGATTTTTCGATTGAGCGGATCAATGCTCATTTTGGGGTTCGGAATCCACCGATGGGCCCGGATGAGTACACATCCTTGAGCAACGTTTAAGATCTCGAGAGGATGAACATGATAGTTGAGTTTTTTGGGGTGCAATGGAAGCGCAATCCTGCTGGAGCCCCTACCATCTTCCTAGAGAATGAATTATCGTGGGATCGGAAGATGGTCAACAGATTTGTTTGTTCCCGCCTTCTACCGACCAAGCACACGGTCTCTGTCACCACTAAGAGGGCGGAGATGATTTTTTATCTGGAGCAAGGATCTCCACTCAACATCGGTCTACTGATGCATAACCGTATTCACGAGCTTGCCGTCGCATCCGAGCGTGAGTTGTTGCCATACGGTCCGATGATTGACATGTTTGCTTTAGAGGACGAGGTGAAAATTCTCGTCGGTTATGATTGGGAAGACCCTGAGCCGATGATTAGTTCACGGTCGGTTCAAAGAGTACCACGACGGGTTGGTAGAGCTGAGATGGAGCGTACTCCGATCCTCGGAGCACCCCGGACTCAGAGAGCTATGCTAGAGGAGCACTCACGAGAGATTGCGAGTTTGCATCGCAAAATGGATAAGATTATAGACTTCTTTGGCATACCTCCATCGACCCCACCACCTAGAACTGCCCCACATGACCGAGCCTCTTCTTCGGCCGCTGCTGCCTCGAGTTCTGGTCCACCTCACGGTTTTGAGCCTAGAGATGACTGGGAGGGTTATTCTGATGAGGATTAGTTCTTTATCTTTTCGTTGTTGTTGTTTTCCATTTTCATTTTTATTTTTATTTCCTATCTAGTTGATGTAGCAGAATTTTATTCATATAATCATTTTGACGGCTTAATTTATTTTGGAGTTAATTTATTTTCTCTTTTACTGCTGCCATTTTATTATACGGTTCCTTGTCACCACTATTCTTATTGGTTTGTTTAAGATACTTAGTGCAGATTCTTCATGGACTACTTACATGAGCCCGATGATTTATGCGACGATCCGATTCTTCTTTGGTTCCACCCTTAACCGAAGCTAATTTCCTTTTCATTTATCATTTTTCATCTTACACATTGGGGACAATGTTTCGATTAAGTAGGGGTAGAGGAACGTCACTTAGCTTCTTAGCATTATATTCCGTAAATTACATGATTATCTTGATTCTCTTTGATGCACGATTCACCGCTTAGAATTCGATTCATTTCGACAGAATTCCGAAAAATTCTGATATCTTTGATCTTTTCGAGTTAATTGACTTCATCTTTGTTTCACTTTGCACAAGTAAGAGTAAATGCCCACTTTTGAAGTAGTGGCGTATTAAGTGCATATTCAGTTATAAGCCACCATTTTAAGCACGTATAACTCACTTCCCTTGGTGTGTAGTCGATAGCATATTGCTTTGACTAGGGTTGACCCTGGCTTCATCACGAATCATGTTCCACCAACGCTTATAAAGGCAAAGAAATTGCGGATTCGGTAATTTATCATGAGTGGGGCCGTGAGGATAGTTAAATCAATGAGAGTATACCTGCCAAGAAAGAGAAGTGCATTGAAATATATACATTTATGATCTCTTTGGCAAAATCTTAGTCAATGGAGCGTAAAACGCATGACTTTTGCATAGACCGATAAACGTGAGATTAAGAGTAATATATACTCGGTTCTCGATCCGCCTTGCCAGCTTAATTTTACTTATAAATAACATGTTCGAGACTGGTTAGTTCGACTACGGGTTGATGTAATGTGAGATTGTCTGCATTACTAGGCGGTTGTGAAAGTTGTTGCACACACACATTGGCTCATGACGTGAATAGAGTATAATGCATTACTGATGGATATGAGTGGCATGATCTTGATCTTGACTTTGTAAGGCATATTTGTTTTTAATTAACTTGTATATTGATCAGGGTGTCGCGTTTCTTTTCGCCTTTTTGCTCGGGACGATCAAAAGCTAAGTGGAGGGTAGTTGATAACGCTCTAAATGGTACCAATAATTATACCCTTATTCACCCTGAATTCTGCTCAAGAGAGGATAGATAGGCTCATTATTGTGTGGAATATGTGTTAAATGCTATGTGAGTGTTTCCAGGATCGTAATTCTGCATCTATGTTATCTTCCCAAGGTTTTGGTACTGTTTTGTCTCGTTTTGTATGTTTTATAGGATGTACCGAATCTGGAGCATTGGAGAACGGATCTGGACCGAAAGAAGTATATTGGGCCAAGTGATTAAAGTCCAAGAAGAATCCTGCTGAAGAAAAAGGAGAAAAGTCGGCCCGGTTTACCGAGGGCTAGGTCCGGTAAACCGAGGACTTGTTGGACACGAAACTGATTATGCCGCATTATCTAGGTCGGTTAGGGTTTTAGAGAGTCTTAAGTCGGTCACTGTATCTATATAAGGCCGCATTAATAGAGTTCTTCAATAAGTTTTATACACATTACATTATATTATACAATTTTGATGAAATAAAGTTATTCAAGCTTTGGAAGAGTTGTTTCTGGTTTCCTCCCTTCCTCCATCATTTCTAGCTTGAGTAGATCGAGCTAGATCACCATTGTTGAAGGTATGAAGCTTTGAACGTTCCTTTTTGTCTTCAATATGGTAGATCTGTTTGTATTTATGTGTTTTAGTTAATCTGCATGTTTAAAGACCCCATAATTTACTTATTTTAATCGTCATTGAGCAATGTAGATCAAGGAATAGGAAAAGCTGCCCCCAGTAACCCGGCGGTCTATACCGGTTTACCGAGGCATTATTTAGAAAACCTAAAACTGGGATTCACTACAGCTACGTTGATCGATAGGTTTAATTAACATTAGGTTAGATCTGGCCAATCTGCTTATTGTAATCATAAACTGGCATGAAATACGAATAGTGAAGTGCTAAGTTTGGACATAGTCTTGAATGGACCCTAAGAACGTGCTGATCAATGTCGACAGCTGTCTAGACGGGTTAGCGGTATGAGTTAGCGCTCGATATCGGCAATTCTAGTTCTTTATGTGTATGGACTATTACGGACCAATTAAGGAGTGTAGTTTGCGTATATATTGTTTACTACCATTGTCAGAG
Organism: Gentiana straminea; assembly: GCA_036785695.1. Taxonomy (NCBI): domain Eukaryota; kingdom Viridiplantae; phylum Streptophyta; class Magnoliopsida; order Gentianales; family Gentianaceae; genus Gentiana; species Gentiana straminea. The sequence continues at coordinate 62,237 of JAVUPR010000450.1, forward strand.
TAGATAGGAGTAGGAGTTGCACCCGTAGCTGATAATGATAATTAAAACAAAAGCTCACGATTAATTTAAGGAAATTATGTGGGGAAGTAAACATAACGATTAACTAATCCAAGTTAGTAGATCGGTGAGAAGAGGGGGAGGAATACTAAGTTTGTTTTCTTATTGTTCATTGTTGGTCCATGACCGCCTCTATATTGCTACTTAATTAGGTTAGAATCATTTATACTTATAGTTGCATTGTCTCTGTAGGATCGACCTTGACTCGCATTTACTATACTACGATGTACCTAGTATTCTTGCTAGTAATATCGACGTTAGTGACTTACACGCGATCACCTACGGAGCTCAGTAGTCAACCCTATGGACTTGTCGAGTTTAGCTTTTTGCAAACTTTGCGCGCGTATGTTTGTCCTACAAATTTAATCAAACCATGCACATTGCGTAAAATGGAAAAGCGACATATGATTGAACTATTGAAAATCACTCTCTGAGCGCAACTTGATGGTAGCCAAACTAAGATCGTACTAAAATTGCAAAGGTAAAGATGGAATACAAATAAAAAACAAATCATAATTGTCTAGAACCTGTCTAGACCAAATGACCCAGCTTTATTCGCGATCTGCCCATTTCCTGATCTTCTCATACTGGAACCACACCCTTCCTTTTGATTGTGGCTGCATAGCAACTCCTAGTTGCCTCCACATCTCCTTTGATCTCCACTGAGCCTTCTGTGGTGGGAAACTTCAAACTGATATGGGATGGTGAGATCACAACTCGAAGGTCATCAATACTGGTCTTCCCATGATAATGTCGTATGCAGACGGAGATTTAACAACGACATAGTTTTTCATGAGAATCTAGCCCTTTGGTTCCCGTCCAAATATTGTGTCAAGTCTTATCATCCCCATGGGATGAACCGGAGGTCTGGCGAATCCGAACAATGGTGCTGAGACAGGTGTCACTTCCGAGTCCTTGAGCTTCATGGACTGGAAAACTGAGTAGTAAAGGACGTTAACGGCGCTCCCTGTGTCGATGCTGATCCTTTTCACCAAGTTCTTGTGCACCACGGCCTCAACGACTAGGCCTTCATTGTTTATCACCAAAGGAAGTGGGTCCCTCGGACCATAGGTCACTTCACCAGCTGGCCTCTGGCTTATGTTAGTACTCGTAGATCGCCCAACCTGCCCACTCACTTCCTCAAGTTTGCTGATGGGGCCGCCCACAATGGTATTAATTTTGTTGATGGGGCGATTGTCTAACTGCCGATCATGGTCTGAGGACCAGTCTCTTCTTCTTTCGGGCTCATTCTACCTGCCCCGATCTTGGTTATAGTTCATGCGCTTAAATTCTCGGCGACCACGTGGTTCAGAGTTCTGAGATCGGTCAACGACCTCATCTAGCTTTCATTCCATGATTGTTGCATCGATGTCTCTTTGCAGCTCCCTGCAGCTCTCTATGTCGTGCCTGATCTTTGCTTTATAGGTGTCCAATCTTACCGGCAGTGTACCGGGTCAAATTGTAGTTTAGTCTGGTGAATCAATGTCGTATCCCTCAGGGAAATGAAAATATAATTCAAAATGTGGTTAAACACCAATTAGCTGTTATTATCTCAATCTAAGTCGCAATCCTCACCATTTAGGGTTATGATATTAATGCAATAACTTATATATATATATATATATATATATATATATATATATATATATATATATATATATATATATATATATATATATATATATATATATATATATACCAATATAATAAATACTAAAATAGATAGTTATATATAAGAAGAACTAACCAAGACAATATTATTGAACCATGATCTCTTTTAGTTTAATGGATGTGATCGAAACTTGTTTAAAGGTGTAATTGACTATGTGAAACGGTATACTCCTCAGCTAACAAATTCCCCTCATATGAGTGCATGAATTTGTTCTATGCCTCCTCGTTGGTAAAACCTCGATTAAACCTAATGATTTGACATGATAATCTCTCGAGTATAAATATTCTGTCCCTGTATAAGAAATAGGGTTCCGTTTGTCAGACGGCAATTTTACCTTCCAGTCTTTCTACTCTTTTCTCATATTCTAACGTCTCTAGTCAGTTCATGATTAGGTTATGTCTCTGTCCATACTGGTTAATTACGTCAATACGGGCTGTCAATTAGTTCAAGTAGAAAAAGATTCATCATATTCAATTTTTAATTAAATTTTAACATAGTCATCATCCATTTCCCTAAAAGATCAAAATAGCTCAATTACATGTCTTCGCTAGTTGTATAATTAGCCTATAATCATTATTAAACTAATGTATAGATATTTATATAAACAACAAACATAATAACATTAGAATATTACCGATTACAGTTGTTGAAGTGGGTTTTTTTCTCTGAATGTAACAACAACTACGAATTCAACAATCTTCGATAATTACTCTAAATATTACAACGATACTAATACTAATTTTTATGGCAAAATGCCTACTGAAATAATATTTACAGAGAGTAGATAAGATAATATATATATAGATAGAGATATATATATTGGTACCACTTTTTTCTTAATAAATGAGGGCTATTTATAGGCTGAGTTTTCTGATCCGGCGTGCGCCGAGACTGGTCCGGCGTGCGCCGGATTAACCGAATTTGAGTATTTCTTTGTCAGACGCATGTGGAGTAACATGTTTTAATCATCACATAATCCGGCGTGAACCGGCTTCTTCCGGCCTGCGCCGGATTTGATAAATATCAGCCACTTAATCAGATTTTTATACTTTGCGATTCCGATTCTTCCACTTTGTATCACATAATACCTGCATAATTCAAAAACAACAAAACCACAGGTAAATCTGATAACAAAAGTTATAATTTATACTACAACATTTATTTGTAACTATTAGATTTTTATAAGTTATATTAATACTTTTTAAGATATTTAGATAAAATTAATGATAATATGTATAAAATGTTTATAAATTTTAGTTATAAAGTTGTCATATATCAGTGCCTAACATCTTTGTGGTAGGTACAGAACTTGCTCTGATCCCTCATTTCTGAAGGTCCTCTTATTGGTGTTGGAACTCGAGCCAACCCTTCCTTTCCATTATCGCGAGAACATCTGTTCAGAGGGATGAAGCCTCTCTCTTGCAAAGCTCCTTTCTGGCCCAACCGCTCTATGACTGGGGCGGTCATCCGGTCCCAAACCGGCTTTCTTTTCCTGTCAGACTTATATTTAGGCTTATCCTTCCTGGATTCCCTTTCTCCGATTCTCTTTTCAACCGGTTTGCTTCTTCTCCTTGACAATGGTTATAAGCCATCTCCATGCATTCCTCCATCGATCTAGGAAGTTTTTTGTTCAGCTTGGCGTAAAATCTCCCTTCCCGTAGTCCTGCTATGAAGGAAGTGATCAGAATGCATTCATCTGCGTCTTTAACTTGCGTGGACTCCTCATTAAACCGCTTCAAATATTTAGTATGGCTTCATCTTTCTTTTACTTGAGAGTGAGTAGGTGTGTAGCGTTTCTTTGAAATGGCTAAACTGTGATAAAGGTGTTGATGAACATCTTTCCCAAGGCGTTGAAGTCGGAGATCGACCTTGCTGGATTTTTCTGAACCATTCACGGGTCCGGCCTGTAAGTAATGCCGGGAAATCCTTACACTTCATCTCATCTGGGGTGCAATCAATGTTCATGCGAGTCAGATACTGGAAAAGGTGATCCTGCAGATCCGTGGTTCCAGAGGCGGATCTACGTGTATGATAGGGGGTCCACAGACCCCGCTAAAAATAAAAATACTCTACATTTTACTATAGAAAAATATTTCGGACCCCGTGAAAAAAATTATTTAGTGTGTTAAATATTTACGGATCCCGCTGAAAAAATATTCTGGGTCCGCCACTGCGTGGTTCCATTATACGGCTTCAACTTAGGCACTTTAAACCTCGCAGGTCGGGGATAATTTTCCACCTGCTCTGTGAATGGCGATACGAGGGAGAGTTGTGGATCATTTTCCCAACATGGCGTCCGGCTCTGCTCTAGCTGCGTCCAGTTCTCATGGATCACCCAACTTCTTCCCCCGATTGGTAGTGGACGAATGATCATCCTGTTTAGGCTCAATAGTAGGAGTATTTTCCTGCTCCTCTTCCTTCTACTCCTCTAGATCCTCGTCCTGTGTGGCTGCCTGAAGGATTGCTTGTCGAGTGGCTGCATCCATAGCCACCAGCTGGTCTACCAACGCTTGTTGGGTAGAATTGAAACCACTTTCCCCCTGATCTTGAGATTGGACACCGGTGTTGGAGGCAATAGCTCCTCCGTCGTTGGCATTTTGGCAATTCTGGACGGCTTTTGCTGCTTTTTGCTGGCGTGTTTTAGGTGGCATGATGATGATACTGTGTCTTGAACAAAATTGTTAATAGAGGCCCTCCTTCTAGCGCCACTTGACGAGGCTGAATCTCGTCTAACAATAATTCAAGTTGTATCTCTTAGTGACAACTTATCAAGATCCTAGAAATCTGGGGAAAAAAATATGAACAGATAGGGTTGGTTTGAATGTATTTAGACTGAACCTGAGATATTTTATCCCAAGTTGCCTACGTATCTTGTCTAGGAATCGGGAATCAAGTCTGCCGTAGTTCTTGGGATCATTTATATAGAGGAGATTGTGCCCTAGGCATGCTTGTGTCGTGTCCATGTTGTACTCTATTTTCATGTCCCTCAAGTAAAGGATTAAACCGCGCCATTCCCTTGATTTTAGGAGATAATCACGGCATTTTGAATATAGGATCAGAGTCTTTATGATTGAGAATTCTTTCCATATCTGTCTTGCCAAAATACGCACGTGGACTAAATATATGGGGTAGCTTTGGCCGACCTGCGTCGAGCCCTCAAGGTCGTTGTGACCCTCACTGCGCTAACCCTGCTCCGTTGCGTCCTGACCCACCTACGGTGGACTGGGAAGCGAGCCAGACCGATCTGCCCATAGGCTTAAAGTGGGACTCGGAGCCTTTAACGCTATTGCTTTATTAAATGATTAGCAAACACGGTAAAGACACGTGGCGAGGTGTGGTCCGACCTCCATCACATGGCTTGGGCCGGCGGGTGATTTCGCTTTTGGTCGGAGCTTGACCGGAATCTTCCTTGATCTCATATCTGGTGGGTTTTTTTTTTCCGATTTCGAAGTTGTTCGAGGTCTTTAACTCTATCACATCTGGAACCTTAGTCCCTCCTCACATTTTTCTGCAAGATATGTGCTTGTATGTGGTGGGAGAGACTAGATCTATGACTGTCTTGTATGGATCTGGAGTGAGGCCCTTGGATTAAGCTTAGTGTCACCGGCGTTTGACTATTATTTCCGTTCAGCCTTCAGTTCCTCCCGTCGGTCGTTTTTTTGGGTGGAGGGGAAAGCTTTTCTTACGGGCTCTCTCTATTTCATTGGTGGCTCTCGGCGGCGCGTGGGTGGAGTAGCTAGTCAGTGGCGGTGGTGCCCCTGGAACAGCTTCCATCTTTGATTTGGAGGAAAATTTTAATTAATTAAATATTATGTCTTATGTATCAGTTTGTTTTTCAGTTGTTTAGTTTGTTTCGGTGTTTGTCAAGTAATAGATTGCGCTAGAGGATCCATGTGTCTGAACGTCATTTTTCGGAGAATTTTTATTTTTTGTTCAGCAGCATCTACCCAATTTATTACTCGGCTTCGTTTTTTATAATCTTGGTTTGTGTTGGTTGTCAGTCCGGCACGGACGAGTTGTAGTGTGGCATTAGGCCGCGTTGTAGTACGACGTATGGCCGCGTCTCTAATCTAGCTTTAACTAGTTTTTGTTGTAAATTGATTATCTTTCGGTGGTATAAAACATTCGTCCTTTGTGGGAAAAAGAAACATTATAAAGAGAGACAAACACTTTCACCTAGGAAAATTAATTTTGCATTAGAGAAATTAAATTGCTTCCTAATAAAAATATTATTATCTCGTGGAATCAAATGGGTATGATAAGTTTTTTCCCCATAGAAATGAGCTTTCCTGACATGGCGGCGAACTAGATATTTCCTTGACTCTTTCTTTGTCAGTCATAAATTACTTGTTCTACCATTAAATACCATGTACTCCTACAACTCAAGTCGGAAACGGGGTTTCAACAGAAAATGAGCGATTTTTGTGTGGTGGCGGCGTGGGGATCGATGCGAACGGTTGTTGAAACGCTCGAGTAGTCGTTCAAAGTCTTTATTATTGTCATTTTTCTCTTATTGTTATATTTGAGATAATGATTCATATCGATTATTATGATTGAGGAAGGCGATTCTTCAAATCGTGTGCGCCAGTGACCCATATATTAGATATCGTGCTCAGTTATGTTTTGTCATCTACTCTTGGATTTTTTTGAGCACCTAGTCTTTCATTAATGAACAAGAAAAAAAAGGTTTGACCTTCAAACCAAAGGGCTCTCCATCCTTCAAACCAAAGGGCTCTCAATCTGGACGATCGAATTCTCACACTCACCTCAAATGAAATACGTACTATCACTACAACACCACACATGCACATTTACCATTGAGTTATGTCCGCATCATCTAGGTGTCTGGAAAAAGATTTCATCCAATATTGCACCATTATGTGCAAGTGTATTACATCAAAACGATGTCGTTTTGATGCGTAATTAATAATAATAATAAATTTATTGTCAACATGATGTCGTTTTGACCATAAACCATTGTACTGGAGCCTCCAGTACCATAAAGGATCATGACTCCTAGTTGACATGGCTCATCTTTCTCTATTGCCCAAAATAAAAATAAAAATAAAAATAGATTAATATCATAAAATTAAACAAAAATTTAGAATAAATTTTGATTGTCAAATATGCAATAATTATAAAATCTGAAAACTAATCGTATTTAAATCAAGTAAAGGCAAAAAAAAATATAATAATGTTTTATTGAAATTATAAAAATATAAATATTATATAACTAAAAGAAAAATTAAATATAGTGATATGGTATAACGAATATTTATAAAGAGAATAACCAAGAGAACGTTTTACCCCTGATAGATCCATGAAAGACCGTCAGCAGAAGAAGAAGGAAGTTCTTTGTTTGTCTTATGAAGTGGATCATAAAAGCAGGATACCACGGGAGCGTCATAGCACATACGAGTACCGTCACTACTTTCCGGATACCGCGGGAGCACCATAGTGGTTAGTTGTTTCTTGCGGTAAAACACTTCAAAGGTGGTATCTTCTAATCCCATGATTACGTCTTATTACTCTCTAAACGCAGTAAAAGTGTGTAACACGGTAAAACAATGACTAACCCATAAAATTTTCTTAGTGAAGGCACCCAACTAAAAATAATGATTCACAGATGACATCAATGCTACTTTTACATTTTCAATGATAAAATTTTATTGTTTCAATACCAATAAAAAAAAAAAAAAAAAAAAAAAAAAATTTATCCTTGTGGAAACATTGCACCCCTCACTTTTACCTTTGGGTCGGCCTCTACCATATAGGTGAGTATGTGTAAATTTCACGAATCATATATTCATTCTCTCAAGACCATTGAGACATGTAAGCATGGGCGGCTCCAAGAAGAGGGACTTGGTCACTTGTCCCCGTGAAATAAAAAAAAAAAAAAATTTTTATGTAATTTTTACACTATTTAAAAATTTTATAAACTAACACATATTGACTGATCCGCTATTTTTTTAAAAATATTAACATTTGACCAGTAATCATACTTGAATTTGTAAAATTAATACTTCTAATACGATATACCGTTATCGAGACTCGACCCGTGTCAAAGAATTCATGCAGCCGCCTCTACACGTAAGTATAAGTTGAATTGATGTGATCCGGCGTTAAACATAAATACTCCCTATACCATTCACTAGAAACAATAGTACCGAAGTATCACGTAAGAAAAAAGTAATAATATAGTCACAATTAAAATTACACAACGTAATCTCTCAACCTTAATTGATTTTAATGAATGTTAATTAATTGTGATATAGACTCATCAAAATAAAAGGTAAGAGATCAAGTTTTTTTGTTGTGTAATGGTTGTGTCTCTATCATTCTTGGTAAGGAAATTTGAAAAAAATAAATAACTAGATAAAAGGGTAAATATTTCATCAATTGAGTAGAAGGACAAGTTTTTGAAACTTTCGCATAAAGCGACAAAACTATTTATTCACTGTCGAAATTCACTTGTGTTCGAAATTCACAATTTGTTTAAATTCACCGACGAAATTCATTTGTCGAAATTCACTAATTTTCAAAATTCATCGTCGAAATTCACTAATTTTCGGAATTATTGTCGAAATTCCTGTCGAAATTCACCGATTTCGGGATTCACCTGATCGGGGAGATTCATTTGATTTTCGGGATTCATTTGTTTGTCTTCTCGCTATAAAAATTATGCAGTTGTCCTTCTCCCTATAAAAAAATATGTAGTTGTCCTGTTACTTAAAAATATTTCAGATTGTGTCCTTATCCCTAATTTTCCAAAAATATTATGAAAAAACAGATAAAATAAAATTGGAGGGAAAGGCATTCTACGTCACCTAAATAAAAAAGAACAATGAATTCACACGGATTTCTCTACACCTTCTCCCCAAATCCTTCAGTTCTACGGAAACCCAAATCCTTGATTACTGCGGATCTTTCCGAGACTTCCGCCTTAGACTCTCCGATTTTCAGTATCACCGATCGATTCCCTTCAGGTATTAACAGAATTTTGCATTGCATTGCATATACTGAAGAATCGAAGCTTTTTTTTTTTCCCTCTGTCGTGCTTGCATGGTTGTAAGAGAGAAGGAGAGAACTGGGAATTTCTATTCATCGACTGCCTGTTCGAGGCGAATAAGTTGATGATTGCTAATTTGGGTTTGTTCAGAATCAGAATTTGATTTTCGCTGCGGTGCTTGTATTTTCTTGGGGGCTAAGTTTTGATGCGGTTTCTGCAATTTAGGGTTAGAAGGCTTTCGATTTGGTTAGTAGAGTTGTGTAAAGGATATATTAATTAAAGGAAGCAATGCGGAGATTGAAAAGATGCTGTGACGCTGATTCCCGTGGTGAGGACGACGATAATTCCGGCAATCGCAAGAGATTAAAAGCTCCCTTTGGTAACGTGATTTCTGTTAGTGCAGACGGTTGCGCCACCAGTGCAGGATCAATGTGCAACCAATTGCCATGCTTCTCCAGTGAAGACGTGGAATCGAAATTGCTGAGCGAAGAGAGTGATCATGACAGAGCAGGGCAGGACGCTCCACGGCCGCCACTCGTGAGAACGTCTCGAGGTCGAGTTCAGGCATTACCTTCTCGTTTCAACGACTCCATCATGCACAGCTGGAAGAAAGAGAAGTCTACAACCGGTGTGAGAAAAACTGCTTGTGATCCTGAATTCGATCAATCCACCTCCAAAAAATCCAGGGTTCGTAGAGATATATTCCATAAGAAGCCCTTCGATGATAAAGTTAGTAAAAACATGCAGGAACAAAGATCACCAACTTTGAAGAGTTCAGACATTAGAAATTATTCTAGTTCCAGAAGCTCATTAACATCATTAAACGAGCAGTTTTTAGACATCGAGGAAGATAGTGATGGCATAAATTCCCATGATTCTGGCGAGTTCTCTCACGAGAACATGGAAACAGAAGGCGACCATATATATGGCCTTGCTGATTTTGCTTCTGGAGATATCGTTTGGGCTAAATCTGCCAATCATTGTCCTGCTTGGCCAGCAATTGTCCTTGACTTGGAGACGCAAGTTCCTCAACAAGTTTTGGATTGTCGTCTTGCTGGAGCGGTGTGTGTAATGTTTCTTGGATACCCTGGTAATGGGAGAGATAGGGTAAGCTCTTTGTGTTTTTTCTAGTTGTCAATATATGATTAGCTTTTATTATCCGTGTGTGGTTTTTTTATGTTAATAATTTTGTTGATAGTGCATGCATATTTATTGAGGTTACTTGTATTGATGAGCAGGATTATGCTTGGATCAGACATGGGATGCTATTTCCTTTTCTAGACTACGTAGACAGGTGTGTAATTCTTGTCTTTAAGAACTTTATTTAATAGTTGTTAAGGCGAGAGGCGTGCTTGTATCGCCCAGAGTTGGGGCCAGGCGAAAAAAATGGCAGGTGATCGATCGCCTAGGCCGTGAAAGCCTTGCTTTTGTCACTTTTTTTGGCGCTTTCTCGTCACCTTTTTTCTCACCTAGTATTAACAGAAAGCTTTGAAGATATTTCTTCAGCAAATAATGGGAAACATGATATGCATACAAGACTCTCACTTCCATGTACATGTTGATTCATGTGAATGGCTAAGTGTCCGATTAGCCAAAAACTGTCACTACTTCAATGCATTGTTCTTGTTATGAGCTGTTCGTATTCAATGGACTTACACTTAGGTTTAGCATCATTGACCTTTGGTTCGACAGTGAGAGACTGAGAGGATACTTTTTTTTTTTTTTTTTTTTTTTTATAATGTTTTTTGGCATCCCTATACAAGATCATCAATGTTTTTTGGCATCCCTATGCATTATTTACCTCAAATGTGGATGGTTAAACTTAAATATGGATATATGGTTTGTTTGCTAGTTTTCAGGGGCAGACCGACTTGAATGGTAACAAGCCTAGTGATATGCGGTATGCAATAGAGGCAGCATTTCTTGCTGAAAATGGATATAGGGATGGGTTGCTCGTTGAAAATAATGCAGCAGCTGATCATTTGGAATCTGAGGCATCTGATTCAAGTCAGGGTCTGGAGTTTATCCCCTTGAAGAAGGTAATTTATGTGGCAGCTTATTGTTTCATCTTTGTAGGGATATCTGGCAGCACCCTAGGTTGCACGGTACATATACGCAGATACGGGAAGCGGGGATACTTTATACAGGATGCGATGATGCGTGGGTGTGGGATCTTTGAAAAATTTAGAATATGTAAATTATACGGAATCAAAATATAAGGACCAAATAATAAACATTAAAACACATAAAATGACATTTTTAGTGGTTTACTTCATTTTTGGTAGTTTTTCATCAATTTGGACAGTTTTCCATTATTTGGTGGGTCCACTCAATTTTGAACATGGTTCCTCATTTCACATGCCCCAGTTATGGATATGCATATCCGAATCCAGTTTCTAATTTTTATGAGTATCCAGTGCGTATTGTGTCAGATTATGTATAATATATTATATATGGTACACGCTACTAAACAGAAGTATCCATGAATACTAGCTAACAACAGTCAAGAGTATTTTCTTTGCAGTCCCTTGCTCTTGTATTGGCAATCTCTATATATTTTTCTTTTGACTTCTGGCCTTGTCCTTTGTTTATATAAATTAATGCAACAGAGTCTTTAGGTTGTAATCATAACTTTAAAACTCCACTTTCTTACTACAGGAGCTTTTCAGTAAAACAGGGACAGATTCTTGTGAAGCTTGTGGATCAAGCACCTCACCGCAAATAGCAATGAAGTCCAATCTTGGAAGCCATCGCCTGTGTTGTTCTTGTGCTAAGGTTTGCAACTTTCCCTTACGTTTTTTAGAAGTTGTGTTTGTGTTATAACTGTTTATCTGATCTCATGTATTCATTTTGATTATTTTGTTAGCGAAAGAAGCTAAAACACTACTGTGCCATATGCAAAAAGATCTGGAATCATTCAGATGCTGGAACTTGGGTGAGAGAGTTGTAACTATAGCTGTTTTCTTTGTACTTAAAATGTTGAAAAAGAGAGTACTCATTTTGCTTCGTTTTACACTATGTCTTAAATTTTGTTCAATGACCTAGGTGCGTTGTGATGGCTGTAAGGTTTGGCTGCATGCAGAGTGTGACAAAATGCCAAGGAATAGTTTCCAGGTTTCTTCAAATTCTGTATTCTCAATGGCGTTTCCAAAATTTGACATATTTGTAAAATACTTTATGCCTGTGTGCTAGTATTAGTGGTCATGAAGTTTGTTAATTAGAGTTATTATTGTGTTGTTTCTAGGATGTGGCCAACTCAGGTTACCAGTGTCCTGAGTGCAGAGCCAAGTTTAGGTTTGAATTCTCCAATTCCGAGAATAATCACCTTAATTACAAGTAAATTCTGGTCTATATAGCCTTCAGTTATTTGTTTGTATTGAAAAGCATAGTCAGTTGCACTCTAGGAATATTAAGGACATTTTTTGTGCTTGTTCAGAACTAACATGAAGAATGGCCTGCCTGATAATGTTGCTGTTGTATGCTGTGGACTGGAAGGCATATATATCCCTAGCGATCATATGTAAGTTTTTTTTTTGTAGGGGTGTAATTGATCATTTAACAATCTTCCTGTTGTTTTCCTGTTAAGATTCATGTGCGCTGATTCTGCTGAAGGCATCTTTCCTCCATCATCATTTATTCTTGCTTTTACTCCTGGTTTTGTTTAAGTTTAGTGCCTTTTAATGATGATAAAAATTAGTAGCTTTGGGATGTGGCAATTAGTTTTATCACAAGTGGAATTGAAGTTAAATGAAAGACTTACTTAAATTACTTTATTACTATGTCCATCACACACCAATGCTGTATTTTTCATTTTGGGGTTATTATTTGCACCACACCCGACATACCGCGACACCACATAACTTTACATAACAGCAGCACCCCACACAATCAACTTTCGGAAAGTTGATTATATGGTGTAGAATCTATTTTTAAAAGGTTGATCCTCACAACCGACCTTCGGAAAATTGATTATTTAATCTTCAAGAATTAAAAGGTTGATTCCGTGGGGTGTGTAAGTAGTGTTGTGCCGTAGTAAGTTTCACAGTGGTGCAAATAAAGGATCCCTTTTCATTTTATTTCATATTTGCTGTTAATAGTATAGTCAATCCTTGGCTTATATTGAAAAGATATCTGTTGTAGTTCTATGCTGCCTTCTTACTTCATTCTCTTTTTCTTGATTGTAGAGTTGTTTGCAAGTGTGGGTCTTGTGGGACTAAAAAGCAGTCACTTAGTGAATGGGAACGACATACAGGCTCCAGAGCTAAAAACTGGAAAACTAGCATCAGATTGAAAGGTTCCTTGCTTCGTCTCCAACAATGGGTTTGTACTTGATTAGCTTATTCAATTACTGACGTAAGCTGTTTTTCGGGTGATAACATGCTTTATTTTTAAGAGAAAAATGTGATCAACCTTGTTTTGTGATTACCGTTAGTATGGCTACTTATTTTAACATACATGTGTGCGCTTGTTGATTTCATCTTCATTCCACTTTAGTTTGGATTTTGAAATGAAGAGCATAAATGAATTACTCTTTGCGCAATACCAGATCAAAATTTTCAGTCTCCAGGATTGAGCTTAAGATTGTGGTTCCATTTATTACTGATATTTGAAAGGGCGTTGTTAATGACACCACACCAGAGCCTACCGTTCTGCCACCACAGTCACAGTCAACTTTTGACAATCAACCGTGTGAATGTCGATTCTAAAGTTGAGAATGACTTTCACACGGTCGATTGTTTTTGGTGTGGTGCCACCATTAAAGGTGCCCTATTTGGAATCTATCTACCATCAATTGACTCTCCAACCTGATATTTTGCTTCACAGTTGCAGCAGTTTGCTGAGTACCATCCACATACCGTTGCAGTAAATTATGTTAAATGTCCTTTAAGTGTGAGGAGGCAAAAATTAAAAGCCTTTCTTCAAGGTACTTGCTTTCCAGGATTTTTTTTATACTAGATACATAGCTATATGATTCATTTGCCATTTTTTTTATAAAAGCAAAAAAAGGCTTGACGCATCCATGTTCTGCAGAAAAATATGAACCCGTTGATGCTAAGTGGACAACAGAAAGGTGTGCAGTTTGTCGCTGGGTTGAAGATTGGGACTATAATAAAATTATAATCTGCAACAGGTACTTGTCTATATATTATAGGGAGCAAAGAAGCTGAATGCCCCTAATGTACGATCACAATAGTTTAAGTGTCTCCAGCTTCTTTTGCCCTTTTCTGGGAGCTAAAAAAGTTGCTTATGCCATTCACATCTTATTCAAGTTTTAGTTGTTTAGACTTACAAAAGGAAGACAATCTGTAAACTGAATGTATGTCTGATCTACGTGCATCATTTATGATGTCATGGAGCTAAAGAAGGATGTGCTGATAGTTTGATCATATATCTCAGATGCCAAATAGCTGTTCATCAGGAATGCTATGGTGCAAAGAATGTGCGAAACTTCACTTCATGGACTTGCAGGGCTTGTGAGACACCTGATATTGAACGGCATTGTTGCCTCTGTCCTGTGAAAGGCACGCACGAACTCTGCTCTAATTGTTATACTTCTATTTTTTATTGTTTAAATAAATTCTTTGATGTGTGCTAGGAGTCTTAATTGTTGCTCCTGTTAGATGATCTTCCCCATTTACTTCTTTTAAGTGTTGAAATTACCTCCTTTTTATCCCTTTTTAATCGTTCCATCATCTGCAACTGCGTACACCTAGTTTTGATATGGGTCTTATTTTTTGATGTTTTGTCTGGAGTTATGTTGTCTTTGTTCCCACTCTCTAGCTCTATTTTTGTATAAGTCATCATTTTGATCCGTCTGAAAAATCGGAATTGTTAAACCTCAACATTGTCTTGTTTATTCTAAAATAGCTCTCTTGTTAATTTTAGTCAATTCTCCAAAATTTTACCTCCTTTTGGGGAGGACTGTCTTCTGAATTTTTCATTAGCTATTATATATACTTCTTGGTATCTTATAATTTGCTTAAAAATCCAGGAGGTGCAATGAAGCCTACGGATGTTGAGCCACTATGGGTTCATGTAACTTGTGCTTGGTTTCAACCTAACGTTGGTTTTGCAAATTGTGAAAGGATGGAACCAGCTGCTGGCATCATGTCTATTCCTTCAAACTCTTTTGTGAAGGTAAACTTGATTTTGTTGTGGGTTGTCACCTTTTTTTTTTCTTGGTGTACTCCTGAAGGGGCCCCCCGGTATCCGGAGCCACATTTGGCCTCAATACATCCAGAGCTATCTCTGAGTGCCTGCAGAGTTTCTTACTCAGAGGTTTGATCTGGACTAATGTTCTTGAACATTTTGGAGCCACCAAGAAATTCTAGCATTTGACCACTTAAGAAGAATCGAACCCTTGACCTATAGGGCATAATCAGACCACTTACCCTCTTAGCCATGCTACTCACTGTGTGGTGTGATTGTCTGTTCTAGTTGAATATTTATCATTTTCCTGTTGCAAATGAAATTTCCCTTGATTTGGTTGTTTTTCAGATTTGTGTTGTATGCAAACAAATTCATGGTTCCTGCATACAATGTTACAAATGCGCCAGTAATTACCATGCAACATGTGCAGCCAAGGCTGGGTACCGAATGGAGGTGAGTTCATAATATAACTGGTTTTTCACGTGAACTTATTAACTCTTTCTGTTTCCTTTAATTATTTCTTTTTTTCTTTCTATATAATCTGTTGACTTTCCGTTACACAATACCATATCCTGCTTTCTTATTCAACATTCGGAATTTGCGTAATCCTGTATTACTACAACCGTTATCCTTGTTTTCTTTTTCAATCCCATGATTTCATGTTTTACTTTTTTGAAGGTTATAAGAAGTGTTTTCATGATAACAATATGTGAGATTTTTTGGACCTAATAAATTAGTTAGTCTTTAGAACAAGTTGATTGTTAATTTACATACTGATATTATCACATGCTAGGGAGATGAAAGTGATATAACTATTCCAGCTTGTAGGCTGATCGGACTTGTGTTTAGCCGCATCGGAAAAGTATTGTATGCTGAAATATAAAACATAGTTGCGTCTAACGGTGCTACTTGAGTCATAATGAATCCAACAACTATTTAGATGAGTAGTTCTTGCTTGGTCTAAAATAGTTAGCCCAAGTTTAAACTCATTATTCCTCAATCTTATATGTAGGTATTTCTTCACACAAATTTCTAGTGTGGAATACTACATTCTTCCCATCTTAAAAGAATTGATGTCTTCGTCAGGACCTTGCCAGATGACTCTAGAGGTGGTACCCTCCGTTTCTCATGACGTGACACTTGGCTCCACCTGTTAACTGGCTTTCATACAACGCCTCATATTCTGGGTCTAACCGTGCTAGCCATAATAATAGATCAAATAACTGAGCTCGTTACTCAACCTTATACCTAGGCATTTTTTCCCACATTTCCAATGTTAACCTTTCTTCTTCGCAAGTTTTTACAGTAAAAGATCAATAACCCCCCCCCCCCCTCCCTCCCTCCCTCCCTCCCTCATTCTGCACTAAGCTATTTTATCTCTGTAATTGCAGATGCATGTCTCGAAGAAAAATGGGAAGCAGATAACTAAGATGGTTTCTTACTGCGCTTACCATAGGTACCCTTCTTAGCTTATGAATCATGTTCTTTTCATTTCAGTGTAACTGATTACTGGGAATACTTGCATGAAGAGTCCTTGACGCATCGTACTGTTGGATGATGCCATGTGTGAAAAAAAATAGGTACTTTCATGTTTTGTCTTTTTTATACACGTCACTCATCCAACAGTGCGGTGCAATATGGGCTTACAGTTCAGTTGCTGATATGGTCATATTTACAAGTTAAGATTAGGTAAAAGTGTATTGGGACCAAGGGTATTACTGTATACTGTATACTGCTCTCTTTTTTCCCTCATGAACCCTTACATAGTTTGCATTCTGGTGCAGTTTTCCAAATCCTGATAACGGTCTTATTATTCAGAGTCCGAAGGGTACTTTTTGCACACAAAGCCTTCTTCATGACAGGAAGAGTTCCGATTCATTGTTAATTTCGTCAAACAAGTTAAAGCCTGAGGAGGAACCTTCGATTCTGGATGCTAACCAAGTTGAGCCTTTATCGGCTGCTAGATGCAGGGTGTTTCAGAGGATGGATAACCAGGTAACTATTATAGTGAGATAAAAAGACCGTTTTGTAGATCATGTACCTTTTCTTAGTGCTTAATTATTTGGCAATTATGCCATGTCATGTTATTTTGCATATTAAAGACAACAGTTATTGTATGGCTTCTGCTTCTCAGGGCCCAAGAACTAGGGACGAGGCCATTGTTCATAGAGTAAGGGGACATGGCCATCACTCTTTAAGTGCAATTGAAAGCTTGAACACCATCAAAGTGAGTATTATATCCTTGATTTTGCAAAAAATCAGCCAGTTATTTTATTTGAAAATGGAATCTTGATCTTTCAGTCTTTTCAGGAAACAGAGGAGTCCAAACCATTCTCTACTTTCAAAGAAAGACTTTGCCATTTACAGGTAAATTCTAGTTTTTTAACATTTGCTCCATTAATGTATCAATTGGAGTTCTTACCTTGTGGTTTGTTACTGTGGTCCCAGAGGACAGAAATGGATAATGTTTGCTTCGGAAGATCCGGTATTCATGGATGGGGTCTCTTTGCTCGTAGAAATATATTGGAAGGGGAAATGGTATGTGTATGTATGTACATGTTTTATGTTTGTTTATGATGCCAGAAAAGATTGCTTAATACTTTTTATTTGTTTAATTATGCTTAAACAAACAAACTGAAAGGGTCCTTTTGATGGAAAAAAGAAAATCATGTTTACAGCCCATCCATTTCTACTCTATTTCATATAGTAGGGGGGGTGTGCGAAAAGATCATGAAAATTGATGAACATTGCATCCACATGGTACCAACCTTTCTACAATCGATGCACTATAAAACTTCTCAGTTTTGATAGTTATAGTTCAAATCAGATCTGTTTGTAAAATTACTTTTTTAAGGGCTCATTTGGGCAATACAGTCATATTGAGATGAACACGGATCGTTAATATTACCGAAGTTCCATTGCTTGATATTTTGTGCCTTGTGTTTCTAGGTTGTGGAATATCGTGGTGAGCAAGTCAGGCGCAGTATCGCAGATTTAAGGGAAACAAAGTACAGAGTAGAAGGCAAAGATTGCTATGTAAGATAAAGAGTTAATAATCTAATGTGTATTAACTGATCTTGTAGCTTCATTGGTTAAAGGAAAGAAATAATCCTCCTGTCCTGTCTGTTTCTTCTTCCAGCTATTCAAAATAAGTGAAGAAGTTGTGGTAGATGCCACAAACAAAGGAAACATTGCACGCTTAATCAACCATTCGGTATGTGCTCAATTTTACTTGGATTTTATTGCTTAGTTTTATGAATGCAGTGAGCAATCCAATATTATGTTGTGTTGAATCATTATATTTTTCGAAAAGTTTAGGCTCTGAAAGGATCTGTAATTTGTGTTAATAATAATACAATGTTTTGTTTGGGTTTTGGGACAGTGCATGCCCAACTGCTATGCAAGGATCATTAGTGTAGGCGATGACCAGAGCCGAGTTGTTCTAATTGCAAAGAAGAACGTGTCTGTCGGCGATGAATTAACGTAAGCATGCATGCATCTTGTTTTCTTCCATATTGGTAACACATCTGAATCTGATGGTGTGGACAAATGTAAAACTAACAACAATAGAATTTCGCGTCACTCATGGTTGTACCGTGAGTGACATCACATTTCGAGTTTACGTTTAACTTTATAGAGGTTGTTAAATATGGACGCTCAACCTACCTATGAAAGTCTAATGATGCACTAGAAGGATCCCCATAATGAATATTTAAAACTGACAAGTGTTTGGATGTGTTTCTTGCAGGTATGATTACTTGTTTGACATTGACGAGCGCGACGATTTTAAAGTCCCTTGCTTCTGTCAAGCTCCAAATTGCAGAAAGTACATGAATTAAGTAGTAGAAGGCAGTCAGGCACATAGAAACATTCAACCAAAAGATACAGCTGAAGCCTTAATTTTGTTCATCTTCCCATTTCATGCAATCTGGCATTTTTTCATTATTCACTGTTTCGATAGTTGTAAAGCATTAATCTTAGGTTGCTGGATTGGTCTTTATTCATCTGTTATCGACGATGACGACGCCGCATTTATTTATTTATTTTGCTTATATTTCTTCCTTTTTCCTCATCATTGGTTATCTTGAATACTCCATTCAGTTACCACTTGAGCAAAGATATATTTGATTGTTTGTTTTAGGCTACATCTGTTTACGTTTTGTTTGTTTATGGTTAATATAAGTGATAATGAGCACCTCAGTACAGAAAACAGCAAGCAAGGTTACTCCTTCAGATGGCAATCTTATATATATATATATTGTTGAACAATGGTGTTTTTTAATATTTAATTAATGTTAATTTTACTTATTTAGCATTAGTTAATCCTTTTCTTAGCTGTTTTTGCTAGTTATTGTTATTTAGACAGTTTCCACTGTTCACTAGCCGTTGCCTTCTGCAACTTGCTTTTTCTAGCCGTTATGGCCTTTCCTATAAAGTGTAATCACACTTATCATTACCCGATAAGTGTTTCAAAGAGAATAATAAACTTTTCTTCTCTATCTCTCTTAGTTTCTACATGGTATTGGAGCTTTGCTCGATTTTCTGAAAAATTCTTCTTCTTAAATGGCTACTGAGCACTCTTCAGAAGTAAATTCAAGGGAAGAAGGAACTCATAATACCTCTTCCTGGAATTCTGAACCCTCACTAATGCCACTTCCAACTCACAAGCTCAATGGTGATAATCACCAACAGTGGTCTAAATCCATTCACCTTCTTATAACCGGAAGAGGGAATGAGGAGTACCTAACTGGGGAAAGTAAGGCACCAGATGCTGGAGACGCCACCTACAAGAAGTGGAGGGTGGAAAACAGCCTTGTGATGTCTATCTTGCTAGGGTCTATGACCACGGCAAGAATCGCCGAAAACTTCATTCTCCTTAATACTGCTGAGGAGATTTGGTCTGAGGCCTCTGATCTATACTCAAAGAAGGATAATACTTCTGAGATGTATGAAATTGAGGCAAAACTACAAGATATGAAACAGGGAGATTTAAGTGTAACTGAATACTTTAATCTCCTGTCCAGATCTTGGCAGCAGATTGACAACTGTGAAAGCATAAATTGGCACAATGCTAATGATGCTAAGACCTACAAGTCCTTGAAAGATCAGAGAAGGATCTTTAAGTTCCTTATGGGGCTTAATTCCAATCTTGATGATGTGAGAGGAAGAGTCTTGAGCTCAAAACCTCTCCCATCCATAAAAATGGTTTTTGCTGAAATTAAACATGAGGAAAGTAGAAAAAGGCTCATGATGAATGGGAACACTACTAACTCATCCACTACTGAAAGTAGTGCCCTTTTCACCAAGGCAGTACCTAATGCTACTCAAAAACAGAAGGGTAACTGACCTTTTTGTGAACATTGCAAAAGAACTGGGCACACAAAAGAAACCTGTTGGAAGATCCATGGCAAGCCTGCCAACTAGAAACCTACTAGGCAAAACCAGACCCCTGAAAGCTCTGGGAGGTTAGCCACTATCGAGGAACAAAAGTCTGAAAGGATATTTAGCAAAGAGCGGATTGAAGCCTTAAAGTGACTTCTATTTTGCTCAAAATCCACAGACAAATGCTCCTTAAGGCTCCACCTCTATTGCTAATACAGGTCTGTGTTTTAATGCCTATTTTGGTAACCACATCCTGAAAAAGGTCTGGATTGTTGATTCTGGGGCTTCCAATCATATGACTGGAAACCCCAGCCCCTTCACCAATCTAACTAAATGCAAACAACCACATAATGTCAAAATTGCTGATGGTACTTATACCTCAAGTCTCTGGAATTGGAACAATTCCCTTAAATGATAATATCACTCTGAGAGATGTTCTTTATGTACCTAACCTCCATTGCAACTTGTTGTCTGTTAGTAGGTTCATTAAAGACTATAATTGTTCTGTGATATTTCATGCTAATGGATGTAAATTTCAGGATTTGAACTCTATGGAGGAGATTGGCAGTACTGGGGTCATTTCAGGGTTGTTTATTTCAAGACTAATCACTCTAGCATATTTTTTGAAGACATTTCCAAGGGTCTGTCTAGCATATGTAGACCTAGTATGTCCTGTAATAATATTATGCTTCTTCATTACAGATTAGGTCATCCTAATTTCTTGTATATAAAGAAGTTTTATCCTGATGTTTTTAAAGGAATAAATGTTGAATATCTTCATTGTGATACTTGTAAATTATCTAAACATGTGAGATCTGTGTTTCCCAAAATCCTTCACAAACCTTCTCAGCCCTTTGCACTGTTTCACAGTGACATTTGGGGACCTTCAAAGAAGAAAACCATTACTGAAAAAAGATGGTTTTGAACTTGGCTATTCCTTTTAAAGGAAAAGTATGAAGTAGGATCCATTTTCATAAACTTCTTCACCATGATCAAAAATCAGTTTGGGACTGAAATTAAAGTCCTCAAAACTGATAATGGTAAAGAATATTTTGAAAAAGGTCTCGCTTCATTCTTCTCTGAAAAGGGGATTGTTCACCTTAGCACTTGTGTGGATACACCCCAACAAAATGGGGTGGCTGAAAGGAAAAATAGACATCTTTTAGATGTTGCCAGAAGCATAATGTTCACTATGGAAGTACCTAAGTACGTATGGGGAGAGGCTGTCCTCACGGCTACTTATCTCATAAATAGAATGCCTTCTAAAGTTCTGAATTTCAGGACACCCATTCAAGTCCTAAAGGACTCTTATCCTAATACACATCTTATGAGTTCTATTCCCTTCAAGGTGTTTGGGAGCACCTGCTATGTTCACATTCATTCCCATAACAGGGGAAAACTTGATCCTAGGGCAATCAAATGTGTCTTTGTTGGGTATTCACCCTCCCAACAAGGATACAAGTGTTTCTGTCCAACCACCAGAAAGTTCTACAATACCAAAGATGTGACTTTTATGGAAGAAATTCCCTACTTTGGTCAAGAAGTTCGGGGGAGAACTTTCATAACTTTTACCAATCATGGGACACTGAAAATCTCAGTGATACTATGATCAACACAGAAAACACTAGAAATGAAGAAACCACTCAGAATCAATCTGAGAACATACATGATGGATCCAATGATCTTCATGAATCCCCTCCAATCATTGTGTATTCAAGGAAAAGAAAGGCCACATCACAAAATCCCAACTATGATAATTCAGAACCAAATTATAGTTCTGAAAGTCAGGATTCTGATAGCTATGAGAATGTGTCTGAAGATCAATGTCTTGATAGTCCAAATGCCAGTGACAATCAAGACTCTGACACTTCTAAAAACTCCAAACAACTAAGTGATGACAATGATCAACCTATTGCTGTGAGAAAGGGGTGAGGAGTTGTACCTCCCATCCTATTTACAACTTTCTATCCTATCACAATCTTTCTCCTAAGAAGACTGGTTTTATAGGAGTTTTGGACTCAATCAAAATTCCTAAAAATGTTCATGAAGCCATTATCAGTCCTGAATGGAAGAAAGCTCTGGAAGAAGAAATGAGTGCCTTGCACAAGAATAATACTGGGATATCACTCAACTCCCAACTGGAAAAACTCCAGTAGGGTGTAAGTGGATATTCACCATAAAATGCAATGCTGATGGCTCCCTTAACAGATACAAGGCAAGACTGGTAGCAAAAGGTTTCACTCAATCCTATGGGATTGATTATCGAAACTTTTGCTCCAGTTACCAAACTGAATACTATAAGGGTTCTGTTAAGTATTGCAGTTAATATGGACTAGAATCTAACTCAACTTGACATTAAGAATGTCTTTCTTAATGGAGATCTTGAAAAGGATGTTTATATGCACATCCTCCTGGGTTTGAGAACCTAGGAAACAAGGGTGATGTGTGCAAACTCAAAAAATCTCTCTATGGCCTCAAACAATCCCCAAGGGCTTGGTTCAGGAGATTTTCTAAGTTATCACCAAACAGGGGTTCAATCAAAGTCATGCTGATCATACTCTTTTCACAAAAATCACTAAACCTGGGAATTTGACTATCCTAGTAGTTTATGTGGATGATATCATTCTAACTGGGAATGACCTTGATGAAGTAAAAAGGATAAAGGAATCTCTTGCAAAAGAGTTTGAAATCAAAGATTTAGGGATCTAAAGTACTTCTTAGGGATGGAAATCACCAGGAATTCTGAGGGTATTTCTGTTTCTCAAAGGAAATACACTCTAGATCTCTTAAAAGAAACAGGAATGCTTGGCTGTAAGCCAACAAATACCCCTGTTGAACCAGGTCTAAAACTTGGGAAGGAAAAAAGATAGTCCCCTTGTTGACAAAGGGAGATATCAACGACTTGTTCGGAAACTTATATATCTATCTCATACTCGACCTGATATATGTTTTGTTGTAGGGTTGGTGAGTCAGTTCATGCACAATCCTACTGAGAGGCATATGCAAGTTGTAGAAAGGATATTGAGATTTCTAAAGAAAAGCCCTGGTCAAGGAATTCATATCAAAAAGAACCTATCCAGAGATGTTCAAATTTTCACAACCAACCTTGAGGGGGAGTGTTGAACAATGGTGTTTTTTAATATTTAATTAATGTTAATTTTACTTATTTAGCATTAGTTAATCCTTTTCTTAGCTGTTTTTGTTAGTTGTTGTTATTTAGACAGTTTCCACTGTTCACTAGCCGTTGCCTTCTGCAACTTGCTTTTTCTAGCCGTTATGGCCTTTCCTATATAAAGTGTAATCACACTTATCATTACCCGACAAGTGTTTCAAAGAGAATAATAAACTTTTCTTCTCTATCTCTCTTAGTTTTATATATATATATATATATATATATATATATATATATATATATATATATATAGACACACACACACACACCACACCACACACACCGACCTCTTTGACCACACACGCTCGACCTCAAACGTCTAACCACACACGCCGACAAGCTAACTAGTATATATATATATATATATATATATATATATATATATATATATATATATATATATATATATATATAGTATAGATAGATAGATAGATATATAGATAGATATACACACATACTACAAACTAGTGTATGTTGTATGTATATATCCACTACAAACTACTGTTTATAGTTATATATATCCACTACAAACTAGTGTATGTACTGTATCAATATCTACTAAAAGCTAGTAAGCTAGTGTTTGTAGTGTATATATATCCACTACAAACTAGTGTATATTGATAATGAGGACCTCAGTACAGAAAACAACAAGCAACGTTACTCCTTCTCAGATGGCAGCCTTATATACGCGCACACACACCACCACACAAGCTCGACCTCGCATGACCACTAGTTTGTAGTATAGTACAAACTAGTGTTTGTTGTTTATATATATCCACTACAAACTAATGATTGTACTGTATATATATCTACTACAAAATAGTTTGTAATAATAGATTATGTGTGTACTGGAAACTAATGTCTACATGCAACTAGAAACTAGGGTCTGCTACAAACTACCTTTTAATATATACGCCACAAAAGTTCACCTACTACATGCAACTACGGACATTATAGTGTCTACTATATATACTGCAAACACACCACACACTCTCTCTCTCTCTCCACATACGTCAAACCACACACGTCAGACCAAACACTAGATACACTGTAGTTATACACTATACACTAGATACACTATACACTATACTTACACACACACACACACACGTCAGACCAAACCCAAGATACACTGTAGTTATAAACTACATGCACTCTATATATACACACACAAACACCCCACTTAAGACACAATACCACATCACACCAAAAATTGAAGAAGAACACATTTAAATTGCAAAATCATTTAAAATACCATCCAAATGAATGAAAAAGTCACCGTTGAGAGAAGAACATAAAAGCATGTAAGAAAAGTTGCTTTGTTCTGCAATGTGAAAGCGATAACACAGCGAAAGCACAAATGACTCAAAAAGCCAAGAGGAGGACCGAAATGCACATTAGCTCTGCCTCTACTCAAAATGGAACTGTAAAAAGGCATTCCACAACCAACACTAATATCCTCTATCACATGTTTCAAAAGACTGACAAACGGTAGTTCCTTAAGAACAAAAAAATGCAAATAGAGGATGCTCGAATTCAGACAGACTTGGGGTAGATTTGCAGATTATTCAACTGCTCTAAATCAGACCCTGTCGTTGCAGATCCGTATATGTCCTTTTGTTGTAAATGTTCCCTTCTTGATCTTCATATTCTTCTTCAAGGTCAGGGCGCCACTTGTTCAATCCTTGACGCTCTTGGATTCGCTCCCAAAGTTGTTTTGCTTCCTATTTATTATATATATATATTACACAGTGAAACGATAAGACAAGTAATAAAAGCAACAAGATTGCACGAGGACATATGGAGACGAACAATATAACACAACATAAGAGCATTCGCATAAGTTATTCTAACACATTTTCTATTTTATGGACTCAACACCATTCTCTATTCTACAGAGATCTCTAGTTTGATTGAAATGATTTAGAATCTCTACAACACGTTGTATTTCATCGATTCTACTACATTTCAAAGACTTTTATGATGCAGATATGGATCTGAATGATTCGAATCTCTATTTTATAGAATTAGTGTTATATGGTATCTACTGCAAGTGCTCTAAATCGTTTTCTCCTCATAAGACAAGCCTTACCTCAATTGATGTGATCTCATTGAAGTTCTTGGTATTTGGTATACCCAAACATCTCATGCCATGCTGATGCCTCCATTCCTTAAAGTGCCGCTCATATGCCCTCCGTCCCCAATAACTGTAATTCCCACAAATCTCACACTTAAATTCCTGAAAAACAATTCAAAAATATGAAAAACAAGCAAGTCGTTAATCTATTCTGTAAATTTAAATGATCACAAATGCAAGGGGGAAGAACAATCTAATAGAAAGCAAGACCACACTGTATTATCACACCTGTGCATAATACAGAGTAAACTTCTTGAATATGAACCATGAACTGGAAAAGAAGAATAGGGGGGGGTGTAAAGTATATGCGAAGCAGTCAGCCATTAGAAATCCCGTATATATTATCTTCTCCCTAGACTCCACAATCCCTCTCGTGCATGTCTTTTTGCATACATTGTTGATTTTATTAGCTCTTATTTGCCCATTGATCCTACCAGCATTTTCCCCTATAGAAAGAAACACACACACACACAACCCTTCGATACCCGGGTTGTTTAATATTCACCTATAGATTTAACTTCAAGCAATTGGAAATTAAGAACTCAAGAATGCTAAGATAGATAGTAAAATAAACTAAAAAAACTGTGCTTCAACATACCACGCACAAAATATGCTAGCCTAATTATCCCAAAACATGGTTTATTTTATAACTTTTACATACAATTTTGTATGATACGCATTCTGAGCAGTTTATCCACATTATGATCAATGGCGATCTATTAAAGGCATCATAACCCAGTAGTGAACAGAAAAACAAAGTACAAGGCAATACCAGCCAATATATAATACCTGACCAAGACCATGAAGCTTATACAACCAGTATGGTATGGGCTTTCCGTCCCATCCCATGGGTAGCTTGAGAGGGTTATAAATCTGCTGATCTTCATCATCACTTTCGGGCGCTGGTTGATCCTCAACCTGGTTGATATATAATCCACAAATGGGTAAGAAATAGATTAAAGACTGAAAGGATGGGGGATTTGGTGGGGGGGTTGGAAACCAACTAAGATGCTGACCAGGCAATCAAAAGAAATATATATATATATATATATATATATTAATTAATACAGGCATCAGTGAAACTATCACAACAATGAAGCATTGAATTTACCTCCCGACGTTCTGCATCAATTTCCTCATAAGTCAATGCATGTTTTTTCTCGATATTTTCTTTTGTACTAATAATAGTCTGCAGAAGTGGACAAAAATCAGATTATGATACAAGATAAAGAATTCTATGAACCTTTTTTACTCACAAAGCACCATAAACAAAGAGGAAGAGAATGAGAAGCACACTTACTTCATGCAATAAGTCACACAACTTTTTAATCTTAGCTTCCATAAGGGCAATGTCTTTGGCATTTTCACCTACTTGTCGAGCTGGATCAACACCGTTCCGCTCTGATGCCTGCGGAGCTTTGGCAAAATGTTTCTTGTCCAACTTATCAATAGGAGTATGCTGAAAAACTCAGATATACATGAGTGGAGCTCAGCTGGTATCAATAGGCATATGTCCATATACTTTTTTTTTGCTCTGCAAAAATCCACTAATTTGTTTTGTAAAAGAAAAAGATGCTGTCCTCACCTTAGTAAGGAAAAGCCTCTCAGCGCGCTGCTGGACAGTGCCTCCAACTTTCAACCCTAACGCAGCCAAAGCCTGCATACAAACAAAATGAGTAGACGTTTCATCATTTCTAAGTCATCCAATTAATTATTCTTCACCGGCAATTTTTAACACTGTATTAGTAGTAAATTGGGGAGGAAGCCACATGCAAAAAATGAATCTTAAGCAGCACTAAAAAAAGATTAGAGAAAGGTGGAAGAAAGACAGACACAGAACAAACAAGCAGTTAACAATAGATCCTATTTTACCTCCTTCAACTTATCAGGTCCCACATCCATCAGTTCCTCAACTGTACTATAAAAATCAAGATCGATGACAGTAGGTTGAGCTGGATCATGTCCATTTTCTTTACCTGCATTTTCCCATCCAGGCACATTGCCGTTGGTCCATTGCTCCTCAAATTCACTTGTCAACTACATCAACATAACAATTATATAAATAAAACTGAAAAATACACACATAGGAGCACACAATTGTATTCTGGAAGTCAAACACAAATGACACTTAGACACAATCACCAAACTGCCGATCAAACATCTAGCGACAATAACTATATTGAGTAATAAGACACAAAGACCAACAAGTCCAAAATTAAACCAGAATAGAGTTGAGGTTTACTTCATAAGTGAGTCAGATGCTTATAAATCATAGAAGGTAATCACCAGATGAACCCGTAATTAAAGTACTAGTCCATAATTCTTTCTCAACCTTTTCTAAAGTCCTTAATGTGCTCTGGCAGCTAACTGTGAAATGCTCTCTACCCAGAGTTCAATTAGCAGTAATAATGGTTGATTAAGTGATAGTGAAGATCTCATAGTTCAGCAGACAGCAAGCAAGGTTATTTAAATCCTTCTTTATATTCAGCCTTTTACACTCATGCATAACATTACAGAAAACGTTCTAGTCTTTAGAAAAGCTACTACAATTTTAGTCCAAACATTTGAGAAATAGTAACACATCAAATAAGTTACACTACATAGCAATCTACTAAAATTCTAGATGTACAGACGTAACAACAGATCCCTCGATCAAATAGCTTTCCTGACCCCAACGGCGCATGTTTCCTTTTGCCGGACTGTAAATAGGAGCGGAAATAAGGAGCACACACGTGCGCCCGAGAGAGAGAGAGAGAGAGAGAGAGGCTGACCTTTGCATATATCCTTTCAAGATCTTTTAATGGCTCTGTCCGTTCAAAAAAATAGACAAGATATTCAAGCAGCTTCTCCAGATACTCCGTATACTGCCTGTTACAAAAGGCATACGCTGAGAAACAAAAGGAGAAACCAAACAATAACGAGGTACAGATCACCTATCTTAACATATCATTCAAGTGTAGCATACTACGTCCAAAGAAATACTAAACAAGGGCTTGGATTTGTCAGAAAATTTGAGACACTTGTTTCATTACCTTGCCTCCCTAAACTTTTCCCAATTATATACAAAATAGTTTATGTAAGCTGTTTCTCTGGTCTAACAAAGAATATTACATTTCATAATTGATCTATCTTTCAGATCAACAATAGTAAAACTGTATTATAAGTATGCGCATCGACAAATAAATTCACTACACAAAGAAGTATGCGAAATCAGATTATTCATCTTCATACTTGATAGAGGAAGATATCAGTTATGATATTACCAATTCTAGCTGGCAATCTCATTTTAATTTTAATAATTGAAACAAGAGATGCAATGACACCAATAGAGACGCCCTATTTTGTGTTATCGTATCTGAGAAATTAGTTTCAAAACACGTCTCTGACATTAGATCAGCCCAATTACTGTCCACTTTTTCAACAAAACAATGAAGTATTCCTCCAAGTTACAAGATATAAACAAGTAATTCTTAGGACAAAATACAAATACAGACCCAGACCACTGATGTTCCATGAGTCCTAAATCTCAAACTATATCCAACAGAAGGGGCAAGAGAAGGTCAAGACATTCATTATAGCTCTTCAGTTTAAGCATTATAGCTATTACCAACTGCTATCGTAAAAGATACAGAGAAAATATCGCAAAGGTCAGAGAGCTTTTACCTGGTTAACTTATGTTTGCGAGAAATCCTATCAAACTGAGAGAAAATATCAAGGTACGCAGAGTACTCGACTTGCTCTCCAAATTTAGAGTTAATAAA
The DNA here is from genome assembly GCA_036785695.1 of Gentiana straminea. NCBI lineage: Eukaryota > Viridiplantae > Streptophyta > Magnoliopsida > Gentianales > Gentianaceae > Gentiana > Gentiana straminea. Next base: position 91,577 of record JAVUPR010000450.1, read on the forward strand.
CTCATTAAACAGCTCATGCAAATCAAGGTGTTTTCCATATGCTTCCTGAGTTTTGACCAAACAAGTAATCGTCAAAATTTACACCAAAAAATCAGGTTAACAAATAAAATACAAAAAGAGTAAACCAGCATCAGACGTAAACATGCAAACTTTTTCAACAACCCACTTGAAAAAAATTCCCAATAAACATCAACTTAAAGAATAATCAAAATAGAGAAGAATAAATCTACGAGATATGATAATTGACGATGCTGGATCTCGTCGGGTAATAAATCTAGGCCGTATTATCCTAGTAACAATTTATTCAAGATCTAAAACACGAAAGGGTATGAACGGGGGGTGGTTTTTGTGATGTTTAGACTGAGCCTGAGATAATGTATCTCAAGTTGCCTATGTATCCCGTGTATGAATCAGGAATCAAGTCTCTGTAGTTCCTTAAGGATTGTTTATGTAGGGAGCCTCATGCCCTAGGCCTGCGTGGTTGTGTCCTTGTTGGACAATGATTTCATGTTTTAAGGAATGGATAATTACGATTTGATCTCCTTGATTGTAGGAGATAATCACGGTAGTTTAAATGTAGGATCAGAGCCTTTATGCCCGAGGATTCTTTCCATGTTTATCTGCTACATTATGCACGAGGGCTACTCCGTCTAAGGGATACTCAGGCCGACCTGCGTCGAGTCCCTTAGGTTGTGAGTCCCGAGCTGCACTAGCTGAGCTCCGTTGCGCCCTGGCCGACCTGCGGTAGACTCGACCTCCCGCATGGGGTTTAGGTCCGGTCTTAAATCTGTTCGTATCTTCTCTGTCTGCATTTATTGCTATATTAACACGGGATGACACGTGGCGAGGTACTAGTGCGACCTCCGTCAATAATCACATACATAATTTGTCATTTTTTAATTCACTTTATAAATTAGCATATTTCAAGTGAATTCTGGAGATCTCATCATGCCGATGATTCAATACACGATAATTTGGACATTCACTATAATAAAGTAGAGGAAAGGTGATTTATCAATCGTCTTACACTTCCTAATTGGAAGCATAAAGGAACGCTAGTGGTTTAAATATCCTGAAAGGAAAAAAGACACGGAAGTAAAGCATAAAGTAATTACGAGAAACGCCAATTATATGAAAGTGAATTTGAAACATCATTATAAATTTGTAATCATGATGGGAACTCAAATGAAATATAACAACTCCCCATGCAACAACAAAGAACATGTAATATATCCAGTATGCTCGCAATATAAAAAATTACCCAGAAATGAATCTGTAGACTGAAAACCATATGAAATGAACCTTGCCAAAAAGAACTAGATTTCTGATGAATATGGAATGCAAAGTTCGCAAATATTAATCTCCAACAATTAAAAGCTGATCAGTGTGATTTGCATATTTCCATAGTTCAAACAGCACAGAATCCTATGAAAGGAAACAAAAAGGAGAGAATAACTAACCTCTCCACTGAACTCAATGTGAGGTTCTTCCTTGAGAAGATGCTCAAACTCGTCATTCACATCAAGTACACGTGCAGCAGGATGCCGTCTGTGGTACTCGCGAATCTACACTCGGAAGAAACAAGATGATTCCTCAGAAAATAGCATATAATAAAGGAAAATGAAATTTGGATGAAGCAAAAAGAAGTACAAACTTTTACTCTACATTTAACGAATTCCATTTCAATAGATACATGTTTCAGACTTTCAGTTGTTACCAGACCACATATTGCAAATTAAAATTGCCTCATCGCCTAAATGGATATGTTGCAAAATATCATGAACACATCGTCAGCGCTTGTCGAAACCACAAGTATGAATATGAATATGTATGGTTTAGGCCTTCTATGATTGCCTTATTGGATATGTTGCAAGATATCATGAACGCATCGTCAGAACCTCACTACCTCTATCCCAACGACAAGTATGACTCTAAAATTGAGTTTCTGTATTCATGAGAACAACATATCTGATAGACAGCCTCCTACCCAAAATAAAGGTTAACATAGCGTATTACTAGTTCAGGAGCAAATCTATGAGCCATTGCCACGACAATAATGACCATTACATATTTCAACACAGCGAAGCATGAATACATCAGTGATAACTAGGAAAAAGAAAAGATAATAAAGGAAGGCGCAGTAGAACCTCTTTTAATCTGTCATAGAAAGCGCTAAATACATTTGTGCCCGAAGCTGTCTGACCACCAAGTGCAGCAATCTCGTCCCTCCTGGCGTTATCTTTATCCTCATAAACCTCGACCTACAGCATTAAAGCTACAATTAGAGCAAGCAATAGAAATTCAACACCTACGCAGCACAAAAAAACCCTAGAATAGGAAGAGTATGGTTGGAGAGAAAGCAAGACATTATGGAGAAACGGAAAATAGAAGCTGAAACTTACGAGCTTGTGAGTGGTCTGCATTATTTGTTCAATCATGTTGCGAACACGGTGGCTCTGGTAGAGGCTTTCCTTGGAATTCTTAGATTCGGTCTGGAGATCCTTCACAATCAGCCGCTCCAGTCGCTCCACCTCCTCGTGAGAGGCTCGCGTCATCTCTAGTACAGTCGACGACATGGCGCTGTCGCTGTCACCTTCACCAATACAGGAAATTGAAATCCGGCGCCGGAGTTGGAGACAACGCTAACTGGAGCTTGTGTTTGAGTTCCGAGCAGAGAAACGGGAGAGACGTACGAGAGCAAAATAACGAAACGAAACAAAAGTATTGAGGTTGAGCTTAGATATTCTGTTTAATTAGGTTTTGGTTCTTTGAAAGCGTTTATCTTCTGTTTGGTTCGAAGGAAACTAAAGTAAAAAATAAAAAAAAAAAAAAAAAAAAAAAAATTGGATGGAGGGATTTATGTATAGTGTTTGGTATTCTGTGTTGGAAAAGAAAAAAAAAAAAAAAAAAAAAAAAAAAAAAATTATACAATGTAATTAATTAAAAAAATTAATGGACTTTGATATTTCATTTCATTTCCTCTCTTCAATCCAAACACTACAAATGAATATTGAAATCATTCATTACCCTTCATTTTTCTTCGGTCTCAATCTTCTCTTTTCTTTTTATTTTGAATCCTTCAAACCAAACAGAGCCTTAGAGGGAAAACCGGACAAAATAATGTATAATCGCGGTTTTTATTATTTTTAAGGCAGTAATCGCGGTATATATATATATATATATATATATATATATATATATATATATATATATATATATATATATATATATATATACCGATAGGAAAACTCGTGCATAATACACGGGACAACTAAACTTGTGTAATATGATATGTGAATGTGAAATTAATATGTTTAAAATATGGATTTGATACACAGAACGTGTATGATAAATAAATTACAATATTGAGAAAAACTATGTCATGTTATTATCGAAGTCTTTAGTTTCATGGTTCCTCACAAATTATGGTAGGTATTTAGAAACTATTATGGCAAATAATGGGGATGGGTGATGGGCACAGAAGATTGAGGACTACTAACCCCATGCGTAGTGTTGTTATACGAACAGAGCCGCTCGTGAACAAGCTCGTGTTCGGCTCGTTAGTGTTCGTGATCGTTTGTTCGTTTAGCTTAACGAGCCGAGCTCGAACATGATTGTAGGCTCGTTTGCTTAACGAACGAACACGAGCTTGGTTCGCGAACGTTCGATTATGTTCGCAAACGTGCTTATATAAATACATCAATTTACAGTAACCCTGACTCAAAATAGGATAATTCATTCATTCATCTAATAGATATTATAGATTGAATTTATATAATATTTAGATGTTTTTATAGTAATTTTGGTTGTGTAATATATATAATTTTAATGTCTAACTTTTTATTTCTACATTTGCACTTTATGTTTTATATTTTAACGAACCGAACTCAAGTTGAAAGACAAAAAATATGTTTAACGAGCCGAGCTCGAAACATTTTATCTTTTAAACGAGCCGAACTCGAACATAATATTTTGTTCGTTTAACAAACGAACGAGCTCGTGAGCTAAACAAGCTCGAGTTCGAACCACCAATACCCGGCTCGGCTCGGCTCGTTAACAGCTCTACCTCATGCGAAGTTTTGTACACGTACAATAGGTACACTTACATAAAGAAAAACAAATATCGCATTATAACTTGAAGGGAAAAAAAATAACCGAGACAGAACTCTTTATTTCACAAAAGAAGCAAATAAAAAAGGAGTGAAAAATGTAAATATATACCAAAAAAATACAAAATAGAAAAACCCAAGCTCGACAAACAAACAATATTTATTTACGCAAAACTTAAATCATAGGGTTTTATTATAGAGATAAAGAGCAAAAAGTCCTTTTTTTGACACAAAATAAATAAATAGGACATACTCATTTTTTTAGTTGCAAAAAGGACAAACAATTTCAGACGGACAAAATTACCCATTTTATTAAAGAGGGACGCGCGCATATGTATTAAATCTTCCGCTGCTTCACGTTTGTTTGTTTTTTTTTTTTTTTTTCTTTTTTCAAACACTCGTAACTTTTGATTTACAACTCCGATCATCAAAAAATTTTCACCAAAATTCATGTTTTTTTTTGCTCTTCAATTTGAGCACAAATACGATACCCTTCCGACGTATATTTTGAAAGACGAAAAAATATTTGTATTAACCGGAGCGTTTTTTCTTATAAACGACCGTAACTTTTGATTTAGAACACCGATCATCAAAATTGTTTCACCAAAGTTCATATTTTTTTTATCTTCATTTTGAGACCGCGTTTGATACCTTTTCGACGTAGTATTTGAAAGCCGAATTTAATTTAAAAGATTTACACTAACACAAACGTATCGTATCGGTAGTATCGTATCGTATCGCATCGTATCGATATGATCGACGTATCGAGGCTCATTTAAAGCTTAATTCAAGTGACTACTTCAAGGCACACATAGCCGGCTCATATAAGACTCATTTAAGGCTTAATTCAAGTGATTAACTATTAAGCCTATGTCAAGTTTATGTGGTTTTGATTGATAAAAGGAATATCATAGATTAACTTGATTAAGGTGTGGTGTTTATAACATGCATGTTCAAATAGCGGTTAATCACTTGAATTAGGCCTATCTATTGTATTAAGGCACGCGATAGACGTTATCGTATCGATATCGCGTATCGCATTAGCGTATCGGCAGTATCGTATCGCACGTATCAGGCTCAAAAGGACTCTCCTTTCGGTTTTTTGTTGCAAGGTCTATGTCCCCCAAGTCCTTGATATGAACTGAATGTCTTCTTATAGTTCAAGCACTCATATTTACTTCTTTTCAGGCTTTGATCAATTAACTTATCCTCTGCTGCTTCGTCTATTGGATTTTTAAAATCAACCACAAATTTTGTCGTATTTCCTGTATCTGTATCTGATTTAGCAACACATGCCTTATTGTGTTTGACATGTGCTAATGAACCAGACCTAGGATATCTATTATTTGTACTCTTTAAACACATCGTTTGTTTCGCATTCCGAGTATCCCGGTCTTTTGGATGGACTTTTGAGATTAATTTCTACGCTAATCCGTTGTGGAAGTAGCATTTTTTATCAATAAAAGCCCATAAAAATCCTTGCTTTGAAGTTTGGATACAGAAAATAATGTGAATTCAATAGCTGTCGTTTTGTACGAATAGCAAATCATGTTGCACATTTACAGTCTAGCAAATAATAGCATCACAAAACATATAATGACTAAAGGAAACCCAAAACTATAAATATTTGTAAATGAGTTCATTAGTACTGACCAAGAAAAGACTTGCCCAGCAGAATCCAAAGCAACAGAATGCATCCCACCAAAAGAAACAATACTAATCACATTTTCCATCAGATTCTCATTCAAAGTAGGAACAATTTTGAGTGCAAAAACAATTTGAGAAGCAGATGGGATGTATGGCCGGATTTTTCCAGATATTCGACCGCCACTAGATCATCACCGGAAAATGCCTCCACGGCAATAAGCGCCTTCCTCATTCAAAGGTACTGACTTGAGATTCACATCTATCTCAATTTTTTTTTTGGCATTATATTCAATTTGATGGCGATTTATGAATCTGTTTCTGCTTTTTGATTTGTTTAACAGGTTGTGGATGACGTTCATCGGCTGAAGAATGTTGATGATAAAAATTTTGAGGAGGAAGAAGAAACAGCGTGTTGGAAGATAAGGGTAATTTAGTCCGACTGAAATTATTTGTCCTTATTGCAACTAAAAAAAGATGTGTGGATTAATACTTAATTAAGGGAGGAAAAGTGGACTTATACCTAATTTTGCCTTTATTATACTCCTCTTCATAGCCAAGTCGTCACATTTTGCTGAGGAAATATAGATCCACATATACAACAATCGCCATTGTTCAAAAAATACTCAAATGTTTTTCCAGTTGATAAACTATGAAGCAAGACATCACCATTGTTCAAAAGAGTCATATTCTCTTTCAAGATTCAACACCACACATGTGCAATCGTATGAAAACCTATATTTGAACATATTATCCGTATCTGAGAAATTCATATACTACTAAATTAAGCAAATGATTTCATAAGACAAAAAAAAACACCGGTCACAATTGGTTGAGCACCATTGGTGAACCAACATCAACAGTAATTGAAACTCCATTCATAATCAGTCTCCGCCAAACCACAGTCATCTCTAATGATAGGATCATCGCACAAAAACATGATGAACGGAGGTGTGTATTCCAGCTTTCTGACACACGAAACACATACAAAAGAATGAACCTGATGAATTGCTGACCGATGCCCAAAGAAAGGTAGGGCTTTTTTATCAATGGGCATGCACACATTTGACAGGATATACACGACACACACAAAAAAAAACCCGTACTTTCAATCAAGTACAAAAAGAAATTCAAAGCTAACAAAATTGAGAAGCCAGAAAAACACATCTTTCATTCAATCAACTACAAACAAACAAACAAAAAAATCATAGCTAAATATTAAAGAAACATACATGTGTGTTGACATGGTTCAATATCGTTTCTTAAAATTTACATAGTATACCATACGCATGTGGAAAGAATGGTTACTTAGGGCACTTCTAGCATAAGTCCTATACGGTGCCCTATCTCTAAAATGAAGATAAAAAATAGAGTTTTATCTCAAAAATAGAGTTTTGCCTCAAGCAACAATTGTTTTTAGAGCACCACACCCTTATCCTATTCACAACATTCTCCCACTTGCTCTAAAGCAGATGAGACATATCTCTCAATATCATACCGCCAAGCGCTTATCTGTGACATTAGATGCCATGCGACTTGGTAAACTGATTAGCTAGGTTGTCAGCTCGAGTCGATCTTTTGAGACCGAAACGTCGCCTCTCTGCTCTATCTGTCTAACCAGGTGGTACTTACTTTCAATATGCTTTGACCTCTTGTGTTTGCGAATATCATTTGCATAAGCTACCTCTCCACTGTTTTCACAGTGAAGTGATATCGACTTACCCATAAGTGGAATTACTCCCAGATCAGCAATGAACCTTTCAAGCTATACTGCCTCTCTAGCTGCTCCAGAAGCTGCTATGTATTTGACTTACAGAGTCAAATTGGCAGTGCTGGATTGCTCCAGACTATAGCTCAATCACTATGAGAAAACACTGAGCCCGAGATCAATTAACGATCATCCTAATCTGACTGTAAGTCAGAATCAGTGTAGTCAACAATACTCAGGTATGCACCTGAATATAGACGCATATTACTCCTCGTTCTCCGGAGGTACTTGAGGATGCACTATACTGCTACTCAACGTCCGAATCCAAGATTCGACTGTTATTGACTTTTAATAACCTGACTTTCTCTATCCAAAAGAGAATCTATCCTATTTTCTCTATATCCAAAGACTAAGAGAATTATTCCGTGAGGGGTTGGGTATGAAACCTTCCCATTGAATATTGCATACGAAAATGCATTATCATCTTAACCAATAAGATGCATGGGATATTGCCACCAACTTGTTCTCATGAATTCGACCGAATTAAATTCTAAGAATATAGTCTACTTCTCTAAATTAGAGAAGCATGGTACATCAGTTCCTGACTTCGGAGTATTTCCCTGTTGCAGTGTTACCTTTCATTGACACAAATATTCACTACTTTGCCAATATTGATTCTCTGGTCTACAAAGGACTCGTCAGTATTTTGGTCAAACCCACACATTTCAAAACATGTGACTTTTAGACCTAGGTGTTTGCTTTACTCCACCAATGGATGTAAGCACATGCAGTCAACTTGCCATTCGCTTTGAGCTAAAACCCTTCTGTTCCGAATGAATTCAAGCTCCTTTGTACGGCAAGTAAGTTTCAGGGCATCACCCCTGGTAATCTTCCTGCTTTCCATGGAGTCAAGCAAGGCTAAATGGTGAGAGAGTTCAGGGCATCACCCCAATTGAACTATCTACTTATCAAGGAATTACCCCTAGATCACTTGACTATGCCTTGAAAGTTAAACTTTCACGTTCATTCGACTCTTTTTCACGCAGATCCAATTTCTCCCACTGGGCCTGAGGCACTCAGGTGGTTCTACATTAAATGTCTGAACAACACATGTGACCACGAGGACACCACATTAAATATTTTTATTATTTTGAACAACATAACGTCGGTGGAACCGACGGCCGTTTGCAGTACGAAAGTCACTAAAATTGACGTTGGAATACCACATCACTTTTTATATCTTTCAGATCGTATAGAAAACGAATGAAACACATTTTAAAGCATATTAATGATCTAGAAGCTAAGGCGTCCCGGGAGATCTGACCGTGTAGTTATGGTCCGCTTATTGTTTTTTTTATAATGTTTCATTACGTAAAGTCGAAGCTAAAGGGATCGACTTTATGACATTGTTCTCCGATACATCATATTGTGGTTTATTTTGTAGGTGGAAACTCCTGATAGGGTTGGAAGAGAAGTGATTCACAATCTTCACGTCTTTAATAAAGAGCTAACTCTTGCAGATAATGTGATATGTTTCTGTTGCTTTTTTTGTCTTGTGCATTGAATTTATTACGGTTTAAGCTTACGCGATTTATTTCAATTGGGATCTATTCTTTCATATTATTGTTGATAACAATTTATTTTGAGCCTGCCGTCAGACACGACTCACGTTCACCGGTATAATAATACGTGGAACGGTCCTCAAGAATGATGAATGGCATGGTGAGTGCAAACTCCGGCCAGTCTAATCTCGATTGTAGCTCACCGGTGCCGATAAGTAAACCGAAAAATGTGGAAGCTGTCAGAACCATTTTCCGACGGCGATGAAGAGCAGCAAGATATCTTATTGGATGGCACCGATGGCCTCTGCACCTCCCTCTCCCCTATGCAGGTAGTCTTGTGATTCAATGACTTTCCAAGTCGAAGCCTTCATTATTCTTCTTCTTCTCATATTTTGGCTTTGAATGTGCAGAGAGTCTATGGTTTTGCTGCTTGTTTACTTGCTGGCCTGGTTTTTATGCTCGTGGTATGGATCCAATCGCCAATTGTGCTATGCGTTTTATACCTTTCTTTTTTACAGAGTATTTTCCCCAAATCTTGGTAGAAAAAAAGCTGTCTTCTCTTCACAAAAGAAAAAAGAAAAAAGAAAAAAAGAGAGGGCCGTCTTATGCTAATTATCTGTGCTGAAGAAGTGATTACTTATTCTTTTTTCGCAGTCTGTAATTGTATTTGCCAGGCCGATCAAGTTTGCTTTGCTCTTCACTTTTGCTAATTTGTTAGCTGTTGGAAGGTGCGTCTTTGATCTGATTTTGTGTCCTGAAGAAATTTTCTAAATTGTTGTGTTGCTCTTCAATGATTTTTTATCAAGTACGGGACGCACAATTTGCAGTGCTTTTCAACTTGAGATTTCATATTTTTGAGCTTGCTTGCGTTTAGGTGTCTGCGTAATTAATTACAGCTCTCATTTCTGCTTGCATTATCCTTTTTAACGTGCTTTACATGTCAAAAACCAAATCTTCTTTTGTTGTATTCAAGCTTCTGAATTGATATCTGTAATTGGCAGCACAGCTTTCCTTATTGGACCTGTGCAACAAATGAGGATGATGCTTGATCCTAGCCGGATCTACGCCACAGCTATATATCTGGGTTGTGTTGTTCTTGCTTTGATATGTGCTCTTCTGGTAAGTGTAGACACACACATTAAACTCCTAAGCTCTTGTGGCATTCTCAAAACAAAGCCCAAACTGTGATTTTCATTTCCAAGTTTTTTAGTTTTATTACTGGTGATTTGAAAAAGCTTATCCTAAATCAAGATTAGGTAGGTTTTGGTTGATTTCAGCCTACTAATCCATTTGTGTCAGCTACTTCGATTTTGCTTTAGTCTACCTAGGCCTTTGGTGTTGTGTTAAAAGTTCATCTATCCTTCTTCTGTAATCGCTTCTCGGGCTCTGAAATACTTGGGAAAACTTGTTTGGGTATCGTCCTGATACTGTTTTTCGGGATTCTAGAACGTGTTTCTACGCAAACAAAAATAGTTACTAAGCAGAAGCCTAAGCTCTGACTTATCTTTTCTTAATCTGTGTTACTACTTTGATGTCTTTAGATGTAAATGGGAACTTTCCATCAATCACTTAGTGATATTGTTATAGACCAATAGTTATGTGCTGCCTGCCCTTTGTGACAACATTTACATGTCTTTTTCTTTTGGATCCCTTTTCTGATTTTGCAGATTCACAGTAAGATTCTAACGGTTATAGCAATATTATGTGAGATTTGTGCCCTTGTCTGGTAAGCTTGACATCCATTAATGTTACTGCTTTTTCCATCTAGTTTATATCTCCCACAAGATTGCACTAACATGTTTATATTTCTTGTTTTTGTTTTTGTGTTTTTTTAAACCCTGTATGCAAATCTGACCAGCTTGAATACTATATTACTTCAGGTACAGTTTGAGTTACATTCCGTTTGCACGTAGAATGGTTTCTAATCTGACCATCCGTTTGTTTGATACGGAGATATAAAGACCAATCCGTCTGCTTGATTCCAGAAATGTATACCATGAGAAATTTTATGGTATAATCGTTGTAGGAAAGTGTATCAAATGGCACGCATCATGTCCTTTAATTTATACACCTTTTTTTTTATCCTACACACCCCTACTAGCTAGAGAAAAGAAAAGAAAGGATATATACGATGAATGTCATTTGATACGACATTCATACAACGTTTTTAAATTGTATGATTGTCCGAGTGAATTTGTACGCGATCCATTTAACAATGAGAGGGGAAAACTTGGAGACAGGCTTTTGTTGATTTGTTTTTTTTTTTCAAGTTGTGTGGTTGTTTTGGTATAGCTTTGCTAAAGAAGTAGGATCATTCATTGTCTTATTGATTTGCTGGATTTCTATTAATGGAATGGTTTTTGAAGTTTCAAAATCAAAACCGAACCTGAAAGTTTGTTTGGTTCGGTTTCAGTTTTGGTTTACCAATCTTTTTTTTTTTTTTTTGAAAAACAAGAGGTTTATTAATCGATATCCGCCAAGCAGGCGATCAAAACGTCATCCGGGGGAGAAGGCCCCCAAGGTGTGTTGGTGATTTCAGTAGAATCACCATGTGATTTAGCGTAATCGGGATTTAGTTTGAGGTTTGGTAAGCTTGAAACAATCGATATGAGTTAGGAGATGCGGGGTGCATGCTTATAATTGATATTTACAAGCTTACGGAGTGCTAGATCAAGTGTTGAACAAAATCCAAATTCTCGTCGCTTATTGGACGGGCGTCCATTTCATATGGACGGGCGTTTGACTTCAGACGGGCGTCTAGGTTCACTGGACGAGCGTCTGAAGGGTGAATTTTACATACATGATGTAACCTGTTCAGATGGACGAGCGTCTGAAGAAACTGGACGCCCGTCCAGTATGCTTCAGACGGGCGCGTCTAAACGGGCGTCCGTATGCGTTCCGGGAGCAGTTTTGGTCGGTTTTGATGGTGTCCACTCGATTTTGGATGGTGTCCCTTCGGTGTAAACACAGTTTTAACTGGTTTTGAAGGGTTATATCTTGTGTCTTTTCTTAGTTTAACACAAGATATATAAATACATAACACTTGGAATATAAGAGTAATGATGAATATCAACTCTAAAAAAAAAAAACAAATATTCTTTTCTTAGAATATTTTGTAGAAACCTCAAAGTTCAACTCACAAAACTCAAAACTTCAAAGCTTTTGTAGCTTTCTTTCGTCTATATTGTCTAGGCGAAAGTGGAACGTAGTTTTATCTCGTGAAAATATTCGTGTTTACCCGGAGACAATCATTTGGGGGCGAATAGTTTTCGCAGGAAAGATTCTCAAATCGACTCTACGTGTATATCCGGTTATTTTCATTGCAGCACATTCATTTCTGGTTCGGCATTGTTCGTTCCCCTTTGTATTTCCCCAACAATCTGCGAAAACTATTTTTGATTTTGTAGAACAATGTCGGTTTCAAAATGAAGAGTTGCATTTTCCAGAATTTTATCAAAGGTTGTGTCCTAGTATTTTGGGCATAACTCTTGATTCAGAATCGGTTTGAAAATCCGGAGATACCGTTAGAATCGTGGCGAGACGAGGATCGCAGTGATATCAAGTTTGCAGTCTGGTTCGATGTTGACAGTTGTCAGAAATTCTGAGAAGTTGCTGCGGTTTTTTGATTGATGCAAAGTCAATTATAATCTTTTGGTAAGTAAAAGTTCATTGGAATGACTTTGTAAAAATTGCTGTGATGTTGCTATGACTACGAATGAATGGTATGTATGTTTTTTTTTTTTTTTTCATTATTTCATGCAAGTTTGTGGTGTCCAAGAACAGTAACTACAATCAATATAAATTTTGATTGTAGTGTCTAAGTTTTGTTCTTGGATGTTGTTTGATTATACATATATGTTGCTTGGCTTGATATTTCTAGACATGATTGAATCAATGATGAAACTTGCTGCGTGTTTAATGTTTAATGTTCATTGATCTTGGTGATAAAATCATGTTAATGTTTAGAAATTTTAAGTGTTTGTGTATAACTAATGTTGGGATGAATCAAGTGTTATCTCTTGGAAAACTTGATGTCTATTGTAGTTAAATGTTGTCTAATGGTACAAATAGATGGAAATCATGTTGAAGAGATAATGATTTTAAATGTCTATCTTTGATAGAACACTTGTAATGAAGAGTTTGCAAATCTAAAGAATTTTGGATTTCTAAAAAACTTGTTTTACTAGGTTGAATGCCTAGTATGTAAGATCAAACAAAGGATAGAATAATGACGGTAAACTAAGTTTCGGTGAAACAACTATTAAAATGTTGTTTTGAGTTTTGACTCCGGTTTGGAAAATTGTGAGTGTAAGGATCAACTTGGTTTGAAGCTTTGAACCGGCGGATTGTTGATCCGTGACATTCATGAAAAAGAGTCAAGGTTGTCATTGTTAAGAGATTTAAGTATATCCTTTGGTTCTTGAAAGATTTAGTTTAAACATTAGTTGTACATGGTTAGTATAATTTGAAATAACTATACATGTATGTTTATTGGTATGCTTAAGTGATACTTATATGTAATGTATGTTTATAACTTGTTTTGAACTTATTCTTTTCGGAAACATGATTAGTATCATGGATTTTCACTTTGATTTTAAGTGAATGTTTTGGAGGAAAAATCATGTTATTGATTTGGTAAAGAATGTATCGGTTTGATGAAAGGATACAACTCATTAGAGTTTGTATTCTTTTGAACGGTTATAACTTTTCGTTTAAAGGTAGTAACTTTTCGTTTTAAAGGTTACAACTCTTGGTTTAAAAGTTGTGACTTGTTTTGAAAAGTTGTGATTCTTCGGTTCAGAAGGATGTAACTTTTGCTTTGAAAATTTGAGACTTTCCGGTATAGAAAGTTGTAACTCTTGGTTGTAAGAGTTGTAGTTCTTCCGTTTAGAAGATTATGAATCCTTGGTTGGAAAAGTTGTAACTCTTTTATTTAATAGATACATCGTTTATTTGCGTTACTTTGTAGTAAATAACTATCATGTCCTCCAAAAGGTAAATGAAAAGAGTGTATGTTATAATGAGTTTTATATACTTTTTGTTTATACTCCTACGCCTCCAACAAGTTGTTTGTTTGCTAAATTACTTGAACTTTGGTATAATGAAATCCAAACTTGAGGTTTGGAGGTGTGAGGAGGTCTTGTGACTTTCCGAGGTTAAGGTTAATTCCTTGAGTAAAAGAGGCATTGAAACTATGTTTATTGGAATTGCTATGCATTCCAATGTTCTTTGGTTCCATATAATGGAGCCGAATGATTCTAGTACAAGGTTTAATCGTTGTTGATCATTGGTATGCCATCTTTGGACATTTATAATGTTGTACAAAGTTTGCGTATGAAACTCCTACCAATGTTCGAGTGAAGGAAAACAATAAAGTTGTTTTCTAAATATGCCCGTAAAGCTCAATGAGAGCAAATGGTGCGGTGAATCTTTCAATGAAAGATGATAGTTGATGTAAGTCAACATGTATAAATCCTGATTAATAATGTAAGGTTTTGTACGTTTTTAGGTATTGATTATTTTGATACCTTGGCACCGGTTAATGAAATCTCCTCGGATAAATTGTTGTTGTTTGTTTTAACAACTGTTAAACAATTTTGTAATCCATTAAATGGATGGTAAAACTTCGGTTTTAGAATGGAGATTGGAATGGGCATTGTATTTGAAACAACCTGGAGGGTCTTGTTATGTTAAAATTAACATAAGGAGTGTATATGTTATTTTGGTTCAAGGTGCTAAATTAAACTTGATAGACATCTTAGCTTGAAGATTAGTTTAATTTAAAGTTGTTTATAATACCTTGTTCGTAACTATACAATTCTTATATATGTTTTACATATTATATGTCTTATATGTGTTTGATTTCTAAGGAAATGACTTTGTCCTTTGATGTATGTTGACTACATGTTTGGTGTTTTGCTTTGGTTTAGTATCTATTCATGATACTAAAAGTGAAACATGCTCGATCTACAAAGATTGGACTTGCCTTGGAATATAAGGTGATGCGGTAGTTTACATTATTGACATGTTGATTTTGGTATTAACCAAATCATGTTGTTCATAATTGGACGGTATTGTCATCAAGGTTTTAAACTACAGTCATGGGGGAGGTTTAAACTCTATAGTAAAGTTATATGAGATTCCTTCGATTTAGAAGAATCCTCGGTTAACTAGTAATTTGTGCTAGGATGAAGTATCATTTATGAGCTTCTATGTTCATCAATTTCTGGCTGGACTATGGAGTTGGATTTCTTTGTTGATGACTTAGAAGTTCGGAATTCCCTTGCAATTATTAACCAAGTTCATCCCAGTTATCCAATGTGTTTGGCAGGAAAATTGTCAAAATGTTACAATGATGATCTAGACACCAATGTATTATGAAAAGTTGGATTGTGAGTTTATAACTCTAAGGATGATGGTGGTTGTTCAAAGAGTACTCATGATTTAGTCAATCTTGTTTGGCCAAATATAGATTGACTTGAAACTTGGTAAAAAGTTTGTTATCGGGATGTGTAGAACCCATTAAATCTTTGGGGTGGGATACCCAATTCCCTTATGGTACAACGCCATAGGCAGAATTCAATGTGGAAGGCCCATTCTCAAAGATTTGGCACATGAAAAAGTCCCGAAAGTATGTGCATTACCTGTTGTGTAGGTGATATCTTTTGGAAAAGTGTTTCAGGTACATGATTAGAAAGATTCACCTATATGAGTATGAAGTTTGGCCGCTTCAAGAAAGTGGGGTTGACTTTCTATATACTCATGAAATGGATATGGACACAAGGCCTGGATAATTGGTGTCAAGTAGCTATAGAAGTTGTATCTTGGTTCATTTGTGTGTTATCTTTGAAGTATTCAAATGGGTAAAGGGGTTCAATGCTTAGACACACCCCAATACTCGAATATTTTGGAATGTGTAATACACTAGGTGGTAATTCAATCTTCGTGACATTATCATTAAAAGATGAACTGTTTGTGTGGTGGTAAGTTTTCAACTAAATCAGGGATTACACTAAATGGGGGAGGAATGTTGGTGATTTCAGTAGAATCACCATGTGATTTAGCGTAATCGGGATTTAGTTTGAGGTTTGGTAAGCTTGAAACAATCGATATGAGTTAGGAGATGCGGGGTGCATGCTTATAATTGATATTTACAAGCTTACGGAGTGCTAGATCAAGTGTTGAACAAAATCCAAATTCTGCTGCTTATTGGACGGGCGTCCATTTCATATGGACGGGCGTTTGACTTCAGACGGGCGTCTAGGTTCACTGGACGAGCGTCTGAAGGGTGAATTTTACATACAGGATGTAACCTGTTCAGATGGACGAGCGTCTGAAGAAACTGGACGCCCGTCCAGTATGCTTCAGACGGGCGTCCAGGATTCTAAACGGGCGTCCAGTATGCAGTTCTGGAGCAGTTTTGGTCGGTTTTGATGGTGTCCACTCGATTTTGGATGGTGTCCCTTCGGTGTAAACACAGTTTTAACTGGTTTTGAAGGGTTATATCTTGTGTCTTTTCTTAGTTTAACACAAGATATATAAATACATAACACTTGGAATATAAGAGTAATGATGAATATCAACTCTAAAAAAAAAACAAATATTCTTTTCTTAGAATATTTTGTAGAAACCTCAAAGTTCAACTCACAAAACTCAAAACTTCAAAGCTTTTGTAGCTTTCTTTCTGTCTATATTGTCTAGACTGAAAGTGGAACGTAGTTTTATCTCGTGAAAATATTCGTGTTTACCCGGAGACAATCATTTGGGGGCGAATAGTTTTCGCAAGAAAGATTCTCAAATCGACTCTACGTGTATATCCGGTTATTTTCATTGCAGCACATTCATTTCTGGTTCGGCATTGTTCGTTCCCCTTTGAATTTCCCCAACAAGGTGTCCGAGTAACAACCAACAAACCATGTCGTGCTAAAAGATGCGCTGGGACATTCCCCACGCGCCGGATAAAAGAAAAGGAAACAGACTGAAAACTAGCTGAAAGAGCCAAACAGTCCTGAACTAGGCACCCATGAGCCACGATATCCTCCCCTGGTTTGCGAAGGCTAGCGATACACGCTAAACAATCACTCTCTATTTCCAACCGCCGAATGCCTCCTCTAAAGCCGGAAAAATAGCTCGGTGCTCCATATAACCCACTGGATCGCCCGGATCAAAATGATATGCGAAGGAATGCAAAACTAGCCCATGGGAATCCCGAAAGATTACCCCATGGGAATCCCGAAAGATTACCCCAATGCATGTAGTTGTCTCAGGAACTGACGCATCCACGTTACACTTTACTACCCCTAGCTGCGGTTTCAACCATCGATCCGGTAAGTGTTCAGTCGAGCCCTGGGGCCGATAACTTTCCATTGCCTCTGTATACTCCGCTGATGCTGCTGACGACCGTGCACATACCGCAGTCACATAGACCGCCTGATTATCAAAGACTGCCGAACATCGGGCCTTCCAAATACCCCACATTAGCCACACAAACCTGGCCGCATCCTGAACTCCCAGGTCAGCTATTAATCGCATAAAGAACTCCGCAAAGGATGCAGAATGAAGATGCTCTAGAGTACCACTGAACGGCGACGCTTGCCAAACTCGGACAACCAACTCGCACTCAAAGAGGACATGCCACAATGTTTCCAGGGTTTCCCCGCAAGCCAAACAAACACCATCCCCTAAGCCACGCCTTTCCTAACTCTGACCAATTGCAAGACAATCATGCAAGCACTTCCACAAAAAATGTTGAATACGTGGCTGAACCGAAAGCTGACCATACCCTACCGAAGTAGAAGGGCCTACTTCCGCCGGTGACCGATAAAGCGATAAAGCCAAAAAGTAACTAAACCTAACAGTATAAAATTAATACTAAATGACAAACTATGATGACGATCCAAAAATCGTCAAGGTAATCCTCTAAACTCGCCTCCTTGATTATAACTTAAGGATGCTTCAAGACCACAGAGAGAACGATTACGGAGGGGGTGATTTGATTGGTTTTAGATTGCACTTGAGATGTCGTTTCTCAAGCTGCCTACGTATCCAACTGTTGAATTGGAATCAAGTCTCCGTAGTTCCTTAGGGACAGTTTATATAGAGGGGCTTATGCCATAGGGTTTAATGTGGCGTGTCTGTGATTGACACTGATTAACGTATTCCCTAAGGAAGAAGATTATGATTGAGTGATCTCCATGATTGTAGGAGATAATTATGGTATTCAAATATTAGCATTAAGTGATAAAAATTCGAGCCTTTATTATTCAGGATTCTATAATAGTTATCTGGTTATTAGGCAAACGAGGCATAAGATTAAAGACAAGTTTTGTCAGAGATATACTGAGATGGTGGAGTCGGCTCATAGAGATCGGGGACAATGACCGAGCTCTTATCACCACAAAAGTATACAAGTCCAAGGACCTAGTCCGATCCAGGAGATCGACAGGGATCACAGTGCCGACTACTAGAACTTCAGTGCCCGACCTCTCTCCGACTTGTTAGAGACCGAAACGATCTGATCCAACGGCGGTCGGACACACGGGGATCGGTGGTGACAAAAACGGACGGGCGAGCCCCAGGCTCGTCTGCAGGAGTCAAAAGTGGTTTCTTTCCCCGAGTCAAGTGTTGAGCCACCAAAGAGGTACCACGTGGGCGTGCCCATTTTCTGGCAGCATCATAAGCCCCCAAGATCCAGCCGACCCCTGGTTGGTCGGCTCGGATCTATCAAGGTGGTGGATCAGCACGAGAGTTTTAGCCTATGGATTTTGAAACTAACCTAGGAGTTGCCAGGTGGCAAAGCTAGTTATGACGCAGTTATAGTTGTTCCGGGAAACGATGCGTCGTTGCCCATTAACGCTAACCGAGGCCGTTTTTCGAGGTAAGGGGGATTATAAACCCGTCATATCAATCGTTTCGTAACCACGCTAAGTATTAAACCAGGAGATTTGCCGCCGATTGCCATTCAACATCTTCTATCTTTCAAACTTGACCTTGCAAGTAAGCATTCTTTCCTTCTTATTCTGATTTTATAATTCGGTCTCTTTAGATAAAACCTTGTTTTCTCGGAGTCCTAGAATCGATTCTCCGTCATGGCCATAGCTGATAGCAGAGATGTGGGGTCAATTTTGAAACAAAAAGACGTAGACGGAATTTGCGAGAGATATGGGATTGATGAGGCTAAGTTTTCTCCCCAGCTGCCGTCGGGAGATCATTTATCTGCCGTGGACCCGCCGGAGGGTTTTTGCTCCGTCCACCGGGAGTACTCTGAGGTGGGGTTGAGATTGCCTTTCTGTCCTGCTCTTCTGGCGGTGCTCCGGCACTATGGGCTAGGGGTATCTCAGATAGCCCCCAATGGCATTAGGACCGTCATTGGGTTTGCGATTTGGTGCAGACTGCTAAATATTAGATTCACTGTAGATAAGTTTAGGTATTTTTATCATCGGGTAGGATTAAGAGACCATCCATACCGGTATTATTTTGCTAGAAGACAGGGGAAGTCTTTCAGTATCCCTATTCTTCCTCCTAGTCGGGATTCTTTCAAACGGTGGAAAGAGAGGTTTTTTCTACGTACGGAACGACAGTCACGCCGAGCTTAGCGTGTGGAACACAGCCGATCTGGATGGTGATGAGCGTCCAGATCTACCAGATTCTTGGGTAGAGAAGATCCGGGAGTCGGGGTACTCTATTGAGTGGCATAATCTGTATGATGACCTGATTACGGCAGCTCGGCTGGGGGATGCGGGCCCCGAGCCCTATGTGAAGTTTACAAAGAACGAGTGGCAGCCTTGTAGGGTTTACTTATGTTGTATTTTGTATTTGTAGAAATATTACATATCAAATAGTATGTAATATTTATTTATTTTCGTGTATACATTATTTGTACACTTTAGTTGTAAAAGGACATATTAATTGTGGTACATATAAACAATTAATATGTCAAACTCTAGTTGCTTTATGTCATAGACATACTTTTACTTTTTACATGCATGCTTGCTGTTAAGGCCATATTTATATGATTATTAAAGGTTTATTTCATTATTATTTTCCCCACATTTGCGTAATTTACATGAGAATTAGGGTTTAAGTGTAAATATTGAATAAAGATGATTTTAAGAGGGTTGTATGCAAAATTGATGATTTTAAGTGTTGATTTAATGGAATTATTATTATTTGGATTTTATTACGTTTTTGCAATGTTTATTTATCATGTAGGAGTTAATTTTCGTGCATATAATGAGGATAAATGAAGCTCAAGTCGAATTATAAGAGATAGAGTTGGAATTGGCTTGAAGAAATTGGATAAAGATGAAGAGATCCGATCCTCGCCAGCTCAAACGAGCGTCCGAAGTGAAGCGGCGTCCATGCGGCGCCCGTAATCGTATTTTACATTCAGAGAGTTCAGACGGAGGATGAACGAGCGTTTACTCAGCGTCCAGGCATTCTGGACGGGCGTCCACGAGACCAGACGGGCGTTCAAGGCCGACTTAGTCATAACCGACTCAAATTCCTATAAATAAAGCGGCAGCCCCAACCCTAATTCATATACCACATAATTGAGATCGCAATTTTACACCAAAAAGCTGCGGCCACAAGCCTTTTTACACAGAGATGAATTTCTCCAATCCAACAGTCATCTTCAACATGATTGTTGGCTAAAAGCCTTGCAGTGAGTCGACGGAGGAAGCCCATCAACAACACAAACCAACTAGAGAATTCGATGCTTATGTGTAGTGAGTTTATTTCGTAGTTTTTCATTACTTTGGATCTGTTTTGTATTGTTTAAGTTTTATTGAATTAAGATTTGATGAAACGATCTATGTTTAATTTATGCTTGAATAAATTTATGAAAGTTTGTTTATTTGAGTTCTCTTTCGTTCAAAGTAATGCATCTAATTGTGTTGTAAGAGATTATGCATGATTAGTTGAGTAAGAGTTTGGAAACAATCTCGTGATTTCGTTTTGATTGCATGTTTAGTTTATTTGAAAAGATAAACGAAACCCTAGAATTTGGTTGAAGAAATTTAATTGAATTCATGAAAAATCACTACTAAAAACTACATCTTTAGATCACCATCTAGTTGGGGGGTTGTTGGTTGATGGGTGGATTCGTTGCCTCGCTGTGTTTTCCTTTAATTGTTTATTAATCGAATCGTTTAGATTAAGTTTAGTTTAAGTTCTAGTTATATAAACCCTAATTTCCTGCTGTTTTCCTGCATTTTTCTGCTTCAGTTCGTAATCAGACGTTCGTCCGCAATAGCAGACGCCCGTCCATTAGATTTCGTTTCCAGACGCTCGTTCACTTTAGTGAACGCTCGTCCATCTTTCTGTTTTCTTATTTTCTGCTTGTTTTTATTCTTGTTTTAGTTTTAATTCTTAGGTTTAGGTTTTAGTTAGTTTCAACCTTAGTTTAGTTAATAGTCGTGACATAATCGATAGAATAATTGTCCCTTGATCCGATAAACATTCCACTCCCTTAGGACGACCCGTTAACATCCTATACTACGATCCTTATACTTGGGGTGTTTCGGTTATAAATTGTAAAACTCGTTTTTACCGAACACTTGCCGCCCATCTAGTGGCCGCCCAAGCTAGCTAGTATCTCCCATCAATTGTAACTATTTATACTTCTTCCATTTAATGAATAAACTAAGTTGAAGTTTACTCAAGTATTATTTACTTTCTCAAACTCTCTTCATGGTATCGGAGCCTACTGAGTTCTGAAATCCGCTACAAACTCAGTTGTTATTCCAAAATGTCTACTGTAACTGACATTTCTTCTTCTTCGATTGACTCCCACCGCCTCGCAGACGGGGTCACCGAATCTTCTTCTTATACAAATCATAGACTTGATGGCAACAACTACTTGCCGTGGTCAAGATCCATGAAAATGTACATCTCGGGACAAGGTAAGATGGGATACCCGTCCGGCTCTAAACCCGCCCCCGCCGAAGATGACCCAAGATTTGAAGCACGAGACACGCTAATAATCAAGTCATGACCATTCTCACAAGATCAATGACAAAAGAGATCGGTGAGAACTTTATGATGTATGATACCGCAAAAGAAATGCGGGACAATGCCGTAGATCTTTACTCCAAGAAAGACAATACATCGAAGTGTACGAACTTGAAGCTCAAATTCAAAAGCGCAAACAAGGGGATATGTCCGTAACTCAATACTTCAACCAACTATCTAAGGCATGGCAACACTTAGATATGCCGGAAACTCACCCCCGGAATGATGTTAAGGATGTCGCCCTCTATAAGGACATCATAGAAAAGAAAAGAGTCTTCAAGTTCCTCACCGGACCGAACCCTACTCTTGATGATGTTAGAGGGAGAATTCTTGCCACAAAACCTCTCCCAAATCTCAAATCCATGTTTGCCGAGGTCAAACATGAAGAAAGCAGGAGGAAAGTCATGCCGCCGAACACCCCCGCCGATAACCCTACCGAAGGTACCGCCCGCCGAATGTCGGAAGGCCGCCGAGGTTACCGGGACTTACAGAAGCCCGCCGAGAAAACCGGAAGGTTGTTCTGTGATCACCGCAAACGCACAAATCACACCAAGGAAAATTGCTTCGGAAGCTTCATGGCAAGCCTAATCCCTCTAAAACCTCAAAACCAACCAGGGAAAATCAAGGCGGACTTGTCGCTGACGAGGAGAATGACAAACCTATCCGAATGCTCGCCTTGTCGCCTTTAAAGCCTTTGTTGCTCAAAGATCGGAAGGTAGCTCCTCTACCGAAATGGCCACTCATGCTAAAACAGTATATTCCGCTCACCTCTTAGTAATGAGACTTGGATTGTTGATTCCGGGGCTTCTTCCCACATGACCGGTAATAAAAACCTCATTACCCACTATATGCCATGCACCCAAATTCACGTAATTAAAACCGCCGATGGTTCTCGTTTCTTATGCAAAAGGTGTTGGGAAGGTTAAACTTACTAATCGATATATCTACAAGGGTCTTATTTATTCCAAAGTTAGATTGTAACCTTATATCCGTCAAGTAAACTCACTAAAGATCCGAATTGACCGTTGTTTTTGATAAGGATCGGTGCACATTCCAGATCTTTCTTCACGGAAGTGATTGGTCAAGCTAAACCCCGCTCGGGCTTGTTTGTGATCAACCCCGCCGAAGACAAGACCGAAGACCGAATCGCCTCAAGCACTCGCACTCAAAACTTAGACAATATCATGTTATGGCATTATAGACTAGGACATCCAAGTTTTGGTTATTTAAAGTCTTTAATTCCAGAATTGTTTAAAGGATGTAATCTTAATGATCTTCAATGTGATATTTGTCAATTTGCCAAACTCACCAAATCTGTGTAGATGATGTATTATTTTTATATGATTAAAAATATGTTATATTATTATGTTTTATCAACGAATTCTATGTAAAATATATGAAATTATGGTATAAATAGTATGAAATGTTAATCTTTATAGTTTAGAGTAGTTAGTAGTAAAAATAGTAAAAAGTTGTAATTTTGTACCGATTTTAGTAAATCGGAGTGTCGTGTCAGATTTACGTGGGTATTTGTGGTATTTTATTGCAGATTTATAAACCGAGACCCCGAGAATCGACATATTGAAGTTTAATCATATCTCTGGAATGATTTAGAGAGTGCCACGAGCTTAAATGGTCAATTTAATAGCTTAAGTGGACAAGTGGCCAACCAATCGGTTAAGTAATAATCGAGAAATGTCTTCGACAAACGAATGGCTCATCAAAACGACATTTTCAGAAAAAGTGTTCTGCACGAAAGTTGTAGATTTTTCCGAGAGCTTTCCAATGCAATTTAAATTATGAAGATTGGAGGTCTACAACTAAAACAGTGATCAAGTGGCTAATCGATTTGGGTTAAGAAAAATCCCGTAAAAGCTTCGGAGGAACACGAGGTTATCAAGAAGGCGTTATCTGAAGAGGAGTCCTTCATGAAAGTTGTAGAGTTTCTCGAGACCTTAATTTTGGCATTTCGTTTGCAATTTTTGGAGGTCCGTAACTCGAGATATGAATTTTAGAAGTTTAATAATTATATATAAAAATATATATAATCACCGCACATGCGATGATAATCATGGAAGTGGGAGTAATCATTATACCGGCCCGGTCCGGTATAACCGCCGGCCCGGTCCGGCCAAGGGACTTTGGTCTATATAAAGAGCAAGATTTGCAATCGATCAGAGAGTACCAAATATATATATACATCCTATATATATATATATATATATATATATCTCTTTTCTTTTTTTATTTTTAGTAGTAGTTGTAAATAAGGCCTTACGCCGTAATAATGTAGTTTTAGTATCGTTGTAATGCTCGAGAAAATCTCGGAAGTCGGTTTTGCTGAAGAAGTTGTAATGTCCGGAAAATACGATTTCTGAATCAACTGCCGTATTCGGGTAACTTTTCTTAAGTATTTATATTTGTTTTTATATTTTTCATTGTTATAATGTTTTTAGGCTAAATATAATACTGGCCAAAGCTATGTAATCGGTTTTATTTCGATCTTTTCGTTAAAGAAATGTTGTTAAGTTAAAATGATTAAAATTGAGTTAATTGAATCTTTTTCTATTTTAATCGTATTCGTATTGACATATTTAATCGATCTGAGGAATTCATAATCTAATTATGAATTGACGCCTCGTAGTCAGGATATGAGATAAAAGATAGAAAAACCGGAGGGTAAAATTGGCCGTGTGAATAACGTGATAACGGAATCCGATTTCCTACCCGGGGGTAAATTTGTTTTGGGAGAAATGAATTTTATTATAATTTGTACTCGAGATCGTAATAATGTTAAATCATCAGTTAAGCGAAACTTAAACCGGAAAGTTAAATCGTCCGGCTTTGACAACCGGAGCCTTTAAAATAAAATTGACCGTTTGACGAACGGAATGACTCCTTTTTATCTAAAGGTAGATTTGTACTCGGGACCCGTTCGAAAAACCGTAACGAGCTTGTGGACCTTGACCGATGCAATGGACATATGACAATTTCATACGCTCGTGTGAGGAGGAATTGTTTACCTCAGGAGTGCACCGTTTCATTTACTCAATTGGACCTAAAAGGAGAGATCGAACACATTTCATTTAATCGAAAAGATCGTATAAACCAATTATATAAGTTTTGGCCGTTCTCTAAAATTATCTCGTTTAATATATTGGTACCTATATATTTATATATATATATATACTTTGCAATTTATGTACATCTATATATATTTATATATCTATATATATTATATTAGAATAACTTTTAAATTACGTATTTATTTTATGTTGACTAGATATAGTAGTGATCCGTGTTATAAAATTGCGGTTTAGATCGAGTTAATAACAAACTCTTTGGTGTTTAACCACACGTAAAAGAAATTACCAAGTTCCCTGAGTATTCGACACTCTGACTCACCATACTAGCACCACAATTTGACCCGGTACACTGCCGGTTAGAATCGTTTAACCCGGGAATTGTCTGTCAGATTTCTGGCGCCGTTCTCAAGGTTAGGTTAGGCGTTGTCAGTATACTAAATTACCTCACTTCCTATCCACACCTTTCACCTTAATTCACAGTGATGTATGGGGACCCTCAAGAGTGAAAAGTATAACAGGCAAGAGGTGGTTTGTAACCTTCATAGATGACCACACCGAACCACTTGGTTATTTTTAATGAAGGATAAATCGAAGTTGGATCCATCTTTCAAGAGTTTTACAACATGGTCTCTACTCGGTTTGACATTAAGATTAAAATTTTGAAGACCGACAATGCTCTTGAATATTATGAGTCTAATCTCGGTAATTTCTTGATGAATAAGGGAATTGTCCATATCGTAGTTGTGTTGAGACACCTCGGCAAAATGGGGTTGCCGAGAGAAAGAATAGGCACTGCCGGAAATGGCCGGATCAATCATGTTCACTACAAATGTTCCAAAATATATGTGGGGTGAAGCTATATTGAGCGCCACATACTTAATCAACGGGCTTCCCATCGAGTGTTAGGTTTCAAGACTCCTATCCAAACCCCGCCGACCACACACTCCTCGCCCTCATCTTATTGCCCAATTGCCTCCAAAAATCTTTGGTTGTCTTGTGTTTGTTTATATCCATGCCCAACACAGAAGCAAACTTGATCCCAAAGCTCACAAGTGCATTTTCCTAGGGTATGCTAAGGACAGGAAAGGTTACAAATGCTATTCACCTACTGAAAAGAAATTTTACAACTCTATGGATGTAAAATTCTTTGAAAGGACTCCCTACTACAGCAAGTCTACTGAAGCAGTCACTGATGGAAATCTAATTGAAATTGATCTAAATCCGTTCCCTCAACAAACTCTTAACCCTCAGCAACCTACTGAGACTCAGCAGACTGAACCTCAGCACCCTACTGACATTGAGCCTGCTGAACCTGAGTCTGCTGAGCCTCAACACCCTACTGACTCAGAGACTGCTGAACTACAGCACCCTACTAACATTGATGACAGACCTATTGCTCTAAGGAAAGGGAAAAGATCATGCACTGATCATTCTATTCATACTTATTTATCTTATGACCGTTGTCTCCCGCATTTGCTATGTTTACACGGGACACGGACTCTCACTCTATTCCTAAAAATATTCGGGAGGCCCTTCAAAATGATAAGTGGAAGGTCGTCGTTAAAACAGAGATGACCGCACTCTGGATAATCATACTTGGGACCTCACAACTCTCCCAAAAGGCAAGAAGACGATCGGTTTGTAGATGGTTATTCACCATAAAATACAATGCCGATGGTACTATTGACAAGTATAAAGCCGATTGGTGGCTAGAGGGTTCACTCAAACTTATGGCATTGACTATACGAAACTTTTGCACCGGTAGCAAAGCTTAACACCTGTCGAGTGGTACCGATCTCTCTGTTGTCCAACTTGATTGGCCTCTTTACCAATTGGATATCAAAAACGCTTTTCTCAATGGTGACCTTACTGAGGAAGTCTACATGAATGTACCTCATGGTTTTGTCAATCCCCACACTCAAGGCAAGGTATGCAAACTCAGGAAATCTCTATATGGCCCGAAGCTATCCCCGCAGCCTGGTTTGGAAAACTCACTACCGTGGTTAAAGCCGCCGGATATCATCAATGCAACTCGATCACACTATGTTTATCAAGACAACCAACCGAGAGAAGGTCTATTCTTATTGTATATGTGGATGATATCATCCTTACTGGAGATGACTCTACTGAGATCCAACATTTGAAGACTCTACTGGCAAAGGTATTCCAAGTCAAGGATTTGGGCTATCTTAAATACTTCCTTGGTATGGAGATTGCAAGAAACAACCAGGGTATCTCTATCTCTCAAAGGAAATATGTGCTGGACCTGCTGAAGGAAACTGGCATGCTGGGATGCAAACCTGTTGTATCCCCAGTAGACCCCAGTAATACCCTGCTACATGGTGACATTGCTGTCAGGAAGGATCAATATCAAAGACTTGTAGGGAAACTCATTTATCTGTCCCATACAAGACCTGATATTGCATATGGGGTCAGTCTGGTTAGCCAGTTCATGCATTGCCCTACTGAGCAACATTGGGATGCTGTGAACAGGATACTGAGGTACTTGAAATCCACTCCTGGCCAAGGCCTACATTTCACCAAGTCTGCTGAGAGATCTATCAAGGTCTACACTGATGCTGATTGGGCTGGCTGTCACATAGACAGAAGGTCTACTACAGGCTATTGTTCTTATGTATGGGGAAATCTTGTCACCTGGAGGAGCAAGAAACAACCTACTGTCTCCGAAAGCGAAGGCGAAGCCGAACTCGTGGCACTAGTTTTGGGTATTTGTGAAGCTCTATGGATAAAAAGGGTCCCGGCGAACTTCACGAACCTATTCAAGACCCTATCACACTCTCGTGACAATAATTCAAAGCATTATGCATGGCGAGAGGATCCGGTCCATCATGATAAAACCAAACATGTGGACATTGACGGACACTTCCCGAAGGAGAAGATTGATGCAAAGATTATTCAACTCCAAGTATGTTCCCTCACGGACGAATCGATATTCTCACCAAGGCCATTCCACCACTTATGTTCGGCAGATTGAGTAGCAAACTTGGTCGTATAAACATATACAACCCAGTTTGAGGGGGGGTGTAGAAATATTACATATCAAATAGTATGTAATATTTATTTATTTTCGTGTATACATTATTTGTACACTTTAGTTATAAAAGGACATATTAATTGTGGTACATATAAACAATTAATATGTCAAACTCTAGTTGCTTTATGTCATAGACATACTTTTACTTTTTACATGCATGCTTGCCGCCCATCTAGTGGCCGCCCAAGCTAGCTAGTATCTCCCATCAATTGTAACTATTTATACTTCTTCCATTTAATGAATAAACTAAGTTGAAGTTTACTCAAGTATTATTTACTTTCTCAAACTCTCTTCAGTATTATTGAAGTATCTATGTTTCTTGTTTAGCTGATCTCTCTGTTGGTGTATGCAGTGGCTGACTTTGCCGATCTGATGGCGGGAGCAGAAAGAGAAGTGGCGGGTCGCCAAACTGTGCCGACCCCGACGGTTCGAGAGATACCTGTGGAGGATCTGACTACTGAGGGTGCAGATGCCTCCGCCTCGATTCCTCCCCCCGAAACGACTAGAACGGACGCCCCCGGGGAGGTTACAGAGAGGGGGTTGATCCCCAGGAAACCAACTCGTCAGAGGCCGACCTCTCAAGAGGGTCGGTCTTCAAAGAAGAGCAAGTCGAAGGCCCCTAAGGAAGGTCAGGAGTGGGCCTTCGAGCAGGAGCGGGTCAGCAGCATGTCTGACGATGAGCTGGCAATCCTGGGTTGCAAAACAGTAGAACTGGTAAGTGTAGCCTATTTCTTTCCTCTGGTGGTTTGATTAGCGATTGTCCTGATGTTTTATACTTGTTCATGGTGGCACGATTGGCCAGGAGGTTTTTAGGAGGTTGGGCAAGGCCTCAGCTGACTCGGCTGCCCAATCGGACAAGATCGCCGAGCTGCGGAAGACTAGGGATGAACTTAGGGCAGCCAGCCGCCTTAAGGATGCGGAGGTGAAAACCCTGCAAGCCCAGCTCCAGGCCCAAGAGAAAGAGTTGAAGGCCGTGGGGAGCGAGCTAGCCGAGGAGAAGAAGGGAAGGGAGCAGGAGGTCGGGGACCTCAAGATGAGAGTGGCCGATCTGGAGACCAACATTGCGACTCGGTACGCCGAAGCCGTTCAGGAGTACAAGGCTTCGGATGATTTCGCCGAGGCCCTTAAGATGTTGCTGATTCCCATTCTCAATCATGGGTACACCTTGAGGGTGTGATGTGTAACATTTATATGATAAAAATTACGATGTTTTATATACGTTATCGACTCTTTTTATATAAAATATAAGTAATTATAACAGATAATCTTATAAAATATTAATAGCTATGAATAAATCTAAATACTATAAAAATCTAGTAAAAATGATAAAAAGTTATAAATTTTGTACCGGGTTAATAACCGGAGTGTCGTGTCGATTCACGTGGGTATTTTTGGTATTTTACGGACCTTAGGTAAACCAAGACCCGAGTGACGACATTTTGTGGAGTAAAATCATATCTTTTGAAGGAATAAAGGAAGTGCCACGAGATTTAAAGTTCAAGTGGATCACCGGTTCGTAACGCCGTATCAAGTTATATTTTCAACGAACAAATGGCCCAGCAAAAAGGCATTTTCTGAAAAAGAAGTCTTCATGGAAGTTATAGATCTCCTCAAGAGCTTTCCAACGCATCTTGAATTATGTCATTTGGAGATCAGAGCTCAAGTTATGATTTTATCAAGTTTCGGATTAAGATTGGAAAAAAATCTATCCGGATCGATCCGGATTTACCTCGGATCGATCCGAGGAGACATCATGATTAGACCAAGCATGTGGCCCCGAGAGAATATCCGGGATAAGATTTTTTATTCCCGGATCGATCCGGCCCTTTCTCGGATCGATCCGGCAAGTGGAAAATTTGCCTATAAAAGGGCAAAGATTGCGAGCACAAGAAAAGGGTACCAAATATATCTCTTTTACCTTTTTTTTTTAGTAGTAGTAGTATGTATATATATAGGCCTTAAGCCATAAATAAGTAGTATCGTTGTAATGCTCAAGAAATTACCGGAAGATCGAAGTTGTTGAAGTTGTTGTAGCATCCGGAAGAATACATCTTCGATTCAATCGTTGTAATCGGGTAAAATTTCTAAAGTATTTATGTTTATTATGTTTGTTTTTTATCTTTTCGTATAATGTTAGTAGGCTAAATCTAATAACTAGCCAAAGTTATGTAATCGTTTTATTTCGATCTTTTCGGTAAAGGAATGTTGTCTAAGTAAAATTGAATAAAATTGAGCTAATTGAATCTTTTTCTATTGATAAAGTTTGACTTGAAAGAATTCATAATCTAATTATGAATTGACACCTCGTAATTAAGTTATGAACTCGTTAATGGAAAAACCGGAGGGTAAAAATTGGCCGAGTGAAAACGTGACAACGGAATCCAGCTTTCCTATTCGGGGGCGATTTGTCCTAAAAAGATAAATCTTATTAAAATTTGTACTCAAGATCGTAATAATGTTAACTCATCGTTAATTGAAACTTAAACCGGAAAGTTGAATCGCCCGGCTTTGACAACCGGAGCCTTTTAATAAAATTGACCGTTTGACGAACGGAATGACTCCTTTTTATTCAAAGGTAGAATCGTACTCGGGACCTCGTTCGTAAAAACCGTAACAGCTTGTGGATTTGGACCGATGACAATGGACATATGACAATTTCGTACGCTAATGTGAGAACGAATTGTTAACCTTAGGAGTATACCGTTTCATTTACTCAATTGAACCTAAAGATCGAGCACATTCCATTCACTGAAAAGATCGTATAAATCAATTATATAAACTTTGGCTAGTTCTCTAATAATATATTTGGCATCTATATATTTATATCTATATATATATTTTGCGACTTATGCATATCTATATATATTTATATATCTATATATATTATATTAGAATAAATTTTAATTTATGCACTTATTTTATTTTAAGTTATTAGTTATCCGTGCTATAAAAGCGAGATTTAGATTGAGTTAATAACGACTCTTTGGTGTTTAACCACACTTAGAAGAATTACAAAGTTCCCCGAGGATACGATACTCGACTCACCATACTAGCACTACGGTTTGACCCGATACACCTGTCGGTTAAGGACCGGTATTAGCACTAGAAAAGGCCACGTCGGCTTTACGGCGCCGTTGCCGGGGAACGACGCTAATTTCTTTTTTGTGTCTATGGTTACTACTTGTATTAGCTCAAAATTCTCGAGAATAAGTCAACACTTTTCTTATCTCATTTCTAATTTTATTTTCGTTGGTACTTACCTTATAGATAAGCTACCAAATTTTACTACTATCAATTTCGTGTTAATTTCTATTTTCGTTAGTTGATGACCAGAAGTGGTAAGGCCCCACTCACTCCTTATAAGCCCGACATAAACACTTACGAAAGGCGTTAAGAGTAGAGAGAAAACGTGGTCATACTAGTCGGGAAATCCCGACGAATCATCTTCAAACGAAATACGAGAATGGCCGAAATCGGTGATGAAACACCGAACAAGGGTGGAACATGCTCTAGGGCATGGACAAAACCCCGTTAACCTTAATAATCAAAATAATAATAATAATAGAAATAATCGAATCGGAACCGAATAATCGTAACAACCCGGTAAACCCAAGGCCTATCGTGACCAAACCATAAGAAGAAATCGACTAATAATCCCATACTTTTGCCTAATGAAGGAGCGAATAATTTCGAGATTAAATCTCATCTTTTTGGTTTAATTGACGCTAGAGCCCAATTCTAGGAGAAGATGATGAAGATCCGCATCATCATCTCTATCTTTTTGAAGAAGCGTGCAATACGGCCAAAAGTCAAGGTGCTCACAAGGAATTAACAAGGATGACTATGTTTCCTTTTTCTCTAAAAGGACGAGCCCGAGATTGGTTTATGTCTCTTCCACATCATTCACTTACAAGTTGGGAGGAGATTCAAAGCTGAATTTCGAAACAATACTTCACTCCGGGCGGAATTTGGAATTAAAAGTCGAGGTTGCTAATTTTAGACAAGGATCCGAAGAAACGCTTGGGAATGCGTGGGAAAGATTTAAAAAATTACTAAGAGCGTGTCCCGACCATGGTTATTCCTTAGATATGCAAATTCAACTTTTACGTCGTAAATTAAGAAAAGATTCACGTGCTGATGTAGATCATGCATGTGGTGGTTCCTTAATGATGAGTGAAGCTCAATTAGTTTACGATGCTATAGAAAAGATTTCCAAAAATAACAGAATGTGGGAAACCGGTTCTAGCACTAGAAAAGTAGCTTTTGCAGGAGAATGCACGTCTAACACGGAAGTTCTAGCACATTTAGAAAATTTGAGTAGGAAATTTGATGGATTACAACAGAATAAGAACCAAAGTTCAGAAAATAGTACACCAACTGAATATTCGAATCAGGATAAAATACCACTAGGGATTGAAGAAGAACCGACGGGATACTCAAGAGAGAGGTGAGTTTTCTTCGACGAAAGATAGAAATTTAAACAATGCTTACTCAAACTCGTTCAATGCTATTAGAAGAGATCACCCTACTTATCGATGGTCTGAAAACCCTAGCAAGCAAGGACAACCGCCGTATCCAGTTCCATATAGGAGCATGAATAATAATCAAGTTTATCAAGAAAACACGTCTAATCAGAATTTACAATCATTACCTAGATCCTATCCTCAACATACCACTCAAAGTATACCAAGTAACTCAAAGTTCAACTCAACCCGCGAAGGAGTTGAAAAATGGGAAAAACTAATGGAAAATATGATGGGTGTAGTATCTACTCAAGCAAAAAATATAGAAACAATGGTGACTTCTATTGGTACGATCACTAAGGACATGAGTTCAATGAAAACATCTATGAGTGGACATGATACCGGGATGAGAACGATAGAAGCCTCATTAAGGAATATGGAAGATCATTTGAGTAGGGAAGGTGAACGTAATAACAAGCAGACCCGGGAGGATTACCAAGTAACACCGAAAGGAACCCAAGAGAGGTAAATGTTGTAGTTACGAGAAGTAGGAAGCTCGGTGGAAGTAAGGGAGTTGAAAGCTTTGGGAATAATGAAGTAGAAGATGACTTAGATGGTAAGAATGATAAAACTAAAGATGAACTTGAATTTACGGATGAGGAAGAAGAAATTATAGACAACTTCTTGAAAAGGAATATAAGTTCGGAACCCGAGAGTGAGAAGGAAAATTGGGTAAAAATCCCTAGAATTCGAAAGATCCCATGGATAAAGATTTAAGGACTTTATTTAAGGAACATATTAGAATGGAAGAAAATGGAAACAAGAATGAAAAACATGAAGAAATGAAGGAATCGAAGTAGAGATCGATTCGGGGAACAATTTAAAAGAAAGAATCCAAGAACCCGAAATATGGCGACCGAGTAATACTCAAAGGTTTAAGGAAAAGGGAAAAGAGAAAGCGACAAAGGAGCCAAAGGTCATAGATTTAGAATCTTTACCTTACCCTCCTAGAGATCAAATCAAAAAGGAAAAAAGCGATAAGAAGTATGCTCGTTTCCTTGACACTTTTCGTCATATTCAAGTTAATATCCCCGTTATCGAAGCTCGATTAACATACCGCCTATGGAAAATTTCGAAAGAAATTCGTCAAACAAGAAAAAATTAGAGGAATATGAGAATGTATGCCTAAATGAAGAATGTTCCGCATTCCGCAAAGATAAGTTACCACCTAAACCGAAAGATCCGGGTAGTTTTACCATTCCGTGTGAAATTGGAGGATTTGTTTAAGAAGGTCTTATGTGATCTAGGAGCGAGTATAAATCTCATGTCTTATGAGGATTATAGAAAGTTAGGCATAGGAAAGCTTACTAAGATCGAAATGACTCGCAAATGGCGAGATAGATCGATTAAGTACCCTAAAGGAATTATAAAGGACATATTGGTTAAAGTAGACAAATTCTATTTTCCGGTAGACTTTGTAGTTATGGAAATGGAAGACGGTTATTCAAAGCACCTCTTATTCTAGGTCGTCCATTTCTAGCTACGGGAAGAACTTTAATCGATGTTCGAAAGGAGAATTAATCTTAAGAGTCAATGAAGACGAAGTTACTTTCAATATTTTCAAAGCCATGAATTATGCATCATCGAATCATGTTCTTTTATAGAAGATATTCATTCCGTCTATGATAATCGAGTTACCAACTTTTGAAGACAGATTAGAAGAATGCTTAACTCTATCTATCTATAAAGAAGATGAGGAAGACATTGAAATGAAAGAGATAATTCTATCTTTAGATACGAAAGTTTTACCTTTAAACCACCATGGCATAAGCACTTGGAATTAGAACTAGAAGGACCGAGTTCTTAAATCGTCAATAGAAGATCCGCCAAAGAATCCGGAATTGAAACCATTACCTTTAAATCGAAATATGCTTTTCTTGAAACTAATAATCTATTACCGATTATTATTTCATCAACTTTAATCGAGCAACAAGAAGATCAACTACTTAGAATGTTGAAAAAGCATAAGAAAGCTTTTGGATGGACGATTCTTGATATTCGAGGTATTAGCCCCGAGATTTGCGTTCATAAGATAATTCGAAGGAAGATGCTAAGCCTTGTATTCAACCGCAACGCCGCCTCAACCCAAATTTGCGGTTAATTGTTAAGAAAGAGGTCATTAAGCTATTAGAGATGGGAATAATTTTTCCCATATCGGATAGTGAATGGGTAAGTCCAACTCAAGTGGTACCAAAGAAAGGAGGTTTCACGGTAAAAGAAAATGATAGAAATGAATGGATACCAACAAGAGAAATTACGGGATATCGAATGTGCATTGATTTTAGGAAACTAAATGATCATACTAAGAAAGATCATCACCCACTTCCATTCATAGTTCAAATGTTGGAACGGTTAAGTGGTCATAAATATTCTTGTTTCTTAGATGGTTATTCGGGTTATTTACTGATTTTCATTGCGGCGGGAGATAGGGAAAAGACTACTTTCACTTGTCCTTATGGAACTTTTGCGTATAAAAGAATGCCGTTTGGTTTATGTAATGCTCCGGCTACGTTTCAAAGATGCATGATGGCTATATTTTTCGATATGGTTGAGAAATTCTTGGAAATTTTTATGGACGACTTTAGTGTTTACGGAGATTCTTTTGGTAAATGTTTATCGCACTTAGAAAGAGTGTTGCAACGCGTATTTGTGAAGATACCAATTTGGTCTTAAATTGGGAAAAATGTCATTTAATGGTATCAGAAGGAATTGTTCTAGGCCATAGAATCTCTGAAATAGGAATTGAAGTTGATAAAGCTAAGGTTGAAGTAATTGAAAAATTACCACCACCAGTTAATTTAAGGACTCTAAGAGGATTTCTTGGACATGCAGGATTTTATAGGAGATTTATTGCAGATTTTTCAAATATAGCAAAGCCCCTAAGTCATTTGCTTGAAAAGGAAGTACCTTTTAACTTCGATAGTAAATGTAAGGAAGCTTTTCAGACCTTAAAAGCGAAATTAACTACTGCACCAGTGCTAATAGCACCAGATTGGAATTTACCGTTTGAGATTATGTGTGATGCCAGTGATTTATATTTGTAGGAGCGTTTTAGGTCAAAGATATAACAAAATTCTCAAAGCTATTTACTATGCATCTCATACGTTAAGCGCAACTCAACCGAACTATACAACTACGAGAAAAGGAACCGTTGTTTGTAATTTTTGCCTTAGATAAGTTTAGATCATATATTGTTGGTTCTAAGGTAATAATTTATACGAGACCATTCGACTTTGAAGTATTTGCGAGTAAGAAAGATGCGAAACCACGTCTTCTTAGATGGATTCTCTTACTTCAAGAGTTTGATATTGAAATTAAAGATAAAAAGGGAAGTGAGAATGTAGTAGCAGATCATCTAAGTAGAATGGAAAATGATGGAGGAAAGGGAATAGAAATTAAAGATTCATTTCCTGATGAACAACTTTTTAGAATAGATACTCCTTCAACCATGCAGTTATTAAAGAATAGAATTCCTTCTAAGGAAATGTCACCCTGGTTTGGAGATATCATTAATTACTTAACCTGTGATTATATTCCGTCTCATTGGACTTGGCAACAGAAAAAGAAATTCTTTTATGACTTAAAATTTTATTACTGGGAGGAACCAGACCTTTTCCGTAAATGTTCGGATGGGATAATCAGAAAGTGTGTGCCTGATAATGAAATTTTAAGTATCTTATCATTTTGTCATGATCGTGAGGCAGGAGGTCATCATGGAGGATGGAAAAGCTCGCTTTTAAAGTTTTACAATGTGGTTTTTATTGGCCTACGCTATATAGAGATGCTTATAAATATGTCAAATCTTGTGAATCTTGTCAAAAATGGGGAAATGTATCTAAAAAACATGAAATGCCTATGCAACCTATTTTAGAATGTGAGTTATTTGATGTTTGGGGTATAGATTTCATGGGACCATTTCCTATATCTTTTGGAAAAAGATTTATTCTAGTAATGGTAGATTATGTTTCGAAATGGGTAGAAGCGAAGCTCTTCCCACTAATGATACCAAAGTTGTCATACGATTTCTTAAAAAGAATATATTTACACGTTATGGCATTCCGAGGGCTATCATTAGTGATAGAGGTTCGCACTTTTGTAATAGACCATTTACCAAGATAATTGAAAAATATGGAGTAACACATAAGTTAGGAACGCCCTATCATCCGCAAACCGGTGGTCGTAGAGGTGTCTAATAGAGAGATCAAAAGAATTGTAGAAAAGACGGTGGATTCAAATCGAAAAAGCTGGGCGAGTTAAACTAGACGATGCATTATGGGCATATAGAATGCTTTTAAAACACCAATTGGTTGTTCTCCCTATAAGTTAGTATTTGGTAAGTCTTGTCATCTCCCAGAGTTGAGTTAGAACACCGAGCCTTCGGGCTATTAAATTTTTGAATTTCGATCCTAAGGGCGTCGGTGATCATAGATTGCTTCAATTGACGAACTAGAAGAATTCCGTCTCGATTCTTATGAAAACGCTCGAATCTACAAGGAACGCACGAAATC
This sequence comes from Gentiana straminea, assembly GCA_036785695.1. Classification (NCBI taxonomy): domain Eukaryota; kingdom Viridiplantae; phylum Streptophyta; class Magnoliopsida; order Gentianales; family Gentianaceae; genus Gentiana; species Gentiana straminea. The sequence goes on from JAVUPR010000450.1 coordinate 128,786, forward strand.
CTTTCACGATAGGAGAATTTATAGGCGTGAGTTCCATGTAGGTGATCGAGTGCTCTTGTACAATTCACGTTTAAAGTTATTTCCGGGAAAGCTTAAATCAAGATGGACGGGTCCATTTAAAGTAACGAGAGTTTACAAATGCGGAGCCGTTGAACTAAGCGATGGAAATACAACTTTTATAGCCAATGGCCATAGAGTAAAGTTATTTGTGGAAGGAGAAGGAACCACACCGAAGGGAGAAATAATGCTACTAACTGATCCTCCGACAAAGTAAAAAGCGAGAGAAATCAAGAAACTAAAAGGCAAGGGAGTTAAACTCGGCCAAATACCGGGTTCTATCTATTTTTACTCTACTTTTTTGTGTTTTATTTATGTTTAAAGTAGTTTCGTCTTTTACCGGATAGACGTAAAAGAAGCTGGATGTCCTTTTTAGATAGAATAGAAATTTTTTTATCGCTTTTGAAATTAGGCTTGGATAAAGATGTCGCGTTTAAAATAGAAGCTTCGAGTTTTTGAGAAAAACAAGCAATTGTTGAGAGAAATCGACCGAAAGAACTTTGTAATGGAAATTCGAGAAGTTCGATAAAGAGAAGGGCAAAGTTTTTAAGGAGGTGTAGAAGTTTGTGGAAAAAGTGAGCATGAAGGGAAATGTAGGGAAAGCACAACCAAATCACGGGATGAGTGTTTGAATGTTGTTAAGAAGGGAACGATTAGGTGGTTATCCGAAAATCCCGATGGAGATCAAAGAGAAAATTCGAACGCCTCATTTCTTAAGATTAGGTTAATGGACCGTTATTATAGAAATCTTGAAGATTTAAGATTGGTGGGAGTAGAATTAGATTAAGTTTTTGTTTATTTTTGTTTTAAGACTTCAAAAATTTTATGATAAAACTTATTTTTATCATATATGTTATTTATATGATATAATTAAGGATTATCATACCAAAAATATTTTTCTTTTTAGTATAAAAAAAAAAAAAAAAAAAAAAAAAAAAAAAAAAAAAAAAAATAGTGGTCGGATCGATCCGACCTAACCCCGGATCGATCCGGAACCTAAAAAAAACCTAAAAAGGGACGGGGACCTCCTTCTTCTTCTTCTTCTTCTTTTTCTAAAAACAGCCGCCCCTCCCCTTTTCCCCTCAATTCGATTTTTTTTACCTTCAAATCATCACACAACATCACCATTAAACTACACCACTTCTTAAATTTTTCTCATTCTCCATTCCTCTCTTCAAAGTTGCATTTAAATTGAGGAATTTTTCAAGGATAGCTTCAACTTTATTCCGGCGAAATTTCCATCTTTTCCGGCCACATTTCAACCTTTTCAAGCTTTATAAGGTAATAGTGTAGTTATTTTAATTTCGTTTTCCAAGTTTTAATTCATTTTCAACTGTTTTGTCACTCACATTTGTACTGTTGTTTTGTGTTGTTTTGTAATTTTCTCTTTATCGTAGAATGGCCGAATCATCCAAAGCTAGTAAAAAACGTAAACCGCATATCCCTACCCAAATTCCAGTTTTAGAAACTAGGCCTTTAACGGAAGAAGAATTGGCTGTTAGCTTTGATAGAACTGCGTCTGTTGCAGCTAGAAACGCCTTTAAGAATAAATTTGGACGGTGTTTAGTTGCAGTCGAGAGGGGTTTAGATTTTGAAGATTTGGGAAGGGAGGTCAAAGAAATTTTTGAAGGGAGGCATTGGATGGAATTAGCCGGTTTAAGGTCGGGAGAAATTAACACCACCTTTGTAGCGAGAATTTTATTCTTTGGTAGCAACTCACGATGCTACGGAAGATGGTGAGTTAACCTCGTCGGCTGAGGACTAGGACGGTGCCCTTTACTCCTCACATTATTAATGCTATTTTTGGTATTCCCGACATACCGGAGAATGAGGATTATTATACGGTTTGGAATTTGGATGAGCCGGCGAGACTTTGATCATATTGTTTCACTAGCCCAGCATGAGTTAGATCCCACTGCCGTCTGGCATGAAAACAGATTTTCCTATGGGAAATGTATCCGGGATATGAGAGCCATCAAACGCTTTATTAGTCATACTCTTTACCCGTCTCGGCATTTTACATCTTTTGGTAAAGAGGATTTGTGTATTGCTTGGGCTATAGTTAATGATGTACCTGTGGATATAGGCAGAGTAATGTATAGAAGGGCCAAGGAATTTGCCCTGACTGCTAGACCAGGCAGTCACATGCCTTTTCCATGTTTTATTTCTTCCTTGTGTCGTCAGATAGGAGTCCCTGAGCTCCCAAATGATAATTTGATGATGGTAGATGACACACTTATTGGTCCTAGTTTACCACTTAGGCCGGCAGGAAGAATAAACTTTTTGGACCCTAACCGTCAACGTCCTCGGACCTACTCCATCTACGCTTTGTCCCTCCTTCATCCAAGTCAAACTCAAACTCATCTTCCAAATACCATCACTTACGATATGTTTCAATCCATGGCCTATGATGTTCATCGTGCTAATGCCAATATGGTTTGTTTTTGCGGAAAGGAATAAATTATGGTCCGAAGATTTACGTCAAGGCATACGAGGTTTATATCAAATGAATATCGCAAAACCCTACCTATGCCGAGATGGATATTCCGCAATGCCAAACCCACCTTATACCTTGCCCGATTTCATTCCACCGATGCCACCTCACTCGGATTTCCAACAAATGCCACATTCTTTTGGATTTCAAACTAGTGGTGTAGGAGATTTTTCGACGGGTACTACGGCGAGTACTCGCAACATCGAATGGACTGGATCGGATCGTTTGGCCATACCACGATGAGATGGGGAGGCACTTTTTCGATATTACGAGAGAAATGAGCTCGATGGGACTAGATAGCTCGGTACGGATGTCAACTTATTTTCAAGATCCATCCCAAGAATCGACCCGTTCTCAAGCTATGCCAAGTTCAAGCCACGTCGATTTGAGTGATGAAGAGGAGTGATAATTTTTAAAACATTCTATGGTTTTTGACATTGAAACAATTTTATTTATCATACACGTTTTTTTTTTTTCGTTAAATTTTAAGTTGTTTTGATCATAGTAGGATTTTATTTTAATACGATTTTCATGTTTTCATTTCATATTTTGGTACTACGCATCATGAAGAATGATTTAGCGTTATAACATAATAAAAATGAATCACAAAAAAGGAAGAAAACTTGTCACCTAGAAAAAAACTAAGTCTTTTTCAAGCAAAATCAACTCGTCCGTGAACGGTAATGTTCCGGATCGATCCGGCCTTATCTCGGATCGATCCGACGTGTGTTTACCGACCTGACAACATTACTGGTTCAGAGGCCGGATCGATCCGGCCTTATCTCGGATCGATCCGGCAAGTACAAAAACGCGCTTTAAGTAGATCTTTTCTACTTTTGCTTGATGGATATATTTCTATAAAAGGAAAAAGCAGCAGCCAAACATTTGCTCATTCTTTCCTTCATTCTATTTTCAATCTCTGTACCAAAAAATGTCTAACCGCTCCTCTCCTTCGGTTAATAGTTACGAGCCGCATACGCCTGATGGTGTGGTCCCCGAAGGGCATGCCTCTTGCTTTCATAATGAAGTCCCGAGACATCTAAATTTTGTCCGTTCTCCTATTCTGATGGAGAAAGGCTTAAACACTGAAAAAATTGATCAATGGGGACGTAATCTGATCCGAGGTTGCGGGTGGAGAAAGTTGATAAGGTCTCCCGAGAGGTCGAGTAAACATTTCGATAGTTAGAGATTTCTTTGCGTCTCTCACTCAAATAACGTCGTAGCCTCATCTCAACTTATTACGAGTTAGGGGCACCGTTATTTCGTTTTCACCAATCATCATAAATCAAATCTATCAAATTCCACCATGTACTTTTGATCGAAACCCACACTTCGAGTTTCTTTGGGAACTTGGGGATGCGTATAATGTTGTAAATCGTACTGCAGAGGCCTTTCAGTTCGTATTTCCGTTGTTTGATCATAACTATGATTCTTCAACTCTGGCTTTACCCCCTCATTTAAGGGCTTGGAAACGCTTCATTAATTCTCGAATCTATCCAACTAGAGATTTTTATGGGGTTACGGACGATGAGATGCGTTGTTGTATGCATTGATTTGTGGGAGCATACATTGATTGGGGAGTTTTGATTTTTAAGGCGCAATTAATTTTGCGGTAGAAAGACGTAATAGGGGAAAACCGCTACCATTTGCACTGGGTTATCTCTCACCTTTGTATCCAACTGAATCACGTGCCGAGTTTGCTGCGACGAGATTTTTCCATCTCGTGATTCTCGGTTAGGATTACTTCCGGTGGATACTCCCGGATGTTCATCTACGGTTTGATAATCAGTTAGAAGTTGTGTTGTTAAGATGGTAGTTGTTTAAATTAGTTGTTTAATTGTTTTTTGTTGTTTATTACTTTTATTTATAGTTTGTAATAGTGTTTAATATATATGTCATTTTCTTTAATTAAAATAATATATGGTTACTAAAAATAATAAATAATAATCAAAATCATATAAAATTTTAATTTTATTTGCAAATTACTTTTTATTTTACTCACTTAAACATCGGGACGATGTTAGTTCATAAGTGGGGAGTGGAAGTAAGTTAGTAAATAAAAATTAAAATTTTCTCATATACTTAATTGCTCAATACTTAGTTTAATTTTTTGAAACAAAATAACTAGATAATATATAATTAAAATGAATAAAAACAATATAAATTGGTAAGAATATAGATTTTAATTAAGTAAAATAAAGTAGATATATTATAATTATATTATATATGTCAATTTTAGATCTTTATAAGATTTTAAGTATATGTAACTATACATAAATATTATCAAGTAGGTTTCATATGAAATTTTAGCAAAAATACTTATATTTATAATAAATTTTTTTTAGAATAATTTTCTTTGTAAAACGAAATATGAATATGGAATCGGATTAGGAATGATGAGATTTTTGACACCACAAAAATTACCTCAACCTTGATTAGAGTGATCAAGACCTCACTCGAAATAGCCATTTTTGATCATAACCGACCCTTGGCTTATTTTGGTCTACATTTCGAAAATCCCACGAGTTTGTACGTACTTATGAAAGGAGATGATAGCACAGAAGCTAAGGATGGTGTATGTTGAGGAGAAAAAAAAAAAAAAAAAAAAAAAAAAAAAAAAAAAAAAGAGAACAAAGCACCAAATTTACAGAGAATTAATCGAATACCAGGTATCTTCCTTATCTTTGATCGACAGATATCGGTAGTAGCTTCCGATGATTTGAGTGCAGTAGGGTGTTATCTAGAAACGTCCTATATCACTATGAGGTATAAAGCTCCCGATAAAAATTCGAATCATAAGATCTCAAGAATGATTACGAGTTTAAGGAAACCGGACTCGTAATTTTAGATCGAAAGAGTATTACTCCGATCAATCTTGATGAAGCAATGCCTGTAAATTTGATTTTCTACACACACTCACGCTTTTAGTTCTTAATATTGAAAAAGAAGAGAGAAAATCTGAAAAATAGTTGGAAAAGGAGATATTATTAATCGAAAGCTGTTTTTGATCAAACGTGAAGGTGTAAGTACGTACGACTTGCCTCTTTCTCTTTTTGATTTCTTTTTCTATCTTTTCGATTAACCAATGTCCTATCCTAAAAAGCCATCTTGTCAATTACTTGACTTAGTCTTTGATTCCAAATATTTCATATAAGTTGAGATAGGAAAATCATTCTAGAATTTTAATTATATTTATTGAGTAAATTTTGTGAAATTTCATTTGAATAATAGTTGATAAATAATTTATCAAAGTTATCTACACTTTTTATCTTATTAATTTCTAAGAAAGATATAATTAATATGTTTATAATATTGAATTGATATTTTACTAATTTAAAAATTGTATCTACCACTTATATTATTTTTATCGTAATTTTTATATATTACCGCTTATTTTGCTCGAGGACGATCAAAAAATTTAAGTGGGGAGTAGTTGATGTGTAACATTTATATGATAAAAATTACGATGTTTTATATACGTTATCGACTCTTTTTATATAAAATATAAGTAATTATAACGAGATAATCTTATAAAATATTAATAGCTATGAATAAATCTAAATACTATAAAAATCTAGTAAAAATGATAAAAAGTTATAAATTTTGTACCGGGTTAATAACCGGAGTGTCGTGTCGATTCACGTGGGTATTTTTGGTATTTTACGGACCTTAGGTAAACCAAGACCCGAGAGTGACGACATTTTGTGGAGTAAAATCATATCTTTTGAAGGAATAAAGGAAGTGCCACGAGATTTAAAGTTAGTGGATCACCGGTTCGTAACGCCGTATCAAGTTATATTTTCAACGAACAAATGGCCCAGCAAAAAGGCATTTTCTGAAAAAGAAGTCTTCATGGAAGTTATAGATCTCCTCAAGAGCTTTCCAACGCATCTTGAATTATGTCATTTGGAGATCCAGAGCTCAAGTTATGATTTTATCAAGTTTCGGATTAAGATTGGAAAAAAATCTATCCGGATCGATCCGGATTTACCTCGGATCGATCCGAGGAGACATCATGATTAGACCAGCATGTGGCCCTGCAGAGAATATCCTGGGATAAGATTTTTTATTCCCGGATCGATCCGGCCCTTTCTCGGATCGATCCGGCAAGGGAAAATTTGCCTATAAAAGGGCAGCATTGCAGGCACAAGAAAAGGGTACCAAATATATCTCTTTTACCTTTTTTTTTAGTAGTAGTAGTATGTATATATATAGGCCTTAAGCCATAAATAAGTAGTATCGTTGTAATGCTCAAGAAATTACCGAGAAGATCGAAGTTGTTGAAGTTGTTGTAGCATCCGGAAGAATACATCTTCGATTCAATCGTTGTAATCGGGTAAAATTTCTAAAGTATTTATGTTTATTATGTTTGTTTTTTATCTTTTCGTATAATGTTAGTAGGCTAAATCTAATAACTAGCCAAAGTTATGTAATCGTTTTATTTCGATCTTTTCGGTAAAGGAATGTTGTCTAAGTAAAATTGAATAAAATTGAGCTAATTGAATCTTTTTCTATTGATAAAGTTTGACTTGAAAGAATTCATAATCTAATTATGAATTGACACCTCGTAATTAAGTTATGAACTCGTTAATGGAAAAACCGGAGGGTAAAAATTGGCCGAGTGAAAACGTGACAACGGAATCCAGTTTCTATTCGGGGCGATTTGTCCTAAAAAGATAAATCTTATTAAAATTTGTACTCAAGATCGTAATAATGTTAACTCATCGGTTAATTGAAACTTAAACCGGAAAGTTGAATCGCCCGGCTTTGACAACCGGAGCCTTTTAATAAAATTGACCGTTTGACGAACGGAATGACTCCTTTTTATTCAAAGGTAGAATCGTACTCGGGACTGTTCGGAAAAACCGTAACGAGTTGTGGATTTGGACCGATGACAATGGACATATGACAATTTCGTACGCTAATGTGGGTGGATGAGGCGAGGGTTCTATATATATATTTTGCGACTTATGCATATCCCGCACTTGTGCTCGAGGATGCCCTTCCTTAGAAGAATTACAAAGTTCCCGAGGCTTACTATAAACCGGGGATGGACATGGCCTACATGAGGCGAGGGTTCGAACGCGCCAAAGACTATAAACCGAGCGGGTGTGGTATATAGTAGATAAGTATGTCCTCCAACCGGCTGCTGCGTCCGGGTCGGCCCCTCCCTCTGAGTCTCAAAAGAGTCCTGCTTCTGACTCTTAGTCTATTTTTTGTTTTTTGTAGTTTATGTACTATGACTTTTGCTCATGATTAATGAAAAAATTATTTTGTTTTTGTGAATTTTGAATTGTAGGTATGTATGTATATTTATGTATGTGTTGGTTTTGGTTGTTTGTTATGGGTATGTATGTTGCCCCCAGTATGGTATTCATTGTTGTTTTGTGAATGGCATATTCTTTTAGTTAAAAATTGTCAGGCTTGGCTTGTGCGTTTGGTTCGCTCAGGTTTAGTTGGTTATGTCAATTCGGAGTTTGTGATTGTAATTTATGGTTATAGGACCGAGCTGTAAACTCGGTCATTCGGAAATTTAGCTTCATTCAAACGGTGTAATCGGACCGGACACTAGGCGGTTGCCTCTCATGCCAATTTAATAAGATTGTTGAGGAGACACTAAAGGATCTAGAATTCAGAGAGTGGCTAGATCCGATGAACTTTACCAAGAGTGCAAAGGTACAAGGGTGAGAGGATCTAGGGCTCGGAGAACGAGCTAGATCCGACCGTTTTAGACTTGAAAGTAAAATTATGATGGCGAGAGGATCCAGAGGTTGGAGAACAGAGACAGATCCGATCGCTTAAGTTAAGAAAAGTTATAAATGCGAGAGGATCTAGTTCTCGGAAAGTTGAAATAGATCTGATCGCTTAAGTTAAAAGAAATTATGAAGGCGAGAGGATCTAGGGCTCAGAGAGCCGATCTAGATCGATCGCCTGATGAAAAATTACAAGGGCGAGAGGATCTAGAGCTCGGAGAGCCGATCTAGATCGATCGCCTTAACTAATGAAAAATTACAAGGGCGAGAGGATCTAGAGCTCGGAGAGCCGATCGAATCGATCGCCTTAACTAATGAAAAATTGCAAGGGCGAGAGGATCTAGAGCTCGGAGAACCGATCTAGATCGATCGCCTTAACTAATGAAAAATTACAAAGGCGAGAGGATTTAGAGCTCGGAGAGCCGATCTAGATCGATCGCCTTAACTAATGAAAAATTACAAGGGCGTGGGCTTGGAGGACCACATAATATGTACTAGACTTGGGTGATATAAGGTAAATTTGTCCCTAATCAACTTAAAGTATTCCGGACTAAGTCAAATTAATCTTAGGCGACTTAAGACTGACCTTATGAATTAACTGTTTATGTGAAGTTTTTGAAGACGAGCGGGGCCAGGTTAGTAACTGACTTCTCGTTTGAAAACGCGGCGATCTGGGTCGGGTTAGACCGACTTTTCATGTGTATTTGTTAAGGACGAACGGGGCCAGGCTAGTGCCGACTTCTCGTCTAAAGGCAAGGCGAGCCGGGCCAGGTCGGACTGACTTCTCGCGTGAGACTTTGCTGCACAGTATAAGTGTTTGTTCGATTCATAAAGTATATAAAACAAGACTTAACAAGTGGTCACGTTGGGACCAGACAAAGGTGTGATTAATCGAAAAATAAATATTCAACATTAAAGAAAATGAAGTAAATAAAATAGAGAAAATCCCAGCGAATGATAGGAAAGTACGAGCAAGAATTAAAATGCAGAAATTAAAGATAGTTTGGAAAAAACGATAACCAACAAAGACTTGCCGAACATGTTAGGCGAAAGTGATTCATTTGCCCTTGATGGTAGCCGCGTAGCAACTTCGGGCGACTTCCAAGTCTCCTTTAATTTCGACCGACCCTCTACCGGTCGGGAACTTCTGGCTGATGTGCGCTGGAGAGATTATGGCTCGTAGATCGATCAGAGCGGGCCTTCCCAAAATGATGTTGTACGCTGACGACGATTTGACCACGACATAATTGACCATGAGGGTCATTCCTGACGAATCCTTCCCGAATGTTGTTGCGAGTCGAACCATTCCTAGTGGATGAATTGGGGGACCGGCAAATCCGAACAAAGGTGCTGAGACCGGAGTGAGCTCGGATTCCTTGAGACCCATTGCCTGAAACGCTGCAAAGTAGAGAACATTAACTGCGCTTCCAGTGTCTACGCAAACTCTCTTAACCAGATTTTTGTTGACTACGATTTCAATGACTAGTCCTTCATTGTTAAGGATCAGGGGGAGAGGATCCTTCGGCCCGTAGCCTACTTCTTGAAAGGGGACTCGACTTCCCATGGCTGTCTGCCCATTTCCCACTTGGTTGCTTGAGTTGTTGATCTCTAAACTATTGCCAGGGCCTCCCACAATGGTGTTGATGGTGTTGATCGGGTGGTTGTCCGTTGGCTGACCTTTATCGGGAGACAACTCTCTTCTTCGCTGGGGCTCGCCTTGTCGGCCCCGATCACAACCATAGTTTCTCTGCTGGTAATCTCGTTGTCCTCGGCGTTCGCCATAGCGGGGTCGATCCACGACCTCATCTAGCTTTCCCTCTGCAATCGCTGCTTCCACATCACGCTGGAAGTCTCTGCAGTTGTCCAATTCATGCCCAGTGTCTTGGTGGTAGGTACAAAACTTGCTCGGTCCCTTCTCTCCAAGGGGCTTCGAAGCGGCGTAGGTGTTTTCACAAAACCCTTTTTTCCCATGATCGCCAACACTTGTTCCTGAGGCCGATTTATCACAGGGAAGTCTCTTGGCTGCAAGGCATTTCTCTTTTCAGGTCGGCCCGTGGCCGAACCGCTTGCACGATCTCATACGACTTTCTCTTCTTATCGGATGTGTCTTCTTGCTTGTCCTTCTTGGGGTCGGACTTCTCCACTTCTCGTTTTACCCGATTAGCTTCTTCCCCTTGACAATGTTTAAATGCCACTTCCAAACACTCTTCCATGGAGGTGGGAAGACTGCTGCTTAGTTTGGCGTATAGCCTGCCCTCGCGTAGCCCCGCCACGAAGGATGCGATTCGGACTTGATCGTCAGCGTCCCGAACTTGCAGCGATTCTTCACTGAACCGCTTAAGGTATTGTAATGCAGTCTCGTCTTTCTTCTGTTTGATGGCGAACAGATGGGTAGCATTTTTCTGGAACGGCTTGGCGGTAATGAACGCGTTAAGAAACATCTTTCCCAATGTGTCGAAGCTGTAAATCGTCCTTGGGGGTATCTTCTTGAACCATTCCCGAGCTCGACCAGTGAGTAGCGCAGGGAATGCTTTACACTTCATCTCCTCCGGGGCACAATCGAGATTCATGTGCGTGAGATATTGGAACAGATGATCCTGGGGGTCCTTGGTTCCGTCGTAGGGCTCCAATTTGGGGATCTTGAACCTTGCTGGTCGCGGATAGTTATCGATCTGCTCAGAAAAATGGGACTCGAGTGCTAGGAGCGTCGACTTTCTTCCGGCTATCGCCTCAAGTTCGACGCGAGCCGCCTCCATGGCTTGAGGGACGACCAACTGCCTTTACAGGTTTGAAGATGACGACCGGTTCTCTTTCCTGCTATTCTTACGCTGTGAGGGAGGTGTTGGCTGGCATGACCCGTCGTTGGGATCATCTTCTTCCTCTGGCTCTGGGCTCTGGGAATTTTCTCCAGACGAGTCTCCGTTTGAGTGATTCATGTCCTGTGAATTTTCGTTGAGGGGACCTTCTTCTTCCAGACCTTCCCAATCCCCATCTTCTTCATCCTCTTCTGCCAAGACGGCATTGAGAACAACCGCTTTAGCGGATTCATCCAAGGCCATAAGTTGATCAACTAGCGCCTGATGGGTTGCGTCGAGAGAGACATTTTCCTGCTGCGGCTGATTCTGGTTGTTAGCGTCTGACTCTGATGCGTTGTTAGCACCATTACCATTAGCAGCCTGTTGTCGTGTGGTCACCATGTTTGTCCTGAAGCTTTTCCTGGGATTATGAATCAAAAGAAGACCCTCCTTCTAGCGCCAATTGACGATCCAAAAATCGTCAAGGTAATCCTCTAAACTCGCCTCCTTGATTATAACTTAAGGATGCTTCAAGACCACAGAGAGAACGATTACGGAGGGGGTGATTTGATTGGTTTTAGACTGCACTTGAGATGTCGTTTCTCAAGTTGCCTACGTATCCAACTGTTGAATTGAAATCAAGTCTCCGTAGTTCCTTAGGGACAGTTTATATAGAGGGGCTTATGCCCTAGTGTTTAATGTGGCGTGTCTGTGATTGACACTGATTAACGTATTCCCTAAGGAAGAAGATTATGATTGAGTGATCTCCATGATTGTAGGAGATAATTATGGTATTCAAATATTAGCATTAAGTGATAAAGATTCGAGCCTTTATTATTCAGGATTCTATAATAGTTATCTGGTTATTAGGCAAACGAGGCATAAGATTAAAGACAAGTTTTGTCAGAGATATACTGAGATGGTGGAGTCGGCTCATAGAGATCGGGGACAATGACCGAGCTCTTATCACCACAAAAGTATACAAGTCCAAGGACCTAGTCCGATCCAGGAGATCGACAGGGATCACAGTGCCGACTACTAGAACTTCAGTGCCCGACCTCTCTTCGACCTGTTAGAGACCGAAACGATCCGATCCAACGGCGGTCGGACACACGGGGATCAGTGGTGACAAAAACGGATGGGCGAGCCCCCTAGGCTCGTCTCAGGAGTCAAAAGTGGTTTCTTTCCCTGAGTCAAGTGTTGAGCCACCAAAGAGGTGCCACGTGGGCGTGCCCATTTTCTGGCAGCATCATATGATTTTATAAATTTTGAATTTTGATAACCAATTGATGTTGATATTGCAACATATGCATGTTCACTTCCACTTTTACTTTTGGGCTATTATTCGCACCATCTACTCGTTTTCCCATCCGGTGGTGGATCGAAATTTTGTTCATTGCAGTCTGTAAATTTTTTCAAAATAAATATTTTTTTTAACGGGGTCTGAAATATTTTTTCTATAGGTAAAATAGAGAATTTTATTATTGTTAACGGGATTCGCGGACCTCATTTTGGATGAGGTGGATCCGCCTATGCCCACACCTGTCGGTGTATCACACCCTTTTCACAGAATCGATCATGTCAAAGTCGAATGTATGCGTAACATGCGATTTTCCGCACCATCGATCTTGATTCGACTTTCACATGATCGCATGTTGCTTCACACATTCGACTTTATGAGATCGATTCTCTTGTGATGCATAGATAGTGTGCAACATGCGACTTCTGATTCGACTTTCACAGGATTGTATGTTGTCCCACATATTCGATTTCACGAGATCGATTTATTATGATACACGAATAGTGTGCTACACGATAGAGTTGTTGTGTTATAGATAAAAAAAGGGCATTGTTAATGGTACCACACCCAATATATTCGGACACCACACCCGTGCAAAATTCGACTTTTTAGAGGTCGAAATGTGTTATTTCAACCCCTAAAAAGTCAAATTTTACATAGATTTGGTGTCCGAATATATTGAGTATGGTGCCATTAACATTACCCTAAAAAAAAAAAAAAATTCATTTACTGTAGTATATTCCAATTTCCACAAGGAAACATGCATTGTTTCTTCTCATAATTATTACGTGGCATTGATGATATCCATTTGTTTTTATCCTATCGCTTCCTAATAATAGTATAGAAAAAGAATAAATAATAAAACATTTAGTATGGGCCGAACTAACTTAAACAAAATGGGCTGAAATACGCCGACACACGTGGCAACATTCCTGACCGGAGGCCGCGGCATACAGAACCAATAAACTCCATCCTTGCTGTTCTCTGATGAAAACATTTCTCAACCACTTGAGGAAGAAGATTCGTATCAAACGGAACAGAATCATTCATCCATTCATCATCAAAGTAGTAGACAGGCTGAAGAAGATCAATAAAGCCATAGAATAAGTCAAAGGAGGAGAATATGGCAAGTAATTTGAGCAGAATAGTGGTGTCAGCAGCAGCTGAGATATGCAACCCAAAATGGGGATCTGACAAGTACCTTAAATCGGCGAGTCGATTCATCACCAATTCGAGTCAGAGATTCCAGGCTCAGGAACGTGAAGAAGGAGATATGAAGCATAGCGTAGCTCGACCGGTGGCGGAGGTGAAGGACGACCTTGAGAATGAAAAGGACGATGATAGAGCTGCTGATGAAGAAGACGACGACATGGACGTCAATAAAGAGACCGGCGAGATCGGCGGTCCACGTGGTCCAGAGCCTACTCGCTTTGGCGATTGGGAAAGAAACGGCCGCTGCTGCGATTTCTAATAATTTTTTCCTTGTTCCCTTTTTATTATTATAATAAGCAGGCAACAACAAGAAGTTTCCATTGAAGGAGAGAGAGTAGCTTTTACCTTTAATAAAATAATAATCTGCAAGTTTTCTCTTCCAAGTGTTAATTTGAACTTTTATTTATTTATAAAGCAGCATGTAGTCAATTCTCTGATTACTGTGTGTAGACTGTAGAATAGATTGATCACAACCTTGATCGATCGATGATACAACAAAATGAAAGCTCTTTAGCAAGTTACCAGCAGGCAGCAGCTACTAACTATATATATCCTCAAGTCTCTGCATTGTATTAATAAAATATTAACATTTAACAAAATACTACTGCATGATGCTATACTTGTTAGTTAAAGAGCTCCTTCGTTCTGCCTTAAATCAAACTAAACTTGTGAGTAAGCACTTGAAACGTGCTATGGAGCTCTGGCTCTGGCTCTGGCTCGAGCGAAAAAAACAGCTTTGCCCTAAATCGAACCTCAAGAAAAGTAAGCACTTGAAACATGTTAAAAGGAGCTTTTTAGAGGAGTTGAAATGAACCTTGAATACTCAATTTAGAGAGACACTTGAAACATTCCAATACTCTATGAGTCGAGTTAAAAAGCCTTGAACTATACTAAACCTCTGGTAAACACTCGAAAACCGACTTAAGATTTACCTGCCGGACGATGAGAAACCAGCTAGATCAAATCTCAAGTAACCGTTTGTTTTATAAGCATTCATAGATCAACTTATGATTTAGTCTTTGGGGGTGGGGAGGGGGGGGGAGGAGGTGGGGTTCGATGATGATGATGGTTTCGTATAGTATAGGTCAACATGACCAACAAAAGAAAATTCAATTATCTTACCATTAATAATTATGGTTCCCACTTCCTAAATGCAGCAGCACAAGAGGAAGAGGAAGAGGATTACTTTTGTTTTAAAAAAAACAATATCAAAAGAGTGTTGAAAAGTATAGCAGTCTTCCTCCAAGTTGCATATACAGTCAACTATTTCAATCATCTGCTCTTTGCTTTCCTTTTATTCAAAAGCCCACACCCCCATTTCTTTTCTTTTCTTTTCTGTAGTAATCTCAATCTCATCCCCTCCCATTCATACAAAAATGTCAAATAGATTCTTCATTTTATTCCCTCTTTCACACTTTATCTTCATCTTCATTCTCTTCACCTGTACCAAATCCCAAACCAGCATCAGCACCAATTCCTCATGCCCACCTTCTGTTTGTGGGAATTTCAAAGACATAAGCTACCCTTTTCGTCTTAAAGGAGACCCCAATAATTGCGGTGACTCAAGCTTTCAGCTTGATTGTCAAAACAATCACACTGTCATAACCTTCAAAAACTCCAAGAAATTCTATGTTCAATCCATCACTTATGATAATTTCACTATTCGAGTTGTTGACCCTGGTTTAATCAACCCCAGTAGCAATTGCTCTTTCCCAATTAATTCCGCTATCTTATACGACGACATCCCAAGTCTCACTTACAACAATTTCCTAGACTATAATCTCCCTGTTGTATTCATCAGCTGCACAGATCCTATATCGAATTCTTTACGCTACGTCGATATTTCCTTCTGTAAAGCTCAAAATGGAACTGGGCTTTCGAATTTTTCGAGGGATTATGGATACGTTGGAGTTCTGGATCATACGCTGTTGTCGGATTTACCAGAGAGTTGTGGGATTGAAAAGGTGACTGCAATGTCAGCTAATGTGCCATTGATGGAGAGAACTTCTTTGGTAGAGATCCATCAAGGTTTGGCTTATGGGTTTGAGCTGTCATGGTATCGAGTGCTGTGTCGTGAATGTTTAGCCACTCATGGTTTCTGTAGCCTTGAAGGCAATACAGTCACTTGCAAACACTATTGCCCTGAGGATGTACCGATTTCTCAACTCGGTTTCCGATGTGAGTACAGATCCTCTTTTCACTCTGTCTTTGCCATTTACCCCTTGAAAAATGAAAAATGAAAAATGATTATGATCAATGGCCTATAGATATATAGAGATTTCTCAAGTGCTTAATTTTCTGCCATATCCTTAATTTGGGTTGCTAATGCTGTTTACCGACAATGCAGGTCAATTTGAACACTACACTCCTATTGTTATAGCTATAGCAATCCTTGTGATAGGTAAACTTCCTTTTTATGTGATTCTCTGTACAGCAACATTGATGAAATACGGATCCTCTCCAGTGATCCGTACTTGTTGTAAACCAAACGCCCTGTTTGAACATTGTAATATCTCGCTGCTGTAGGGTTCCTTACATCGGCGGTTGAGATGTTACTACATTCTGTATTTGTACCGTGAATCTGTATTTTCAACGACCCTTGTATTTGCTTATTCACTTACCGATAATTATCCTCCTTTTCATACAGGGGGGCTGCTGGTTCTAAGGTTTCTAATTGGCCTTGTGTGTTTGACGGCGTTGATAATACACAAATGGAGAAGACGGCACCTATCAGCCGACGAAACCATAGAAGACTTTCTCCAGGGCCAAACCAACCTCTTACCAATAAAATACACTTACTCAGACATCAAGAAAATGACAAACAATTTCAAACATAAAATAGGCGAAGGCGGATACGGAATTGTATACAGAGGCAAGCTAAGAAGTGGTCCTTTAGTTGCTGTAAAAATGATGAACAAATCCATATCAAAAGAAGAAGAATTCTCCAATGAAGTTTCCATTATTGGAAGAATTCACCATGTAAATGTTGTCCAGCTTATTGGGTTCTGCAACGAAGGTTCAAAACACGCTTTAGTTTACGAATACATGCCTAAAGGTTCTCTTGATAAGTACATCTCCGTTTCTTCCTCAACACCATTGACATATAAGAACATGTTCGATATATCGCTCGGTGTAGCGCGTGGAATCGATTATCTACATACAGGAGGTGATATGCAGATTCTTCATTTTGATATCAAGCCTCATAACATACTTGTTGACGACGAATTCAACCCGAAAATATCAGATTTCGGGCTTGCTCAATTATATCCAACCGGTTTAAACACGGTCACTTTCTCAACAACAACAACAACAACAACAAGAGGGACAATGGGATACATGGCACCAGAACTGTTTTACAAGAACATAGGAGGAGTGTCCTATAAAGCAGATGTATACAGTTTCGGGATGTTGTTGATTGAATTAGCCAGTAGGAAAGAGAACATACACCCGTTCGATGAAAGCGTCGGGCAAATCTACTTTCCATCTTGGGTTTATGATCAGTTTTATGAAGGGAAAGAGATAGAAATGGGAGATGTGAGTGAAGAAGAGAGGACAATGGTGAAGAAAATGATAAAAGTGGCATTATGGTGTATACAGATGAAACCTGGGAATAGACCTTCTATGAATAAAGTAGTTGAAATGCTTGAAGGAGGTAGTGATGAAGTAGTGCCTATGCCTCCTAGACCTTTTATTGCACCACTTGGGGCTGCAGATCAAGAACTTCAACATGGGATTTCTGTATTAGCAACAACACAAACATGATACATATATACATTGCTCAATTCTTTGTGTAGTTATTTTGTTAACTTGTGTAATTATTATTTTGGAATGTTTAGTGAGTAAATATGATTTGGTGTTCACTATAAAATAGTGGACCTCGTTTATTTTTTTAAAATGAAAAAAAGAGAAAAATGATTTCGCTATATTAAGTCTTATTTGATAAGCAAGTATGATTTGATGTTTCATGGTAAATCTTCTTTGTATGTGGGAGTTATTAGCTTAGAATGTCTGTATAGACTGTATTAGTGGTCTGGTCTATAAGACGAGGTAAATCTATAAAAATAGAAAATGAAATCATTCAAATCCATAAAAAAGACTATCGTAGAATCTCTATTCAGATCCGTAAAAAATATTTAAATCTCTAAATTACATGCAATTTGTAATGTCCATTTTGAGGCGTCATGTTAAATAGCAGCTTTGAGTTAGGCATTTTTTTACAAACTCTACGAATAGTTATCTGGGTGAAACTCCGAATTAGCTTTGAGTTAGGCTTTTTCAAAGCAAAAGAAAAAGTCCGAAGTACTCATTGATTTTCGTTGAAAATGAATTTACGGTATCATAGAAATATGTCTCTCTCTCTCTCTCTCTCCATATATACATCAAGTGATGGGGAGAGCATGTAATTTAGAGAAAAAAAAAAAAA
This sequence comes from Gentiana straminea, assembly GCA_036785695.1. Taxonomy (NCBI): domain Eukaryota; kingdom Viridiplantae; phylum Streptophyta; class Magnoliopsida; order Gentianales; family Gentianaceae; genus Gentiana; species Gentiana straminea. The sequence continues at coordinate 146,820 of JAVUPR010000450.1, forward strand.
AAAATTTACATCAAGTGATAGGGAGGGAGGGACTTGTATAAATGGAATGGAATAATAGGTGAGAGCCTGAATGGCGAGAGGATAAACTTAATAACCGTTGCGAAACAATGACAAGTGTTTCTCTTCCCTCTCCCGCCAAACTCTACTTGCCCTCCTCCCGCCAACCAAGAACTTCATCTTCCATCAAACCAAGCTCATCTCCATTTCGAAGAAACTTCAATTTCGAAGTTCTTAAAGACCGTTTGATCCATTTAGCAAATGATGGCCACATCAAACAAGCAATTTCTACTCTTGATCTTATGGTCCACAGAAATCTCGCTCCTGATCTTACTTCCTACTCTATCCTCCTCAAATCATGTATCCGAACACGTAATTTCCATCTTGGAAAGATTATTCATTCTAAGATTCTTGAATCTGGTATCCAGCTTGATACGATTGTGCTCAACTCGCTTATTAGCTTGTATTCCAAATCCGGCGACTGGGAAACAGCTACAACGATATTTGAGAATATGGGACAAGAGAGGGACATGGTTTCTTGGAGCGCAATGATTTCTTGCTATGCGAGGTGTGATATGGAATTGGAAGCTGTTTCCACGTTCTTTGATATGGTTGAATACGGGGAGTACCCGAACCAGTTTTGTTTCTCGGCTGCTATTCAGGCATGTTCTAATCGTGGGTATGGATGGATTGGGTTGGTGATTTTTGGCTTCTTGTTAAAAGCTGGATATTTTGAGTCTGATGTAAATGTTGGGTGTGCTTTGATTGATCTGTTTACCAAAGGGTTTGATGATTTAGATTCAGCAAAGAAAGTGTTTGATAGAATGCCTGAGAAGAATTCTGTTTTGTGGACTCTATTGATTACCAGACTTTCTCAGCTTTCTGATCAGGAAAGTGCAGTTGAGTGTTTCTTGGAGATGATTCGTTGCGGATTCGTTCCTGACAAATTCACTTACAGCACTGTTTTATCCGCTTGTGCTGAGTTGGAGTGGTCATCGTTTGGGCAGCAAATGCACTCTTTAGCGATTAAATCTGGGCTGTCACTGGATGTATGTGTTGGGTGCAGTCTAGTGGACATGTATGCCAAATGTGCTGAAGATGGATCTATGGTTAATGCAAGGAAGGTCTTTGATCAAATGCCAGAGCATAATGTCATGTCCTGGACTGCCATTATCACAGGGTATGCACAGAACGGAAGAAACGATTTGGAAGCCATTTTCTTGTATCTTAAAATGATGGAAGAGGGTACAGTTTCACCAAATCATTTTACGTTTTCAAGCCTTCTGAAGGCATGCACAAGTGCTTCACAGTTAGATATGGGTAAAAAAATCCACTGCCAAGCAATAAAAATGGGGCTAGGGTCAATAAACTGCGTAGGGAATGCACTGATTAACTTATATGCTAGATGTGATAGTATGGAAGAAGCCCATAAAGCATTTGAAGTTCTATTTGAGAAGAATTTAATTTCCTATAACACAATCGTCGACGCTTATGCTCAAAACATCGATTCTGACAAAGCTTTTGATCTTTTTAGTCAAGCTGACTATACTGGAATTCAGGTTGATGCATTTACTTTCGCTAGTCTCTTAAGTGGAGCAGCAAATGTAGGTGCAGTCGGGAAAGGCGAGCAGATCCATGCTCGGTTGTTGAAAGCCGGGTACGAGTCTAACCAATGTGTTTGCAATTCTTTAATCTCAATGTATTCTAGGTGTGGCAATATAGAAGCCGCTTTACAGGTTTTCAACAGCATGAAAGAGTTGAATGTCGTATCTTGGACTGCTATAATCACCGGCTATTCAAAACACGGTTTAGCCAGACAAGCTTTGGATTTGTTCAACGAAATGCTTGCCACCGGTTTTAGACCTAATGAAGTAACATATATAGCTGTTTTATCAGCTTGTAGCCATGCTGGTTTGATTGAACAGGGATGGAAATACTTCCACATGATGTCTAATGACCATGGAATAATACCAAGAATGGAACATTATGCATGTATGGTTGATTTGTTAGGTCGATTCGGGCACCTAGAAAGAGCTTTGGATTTTATTAAATCAATGCCTTTTCCTGCTGATGCTTTGGTCTGGAGGACACTACTTGGAGCTTGTCGCGTATATAACAATTCAGAACTCGGAAAACACGCTGCTGAAATGATTCTTGAACAAGAACCAAATGATCCAGCAGCTCATGTTTTACTTTCGAATCTATACGCGTCAGATGGTAATTGGGAAGAAGTAGCGAGAATCCGTAAAGGCATGAAAGACGGAAATGTGATCAAAGAAGCGGGTTCTAGCTGGATTGAATGTGGAAACAGGGTACACAAATTCTACGTAGGGGATACGAAGCATCCACTTGCAAAGAAAATTTACGCAAAACTAGATGAGTTGTATCGTGAAATAAAGAAGATGGGCTATGTACCTGACACCAATTTTGTACTCCATGATGTAGAGGAGGAGCACAAAGAACAGTTTTTGATCCAACATAGTGAGAAACTGGCTTTGGCTTATGGACTAATAAGCACATCCAAGCACAAGCCTGTTAGGATATTTAAAAATCTCAGAGTTTGTGGAGATTGCCATACTGCTATGAAGTACATATCAGGTGCAACAGGAAGAGAGATAATTTTTCGGGATTCGAATAGATTTCACCATATTAAAGATGGCTCTTGCTCCTGCAACGACTACTGGTGATCAGAGGTGGATCCACGTTGGTTGCATTGGGGTCGGTACCCGGTGAATTTGAAAAATATATGTCAAAACGGCATGCCTTGATGCTCTCTTCAATTTCCCTTCGTGTCCAGTGAATTCGGTTTATGGATCTGCCACTACTGAAGAATCGTCGGTTTTACACCAAATGTGTAGTGTCTTGTTATACATTACTAGTTCCAAACTTTTGCCCTGTGCAGAATCAATGAGCTGTATGTGCAATAGATGGTATTTATTTTGCCAATTCAATATGAATCTAATAGCTCCGCTGGTCGAAAATTCACTATTTGAGTAGTTGATTGTACCAAATACCCACTTATTTTCTTTCCATAAACAAGGTTGTTGTTATTGACACCACAACGAATCTACCCTCAGGGCACCACAGTGACATTCCACCTCTGGAAAGTCAAATTTTGCCCAAAGTGTGGTGCCAACAACAACGCCATATAAATAACTGTCTGTGAAAAAAGAAAAGGAAAAAGGAAGAAAATGTGGAAGATTGAAACAAAAGCAATTGAATAATCATGCATTCAAGTTGAAGGTTTCAATATGTACACTATGAGCTTTAACACCTATTGCTCATTTAAATACCAAAAAAGAAGGCTGAAAAAGGAAAAAAAATAGTAAACAAATTACAAGTAAAAAAACCCATAGACTGAGTGACTAACTAAAATATTCATCAGCAGTAAAATCAGGTTCAGAGGGTTTCTGAGGCAACATAGGCATTCTACCTGGCACCCTTACTTTCTTATTAGCAGCACCTTGTCGTATACTACGAAGGGCGTTAGCAGCAAACTTTGATGCATAAATGGTTGCAGCCAAACTAGGTGTATTACCAGTTTTACCCCATGCAGACAACCTTGCTTCTTCTTCACGTAATGATTCTTCCAACTTCTTTCTGCAATATCTTCTCCATGCTGCTTGAATGAAACAAGCTGCCCATGTCCTCCATTGTTGCGAATAAAACCTAAACGTATGGCGAATTTGCTTGCTATGTAGACGTCGAAACTGAGAGGCCACAAATTTCAAATCATCTGCAAATAATGCAAATGCTTCTACTTCTGATAAGACTTGAACCGTTCTGGTTGAGATTGGGAGATTCGTCGTTGAATTCGGATCAAGAGCCCATGTAAGAAGCTCTTCTCCACAAAAATCCCCAGCCTTTAAATGATCCGAGTTGAAAAATCCCGTTCTTCCACCGTTGGTTGTCACTGTCAACAATTTTCCGCGCATTATGAAGATCATCTCGTCAACTGGATCGCCTTCCCTAACGATACAACTTCCGTCTGTGTATAACACCGGCTTCAAGCGATCACACATTGCGTCTAGCAGTTGTTCATCCATTTTTTCAAACATTGGCACCTTAAAGATGGATATATCAGATAGAGGAAAGCACTTATTCAATTCTGCATGAATTTAGTGCTTATTACAATACAGAAAAGGCATCGACAAAGGCGCCACAATAAACTTAGGCACCCGAATCACGTGACACCAACCGTCTCACTTTAATTCTATGTGACACCATACTATTTTCAGGATCGTTTTAAAGCCACACTTTTAATTACAAAATCGTCCTTCCTAGTTTGGCGCCACACTTTTTGACTATATCCAATCCATTATGATGATTGCCTTTTGAAGAGTAAATTTTTAATCTACCTTTCCCAAGGAGAATAGACCTTTGACAGGTTTATTGGTCGATTCTAGAATCAATGTTTCCTAAGGAGAATAGAGTTTTGACCAGGTCGATTGGTCGGTTCTAGAATCAACCTTTCCTAAGGATAATAGACTTATACAGGTCAACTGGTCAATTCTAGAATCCACATTTCCAAAGTCGATTCTCCCTGAGGGTGCTAAAAGAAAAGGCAATCTGGATTCATTCAAGTATCATTTTAAGGTGTGGTGCCACAAAGAGATGATGGTGGGGCCATTATAACTAGTGGTGTGCCATTTAGGGTGGCAATTTAATAACTTTGTGGGGAGCAGAAGTAAATTTGGTGAGGTGCCAATAAAGCACCCCTATAAAATGTGACTACGTCAAAATGAAAAATCCATCCTTTAACTTAACCTAGTTAAGCTTGCAAAAAAAACACTTAACCTAGTTAAGGATTAGTGCTTGTTAAAGGCACCACACTTTGGCCTTAGATTCAACTTTGCAAAAATCGACCTCGTCGAAAGATGAGCTTATATTCGAGTTTCTAGAGGTCGAATGTTATTGTGGTATCCCGAAAGTCGATCAAGTGGTACCTTTAACAATCCCCTTGGGATATAGTTGTGTTTCCTATATGGTACCAAAATTTGTCCTTTAAATTGTAGATATTTTTTCAATTTTAGTCCCCCGATGCCGGAGGAGGTTGACGTAGCCAAATTCTAGCCGGATTTTGCTAACATGCCTCTAAATTTGGGGAAAAAAATTCCAATTTTGGCACAAAAAATTGCAAAATTGTAATCACTAAATTAGGACAAGTTAAAAGACATTATGCACATTTTCCCCTACTTTCTCATTGTCATACCATGTGAAGGCTCTTCCATGTCAAATTACAATTTCCCCCAAATTCAACCCCCTTAGCGTCGAAGGACTAAAATTGAAAAATCATGTCGATTTAGAGGATGGATTTTGCAGTTTTTTTTCCAAAATAACTACAAGATAAATATATAACGTACCCTTTTAAGCAGATCCAAACAAAGGTGGCGCTTAATATCTCTTCTGAGGTCTTTAGGAAGGTTTCTAATGAGACTGTCTTCATCAACACCTCTAGTTTCTTGCCATTTGTACTGTTCATATCGCTTAATTCGTTCCCTAATACTTTCAGGGAGTTGTCGATGAGCCATCCATTGCTCTGCATCTCGTCGTTTAATCCTCATCTCCTCTAATCTCAACGTCGTAGATTGTAGATACGTCTGTTGTAAACAAGCACTTTTCAATCATCAGAAACTCTAAAGAACATTTTGACACACTTCACGGATCAATCAACGTCACCATCTCATTGAAGATACGCAGATATCGACGTGTTACAATAACAAAATGCATTTTCATGGTATAGGAACAAGGATAATATACAACTAAGGCATGATCCGATAAATAACAAATTCGATGCACATTTTATGAACAAACACAGGTGAACAATTGGGTATTCACATAAAGAATATAATTGCACTCACCTGCATATTTCCGATTAGAAATGAAAATAACACCAAGCCGGAGATGGAAATGAATATTGCAAAACAGATTTCCCAGACGAAAGTGCTTGTTTTCAGATTCTGACCTAGAGAGCTGCATGAATTAAAAGTAAAAAAAAAGTAATTTACATTTATCCAACTTACAACCCAAACCATGATATATAAATTTTGCAGGAATTGCATAAAGAAGATGCAAGAATAGAAACTAATAATTGGACCGGAAGTAACATGGTACTATGATGATGCTTCAATAGCTATTTATGAACTAGGTTGCACGAGTATGGATACGTGAATACGGGATACACGGGTCTAGGGTTTTCATATAGGATACATGTAATGTATGGAGGGCATATGCATAAATATTAAAAAGCATAAAATAAAAAGTTTTTTTATGAGGTTTTCTTCATTATTTTTGTTGATGCAGTTTTTCATTATTTCGAATGGTTTTCATCATATTATCTTACGGTTTTTGCTTGATTTTCAATATGGTTCTACATTGCACATATCCATGACACGGATATACATATACAAGTCTCACATCCAACTTTTTGAAAATTACAAATTCACCCCAGTCCTAGTATCCGACGCGTATCTGTGATATGAAACAACCTACTAGACAAAAGTATCCGTCGTAGTTTATGAAGTACAAGTATAGAGATGAAAGCTATAATAAACTCCGAAAAGTACCTCAAATTTTGGAGACCCCACCAAAAACAATAAAAGAATTTCTGTAGAAAATCTTCGGATTGGACAACACCAGACTGAAGAGCTGGAAGAAAGATTCCGAAATCGTATTTCAAAGGATCTGGATTATCTATAGGACAAGAATCATTAAGAAATTTTTTAAAGCCTGAGTGATTATCATGACAATAGAGAGAGGCACGGCGGCACGATAACTTATTTCCACAAGCTTCCAGCCAGCAAGTAGTTTCACGTTCAATAGAAAATAAATACCAAAAGGCTCCGAGTACCTATAAGAATCATTACATCAATATCCAAACTAAATGAATCCAAACACACATATAAAGAAAAGAAAAGGAAAAACAACATTCAGAAGACGGAAACAGGCAAGCAAGCTACAATCTTTTTGAATCCTGTGCTGGATTGCGAAAGACGCAATAACAACAATACTCAGGTCTTATTGCAGCTAGATGCAGTTGATTAGATTGCAAAAGAGACAAAAAGAAAAATGACACAAGGTGTATTTGCATCTAGGTTGCACTAGTAAAGAAACTGCACCATTACATCAAAGGTAAGAAAACTTACATGACTGGCAAGCATATATAGGAAAAGATTAAATGCAGCTCCCGCCCACGCAGTTTCAGTAAGTATGCCAGAAGTACGTTTGACTTCTCTATATAACGGCAATATACGAAAGATTCTTGGTATGTATTGGAGAATCACAACAAACTTTAACAAATTTTTTGTGTTCAAAGATCTTGCGCCCCTCATTCTAGGAATAAATATCAAAATTACTGCCTGCCATTGTCACAATAAAAATACACATTTAATCTCAGATGATCAACTTAAGCCATGAATCTGCAATGAATCTACTGTTATGGCACCACAATGACAATCGACTTTTTACAGTTGATGTCAGAGCAAAGACCGGGAGAAAGTCGAATCCCAGCTCTTGAATCGACTCCGGTGCAGTGCCATGTGATTCCACTCAATGTGCCAAAAGGGAAGGTGCGTCTTTAATGACACCACAATGTTTTTACTATGGCACCACACCGATTACAATCGACCGAGTGAAAATCGATTTTCAGCTCTAGAATCAACTTTGAAGTTGACTGCTTCACGGTGTCGTGCCACAATAAAAACATTATGATGTCACTAAAGCCGCACCTGCCACTAAAGCTGCCCAAAGGAATGAGGCACCTTAAGTGGCACCATAGTGTTCTTACTGTGGCACTGCACCGAAAACAATTGACCAGGTCAAAGTCAATTCTCAGCTCTAGAATCGACTTTGACATGGTTGATTGGGCAGAAAGTCAATTCTTAAGTTGAGAATCGACTGTGAAAAAATCGATTGTCACTGTGGTGCCTCAGCGGTGAATTTCGTGTTATGCCATTAACAATGCCCAAAGGAAAAAAAGTCGATTCATGAGTAAAATGGGCTAATAAAAAGTCCATGTTATCCATTACCTGTGGCAATGGAAGAATGGCAAGAACATCAACTAAGAAGTAAGATGAAAGATATCTCTTTGCTATTGCCCTGCAATCCTCTATTAGAACCCCTCTCCCAAATACCCTTGAATAAGGTGCAATGAATCCAGTTCGAAATTGGAAGAAGATATGAATGAGGTAAAATAAGTCAATAAAGGTACGTAATACGCTAGACGTGACCTCCAACTTGTGGTCCAGACCAAGACATTTACTGTCATTATCAATCACAGGAATGTAAAAGAACAATGGATCCAAAGACACAGCAATCACACAAAACAACACGAATATCTTATTCCACTTCTGAAGAAACGCGCTTTGAGGATCAAGAATCTGTCTTGTAAATACATATTCTCCAGGCAAAAGCTTTGATAAGGAATGAAAACTAAATGATTCTCTCAAATTTTCTATGTTTTCAGTACTACTTTTAAAGCCTCTATGGAGTCTCTCAGAAACCGAGTTTAGCACTATCCCGAAATTGCCCATACGAGCTCTGTCTTCAGTAATTCCTTTAGCCTCAGAACATTTCTCTAATCCCCAAATCTGGAACCTGAATAACCAGATCAGTATTAAATTGGCAGAAAAACACAGTGTCAAAGCAGGACAAAATCTAGATGTCGATCTTTAAGGACCGAGCAGCTGTCAACAGTATATCCAGCAAAACTTGAATACTGAAAAACCATTATTTAGATAACTCTAATTGTTTCTTCTTGTTGCTAAGCCTCACCGTTTTATTTTATGTGGCATCATCTTCTCGTAGAAACGTAAGGTAATACCATGCAAAAATAGCAAACTTTGATATTTAGACTTCTTTTATATCCATATAATTCAGTGACAGTAATTGTGGATGCAAAGTTGCACATCTAGTCAACACCAGTCTACTCTAGTTTTGCTATGGTCTTACTTTTTTACTCTTAAAAACACATTCTCGTGTTCGAAATGACTTCAAAACTCTACCAGAAAATGAATCATTCGTAATAAAAAGAGCCCATGAAAGTAAGTGCACATTCATAAAATCTCAGAGAAAACAAAAAAAAAAAAAAAAAAAAACTGGTGCCAAGACAAAAATACAGATACATGAGTATATTCTTTGCATTATTAATCCAAAAGACAGAAAGGAATCCTTCGCACAACTGTAAAAAGCGTAGACAAGATGACAAACTTAGCATGGTTTCCCGCTTTAAACACAAGTTGTTCCTGAATTACAAGTTCAACCCTAAAAAGAAACTAACAGGAAAACGGTGGAGTAATTACGAGCGAAATTAATAACGCAAACAATCAATTTCCCAACAATTCAACCCAAGGAAAGAACAGAGAAAAAAAAAACATAAGGAGATTGCGTAGAGAATTCTCCAGCTTTAAAGTAAAAATCTGTTTGAAGAACCAGAATTTCCAGTTCAGTTCCACCCGAGAGACTAGTAAAAACATGCAATCTTTACAAGTGAACATATTTAAAACCGACTGAAGCAATATGAAGCCATGCTTCTGAATAAAAACCATGAATTAACAAAATACAAACTCAAAATCAAGTTCAAATTGGATAATAAACGTAAACGCTTCAAACAAAAGTAGAAGAAAACGAACTTACAGCCCCAAATATCACACTCTCGCAGCAGGTAAATTGCAAAAATTCGTGCCCTAGACTCTGCTTTTACTACTACAGTAGAAAATCGATATCAAATGACAAAAGCCTTCAAAAGGAAAGTGGTCTCAATTCCCACTAAAGAAGACTGTTTGAACGAGTCCAATTGCACTTGAACAATAACAGGGACTAAAAAAAGCGAGACCGACAAACAATGAAACTTCTCGGAGGCTTCTTCAATATACTTTTCAAAGTATGGTTTCCAATTTCATCAAACAGATAATTAATTAATTTACGGGAAAAAAAAGAAAAAAATAAGGTTACGGTACAGGTCGTAGTCAAAGGATGTATGTTTTTTGCTTTTGTTTTTTCTGGCGGTTTCTAATCTGATTTGGCGGTTCTTTTGTGTGTGACTGTTATCAAAACCAAGCGGCTGCTCTTTCTAATAGTGGAAGTCTATTATTGTACTACTATTACTTATTTAAATCAAATTCTAATATTTATTAATTGGACTAATTTCGATTCAATATGCATGCATGGTAAGATTATCTCTAACAATAATGTTTTTAAAAACTTTATCTGTGTCATGTCATATAATTTATAACATTTTCTTTATAAATATTTTTTTTTTACAATTATAAAGATTTTTTACACTATCACATAATCACGTTATTAGCATTTAAATAAACTTTTTACGACTATATAAAACATTTTATAACCTGGACCTACTTTATAAATATTTTATTTCATAAAAAAATGAATAAATAATTCCACCTGCCATTTTCAAACCACTCCATTAACATGAAGTCTTTGGACAAAGCTTTGCGCAGACAGCTTTGCTACAACATTAAAAACTTTTTCATAAAGCTTTGAGAAAGGGAAAAAAAATCTCCCATTGAACCCGTAAGCAACCTATTACAACAATTTACAAGCAACTGATAATCTGACAAGCAGACAATAGACTCGACTCCCAAAGATAAGTTTTTTTGAATACATCATCTCAACACGCCTGTTAGCGTGTGTATTTTGTAACGCCCCCAGACCCCGGGTCTGGTAGCGTTAAATGAGTCATAAATGGTCCGGAAAACTGTTTAGACCACAGTCCTCGCTTGGTCTAAAAGAACTAACCCGAGTTGAAAATACATTTATGTCTCACACTTATATGGGGGTGAGCAGGACTTTACTTTACCGATGTGAGACTTTACATTCTCCCCCCCTTATAAGGAACTGGCGTCCTCGTCAGGACGGCCAAAACTGTTCCCGGATCGTCCCTACCGGAGGTAACTAGAGGTCATCCTTACACCGTATTCTTGTACGGTGAATCGCATAGTTTCGTCTGATAGTCGGCTCTGAATACCATTCTGTAACGCCCTCAGGCTTGGTAGCGCTAAATGAGTAATAAATGATCCGATCAACTGCTTAGACCGCCGTCATCGCTTGGTCTAAAAGGGCTAACCCGAGTTGACAAGACATTTATGTCTCACACTTATATGGAGTGAGCAGGACGTTACTTACTGACGTGAGACTTTACATATTTATAAAGGCATTTCCAGTCGTCGTCGACACTTTCCCTCTGTTTCCCGTTTGACTTCAAAATAAAACATAAGCCAACAAGGAAATTCAGCAAACATTTATATGTTATTCATTCATTTATTTATAAGAAATCACCCACTTTTTTGTTTTTTCTTCACCTTTTTTGTGTTTTGTTTTCATTGATAAAAAATAAACCTACCTCAGAATATATTTCTAAAATACTACGTACGATTATTCCAAACATTGATTTAATAGGTCGTTTTATAGAAATCCACCATATGATAACAATTTTTAATCATCAAAATGCCCTATAACGATGCCGGAAACCGTCGGGTATTAGTTCCGGTGCCTTTTGATCCCAGTGACAACTTGTTCAAGGTTGAACCCTAGAAAAAAGATGTGAAACGGGGGTGGTTTTGTAGTGGTTTAGACTGCACTTGAGATGTTGGATCTCAAGCTGCCTACATTCCTGTTAATTAGCCAGGAATCAAGTCATCGTAGTTCCTTAGAGATTGTTTATATGGAGGGGTGTGTACCCTAGGCCTGCGTGGGCCATGTTTTTGGTGGACTGTGGTTTCGTGTTCCCTAAGGAAGAGGTAATTATGATTTAATCCCCTTAATTATAGGAGATAATTTCGGTGATTTGAATATCGGATAGGAGTCTTTATGGCTGAAGAGTCTTTCCATGTTTATCTGATTATGCACGTGGAACGTCAGTACAAGGAGGACTCATACCGACCTGTGGGGTCAAATCAGAGTCCTGATCTCTTATATTTTGGCCGACCTGCAGAGGTCGGGGGAATAGCCGAGCTAGGCTCGGCTTGGGCTCTTGGGGCTCCTGCCACTTAAGGTGGTTTTTCTGTCTTCATTTATTGTTGGATCGTTGTGGGGATGACACGTGGCAAGGTGCTAATCCGACCTCCTTCATAAGCCCTCCAGATCTAGATGAGCTCCTGAGGTCGGCTCGGATCTGTCTAGATTGCAACTCGGCTCGGTCATCTAGACTTGTAGATTTTTGAACTTCGTTTGCCATGTGGCAGGACTGCTGTTATGACATTGCCATAGCTGTCCCGGGATTCGAGGCGTCATTGCCTATTAACTTAAATTTGGACGGTTCCCAAGACGTGTTGGGGGTTATAACCTCATCATATCAATCATTTCTCATTACCGTTGCTTATTAAACTAGAACATTGAGACCCGTCTTTTGATTGCTCTCCCTTACGAATTACCTAATCTCCTAATTTGACAAGTAAGTCATCCTTTAATCTCACTTTCATTCTTGCTTTATTTGAGTCTGTTCATAATTCCCCTTTGTCAGTGTCTTCGACTTTTGCCGGAACCCTAGATAGCAGGATGGCCGTTGCCGGTAGTGGGGATGTCAAATCCATTCTTTCTCAAGGAGATTTGGATGAAATGTGTGAGTTGTACGGGATCAATAGGGAAAGGTACGAACCTAGGCTGCCCTCCGAGCCTTATCTTTATGCTCATGACCCGCCGGAAGGGTTCTGTGCTGTACACAAGGAGTACTTCGAGGTCTCAGGCTTTCGTTCTGCCTAACTCTCCTTGTCGTGCTTCGTCATTACGAATTAGGGCTTACTCAAATAGCCCCTAATGATGTCAGGGCCATCATTGGGTTTGCTATTTGGTGCCGATTAATCAATATTAAGTTTTCAGTGAGGAGATTCAGGTATTTCCACCACCGTGTGAGGGTGAAAGACCACCCGAATCGGTATTATGTTTCTCGGAGAGCAGGGCGTTCGAGTAACGTTCTCATCATCCCCAAGAGGGATTCGTCTCACAAATGATGGAATGAGCGATTCTTTTTTGTTCGGCATGAAGGTCACCCTGAGTTAAGTCGATGGAACTCAAGAGAGTTAGATAATGATGAACGCCCCGATCTTGACGACAGGTTGGTGGAGAAGATCCACGAATCTGGGTATTCTATCGAGTGGAAAGATCTATACGATGAGCTGATCGCGGCAGCTCGTTGGAAGACACATGGTCTAGCCCTTATAAGGCCCTGAGTAAAGCAAAGTGGACTGCATGTAGAGTGTTTTTCCTTTTACAACTTGTGCTTTGTTACAGATTTTTTTGGGTAACTAACAACTTACTTTTGTTGTTTGCAGTGGCTGACTTTACTGAGTTGCTGGCTGGTGTCGAGGTTGAGGTCGACCAGGATGGGCAGAGCTCTGAGAGAACCGTGAGCGTGAAGCCTCCTACTCAGTCTTTGGGGGGCGACAAGGACAATGCCTTGACAGTGCCACCCTCCTCCCACTCGGTCTCGGAGGAAGCTGATCCGACTACCCAGGATGCGTCCGACCTGGGGGAAGGATGGAGATGGTCTGCACCTTCGGAAAAGGAGCAGATCTAGGGTTGTTGACAACCCACAGGAGAGGACTACCAAGAAGGGGCGAACCGGAACACCCCGCGAAGGGGCTCAGGGGCGAGAAGGACCGGAAGGTGATGCTTCTGATCAGGAGCAGCTTCGCCAGATGTCAGACGAGGAGCTGTCCGTGTTCGGCTTTAAGTCGATGGAATTTGTAAGTCCTTTTTTTTGTCTTATGGCTGTGCTCAACTATCATTTTCACCATTGACATCTATTTTTTGTTTTGTTTTGGGTACTCTGGTCGGGCAGGAAGTCTTTTTGAAGGTGTTGCTTATTTCTGTGCTGAACCACGGATACACTTAGGGAGTGGATGAATCCAGGGGTCAGTTTCCTGGCCCGGTTATAGACAATCTTCCCAAGATGATTTATTACGAACCGGGAACGAGCAAGGTCTACGACGAGCGTTTGAAGGAGTTCATGGCGGGAGTGGACATTGTGTCCAAGTACTCCGGCAAGCCTGTTGCAACTTTCAGTTCAGCTTCTCTTTCCGAGCAGTAGAAGAATCCAACCCAGATTCTTAGATCAATAGGGTTTTGGGATTTTTTCTTTTTTGTTTCGAAATTTCTGATGTACTGTAAATTTCTTGTTTGATAATGGAAACGCTTTTTGTCAATGAATTTCTTTTGTTTACTTTAACGTGGATGGGGTATGTTTCCCCCCAGTTTGCCATTCATTAACCTATGATTCTGGATGGCATTCTTGTGTTTTTGTTTGTTTGTTGTACATATAAGGCCGAGCCCGATATGTGGGGATCGGACATTCGCTTGTCTGACGAAGTTCAGACAGTTGTTCTTGGTGAGTTTAATAACCTCGTGTCGATTTTCGTCGAGCTGAGCCAGGTATTACTGACTTCTCCCCTATTAAGTTTATGGCGAGCTGGGCCAGATTAGACTGACTTCTCGCATTAAGTTTATGGTGAGCTGGGCCAGATTAGACTGACTTCCCGTATTAAGTGTGAGGCGAGCTGTGCCAGGTTAGACTGACTTTCCGCGTAATTGTTGGGCGAGTTGGGCCAGGTTAGACTGACTTCCCGTATAAATGTTGGGCGAGCTAGGCTAGGTTAGACTGGCTTCCCGTGTAAGTGTTGGGTGAGCTGGGCCAGGTTAGAATGACTTCCCGCATAAGTGTTGGGCGAGCTAGGCTAGGTTTGACTGACTTCCCGCGTGAATGTTGGGCGAGCCTGGGCCAGGTTAGACTGACTTCCCGCGTAAGTGTTGGGCAAGCTGGTGATCGCGTGTAAGTCGCTTAATACTAGCAAGAGGACTACGTTAATAGTAGTATAGCAAGGGGGAATCAAGGTCGATCACACAGAGACTATTATTTAATTACGTTAAACACAACCACATAAGTCAACCGGATAGGGTGATCGTTGACCAACATGAATAAACAGTAAATAAAAGAGTTGCAAATAAACTCATGGTCAATCATATATTGAAAGACATTAATCAAACTATTTACAACTAATCTCCCCTTAGTCCTTATCTGATCCGTGTGTGTAATTAAGCTACGGGTGCAATCTCCTAACCTTATCTACTTCCACTGTAAGGACAGTAGACGTCTATGCGCAACTAACCTCCTTCATTAGTTGTATTTGTAAGGAAACCAATCGAGTAGCGCAGCGCAATTTCAAAAATTGATTTCCCAATCCAGGATCGACTTCGTTTAAACAATAAATATATAAGAGAGGGGATGGTAATATTACATTGGTTGATTTAAAAGAACGACGCTTTGACTGTCCGGTAGGAGTAGATGTGCGCGAGCCGTCCACGTGTTCGGCCTCTACCAGTAATCCACACGAGCACCTCGCCGGAATCCCACCAAGGATTGCTACTAGAAAAACTCGACTGCTAGGTCGACCTTTTCTCTCTCGATAATATCTCTCTAAGAAGCTCTCTTATTTTTCACAAAAACAAATAGCTCTTGGAATTATTGTGTAGAAAGAGCTAGCCAACCTCATCTTAAATAGAGGTGTGGTGCGCCCCCTTCAATCATATTCCCAATAGGATTAGATTCTGTGTAGATTAAGGAGAAAGAAAACATTTTTCTAATAAAATAAGAAAAATATATTTGATTGATTTATCTCATTAAATATTTTTCCAAGATATATATTGACAATATCTCATATTGAATATATCTTTATCTTATTACCATAAATCTATTTACACATGTGTGTATATATATATATATATATATATATATATATATATATATATATATATATATATATATATATATATATATATATTACAAATATAAATTTATACATATATATACACTTATCACAATTGTGCACATGCATATCTTATATGCATGTCACGTATGTGACCACATATATAAATATATATATATATATATATATATATATATATATATATATATATATATATATATATATATATATATATATATATATTAATATCATATATTAATATATGGTAATACCATTAATTAAATTACACAATCCAAGTGTATCTTATACACTTTAAAAACGGCGCCTCATATTCCCAAAAATCTAGACTTGGGATTTTCCTTAATTAATATAATACTATGATTAATTCACAAAATACATGTATATCATATATACATATATATTTCGAAATATATGTATCTATATACATATTTAATTAATCAACATAATTAATATCTTGTATTATATTTATTAATAATAAATAAATACCACCATATCAATTTACCACTATAACCTTTATAGTATGAGATAAATTCTTTCCTTATTTGGTTATCAACTATAACCACATTTTAATCCGACTTGATGTTCATATGTGTGACCCGATAGGCTTTCGAATATGTTGGCCGTAGACATAAGGCGCAATTACGAAAATGCCCTTCACATCTAACGATCACGGATAGCGTCTAGCAACACGTCCATGACCCCCAATCATCGGAAGAGTCAATACGCAATGACTACTACCTTTCATGTGCTCGGTTAGCGTGTAAATAGAATCCTATCGCTGTAATAATATCCATACGGTCGGTCGTCGAGTGTCAAGCATCAACGACCGTATCTTATAATCTGGATATCATGCTCTCTCGAAGTAACTCATTTACTTCCACTTTGCAAAGATTCACGAGAGTAAGACATTCCTTATAAGAAGGCCTTTTCGGATATTCACTCCTACTGATAGGGTACGCGATTCCCGGACGAACATACATGTATACTCCGCATGCTTCAGTATCACACCCGATCACTACCGCATGATCGCCCCATGGATAGGGGAAACCTCAAAAGTGTCAAAAGCATGACAATCCATACCGTGATGCCATGTAGACTCCGGTCCTAAGGATAATTACACAACCGTCACATAGTGTGACACTTAACATTGTAAGTGGGTCAGTCTGACGTACGCATTCTCTAATACATGTCCACGTACAGTCCAAGTGTCTCTACACTTCGATAGACGAGATCTATCCCTGCCCTTAAAGACAGAAGACATCTAATACGTGCTAGCCTGTTTGTACTATCAATACCCTGTTAATAGTACATAAGCTTAGAGACATTTAAGTATCAAACTTATTAAAGTGATTATAGATCCCATCAACCATAATCGCCTATCATGGTTTCTCTATCACAGTTTAATACTAAGGACGTTATCATATAACAATTCATAATTGGTTCTTTAAAAGAACAAATATATGACAACAGAAAAGCCATTTATTGTATATGTATAATCATAAAGAAATAGTAGAAATGATCCGACCCGGTCGGATCCAGTCCAACCCAATTGGGTTTAGGACACTATTTCAACAATCTCCCACTTGGCCTAAAACCAATCACTCGCACACACAAGACCAAGTTGAAACACAAGAATCTCATGCAATACTCGCAACCATCCCTAGCCGTGAACGGATCGCTATCCGTGGGGACTCAGACTATCTTCATACCATGCTCCAAATGACCAAGTCAAAAGGAACCACCTCAACACACATGAATCTCTGATGAGACCCTGGTTCTTGCTTCAAGCAATGAATCCACTACCATATCAGCTATATAGTAAATGTGGAAGAACCGTACAAAGTTCAGGAATGAACCTTCTAGATCCATGTACTGCTCCCGCTGTGCCTCCAAGGCAATACTGTGTTTTGGCTCAGTTGTAGAATTCACAGTGATCTCTTGCTAAGAACATTTCTAGCTCATTGTATCACTTAATCAAAGTGACTGCAAACCCAGCATATAGCTCTCACTCGCCTTCATAAGACTCAGGATACACGTCTGTATATCTATATTTATCCGATTCCAAGTTTCGATAAAATAGGAAACCATCCTTAACTTGTTTAAGGATATTCTCGATATTCACCAGATTTACTTTCATACTTGCTCATGACTCTTCATGGACTATGAACATCTGGCATTACTTTTATGATGGTTCCTATCGCAGTAGCAAAGGAAACCTTCCATAAGCATCATCTTTCACCTTATCTTTAGGACTAACGTCCTAACATAAATAGATCTTGAGAACACCAGCTAGAAGTGTCTCCTGTTACGATTTATGCTAAACCTTTTTAGCATCACATACTAACAGCAGTTAAATCTGTCACTATAGATTCTTATTTCTAAAAACGAGAACTGCTAATCTATGTGCTTTCGAAAAGACCTTGAACTACCAAACATTAATTGACTGTGACAAGGGGTGATAATTCTTGAGAGAGATATCCAATACCTTACTCAAAATCGTAACACACTCCCACTATCCCTCTTGCACATTGGGCATATCCATTCTTTTGACTAAAAATCAAACTCCTTTGATTATCAAACAAAGAAATTGTCTAGAGAAATTTGTTTGAGTCCATAATGGATCTCGTGGCCTCGCATATCATGTTATCGTCTATGAACATCGAGTTGTTTGCCCAACGTCTTCAACACTATCATATAGCCATGATACGAAGTTATAACAAGCATAGTCTGAATAGAAGTGGGCTCAGCTGGCAGCATAAAGATAATTACAAGGTTTACACCCCGTACCATTCATCCGTCATTATAGCCTTATGGTAATCATATTACTATCCATGTCAGCCTTTCAGTGACATTCCCTCCAGGCAAGACAAACTAGGTTCACAACCTGGTTGTCACTGATGGAATCTAATTCAGATATTATGGTTCCTGGCCATATCTCTCAATCTTGCCTTTCAAACATTCCTTCATAAGTCGTGAGATATTCATTCTTCAAGATGAACATACCAGCAGCCTTTTCAGGCTTGAGGTTATCCACAGACTTATAGAACATTTGTTTGCATTGAGCAGTGTTCTACACCTCATCACTATGTGGAGTCTGCTCACGTTCAATGTCACACTCAATCACTACTGCATGATCACCCTATGGCTAGGGGAAACCTCAATAGTGTCAAAGCATGACAATCCACACCGTGATGCCATGTAGACTCCGGTCCTAAGGATAATTACACAACCGTCACATAGTATGACACTTAACAGTGTAAGTGGTCATTCTAACGTACGCATTCTCTAATACACGTCCACATACAGTCCAAGTGTCTCTACACTTAGATAGACGAGATCTATCATTGCCCTTAAAGACAGAAGACATCTAATACCTGCTAGCATTTTGTACTATCAATGCCCTGCTTAATAATACATAAGCCTATAGACATTTAAGTATCAAACTAATTAAAGTGATTAGAGATCCCATCAACCATAAACTCCTATCATGGTTTCTCTATCACGGTTTAATATTGAGGACGTTATCATATAACAATTCATAATTGGTTCTTTAAAAGAACAAATATATGACAACAGAAAAGCCATTTATTGTATACGTATAATCATAAAGAAATAGTAGAAATGATCTGACCCGGTCGGATCCGGTCCAACCCGATTGGGTTTAGGACACTATTTCAACAATACTAGCCCACATGCATCAAGACTGAGAACCTCCCTAAGCAGCTATCGACTATGACTAGCACGTTCCTAGAGATCAATCCAGACTGTGTCCTAATTAACACTTCACTAGCAGTCCTTCATGTTAATTTACGATGCACGACAAGAAGATTGGCCAGATCTAACCTATCATGAATTAAACTTGTCGATCAACGTAGCTGACGCCGAACCACAAAATTAGGGTTTACTAGGTATCTCGACTCGGCGATAAAGACCGTCGCTGAAATCAAAAGAACGCAACCCATAATTCTGTGTATAATTTTAACGAATCGAATAATAAAGATTAAGGTTCATTAAATTAATTCATAGTTGATTAGATGCAAGCATAGTTTAGATCTATTACAAGAACAATCATGAATCTAAGATGCGAAATAAAATATTGGAATAGATATTACCCATAACGAAGAATAGATCCACTCATCAATTCTCTCTCTCTCTCCGGAGATCATAATTGATCCGCAACGAATATAAACCAAGTACAATTCAATATGAAAGACTCATGATTTATTTACAAGAGAAGAAAAGAAGAAAAGAAGACTTTAATCTCCAAAAGACTACATTGTATCTAATTTATGAATAGATCTTGGAATGAATGAGAGAATACAAATTTGCCGCCCTCTATGGCCTTATATAGGTGTATAAACAGACTTAGGGAAAACCTAATCCTGGGAGGACAAGAAAACGCGTTCTGGAAGATTCTGCGAGGCTCGATTAGTCGGGGGCAACTCCCAACTAATCGAGGGTATTTTTGTACTTTTTCTTCTGTTGACTGAACTTGGAAGGTTCTGGAATGCCCTAAGCCCAATCCTTCTGTCCAGTGCACTCCATAATCCGTTTGTAATGCTAGGGCCAAGTTTTGTTACCAATCAGATTCTCGGGTCCAATCTCCGCTCGAAACACTTCAACCTTCAGCTCCGTTCAATTCTTTATCCATTGACTCTCACATTCAGCCCGGTGATGCTCCATACACTCGTTCATCTGTCAATAAAACCATAGCACACATAGTAGCTTCTATTTCTGGTAAATAACGCACATAATACACGATTAATACGCACAATACCAATTTGGTCACCCCGGACATGGCTTAATCACATTTAGCTAATTAACCCATGATTTCATACATAATATCACCATTGAGAACATAAATCCGGGGTAAGTTGATGGTAAAATATGAAACTAAGTTGACCGTCATCAGCTAGGCCAGGTTAGACTGACTACCCGCGTAAATGTTGGGCGAGCTGGGCCAGGTTAGAATGACTTCCCGCGTAAGTGTTGGGCGAGCTGGGCCAGGTTAGACTGATTTCCTGCATAAATGTTGGGCGAGCTGGGCCAGGTTAGACTGACTTCCCGTGTTAAGTTTACGGCGATCTGTTCCTCTGATGAGTCCTAAAAATAAGAAGGCTCGTCCCGCCACTTTTGGTCGGGAGAGTTCCAAAAATAAGATAGCTCGACCCGCCACGTCCAGCAGGGTGAGTTCCATAAATAAGAAGGCTCATCCCGCCACTTTTGGTAGGGAACAGTTCCAAAAATAAGATAGCTCGACCCGCCACGTCTGGTAGGGCGAGTTCCATAAAAAGAAGGCTCATCCCGCAGTTCCAAAAATAAGACAGCTCGACCCGCCACGTCTAGTAGGGCTAGTTCCATAAATAAGAAGGCTCATCCCGCCACTTTTGGTAGGAAGAGTTCCACAAATAAGACAGCTCGACCCGCCACGTCTGGTAGGGCGAGTCCCATAAATAAGAAGGCTCATCCCGCCACTAAGACAGCTCGACCCGCCACGTTTGGTAGGGCGAGTCCCATAAATAAGAAGGCTCATCCCGCCACTTTTGGTAGGAAGAGTTCCAAAAAATAGACAGCTCGACCCGCCACGTCTGGTAGGGCGAGTTCCATAAATAAGAAGGCTCATCCCGCCACTTTTGGTAGGAAGAGTTCCAAAAATATAAAGTGTAATAATTCAAGTCGTGGGAGCGAGAGTAAATGCCAATGAGGGCTGGTACCTGGAAAGCTTGAGAGCTCGTATCTGGAGAGCTTGAGAACTTGTATTTTGGAGAGTTGTGGAGCTCGGCTCGGATCTTGGAGACCTGGAGAGCTCAGCTCGGATCTTGGAGAGCTAAAGAGCTCATATTGGAGAGCCCGGCTTAGATCTTAAAGAGCTGGAGAGCTCGGCTCGGATCTTGAAGAACTGGGAACTCGGATCAGATCTTGGAGAGCTGGAGAGCTGGGCTCGAATCTTAGAGAGCTGAAGAGCTCGACTCGGATCTTGGAGAGCTGGAGAGCTCGTATTTTGTAGAGTTGGAGAGCTCGGCTCAGATCTTGGAGAGCTAGAGAGCTCATATTTTGGAGAGCTGGAGAGCTCGGCTCGGATCATGGAGAGCTGGAGAGCTCGGCTCGGATCTTAGAGAGCTGAAGAGCTCTTATTTTGGAGAGCCGGAGAGCTCGTTCTGGGAGAGCTCTTTCTGAGCGAGCTCATTCTTCTGCTTTATTTGATTAAGCTTCAAGAAATTAATCAGTAGCAATTCTGATTGGTTGTTTAAGAAAATCGTCCCCTTGTGTATTATCCACGATGGTCCGCACATCGGCCGGAATACAAGTGCATAAATTTTGTGGATTGTTTTCATGAAAATAAGATTCCATGAAACAAAGGGACCATCAAATTGGTTAAAGGTATGACCTTTACCTGGTCGTGAATGTTTGCGCTGCTTCTTGATAATAATAATAATAATAATAATAATAATAATAATAATAATAATGATGATGATGGTATAGAGTATCACCTTTTTGATCTGTTTTGCCATCGGGTCGTGAACGATCTGTTTATCCATCGGATCTTGAACGATCTGTTTTGCCATCGGATCTTGAACAAAGTTGTAAGTAGGAACCCTCTTCTAACGCCAATTGACGATGTTGGAAACCGTCGGGTATTAGTTCCAGGGCATTTTGATCCCAGTGACAACTTGTTCAAGGTTGAACCCTAGAAAAGATGTGAAACGAGGGGTGATTTTGTGGTGGTTTAGACTGCACTTGAGATGTTGGATCTCAAGCTGCCTACGTATTCTGTTAATTAGCTAGGAATCAAATCATCGTAGTTCCTTAGGATTTGTTTATATAGAAGGGCTTGTGCCCTAGGCCTGCGTGGGCCGTGTCCTTGGTGGACCGTGGTTTCGTGTTCCCTAAGGAAGAGATAATTATGATTTAATCCACTTAATTATAGGAGATAATCTCAGTGATTTGGATATCGGATAGGAGTCTTTATGGCTGAAAATTCTTTCCATGTTTATCTGATTATGCACGTGGAACGTCAGTCCGAGGAGGGCTCATGCCGACCTGTGGGGTCTGATCAGAGTCCTGATATCTTATACTTTGGCCGACCTGCAGAGGTCGGGGAAATAGCCGAGTTGGGCTTGGCTCGGGCTCTTGGGGCTCCTGCCACTTAAGATGGTTTTTCTGTCTTCATTTATTGTTGGATCGTTGTGGGGATGACATGTGGCGATGTGCTAATCCGACCTCCGTCACCCTAATAAATATTTTAAGATGGTCTCATCATTTTTTCCCTGCTCTTTCAAATGCATATAAATCCCAAAAACTAAACTAGAAAGTTGTCATGAGTTCTTCAAAATCCTAGCTCGGGCACTACCAACATGTCATGAGAACAATTTATAAATGCTCTATAATTTGTTTCGGGAACGAAGCATTACGTTTATCTATATAAAACTCATTTAACTTGTTACAATGAGGTACTACTACATCCCCAGCTATAATTATTGCTACAATCACCATCATGATCATATATAGTATTTTTTTCTTTATTTTTTCCTAGACATCTCCCTGACTTTTAAGCTAATAAATCTTCAACACTTCAGTATTCCGACCCAATTTCACCTTGACAAGGTTGAACATCAAGCATAGGCTTCTGTACTTGTGAAATGTTTTTTTTTTTTTTTTTTTTTTTTTTTTTTTTCTTTTCCTTTCTCGAAAATGATAGAAACCTAGGTATTGAGCTCTGGATAAGACTCGAATTCAAAACCTCTTAGTCTTAATACTACTTGATTACTTAGTTAATGCGTCATTGGCACTTGTGAACATGTTTCTCAATGATGTATAGTTTGCCAGTGAGATTCGATTCGAGTCGACCTATCTTTTGACTTCCTTGTTCGTTAATCTATCGCCCCGTGACTTTTTTATTCAGATCTATTACTAGGCTTATGTGTATTTATGCAATCTTTCATAACATTATTACTCATTTCTGTCTTTATACAGTGCCATTGATGCTATTATTTGAAAAGTGACTCTTTTCATCATGAAAAATAATCGGGAATCTTGAAGTAATTTTTTAAGTGTTTGAAGTGATTGTGATGCCAGAAAAAAAAAAAAAAAAAAAAAAAAAAAAAACGTTCTGCCATAGAACCCGGGATATAACGAGAAAAAGGCTTTGTCTACCGGAACGAATTAAGAAGTTTCCATATGTTAGAATTTGCCAAGTTTTGGCTGGGCTATGGGCTTTTTATTGAGGCAAACAATACAAATGGGCATAATGAGATACTTGACAATATTGTGTTCCAATTTGTCCCACTGGATTGTTTTGTTATAAGATGTTTGGACATGGATGATCCGGGTGCTATTCGCCTATTGTTTTTAATACTTTAAGAACCACGAGTGTTTATCGGATTCGAAAATATTACCTCATCTCTCAAAAAAAATAAAAAATTATTACCTTTAAACCACGATTATTTTTCGGGAGAATATACTACTTACGTTACTTCTTCCTTACAACGTCAATGTAAGTGAATTTTTTTACATAATAGACGAAACGGCGAGAAACATCAATGACACTGACGTTCTTGTACAAAAAATGCATTTGTGAACAATGATGTTTCTACACGTGTGGTATCTCGCGGAAATAATTTTATTATTGCCCTCAAAAAAAATAAATTATTATTGAATAAAACCAACCAAATCGAAGTAAACCTAACCGTAAAGATGGTTTTAGTAAATTACAAATCCGAATCAAGCTAAAACCAAACCAAGCACGGACACAACAGATACAGTTGTCGGTTTTGGACATTCTTAAGATTCTACAAACCTAAAATTTTGATTTTTTTTTTTTAAAACCTCCGGTATCTGGAACCCACTGGTCCGAATAATTAATTCGGAGTTCGGCTCGGATCGAGTCTGTAGAGTCTGACTCTTACATAAGGATAAGGTCTGACCAAAAGCTCTTTCAACATGACGCCTCAGAGGAGAATCGAATCGATTATCTCTCTAGACATTCTCAAGCTACTTGATTTAAATTTTGATTTTAATGGAAAAAAAAAAACCTTAAAACCACAACAAATTGAAGTGTAAACACAGCCACATACATTGTTATCACGTTCATTTAATTTATTTTCTTTTCCTCCATGATGAATGTATGCTTTATAAGGAAGGACGTATCGAATTGTGGTCCAATAATGACAAATGTAGAGAGGTATTCTCATTTTGAGGGGAAGTTATTGTGTGCTGAGGGAATTTGAGATGAAATGGTGAAACGATCAGAGTTTAAATATAGAATAAAACTGTGTGGTCTGAGAAGTGCCATACGGTGTCTCCACACCGCGTGTGGAGACACCACACAATAACTTTCCCAGTTTAAGAGGAAATACTTGTGTGGAGAGGAATTTTGAGATGAAGTAACGGGTGAAACGATCAGAACTACACAATTTAAAGAGAAAATAAAACTGTATGGTATGTGTGTCTTCACACGTGTCTACACACCGTATGGAAACACTACACAAGAACCACCCATTTTGAGAAGTCAGTGAGTTGTTTAATTTCGCTTTCCATAAATATGTGGTACTCCTTTTATGTTTGTTTAGTCAATTCTCTACCGATCAATATAGGGAAAAAAAAATATGGGTCTTCCTTGTAGCTAGTACATGTATGTGGGTCTCACTGATGAATCGTTACATCATTTGTTTATGAATTTGGACATAAAACACTCTTATTCATTCATCATTTTTGTATCATCCTTTTCTTATTTTAGTGAAAACGAAAAGAAATCTAAAGAAACCAACAAAAAGAAGGTTAAACAATATTTTTGATCGAGAAAATATAAGATCAGGTCACTGTAGCACCTTATATTTCGTTTTAGATGAGGTCAGATCTGATATTTTTTTTTAGGTTCCACGTCCAAATTCTAGGCGCTTTCATCCAAATGTGTCCAATTGTGGTATAAATACCGTCCAAAATGAAACCCATGCCAAAAAGGACGGATTCGTCTAAATTAGGACGGATTCCTAACATAGCTAGGTTAAGAGATAATTGAGCATGCCATGACGTTGTTAGGATCTCATAGAGTCCTTTATGGCCCTGACCTGTAAATGGACCTTTATAAGCTTCTAAAATATCTTTCAAACAATGACCAATGCCCCAATTGGTCCTATACATGTGACCCGCTATCGGAAAAGAATTGCAATAGCTAAATGATGATGTGCAATATCGGTGAGCCACGACCCCCGATTCTTGGATCTAATCCTCCACGAAAAGTAAGAAATTCCGCATATTTGGACCAATTCGGGGTGAAAAATGGAGTTGCTCCCTCGGCAAAACTAGGATAAAGTTGAGCCAAAAGATCTCGATTCAAGATAAATTCATAAGGAAGTGGTATCTCTTAGGATCAACTCCGGCGTTTAGAAATTGGTTAATTGGTAAAGATACATGTATTTGATGTCCCGCCCAAGAGAGAGATCCAAGGCCTAAGTAGCCCTGCTAAATGATGATTCAACATAGATTCTACATCTTGAAACCAAGCCAACTTTGGAGTCGCTTTATGATAGTGAAACCAACCAAAGCAAAAAGCATTAACGCGCAAAGACCAATGCACCAAATTGCCGTACAATATAGTTGTAATTCACTCGTTATTCCGGATGCTCGCCAAATCCGAAAAAAACCGAGAGGTTATTTGTATTCCTCGGAAACCCCCGCCCACATCACCATTCAATATTTCCCGGCCAACTATTGGCCAAACCACTGGGCACTAGGCCCAATGTGAGTTGGATCGCTTAGCCATGCTTCATAATTGGAAAAACGAGCACCGTGGAAATACATGCCGCTCACCCACGAAAGATGATGGAGAGTTGGCCGAAATGAGCACTAAATACTTTTCGAGAGATCTCCTCCAAATCACCGGTATGACTATCGAAATCGTGAGCATCGCATATAGGTTCCGGATCCAAGTGGTAGTATCGGGTAATTTAGCTATTGTTCTTGAGAAATGGCCCGGTTTGGCCCATTCCTCAAAAGAAGTTTTTATGGGATCCCTATCTACCAAAATTTTTACTTCGGTTCCGGCGAACGAATAATCATTGAGTCCTCCTCTTTCCGGACAACACATACAAAGAGACCCGCCAACGGTAAAATAAAAGAATTAGTGAACCTTTAAGAGATATTTCTATAATTATTAAATTTCCCTTCCAGTCTTTCATCGCTCACCTATCAATTTTATTTAGTTATTCACTAGAATAATTATGATCTGGAAGTTAATCCAAGGCAAGTGTTCGGATCTATTATGACATATCCATGAGGCGCTCAACGGACCTTTTGAATCTTATAAAACCCTTTTTAGACTTTGGATTGATGTAAAAACCACTTTTTGCTTTGTGTAACCTAGAGTCATATCTCAATTCGAAGTTCTTAGATAGAGCGGCTTCAGTTCTTACATAGATAATATTAATTATTCTATTCAAAATCATTGCAAATCAGAAATCGCGCGAGTCTTTATTACTAAGAGACATCCCGGTATATAAAATTTTAGTTAGACACTCGAAAGTTAAGTTTCTTAGATTCCCTTTTCTATTCATTTTTAATAATTTTAATAACATTAATGATAAATAATATAAAGGGTAGGTTTTGGATTCTATCTGTGTATTCCTATTTATCCCTACAAAATACCAGATAAAATAGAACACTTAAAAGTAAAAAGGATATAATGAAATTTTTTGTTCATGCAAAAGGAATAATAAATTTTTTTATTTCACTGAATGGGGCCAAGAAACAATTAATTTTAAGAAAAATGATAGAAGAGTATATACTATCTATAACTAAAAAAAAAATGTAAATCTTTTAATTTGAATTTTTTTTTAATACTAAATTAAAATTAAACAATGAAACATTAAACAAAGGGCTTCATTCATCTTTTATTTTTATATTTTTATTCGAAACGCCTCGTGATCTTCAACCAATTATGGGGTTCAATATAATTATCAGGAGTAAGCGCTATAGCTTGTTTCCAATACTCAGCGGCTTGATCGAACCAAGCTTCCGCGATTTCCGAATCTCCTTGTCGAACGGCTGTTCTCCACGGTCGAATAGGTAAGTCAATTCCTTCCTTTAGAACCGTACTTGAGAGTTTCCTGGCTCATACGGCTCATTAATCAATTCTTTTATCTATATAATTTCTTTTATTTGGGTTAACTAAAAGAGGTTAACGTCTAAATTATACGAATTCCGTCTAAATGTAGACGGAAATAGTGGTCTTTATAAAATTGGACGGATTTCGTCCAATTTCGACGGAATTTGTGCTGCGCTTCGTCGAAATGACACTCGCTTCGTCCAAACTGAAACTCGTCTCGTCCGATTTGAAAAACCCTAGCCTATTCTCGCTTTGTCTTCTTCCTCCTTCCCCATTTCATTCTGAACAACGAGAACGCCCAAATTTCTTCCAAATTACAGAGCCAAAAAAATTTGGAACAGGAGTGGTTTAAAATTGGAACGGTATCATCACAATGGCTCATCCTAATGAAGAAGCACCTCTTATAGAAGCACATCTTGTAAGTCATTTACGGTTTATTAGTTTTAATTTCGAAAATTTTATTGTATACATTCGAAATTTTAATGTTTGATAGTGTTATATTTTATTTTTTGATTTGAATCCATGTATGGAATTAATGTATGATAGTGTTGCATTTATGATTTAGATTTTTTTATTCGTATTAATGGATAATTCATGTATGCAATATGTATGATAGTGTTAGTTTATTTATTCGAAAAAATGTATGATAGTGTTAATGCTCGATTATTTTGTAAATGATAGTGATTATTTGTGATTCAAATTATAGCGATGCATGATAGTATGATAATGTGGAGAAAATGTATGGTAGTGTAGACAATTTTTTAGATTGGAATTAATGTATGATAGTGTCATATGTATGATAGTATAGTTTATGATTCGAATAATGTATGGTACTGCTCATAGTGTTGTTTTGTTTTGAAATGAGTAGTATAAATACCTGAATTTTGACATGTGTAGTATTGTATGTTTTAGGTAATTTTGAAAGTGATTTTGACATTTGTAGTATTGTATGCCTTAATTTTGACATGTGTATTGAAAATTTGTAGTATGTAATGCCTTAGTTAATTTTGAAATGTGTAAGATGGTGCATCTTTTGAAATAACACACGAAGGGGAAATTAACCGTTACGGGCTATCACAATGAAAAATGAAAATGTCCATGATTTAATAAAGAATAAATCTATGATTAAAAAACATGAAACAAACGACAAATAAATGTTGTTTGAAATTACAAAAAGAAAAATCTCGACCTATTTTATGGTATGCCTCGACCTGATGAGGTTATTAGAAATGCATGCATCCCTAGGGCGTTTTCGATTCCTTCTGATCCGATTTGTCGGCCTAATCCCCAGGCTTTGTATTGAGGCTCCTTATATAGCGTAGCTCGTAGAAAATTTCATTAGTTCTGCTCAATAGAGTATCTTTTCCCGTTCTTAGCAGCTTGGTAAAGCCTCTGCCGCAAGTGAGGCATCCGTTAGATCGAAAATATAAGCTCTGTTCTGTTGGCTCTGTCCAGCATTTGTTCTCCCACGTCATCATAAAATATTCTATGACGTTGATAAAAACAATATTCTCTTCTATCACCTCCCGTATATATATATATATATGTATGTATATTACAAGGCTCCCATATATACATATATACATATACATATATACACATATATACATATATATATATATATATATATATATATATATATATATATATATATATATATATATATATATATATATATATATATATATATATATATACACACACACACATATATGCATATACACATATATACATATACATATATACACATATATACATGTACATATACATATATACATGTACATATACATGTATATATATATATACACATATATACATATACAGATATACACAAAACACATATACATATATACACATATACACACACACACACACACATATATATATATATATACACACTAAAACAGTGACCTAAATTTATGATTTCTCATATGTATATGTACATACTTATATATATGTTTACACACATTATTGTTCGAGTATGTATAATTTCTCACATGTATATATACATACCGATATATATGTTAGTTATAAACTTATATGTGTGTGTGTGTGTGTATATATATATATATATATATATATATATATATATATATTCTACCACTAAGCAATGCAACACTAAATATGTATATAGTTATATAACAATTTTCTAATGACTCGCAGCTTTCCGTTGCTGGGCCCCATGGAGAATTCATTCATTCACGTGAAAAATTGTTTGACGGCCAACTGAGGTTCCATGCGGAAAAGATTATCTTACAACGACTAAAATCCTTATTGGCCGAGTATCGTACACCACAAAAAGTTGACTTGTTTGAAAGATTGAAGAGTACAGTGTTTGGTCGGTTTATTGATTTTTATGAGCTTAACTAGGAGTACAAGGGGTGGCTTATACTATTCATGTATTTCCAGACGGTTTATCCAGACCGCGACAACGAACTTCATTTTAAGGTTGGCGAGTGAAGTTTGGAAAAAGAGAGTTTGCAATGATGATGGGTATAGATTTGGAGATTTGAATGTTCAATTGACTGGAAGTCAATGTGTTTTGTTGCACCTTGTGAACTTAAGGATTGCGCATCGACTTTCACGTTGGTAAAAATCGAAGCAGCGATTAAGTCAAAGAAATCTGACATTGAAACTGTATATCGGATGTGTTTGGTGTACCTAATTTATGGCCTACTAATCGGACAAGACCCTGGATTAGTAATACCAAGCCATATTTTTTATATTGTTGACAACCTACAACTTGTCGAGACTTTTCCATGGGGGGAGTATTTGTTTCAGAATTTGATCTGGAATGGCGTAAGATAGTAAATGCGTGTAGTTTACTTGGACCTAGGGATAATGGGAAACCGCAAAGCCAATAGTATCCGGTTGTTTGTACGCGTTACAATTGTGGTCTTTTCATGCCATGCCGAACCTTATTATGAAGGGGAAATTCACATCGGTGAGAGACGGACATGCTAATGATCTTCCAGCTATGTTGAGATGGAAATGTTTGAAAGGTGGGGTGTATTCTGATAAATTGAGCTCCAAAGACGATAGTCCATGGGTATGTACCGTATTTTCAATTCTATCAGTCTACATTTTCAGCAATACTTTTAATATATTGTATCTAAAAACGTGTTTTTTTTTCTATATACAGAATGGAATTCCCGATGATGTTTTGAGAAGCGCTGCTGACAAAGAGTTTGTAATTTCATTGGGGTTGTCGGCAGCAGAGGTTACAGCTCCACCTCGTTTATTACCCGTCCCTCCCTTCGTAGCCCCGCCCCCTTTCAATGATCCGGCCCATGCCCCTAGTTCGAGACATGTTTCCCATGGCCTCGTACGTGAGCGTCCAAAAATCGATTATAAGTACGTGCGACATAGCCAATCCCGTCGTGTGGATGCCCCTTCTACATCCGCACACCCTCAGGGTAACCTACAAGAGGATATAGGCGATGATAGTGTACTTATTGTCGGCGGTGTGCGGTTGGATTCATTGATGCCAATAATTAATCGTATAGTCCAAAAAGAGTTAGAAAAAACTAGTTCTGAGTTAAGAGACGTGAAGGCTCGGTTAAGTGAAGCGATGACTAAGTTGAGTGAAACGAATGTTGAGTTAAGTGAAGTGAAAGCTGAAGTAGGGGTCTGAAAAGTCTGGCCGAGAGACAGGTTCGAAATAACTCCTAAATGCAAATTTCATTCAGCTGTCTTGTTAACATAAATTTATATTCACACTCTTCCCTTTAACTAACATGGGACATTGAGGCCGAGGACAACTGTATCAGAAGGCTCCCGTGGTAGTGAGTCACATCCCAACAGTACCCAAAGCACACCAGTCACCGCAAGGGAGCCGTCTTCAGTTCCACAAGGCAACCGTGATACTGAGACACCTCGAGGCTATGACACAAATGCGGCCCATGTATGAATCAACTCTTAAATAGAATTTCCACTGAGTTGCATTGTTAACATAAATTTTCATCTGACAGTCTTTATTTAATTTACAGGGTACACCAGGCACTGTTGGAAAGGTGTCATAAACCCTATCGGGTTGGACCGGATCCGATCGGGTCGGGTCATTTACAGTCTATTTAGTTCATGTAATAACTTTATTATGATTAATAAAAGCACTTATGTTATTATATATTGTTTATCTTCATGTTATTTGTTGTACATATATAGTAACGTCCCTAGTATCAATCTGTGATAGAGAAACCATGATAGTGATTATGGTTGATGAGATCTCTAATCACTATAACAATGTTGGTACTTAAATGTCTCTAGTCTTACATATTATCAAATGGGACATTGATAGTATAATCAGACTAGCACGTATTGGATGTCCTCTATCTTTTAGAAGATAGGTATAGATATCGTCTATCGAAGTGTAGAGACACTTGGACTGTACGTGGACGTGTATTAGAGAATGCGTACGTTAGACTGACCCACTTACATTAAGTGTCACACTATGTGGCGGTTGTGTAATTATCCTTTTGACCGGAGTCTTCATGGCATCACGGTGTGGATTGTCATGCTTTGACACTATTGAGATTTCCCCTAGCCACGGGGCGATCATGCGGTAGTGATTGGGTATGATATTGAAGCATGCGGAGTATACATGATTGGTCGTCCGGGAATCGCGTATCCTATGATTGGGATCGAATATCCGAAATGGCCTTCTTATAAGGAATGTCTAGATCTCGAGAATCTTTGCAAAGTGGGAGTAAATGTGTTATCCCGAGAGAGCATGATATCCAGATTATAAGATACGATCGTTAATGTATTGACACTCGAGATACGATCGTATGGATATTAACGATAGGATTGTAAGTTACACGGTAACTGCTTCACATGAAAGGTAGTAGTCGTTGCTTTTGACTCTTCCGATGATTGGGGGTCACGGTGTGTTGCTAGACGCTATTCCGTAATCGTTAGGCATGAAGGGCATTTTAGTAATTTGCACTTTGTGTCTACGGCCAACATATTCGGAAGCCTATCGGGTCACACACATATGAACATCGAGTCGGATTAAAATGCGATTATAGTTGATAACCAAATAAGGAAAGTTTATCTCTAGACTATAAAGAAAATAGTGGTAAATTAATATGGTGGTATTTATTTATTATGAATAAATAAAATACAAGATATTAATTATATACAAATTATATTAATTAAAGAATATTCCGGAAGTCATTTAGTTGACTGTAGGGGCGCCACTTTTGATGTGTATAAGATACACTTGGATTGTGCACTTTAATTAATAATATTGACATAATATTAATATAAGATATTAATTGATTTTGGAAAAATAGATTTATGGTAATAAGATAATTATATTCAATATAAGATATTGGCAAAATTAATTATATTAAAAGAGATAAATCAATCTAATTGATTTTCCTTATTTTATTGGGAAAAAGTTTTCTTTTCCTCCACACAACATAGGGGCGCCACTTTGCCTATATAAAGGAAGTGGGTGTCAAGTTCTTTTGTACATCACACAATTGCAAGAGCTCATAGTTCTTGTGTAAAATAGAGCAACCTATAGTGAGTTTGTGAGGGAAGAAAAGGGCCGGTCTAGCAACCGGAGTTTTTCCGATAGCAATCCAAGGAGGATTCCGGCGAGGAGTTCGTGTGGATTAGCGATAGAGGCCGGACGCGTGGACGGCTTGCGCACTGTACTACTCTCCGTTGACGGTCAAAGCGACGATCTTATAGATCATCATGGTATAACCCTCAAACTACTTAATGTGTTTATTACATTAAATGAAGAACGATCTAGAAAAAGGAAATCAAATTTTAAATTCCGCTGCGTTAAACAAGTGATTTCCTAACAGACACTGCTCAGCCGGTATCAGGGTCCCAAGCTGGGCTGTCTTCAGGTCCACAAGGCACACCATCCGTTCAGGGTCTACCCCCTGAGACAGAGCAAAGCACCCATCTTGATCCATTGAGTGATGATTTTTTGTTTGAGTGTGCTGGTCTAGGTAGAGAATTCGATATTAGAGCCGCTGATGAGATTGATTATGTGGATCCGGAGATCATTTCGACGGAAACTGGCACTCTTTTAGGACACCAAGCGATGCCAGGTATAAATAGAATGATGGGGAGGGGGAGAGGGAACTATAGAGAGCCTGTTATTAAAAAAAAAATGTCCCTTCGATCGACCGTGAGGCAAACTGAGTATGTTGAAAAGGCTAATACCCAGTGGATTTAGCCTAAAAAACGGCCTGAGGACGATAGGTACACACCCGGCCAGAGGACTATCGATGAGGACCTAAAAGAACTGAAAAAATGGTTGGGATCAAAACTAGGTGATAGAAGCAAGTTATTAGTATGAGGGATGAAATCCGACGACGAAATCTTATCTTACCCCGAGGATCGAGATTTCTTCAGCTGTATTTTGTTTGAAGGTTATCAGTTATATTCGCAGGTAAACTCATTTAAACTTGTATTCGAATTTCTTTAACATGTATTACGGTTTTTTATTTATCGTAATATTGTGACTGGGTAATAAAATTTTGCAGCACATTGACGCGTATGTGGGACTGTGGAATGCTCGTATGGCAGCTCACTCTGATAAGTATGAAAAATATGCGAGATTGTGTTATTTCTCATTCGCAAGTACTATTGTGCCTGAATTAGAGAAATGGGATGGTGACATGAATGTGGTGGTTCCAGCTGTTTTGACATTAGAAGCTGCTACATGGACAAAGAAAACAATCTCCTATGCTATCTGGATGATTAACGAGCAGCATTGGGTGCTTGTGCGCATGTCAATTAGTGAATGGACAATAACGGTGCACGACAGCCTATACGGATACGGTGACTCGGACCACATTGACCTGATCATACAGAAATGGGCTCGATACATGAGGTTACTGTTATCGACATCACAAGAATGCAGGACAATACAATGGATGATCCATCCATCTCAAACACAATTCTTTACAGTGCGGCACGACGAGACTGGATGTCCACAGACGGAGTAGTGGTACGTATAAAACCTTATTCAGATTTGTTAATTTCAAACATTCAGTTGTAAAATTTATGGCTTTAATATGCAGGGAACATTGTGCGTTATTCACCCTGAAGACTATGGAGCTTATAATCATCAATGACGCAAGCGTATTTGAGCTCAATGATGAAACTTTTCACAGGCTCAAGACCAAAATGGCCGTAGATCTATTTTGTCAACGTATATCGGTGTAATTTGTACATTAGATGTTCGGAAGTCGTAACATTTATTTTGGTTTTATCTCAACTTATGGCGTTGTCATATTTATATTATAAATTTTGTTTTCTTTTTAGATCGAAGCAGGGTTTTTTTATATTAGTTCGAATATTATGAATTCAGTAAAAAAAACGAATATATAAGTTGGTACTTAAAGACTATTGTTTTTGATAATCCACCCATCCTCGAAGCAAACATAGTGGATTGATTCGCTGAGTTCTAATTGATTCGCTCACTCTATGCTCAGGCGGAGGAATACGATGAGTTCTTATTGATTCGGGAACAATCCAATCATCCTCGAAGCAAACGTAGTGGATAGGAAATGATAAGTATTAAAAGCAAACCTAGTTTACAAAATAAAAAGAAAGAGTAATGATACATTGGCTTACACACGGGGCTTACAATCATAAAAATAAAGAGTAATGATACATTGAGATAACATTAAGACGACGCTTAAATAAACCAAGGGTGGTCATTAAATACGATAGGTGGGGTTTGCCAAACTATGTCATTCGTGTCATTTTCCGGTACCCTAAAGCTTCTGGCCATGGTCGTGATAAGAAATGGGAAAAAGATATAACCATCACCATGTCTCCCCCTCGCTATCCTGTTAACCCTATCCACGATGTATCTTCCCACGTTAACTCGATGATATAAAACTGCGTATGCAAGGATGTACATATCCAAGTTTGATAGAACGTGATGTATGGTACCGTGGATGCGATTCGCAAGAAACATAAGCATGACACGTACCCACTTGGTCATATTGACCTTCGGGGTCTTATGAAGGATACAAGCTAGTGGGAGCCTTTGAGTAATAGACATTTTTTCTAATGACTACTCGAAACGCCGATTAGTTTATCTAAATATTTGGAGGAATCTCTGATATTACCAGAGAAACGAGTATTCCATGCTCAGATATTGGCTGTAGCATAGTTTTGGCACTGATGCTCAGCCTGCCTCCGAGTGAAATGATATCACTGAAAGGACAAACCATGTATTGCCTTGTATAGTCATTGATATGTTACGATACACTACTTAACTCAATTAAGATATTGATTGCAAAATAAACGGTTTACATTGTTATGTAATACCGAGAATTCTACCTAGAAGATGCTTATGAATTTGTGGATAAGGAGTGAAGTAAATTTACTCCACTTCCGCAAACAGAGGCATTTAGCATTTATGCTTAAAGGTAGGACTGAAGATTTTGCATACATGTTCAGATTGACTGATCGTGAAATATCTTAATACAATGAGTGAATGTTGGTTATAAGATTCTGAAGATCGGATAATGACGGTTGTACTGTCGCACCCTTTCTGAAAGAATGTTTAAATAACAACCTTGGACCTTGAAGTAAATATACTCAAGGAGTTACTATCTGATTTAATCAGACCACATCCAACATTGGTTGTTGGGGATTACGCTGATTAATACTGCCGAACTAGATCAGAATATCAATCCACCCAAAAGCAGTGGGAGTATGGTCTAACCATTGACCCGCTCTGATTATGTAGTCCTTACAGCCTGCTTGGGGTGATCGATCACCTATGGTCCTTCTGGAAGGACTGTATAGGATTCTGACAATAGGAGGTTGGTTTAAAGCCATAAACCTGTAAATGGATTTTTGGTATTCCAGGTCTGTTCACACTCTTGTAGAACCGCATGAGTGTCTCAGGCCCAGTGGGAGTAATTGGATCTACATGGAAAAGAGTCGAATGAATAGGAAAGTTTATCTTTTCAATGCAAAACTAAGTGGTCTATGGGTAATTCCCTGAGAAGTAGAGAGTTAACCAGGGGTGATGCCCTGAAACTCTCTCGCCACTCGGCCTAGCTTGACATCTTGGAAAGCAGAAAGTTCAATAGGGGTGATGCCCTGAATATTTTCTTGCCAAACAACGGAGTCTGATCTCATTCGGAACAGAAGGGTTTTAGCTTAAAGCCAATGACAGATTGACTGCCTATGCTTATATCCATTGGTGGATTAAAGCAAACCTCTAGGTCATTAAAAGTCACATGTTTTAAATGTGTGGGTTTGACTAGAATATTGATGAGTCTTTTGTAGACCAAAGAATCAATATTGGTTAAAGTAGTAAACATTAGTGTAAATAAAAGATAACACTGCAACAGTTGAAAACAACATGGGTGTGTTGTCTGGAGTCAGAAACTGACAAGCCAAAGATTCTCTGAATTAGAGAAGTGGACTATATTCTTAGAAATCGATTCGGTCAAATTCATAAGAACAAGTTGTTGGCAATATCCCATGCATCTTATTGGTTACGATGATGATGCATTTTCGAATGCTTGATTCAACAAAAGGTTTCATACACAACCCCTCACGGAATAATTCTCTCAAATCTTTAGATATAGAGAAAATGGGATAAGTTCTCTTTTGGATAGAGAATGTTAGATTATTAAAAGTCAATTGTAATCGAATCTTGGATTTGAGTATTGATAGCAGTATATGACGTGGCCTTTTCTAGTGCTATTCCAGTCATTAACCGACAGTGTATCGGGTCAAACTGTAGTGCTAGTATGGTGAGTCAGGTGTCGAATCCTCAGGGAAACTTATGGTAATTCAAAGTGTGGCTAAACACCAAGAAGCTATTATTAACTCAATCTAAGTCGCAATCTTTCTTTTTTCTATTTAGTAACCTTAAAACAGTAAATAAATGCATAAAACTAAAACAGATATATATATAGATAAAAAAATAAATATATAAGCATATAGAAATACAAATATATATATATAGATATAAATATATATAGGTACCAATACAATATATAAGATATAAATACTAGTAATATTATTAGAAACTAGCCAAGAATATGTCACTGAATCAGTATCTCTTTTTAGTAGAAATAGATGTGCTCGATCTTTCCTTAATTTAAGGTGAATCAATTATATGTGAATCGGTGTATTCCTAAGCTAGACAACTCCTCCTCACACGAGCGTATGAAATTGTCATATGTCAAATTGTCATCGTTTAATCTCCACAACCGCCCCATGCTAATCTCGTTAGTACGAGCAGTGTACCGAGTACAAATCTACCCCGGATAAAAGAGGTTATTCCATTTGTCAGACGGCCGATGTTATTCAAAAGGCTCCGGTTGTCAGGCGGATCGATTTAACTTTCCGGTGTTAGTTTCAATTAAACCATTGATTTTAACATTATTATGATCTTGAACACAAATTTAATAAGATTCATCTTTCCCAAGACAAATCGCCCCGGGTAGGAAATCGGATTCCGTTGTCACGTTTTCACTCGGCCAATTTTACCCTCCGGTTTTTCTATCCTTTATCTCATATCCTAACTTCTCTCGGTTAGTTCATCATTAGGTTATATGTTGCGATTCATCTTGGTTAATTACGTCAATCCGAATATTATCAATACGTTGCAAGATAGAAAAAGATTCATTATAATCGATTTTAATTCAATTTTAACATAGTCATCATCTATTTCCCTAAAAAGATAAACTAATTCAATTTCATATCTTGGCTAGATATAGAGTTAGCCTAATATCATTATAACTAATAGATAGATACTAATAACAACAAACAAACATAAATACATTAAAAAGTTACCGGATTACAATTGTAGCGTCAGAGCCGTATTCTCCGGAAATAACAACTCCTTTAGCAACAACGAGCCTTGATAATCCTTCTAAGTACTAAAACGATACTTATACTACATTATTATTTCGACAGAGTGTCGTTTACGGTATTTACAGAACTACAAACTATATTAAGATAATATATATATATATAGAAGTGATATATATATATATATATATATATATATTGGTACAACTCCATCAGGCTGCAAATGAGGAGTATTTATAGAGTGCAACACAAGGCCGGCGCGGGCCGGTGTAGTACCGGCGCGGGCCGGTGCAACAGTGGAGACTCTCTCCTGACAGTCCCCATGTGCTGGTGGCAGAGAGATTCCGGCTCGGGCCGGGTTTTTTCGGTTCGGGCCGGATCTTGAAAAATATCTTTCTTCCGTTTCTTACTGTTTCGGTTTTAATCCTTCAGTTTTCCATCACACGTACCCTGAAACAGTCAAAAACACGAGCCACAGTAATTTTGATCATAAAAACTATAAGTTTTACTAAAATTATAACGATAATATCTATTTATAACGATTTCAATTTTTATGTGTTTTTAGATATATTTTTATAGAATTTATACGATATTATCGTAAATACGATATAAAAAGTCATATAATATGGTTATATTTTTATCATACATCAACTACTCCCCACTTAGCTTTTGAACGTCCTCGAGCAAAATAAGCGATAATATATAAACTGTTATAATGCAAACAATATAGTTCTTCTAGACTAAATTTCTAATTTAGTAATGCATGCTGTCAACATTATAATAATATAAATTTTATCTATCTAAGATTATTAAAAAAATAAAAAGTGTGTATAACTTAATAAACTAGTTATAAAATATTATTTAAATGAAATTCTACATGAATTACTTAATAACTATAAAATAAAATACTTAGAAAAATTTTGTAATCGCCACTGTATGAAATTTCGGAATCAAGGACTAAGTCACGTAGTTGGCAAAATGGCTTATAACGTTCAGGCTCAGGGTGTTTGGCTAATCAACAGGATAACAAAGGGAAATCAAAAGAAAATAGAGGCAAGTCGTACGTACTTACACCTTCAACTTCTGATCAAAAAAATACCTTGATTAGTAACATCCTGACACTTGTTTTTTTTTTTTTTTTTTTAATAACAACAAACAAACATATCCGAACCAGAATCGACTATCTTTCAAGTGTCATGAGGTGAGTACGGATACATCAGCACTTAATTATTCCAACTTTTTCTTTTTCTAGAGAATAACATTTTTTGAAAACAGATTGCCTTCCGAATAATATTTATTCCAATCTCAGCATATACCATTATTGAATTTCGATGTCGTCACCGCTATCCATAAGTACATACTAAACCTGCGGGATTTCAAGGAAATGTAGACCAATTTAAGTTAAGGGTCGGTTATATCTAGTTAATCATAATGGCTAATTTCGAGTGAGGTCTTGATCACTGCGCAAGGTGAGGTGGGGACAAAAATTGGAAATTACGTTCGGGTAGGCTTATTTGGCCATAGTTAGTCAAAGTAATGCCAAAAATCTCATCATTCCTAATCCGATTCCAAATTCATACTTGTCTTGAAAAGAAAATCATTCTAAAATTTTATTATAATTAAAAGTAACTTTTGTCTCATTCCATAAAATAATATTTCATACTATTTATCTAGGTATACATACTTAAAATCTTGATAAAAATCTAACATAGATATAAATAATATAGAAATAATATATCGAGATTACTTTACTTAATTAAAATTTTATTCTATCCAATTATGTCATTTTTATTATAATGATTATATATTATTTCGTTTATTTCCTTAAGATTGATTAAACTAAGTGCATCAGTATTTGATATATTAAATTTATTTTATTTACTAACCAATCTCTACTCCCCACTTACGAATTGACATCGTCTCGATGTGTAATGAGTAGTAAAAAGTTGGTTTAGGACTTAAAATAAATTTTTTAATGGGTGAATATTGTTACGTGTCATATAGATTAGCGTTTATATAATATAGCATAAAAAAAACATTAACACCAACAAATATATTACAATATTAAAAAGTACAAGTTAACTACTAAATACTACTATAAACTAAAACTAAGTTAATCTAAGTTATGATTAAACTAATTTATTCTAAGTTAATTTATTCTACCATTATTATTACCTTTGATATTCCTTATAACTATCATAACTATCTAATTTTCTCCACTTGAAGATCCTCCCGGAATATCGACCGGTAGTAGCCCTACCCGAGGAAGGCGAATTTGGAAAGTACTCATCCGTCGCTCTTTCCGGTACCCTAGCCAAACGAACACTTATTCTGGAAATCAGCCATGCAAAAGGCATAGGCTGACGGATCGGTCTGCTTCCAAATGCAAAACTAACAGCTGCTTTCTGAATCAATATTCCCCAATCTATAACATCCCCGCTCGTTATAGCATACAATAGTAACAATTCATCATCACTGATTTCCGAGAAATCATCAGTTGGATAAACTCGTGAATTGATGAAACGTTTCCAGGTTCTCAAATGGGGAAGTAAAGCGGCAGTGGAGACATCTCTATCCCTATTATAATGTTGGAATAAAACTTGATAAGATTCCGAACATTTGTTAATAAATCCTTCAGCGGTGTCAAGTCTCCACTGATACTCATAATGACTAGAGGGTGATGTTTGGACCGGTGGTATATGAAAAATTTGATTGATTATGGTAGAAGTAAAAGGAACAACCAGTACCTCTAATGCTAACAGATCGTAACGACTCTGAGAGTACTAGCCTCTCGCAAGTACCGAGTAAAACTCTCTTACCATTGTAACATTAATTTTTCCTCCGGGCATACGACAAAAATAGTCCCACCCATCCGCTTCCATTCTTATGAATGCCCAATTATCCACTTTTCTAAAATTTAGACCTCTTTCAACCAAGACCGGTGATTGGTTGAAATTACTCAAAAAGGGTTTGGATTTGCTTCATTCATATAATTGTAAGGGATGGGGTGGAAAAACGGATAATGTGAATTAGGGAGTACGGAGTTTGGGTATGCGGAGGAGAATAACATCGTTAACCGACGAATGATCGGACATTTTATACGGAATATATAAGAAAACGAGAGACTAAAGAAGTGAATTGGCAAATTGAGGAGTGAGCCCTCTGTTTCCTTATATAGAAGTGCCAGAAATAGATAAGAAACAACCTGAATGAGGTCGGTAAAACAGGGGTGAAAAATTCTAATAATACAGAAACAACGTAAAAACGTAAAACTGCGTAGTGTACTAACCACAGAGTACATCAAACCGTCTAAAATAAAAATCAAACCAAAGTATATCGTCATACATCGTAAAATAGGAAAAGTTTACTTAACTACTCATCTCCATCGTAATCCTCATCTTCATCATAAGATGAGTCAAAATGAGCCGAAAAAGATCCAAACATACTAGAAGTAAAATCAGCCCCGAGAGACTGAGTCGTACTAAAATCATAGTTAAACTGTTGTGGATCCACTGACGTAGAAGCTTGAAATGTAGCCTGAGTTTGCCTCGTCGTCATCGTCACCGAACCTTCCAATCCAAACGAGCCGAGACCTGCTGTCACATCTGCTACTGAAGTTACTCCTCCCATGCCCATGGATGCATCAAACGAACCTGTAAACATACTACCATGTCCTACAGATGACGGCATATAGTCCCGGAATAAAGCGGTGGTGGGACGGGTGGAATCCAATACGGCATAGTATATGGGTCGGCCGACTCGAGGGTAACGAGCGAAATCTCTTCATATTTGGGATCTATATTACCGATGAAAGCCCCGTGACCTCTTTGGCCAATCCTAAGATCTTCACCCACTTCCTATCGTTCACAAGCTAAGGCTATATTAGCATCGGTTCTAGCCCGAGCTTGAATCATATCGAAACATAGCCTCTATCCGGCTATTCGGCCCCGAAGTGGATGCGGCCGAGGGATTGCCTAGGAACTCGAGATGTATGAATAGGAGATGGCTGTGGTGGTTGTTGATGTTGCTGGCGGTTAGGATTATTGTAGTTGATTCTACCAGCAGCAAGGCAGTTAGTTTCTGGCCAATAAGTGGAGCAAAAGGTGACATAATCCTATCTGAGGGTAGTATTGGTACTTCATGAAGATCACACAAGGCAGAAATAAGATTAGGGAACGGCAGACGTCCTCCTCGAGTTCTATTCTTAACAAAATCACATGCCTTGGTAAAAATTAACTTCCCTAGATTTATTGGAATGTCATGCACCATAGCCCAGGTCAAAACAACATCCTCACGACCATAAGCACAGAGATGAGTCGAAGGATTAACATTATATCCTATAAATTGCTTGATAGCCCTGATGTCCCTTATACACTGTCCATAAGGAAACCTATTATCCTTCCAAACCGCTCGTGGGATCAAAGGCGACTCGAGCTTCAAATGATTTAGCTAGCGATCTACCAGTGTCTAAATTCCAAACGGTCGATAATCATCATCCTTAAGTATCTCGGGTAACCCATAAATAGAATTTATCATGACGGGATTGAAGGAGACATTAACCGTCCTAAGAGGGATACTTTCTAGATCATCAAGAGTAGCCCTATCATAAGTAGATAAAACGAGAATAAAATTCGGCTACCATTGTGACATTTATGTTACTAGTGCGTTCCATCGCAATTTCCATCCATTCCCTATCTTTGAAGATTTTCTTCACTTCTTCTCCCAAACAAAGTCAAAATCCATACCACGTTCTAAAGTGACCCCGCACTTACCGAAAAATCCATCATAGGCATTTTTAGCTTCAATACTAGCGGTTTTTTCAAAAGAAACGGCTTCTTCAAGTTCGTTAAGGGTCGCGGTTCATGAACCGGTACTACTACAGGTTAT
The DNA here is from genome assembly GCA_036785695.1 of Gentiana straminea. Lineage (NCBI taxonomy): Eukaryota > Viridiplantae > Streptophyta > Magnoliopsida > Gentianales > Gentianaceae > Gentiana > Gentiana straminea. The sequence goes on from JAVUPR010000450.1 coordinate 190,365, forward strand.
CTCGGTTTTCTTTTCTTAGAGCTTCTCCTAGATGATGAGGCCATCTACGATTTTGGTATGACAAAATAACAACAAAAACAACAACAAACAACAAACACAAACAAGTACTTAGACCAAATTATAGGAAAAATAAAAATTAAAATTAAAAACTAAAAGCTTGATAAAAATTAAAATGATTGATATACATATATATATAGTTACCGTAGAGAGCTAGAAAGAGTAGGTAGTTGCCGGAATAGATGGTGGTGCCGCCGAAATGTTGAGAAAAGAGAGGAGCTTTGCTTGAAAAATCTATCCTTTTATCCAATGGTGATGAATTTGTGGAGTGGAATGGAAGAGAAGATGATTAATTAAGTAATTTGGGATAGAAGATTTGGTGAAAAGTGATGAAATTTTTGAAGAGGGGAAAAGGGGTGGGGGTCGGCTTTTTTGGGGTTGAAGAAATGAAGAAGATGAAGATGAAAGTGTGATATTTTTAGGTTATATAGCTAACGAATCGAATCGAACTCCTATCGACTCGAATCGTTAGTAATTACTCGATTCTCCTTTCATTTTTTGTTGTTGTTTTTTTTTTGTGTGTAATAATTTAGATTATATCATAAAAATATTTTTATAAAATCATAAAATTATTTAATGATAAAATAAATTATTACGATTTTTTATAAAAGCTTTTTAAAGAAAATATTTTTGGTATGATAAATTTTAATTCTATCATATAAACCATATATGATCTAATAATAAGTTTATCATAAAATTTTTATGAAATTTTTGAAAATAAATAAAAAAAAACATAAAACTTAATTGAATTCTACTCCCATCATCCTTAAATCTTCAAGATTTCTATAGTAACGGTCCATCAACCTAATTCCTAGAAATGATGCGTTTGAATTCTCTCTTTGTTGTCCATCGGGATTTTCGGATAACCACCTAGTCGTTCCCATCTTAATTACATTCAAACATTCATCCTGGGATTTGGTTGTGCTGTCCCCACATTTTCCATTATGTTCACTTTTGCCACAAATTCTACATCTCTTTAGAAATCTTGCCCTTCTCTTTATAGCACTTCTTGAATTTCCATTACAAAGATCTCTTTCTCGATTTCGCGTATCGTTCCTTGTTCAAGTTAGAAACTAAGGCTTCTATTCTAAAGGCAACATCTTTATCTAAACCTAATTTTAAAAGCAAAATAAAAACTTATATTCTATCTATGAAAGGCATTCCAGGTTCTTTTACGTCTACCCGGTAAAAGACGAAACTACTTAAATTGCATATTAAAAAGTGAATTTAGAAAGATAGTACCCGTAATCGGTTGAGTTTAGAATTCCTGCTTCCTTAATCCGTTGGAGGGTCGTTAAGCAATAATATTTCTTCTGTTTGAGGTATCCCTTCAGTTTCCACGAATAATTTTACCCTGTGGCCATTGGCTATAAAAGTTGTTTTCCCATCAGTTAGTTCAACAGCTCCAGACTTATAGACTTTAGTTACGTCGTAGGGACCTGTCCATCTAGATTTAAGCTTTCCTGGAAACAACTTTAAACGTGAATTGTACAAAAGTACTCGATCACCTACATGGAACTCACGATTATAGATTTTCTTATCATGGAAAGCTTTCGTGCGTTCCTTGTAGATTCAAGCATTTTCATAAGAATCGAGTCGAAACTCATCCAATTTCGTTAATGGCGAAGTAATCTATGATCACCAACAAATGACTTTAGTATCAAAATTTAGGAATTTAATAGCCCACAAAGCTCGGTGTTCTAATTCAACGGGGAGATGACAAGATTTACCAAAAACTAATTTATAAGGAGAACAACCAATTGGTGTTTTAAAGGTCGTTCTATATGCCCATAATGCATCATCTAGTCTTTACGCCAGTTTCTACGATTTGAGTCCACTGTTTTCTCCACGATTCTTTTAATTTCTCTATTAGACACCTCTACCTGTCCACTAGTTTGCGGATGATAGGGTGTTCCTAGCTTATGAGTTACACCATATTTCTCAATTATCTTAGTAAATGGTCGGTTGCAAAAATGTGAACCTCTATCACTAATGATAGCCCTCGGAGTGCCATATCTTGTAAATATATTCTTTTAAGGAACCTTAGCACAACCTTGGTATCGTTAGTGGGAAGAGCTTCAGCTTCTACCCATTTCGAGACATAATCAACCATTACAAGAATAAATCTTTTTCCAAATGATATAGGGAAATGTCCCATGAAATCTATACCCCATACATCAAATAATTCACATTCTAAAATCGGTTGCATAGGCATTTCATGTTTTTTCGATATATTTCCCCATTTTTGACATGATTTACAAGATTTTACATATTTATACGCATCTTTATATAGTGTAGGCCAATAAAAACCACATTGTAAAACTTTAAAAGCGAGTTTTCCATCCTCCATGATGACCTCCTGCCTCACGATCATGACAAAACGATAAAACACTTAAAATCTCACTATCAGGAATACATTTTCTGATTATTCCATCCGAGCATCTTCGGAAAAGATCTGGTTTCTCCCAATAGTAAAACTTTAAGTCGTAAAAGAATTTCTTTTTCTGCTGCCAAGTCCAATGAGACGGAACGTAATTACAGGTAAGATAGTTAACTATATTCCCAAACCATGGTGAATTTTCTTTTAATAGTATTTTATCTTTTAATAATTGCATGGTTAAGGGAGTATCTATCCTAAAAAGTTGTTCATCGTGAAATGAATCTCGTATTTCATTTCCTCTTCCTTCATCATTTTCCATTCTACTTAGATGATCTCGCTACTACATTTTCACTTCCTTTTTTATCCTTGATTTCTATATCAAATTCTTGAAGTAACAAAATCCATCTAAGAAGACGTGGTTTAGCATCTTTCTTACTTAACGATACTTCAATTTGAATGGTACGTATAAATAATAACCTTAGATCCGACAATATACGATCTAAACTTTTCTAAGGCAAATATTACGACCAACAGTTCTTTTTTCGTAGTTGCATAATTAAGTTGAGCCGCATTTAGAGTGTGAGACGCATAGTAAATTGCTTTGAGTACTTTGTTATATCTTTGACCTAAGACGGCTCCTACAAACTAAATCACTTGCATCACACATTATTTCAAACGGTAAATCCCAACGGTGCCACCGATCGGTGCGTAGTCAACTTCGCTTTTAGGGTCTTAAAGGCTTCCATACATTTATCATAAAAGTTAAATGGTACTTCCTTTTCAAGCAAATGACTTAGAGGCTTTGCTATTTTCGAGAAATCTGCAATAAATCTCCTATAAAAACCTGCATGTCCGAGAAATCCTCTCAAAGTTCTTAAATTGACTGGTGGAGGTAACTTTTCGATTACTTCGACTTTAGCCTTATCAACTTCGATACCTACTTCAGAGATTCTATGACCTAGAACAATTCCTTCTGATACCATTAAGTGACATTTTTCCCAGTTTAATACTAAATTGGTATCTTCACAGCGTTGTAACACTCGTTCTAAGTGTGATAAACATTCATCGAAAGAATCTCCATAAACACTAAAGTCATCCATAAAGATTTCTAAGAATTTCTCGACCATGTCAGAAAATATTGCCATCATACATCGCTGAAATGTATTCGGTGCATTACATAAACCAAATGGCATTCGTTTATAAGCAAAAGTTCCATACGGACAAATGAAAGTAGTTTTTTCTCTATCTCCTGCTGCAATGAATATCTGTAAATATCCTGAATAGCCATCTAAGAAACAGTAATATTTATGTCCACTTAATCGTTCCAACATTTGTACGATGAATGGAAGTGGATGATGATCTTTCTTAGTATGTTCATTCAGTTTTCTAAAATCAATACACATTCGATATCCTGTAATTTCCCTTGTCGGAATCCATTCATTTTTATCATTTTCTTTTACCGTGAAACCTCCTTTCTTTGGTACTACTTGAGTTGGACTCACCCATTCACTATCTGATATGGGAAAGATTATCCCCATTTCTAATAGCTTAATAACCTCTTTCTTAACAATGGCTTGTAAATTTGGGTTGAGGCGGCGTTGTGGCTGAATACAAGGTTTAGCTCCCTCATTTAGGATGATCTTATGAACGCATATCTCAGGGCTAATTCCTTGAATATCTGCCACTGTCCATCCAAATGCTTTCTTATGATTTCTTAACATTCTAAGTAATTGATCTTCTTGTTCATTAGTTAAGGTTGATGAAATAATAATCGGTAGTAGATTATCAGTTTCAAGAAAAGCATACTTAAGATTTGTAGGTAGTGGTTTCAACTCCAGATTCCTTGGTGGATCTTCTACTGAAGGTTTTAGAACTGGCCCATCTAGTTCTAATTCCAAATACTTATGCCACGGATGTTTAGAAAACAGCCCCTTATCAAGATAAAGGATCACTTCTTTCATTTCAGTATCATTTTCATCTTCTTTATAGATAGATAATGCTAAACATTCCTCTAGCTTATCTTCATAATCTTGCAATTGGTTATCACAGAGTGTAGATATCTCATCTATAAAAGAACACGATTCTGGTGAATTGTATGGATGATTCATAGCTTTGAAGATATTGAAGGAAACTTCATCTTCGTTAACTCTTAGTATCAGTTCTCCTTTCTGAACATCGATTAATGTTCTTCCCGTTGCTAGAAATGGACGACCTAGAATAATTGGCGCCGAATATCCTTCTTCCATTTCCATTATTACAAAATCTACCGGAAAGTAAAATTTGTCTACTTTAACCAACACGTCCTCGATGACTCCCTTAGGATGTTTAATCGATCTATACGCCATCCGAAGGGTCATTTCGGTATTTGTAAGCTCTCGTATGCCTAGTTTCTTATAATCCTCATAGGACATGAGATTTATACTTGCTCCAAGATCACATAGTACTTTCTTAAACGAAATCCTCCAATCTCACATGGGATTGTAAAACTACTAGGATCTTTAAGTTTAGGAGGCAACTTATGTTGGAGTCCGCAGAGCATTCTTTCATTAAGGCATATATTCTCATATTCTTCTAACCGTTTTTTGTCCGATAGGATATCTTTAAGAAACTTTCCATAGGTAGGCATGTTGATTAGGGCTTCGATAACAGGGATATTGACATGAATATGACGAAAAGTATCAAGGAAACGAGCATACTTCTTATTAGTTTTTATCTTTCTAATTTGATCCTTAGGTGGGTAAGGTAAAGATTCCAAATCTATAACCTTTGGTTCTGAAGTTATACCCTCTTTTCCTTTTTCCTTAAATCTTTGAGTAGTACTTGTTCGCCATGTTTCATTCTCATACGATCTTTTCTTTGAAGCATCTTCTGTATCGATTTTCCCTTTTTCGGTTATTGGCAAATCTTCCTTCTTTTCTTCAGTATTGTTTTCTCTAACATGTTCCTTAAATAAGGTTCTCAGGTCACTGTCCATTGGATTTTTTAGAATCCTAGGAGTTTTAACCCATTCCTTATTCTTACTTTCAGGTTCAACTTTACTATTTTGTTTCAAGAAATCTTCAATAATTTCTTCTTCTTCATCGTAAATTCAAGTTCAACCGAGGTTTCCATATTTGTCTCAATTTTTCCATTTAAATCATTCTCTACTTCATTATCTCCCGAGTTTTCTCGTTCCAAAGTATCTCCACAAAGTTTTCTACTTCTCGTAATAACGACATTTACTTCTCTCGGGTTTCTTTCGGTATTACTTGGTAATCCTCCCGGAGGTCTACTTGTTTTTACGTTCTCCTTCTCTACTCAAATGATCTTCCATATTCCTTATTGATGCTTCTATAGTTCTCATTACGGTATCATGTCCACTTATGGATGTTTTCAACGTACTCATATCCTTAGTGACTGTCCCTATAGAAGTTATCATAGTTTCTACATTTTTAGCTTGAGTAGAAACTACACCCATCATATTTTCCATTAATTTTTCCCATTTATCAACTCCTTCAAGTTGAGTTGAACTTTGAGTGACTGGTATACTTTGAGTAGTATGTTGTGGATACGATCTAGGTAATGATTGTAGGTTCTGATTCGCGGTATCTCCTTGATAAACTTGATTACTATATGAATTCTTATATTGAACTGGATACGGTGGTTGTCCTTGCTTACTAGGGTTTTCAGACCAACGATAAGTAGGGTGATCTCTTCTAATAGCACTAAACGAGTTTGAATACGCGTTGTTCAACTTCTTATGCTATTGTAAAAAACTCACCTCCTCCCTTGAATATCCTTCTGGTTCTTCTTTCCCTAATGACACATTATCATGATTTGAGTAGTCATTTGTTAAATTATTTTCCAAGTTAGCATTCTTACTGGTTTGTAAGCCATCAAATTTCCTACTTAAATTCTCCAAGTATGCTAGAACTTCCGTATTCGATGTACATTCTCCTGCAAATGCTACTTTTCTTGTGCTAGAACCGGTTTCCCACATTCTGTTATTTTTGGAAATCTTTTCTATGGCATCGTAAACTAATTGGGCTTCACTCATCATTAAAGAACCACCACATGCATGATCAACGTCTGCACGTGAGTCTTTCCTCGATTTACGACAGAAAAGTTGGATTTGCATATCTAAGGAATAACCATGATCGGGACAAGCTCTTAATAGTTTCTTAAATCTCTCCCAAGCATTCCCAAGCGTTTTTTCAGATCCTTGTCTAAAGTTAGCAACTTCGACCTTTAACTCCAAATTTCTACCAGGAGTAAAATACTGCTTTAAGAACTCGGTTTGAATCTCCTCCCAACTTGTCAATGAATGATGTGGGAGTGACATAAACCAATCTCGTGCTCTTCCTTTTAAAGAAAAAGGGAACATAGACATCCTTGTTAATTCACGATGAGCACCTTGACTTTTGGCTGTATTACACAATTCTTCGAAAAGATAAAGATGATGATGTGGATTCTCATCATCTTCTCCTAGAAATTGGGCTCTTGTGTCAATTAAACCAAAAAGATGAGATTTTATTTCGAAATTATTTGCTCCTTCATTTGGTAAACGAATTGGATTATTAGTCTGGTTTCTTCTTACGGTCTGATCACGATAGGTCTCGGGTTTGGTAGGTTAGGATTATTATGATTATTCGGTTCCGATTTTGATTATTTCTATCATTAGGATTTTGATTATTTGGTATTGGTGGATTCTGATTAAGGTTTTGTCCATGTCCTTGGGCATGTACAATACCTTGTTCAGGTGTTTCATCACTGATTTCGGTCATTCTCGTTTCTCGATTTGATGATGATTCGTCAGGATTTCCCTGACTAGTATGACCTCGTTTACTCTCTACTCTTAACTGCCTTTCGTAAGTATTTATGTCAAGCTTATAAGGAGTGAGTGGGGCCTTACCGCTTCTGGTCATCAACTATCGAAAACAGAAAATAACTTGATAAAGACAGAAGTAAAAATATTGATAACTTACCTACAAGGTAAGTACCAACGAAAAATAAAAAGAAATGTGATAAGAAGAGTGTTGACTTATCCTCGAGAATTTTGAGCTAATACAAGTAGAAACCATTCGAACACAATGAATTAGCGTCGTTTCCCCGGCAACGGCGCCAGAAAGCTGACGTGGCCTTTTCGAGTGCTATTCCCGTCCTTAACCGACAGTGTATCGGGTCAAACTGTAGTGCTAGTATGGTGAGTCAGGTGTCGAATCCTCAGGGAAACGTATGGTAATTCAAAGTGTGGCTAAACACCAAGAAGCTATTATTAACTCAATCTAAGTCGCAATTTTTCTTTTTTCTATTTAGTAACCTTAAAACAGTAAATAAATGCATAAAACTAAAACAGATATATATATATACAAATATATATATATAAGCATATAGAAATACAAATATATATATATATAGATATAAATATATATAGGTACCAATACAATATATAAGATATAAATACTAGTAATATTATTAGAAACTAGCCAAGAATATGTCACTGAATCAGTATCTCTTTTTAGTAGAAATAGATGTGCTCGATCTTTCTTTAATTTAAGGTGAATCAATTATATGTGAATCGGTGTATTCCTAAGCTAGACAACTCCTCCTCACACGAGCGTATGAAATTGTCATATGTCAAATTGTCATCAGTTTAATCTCCACAACCGCCCCATGCTAATCTCGTTAGTCGAACAGTACCGAGTACAAATCTACCCCGGATAAAAGAGGTTATTCCATTTGTCGACGGCCGATGTTATTCAAAAGGCTCCGGTTGTCGGGCGGATCGATTTAACTTTCCGGTGTTAGTTTCAATTAAACCATTGATTTTAACATTATTATGATCTTGAACACAAATTTAATAAGATTCATCTTTCCCAAGACAAATCGCCCCCGGGTAGGAAATCGGATTCCGTTGTCACGTTTTCACTCGGCCAATTTTACCCTCCGGTTTTTCTATCCTTTATCTCATATCCTAACTTCTCCGGTCGGTTCATCATTAGGTTATATGTTGCGATTCATCTTGGTTAATTACGTCAATCCGAATATTATCAATACGTTGCAAGATAGAAAAAGATTCATTATAATCGATTTTAATTCAATTTTAACATAGTCATCATCTATTTCCCTAAAAAGATAAACTAATTCAATTTCATATCTTGGCTAGATATAGAGTTAGCCTAATATCATTATAACTAATAGATAGATACTAATAACAACAAACAAACATAAATACATTAAAAAGTTACCAGATTACAATTGTAGCGTCAGAGCCGTATTCTCCGGAAATAACAACTTCTTTAGCAACAACGAGCCTTGATAATCCTTCTAAGTACTAAAACGATACTTATACTACATTATTATTTCGACAGAGTGTCGTTTACGGTATTTACAGAACTACAAACTAGATTAAGATAATATATATATATATATAGAAGTGATATATATATATTGGTACAACTCCATCGAGCCGCAAATGAGGAGTATTTATAGAGTGCAGCGCGGGCCGGTATAGTACCGGCGCGGGCAAATGTGGAGTATTTATAGAGTGCAACACAAGGCCGGCGCGGGCCGGTGTAGTACCGGCGCGGGCCGGTGCTACGGTGGAGATTCTCTCCCCGACGGTCCCCTATGTCTTTGGTGGCAGAGAGATTCCGGCTCGGGCCGGGTTTTTTCGGTTCGGGCCGGATCTTGAAAAATATCTTTCTTCCGTTTCTTACTGTTTCGGTTTTAATCCTTCAGTTTTCCATCACACGTACCCTGAAACAGTCAAAAACACGAGCCACAGTAATTTTGATCATAAAAACTATAAGTTTTACTAAAATTATAACGATAATATCTATTTATAACGATTTCGATTTTTATGTGTTTTTAGATATATTTTTATAGAATTTATACGATATTATCGTAAATACAATATAAAAAGTCATATAATATGGTTATATTTTTATCATACATCAATAGTGCATCCTCAAGTATCTTTAGAGAACGAGGAATCATATGCTTAAGTATTCAAGTGCAAACCTGAGTGTTGTTGACTACACTGATTCTGACTTTCAGTCAGATAAGGATGATCGTAAGTCGATCTCAGGCTCAATGTTTACTCATAGTGAAGGAGCTATAGTCTGGAGCAATCCAGCACTGCCAATTTGACTCTGTTAGTCGAGTACATAGCAACTTTCGGAGCAGCTAAAAAGGCAGTGTGGCTTGAGAAGTTCTTTGTTGGATCGGGAAGTGATTCCAGGTCTCGATGAGCCGATACCATTTTACTGTGAAAACAGTTGAGAGATAGCTCATGCAAAAGATCTTCGCAGTCATAAGTGGTCAAAAGCATATTGAGAGAAAGTACCAGCTGCTCAGACAAACCGTGTAGAGAGGCGACGTTTCGGTCCTAAAGATCGCCTCGAGCCAACAACCTAGTTGATCAGTTTACCAAGTCGCGTGGCATCTAATGTCACAGATAAGCGCTTGGTGGGTATGAGATTGAGAGATATGTCTCATCTGCTTTAGAGCAAGTGGGAGAATGTTGTGAATAAGATAAAAGTGTGGTGCTCTAAAAACAATTGTTGCTTGTCTTTACGGGCAAGTGGGAGATTGTTGGATGTAGTGCCCGAAAGACAATTGTTGCTTGTCTATACGGGCAAGTGGGAGATTGTTGGAAGTAGCGAAAGGCAATTTATGTAATTGTTTTTATAATTAACAAATTACAGATTTATTCTCATCTTATTACTTGCTTTGTGCTCGTAAGTAATACACTCCTTAAAACCCCAAATCGTATCATATGTAGCCATATAACTTAGTGTGCGTCACACATGAGGATTGAGTTTATAGTGATACATTTGAATTGTTAGTCCGTGGTGAACTTAATCAGAGTATGTGGTCTATTGATTAAACCACCATTAATGTGCCCAGAACACTTTATGGTGTGACCGTCTTATCCGGACCGTCGATATTGGTTATCTAAGTGGGGCATTTATATATGATGTAGTCATATAGGACTGGACCGATTTAATCCGCGTTTCTTATATAATTCCGTGATTGAGAAATTTCATTAAATCACAAGATGATCATATATGGATTAACCTTAATCCTGAAGTGATTGCATACTCCTACTTGTTTCAGGATAGGGTTTGATGTGTTCGTTAAAGATCGCTAAGAGGGGCGGTATGAATCACTTTCACGTTGGCACTGTTCTGGAATGAGTGAGAAGTGTGTCTCACAGATATGGAATCCATTCCTTCCTGCGGGAAGTAGAAAGACAATCCCCTTATTTGTTAATCCTAGAAACTGGTCGATCCGCGGAGTTCGTATTGGTTATGAACTAATTGATCACTAGTGGGTTAATGGTAAATAAGGATAAGATGTAATGAAAAAGGTTTACAAAAGTAATCCCGACTCGACGTTTTGAGAATAAGTTATATCTATAATCGATAGAGTTCAGTTCGGATTTATGATGGCATAATTCAGGATTTAATAAGTTGAGTAGGAATATTCTGTTCGATGAATATTTTATACAATTTATTGTAGCTAATGGTTATAGGTCAATGGTCCATGGTCCTCGGGTTGGCTCCTAACACGCGAGTGTTTTCTCGTTTTATGGACCTCGAGAAATAAATTAAATAGTTGGTCTATTTAAATGAATATGCAATATTATTTATTTGATAAATAATATGTAAACTAAAAAAGACATTTTCTATTAAAATTGATGGCTGAAAATGGCGCCTCATTGTGATAAAATTAAGAAAAGAAATTTTTCTAGATTATGTCACATGTAATTAATTAATTATTTATTTGATAGATCATTAATGGAAAAATAAGAGATTGATTTTTTGGGATTTTTTTCTTATTTTATGGCAAATGTCTTTTCCTTGTGGGAATAGGTAATTGTGGTGTGAAAATGATAACTCTCTTGGCTTATTTTTTTCCTATATAAAGAGATTTCCTCCCAACACAATAAAACAACACAATCAATCCACTTACACAAAATAGAAAAGAAAAATTAGTTTTTTGTTCTAGTCATTAAGAGAAGAAAAACCTAGGGTTTTTCTTGGAGAATATTCGAGGAGGTTCTACGGCGAGAATCGACGTCCACAAGTCTTCGTTAGGAGATACAATCCGGAAGACTGCGGCTTCTCCTTTGGTCGACTATTTCTTTCTCTCCGTTTAGGTAAATCTTCAACCTTCTCATAGTTATATTAATTATTTATGTGGATCATATCGTGGTAAAATCACATGCGAATTTATTCGTAGCTTCCGCTGTGCAAAATCAAGCGTCTCGATCGGTGCTGTGAATCAGATCTGACGATCCAATTATGGATCGGATCCGGATTCAAGTTTCTGTATATCCAGCAGATGTATCGTCAAATATTCAATATGATTCCACAAGATTTAGTTTTGTTCAAGTAACGGATTCTACCCAACTGAAAGGATCTTCTGATCAATCCAGAGATCATTTGGATTCCATTAATAATGAGGATTCAGAATATCACACTCAAAGAGAGATTCAACAACTAAAAGAATGATCGATTCTTTGGGATCCTTCATTTCTTTAAACGGAAGGAACAGGGATATAATCAGACCGATTCCCAAAATGCCTTTCTGGTTATAACTCAATGTCCCGGCTATTCACGGAACATATCTGCTTCCAGAAGAAATTCTTTGATTTTCTAGGAATCCTACAAGATCCGTTCGTTCTTTTTTCTCTGATAGATGGTTAGAACTCCATCTGGGTTTGAATCTTACTGAGAGGTTCACTAGAGATCCATAATTGTTGAAGAAAAGGCCAGATTTGTCTTTCCCTTCCAGGCGACCGGAAAATAAAGAATGGATATTTGTTTATATATAAGGACTAGTTTGAGTACTTAATAGGCATTTAGGACACTAAAAAATCTTATTTGTTTATAAGGACACAAAATGAATAACTAGACAAAATTAACCCTACACTATATACATTATATGCGCTGCTGCTTCTTTTTTATTTTATTTTTTTGAGTGGAGCGCTTCTTCTTCTAAACCATTCTTCTCATTTCGCCGCCGTCGAGGGTTCAAATCTGAAACTCTTAATACCTGTTCCAAGAAAAAGCTCTCGTCCAGTGCCGGTCTTGGGGTGAGAATTTGACATACTATACTGGAATCGGTTATCTCGCCGGCGCAACCACCGGCGCCGCCAAGGGTTTTGCTGATGTTGTCAAGGATTCTAAACATGGTGATACCCTGAAGCATAAATTGAATCGGGTCAGACGAGGTGCTTGATAAAAGGTCCATGAACAACAAGTTGTTCTTGTCAGCACATTTTAAATAGGAAAAAACATAAACAGTCCATTGAAAATCGGCAGATGGGTATGGCCAAGGAGAAAAAATTAGTCCCGTGGGCAAAAGGTTACTGATAAATCCGATTTGACCAAAATAACCTTTTATCTCTATCATATTTGCGTCTATTTGTTTCATCTTCTCTCCTCCATTCATTTCTAGATGATACCCATTACTCTTGCAACTAAATTCCAAAGTTTATTGAACCCAATGCACACAAGGTGCTTGATAAAAGGTCCATGAACAAAACAAGCCTTAGTCCTTTTTTTTTTTTTTTTTTTTCCATTGCTCCTATTAAATGTCTGTGCACAATGATTCAATAGTACCTTTTGTTTGCATACTAATTTATATATATATGAAAAGCTTTTCGTTTTTTTCTTTTTCCCAATCATTAGTGCATTTTGCATTTGACATTTGTCATTGTATCTTCAATTGACTCTAAATGTGTAGTGACGACTAATGTGTCATTCATAAAGTGTATCGCGTTGATTGTATCAATGTCACTGCATCACGTTGAAATTTTGATTTTAGAATTTAAGTCGGAAAAAATATCAAATGAGATATAAAGAAAGACGACAATAAGGAAAAGCATGAGGAGGATACGCATGTACCAATTGAGAAGTATGATGATGATAAAGAAAGAAACGTTTTGTTGATAAAATCAAGGAAAAACTCCTTGGTGGTGGCCACAAGAAAACAGAGGAGGTTGAGGTTGCGGTTGCGACATCACCGCAGCCGCCTGTAGTGGCTGAGGAGAAGAAGGGTTTTTTGAGAAGATCAAGGAGAAGCTTCCTGGGTATCATCCTAAGTCCGAGGAAGATAAAGATATCAAAGATTAAGCAAGAAAGAATTTGGCACACATCAATGCAGTGACATTGATGTCACTGCATATATATTTTGATACACAAGTTCGGTTGTTTTGTAAAATAATTGTAATGTCAGTGAATTCGTGTAGTGTCATTCTCGGTGTTGTGTCATTTTTTTGTTTAGCATCACTATTGGTCTAATTAGTAAAATTACAAGTTTTTTTTAAAGAGAGTATGATTTCGAATAAAATTGAATTGATGCAGTGACATTGATGTCACTGCATCTACACATGTCACTTCATCTTCACATGTCACATCAAATGACATATCATAATAAATATGACAAAAGAAAATGAATTATAGGAAAAAATTACGATGATCGGAGTTTTATATCAAAAGATATAACCGTTCAAAAAAAAACGATATAACTTTTCGATGTCGATTTTATGAAGAAAAAAAATCAATTTTTTGAAATTAAGTCGGAAAAATATCAAATGTCATCGCGGTGTCATTGCATCGCGGTTGTTAGTGCATCGCGGTGTCATTTCATCGCGGTGTCTCTGCATCGGGGGCGTTTCTTCGCAGCTGTTAGTGCATCGCGGTGTCACTTCATCGAGGCGTCTCTGCATCGGCGGTGGTCACTGCATTGTGGTGTCTTTGCATCGGGGCTGGTCACTGTATCACGGTGTCTCTGTATCGCGGCGTCTCTGCATCGCGGCTGTCAGTGCATCGCGGTGTCACTTTATCGAGGTGTCTCTGCATCGCGGTGTCTCTACAATACGGTGTCACTTCATCGCGATGTATCTGCATCGCGGTGACTCTGCATCGTGGTGTCACTTTATCGCGATGTCTCTGCATCGCGGTGTCTCTGCATCGTCAAATGTCATAACATCCCGATGTCTTTGCATCGTGGTGTCTCTGCATCGGTTGTCACTGCATCGGGGGTGGTCACTGCATCACGGTGTCTCTACATCACGGTTTTCAGTGCATCGTTGTGTCACTTTATCGTGGTGTCTCTGCATCGCGGTGTCTCTGAATCGTGGTTCACTTCATCGCGTTGTCTATGCATCGCGGTGGTCAATGAATCGCGATGATCACTACATTGGAGTGGTCAATGCATCACGGGGGTCAATGCGTCGCGGTGGCCACTAAAAAAAAAATTAACATACAGGAAAAAAAAATTAACATGCAGGGAAAAAAAAAAAAAAAAATTTATCATCCAGAAAAATAAAAAATAAAAACAAAACAACTACTACTTTTTTTCAGCGCCTAGCCTGTTTAACTTTGGCGCCGTGTTTTTTTTTTCTTTCTTTAAAGAATCGCATTTTTATTTTATTTTATTAATTTAGGGTAGTTTGGTCTATGTACTAATTATGTGTCATTATAACTAAATAAGATTTCTTAGTGTCCTATTTGTCTAATTAAGCCTAATATGTGTCATTTTGGACATTTGCCCCAATAAAGAAATGGTTAATATATTCAAGATAATTACGTATTTACAAAATACCGTCTCAATTCATCCTATTTCATCAGATCCGGGATGTAATATGGTTCCGAGAGATGAACCGGATATGGACAGTTCCAATAAGATTTCACTTTTGAACAAAATACATTTTTTTTCTTTATTTCATTCCATGATCGGAACAGAGAAGGATACACGTTACACCACGATTTTGAATGAGAAGAGAGATTTCAAGAAATGGCAGATCTATTCACTCTATCAATAACCGAGCCGGATTCAGTGTATCCTAAGGAATTTGCCTTTTCTATTGATTCCTACGGATTGGATCACCAAAGATTCTTGACTGAGGTATTCAACTCCAAGGATGAATCGAAAAAGAAATCGTTATTGGTTCTACCTCCTATTTTTTTTGAAGAGAATGAATCATTTTATCGAAGGATCAGGAAAAAAATGGGTCGGGATCTCCTGCGGGAATGATTTGGAAGATTCACAACCAAAAATAGTGGTATTTGCTAGCAACAACAGAATGGGGGCAGTCAATCAATATAGATTGATCTGAAATCTGATTCAAAACCAATATAGTACCTATAGGTACATAAGAAATGTATGGAATCGATCCGATCGCAACTTCGAATATGGAATCCAAAGGGATCAAATAGGAAATGATACTCTGAATCATAGAATTCTAATGAAATATACGATCAACCAGCATTTATTGAATTTGAAAAAGAGTCAAAAGAAATGGTTCGATCCTCTTATTTTGATTTCTCGAACCGAGAGATCCATGAATCGGAATCCTGATGCATATAGATACAAATGGTCCAATTGGAGCAAGAATTTCCAGAAACATTTCATTTCTGAGCCGAAGGGCCGTTTTCAAGTAATGTTTGATCAAAGATTTGAAGTAGTCCCATCCATTGGGAATTTTAGATATTTAGCCTTCAAATTTATGACATTCAACTACTTTCTTAATCTGTGTGAAAACACTCGAAATGACACAAAAATAGTATGATAATGTCCTTTTACCTAAACCATATGTCCATTAGGGCTGAGCTTAGATTGGTTTGGGTTGGTTTTGAAAGACTCGAGTCGGTTTGGGGCGCCATAATTCGTTCCCCAAACCAAACCAAAACAAAGTCAACCCCAATGATTTAGTTCGAATTGGTTTCGGTTTGGATTGGATTGGTTTCGGTTTTTTCAAACCTAATCTTTAAAAAAAATTATGACAAAACCAACATTTTTTACATAAACTCTAAATAGCTACATCCAAATTAAAATAAATTACAAACCAAAATGGTTAAAAAAAACTTAAAACAACTAACAAGTAACAACACATTACAATATAATTCAGTTGCAATCAATCCTCCACAGTTGCATACTTACAAATATGCATTTACTGATTTACATATTTACATCAAAAGAGCAAAAGGCTGAATGTTGACACAACAAAATGACCAAAACACCATGAGTATCTTCCAACCAAAACAAAATAGCAAAATGATCAAAAAAAATTGGGTTATATTGGGTCGGTTGGGTAATGGATATAATATATATAATTAATTTATAAATTTTTTTGTTTGGATTGGATTGGATTAGGTGTAATAAAAAAATTCAAAACCAACCCAATGTAATACGGTTTGGTTTCAAACCAAACCAATTCATTTAATTTGTTATTGATTTGGTTTATTCGGATTAATTTGAATCGATTTACGATTTAAATTGATTAGTGGTTATTTTACTCAGCTCTATTGTCCATGGAAAAAAGTGTCGGAGTGCCGAGTGGAATTCAACTATTCCCACATACCATTTCCCAAATTTATTACTACAAAATACGTAAAATTTTGTCCTTATGCCGCGGAAAAGAACAATGGACAAGTGGATATTTCTAAAACGACAAACAACAAGTAGTACTAAACTAGATTTTTTATTTTTTTTATTTTTTTTATTTTAAAGATAGTAGCAGATATTTTTTGACAAAGAAAAAAAAAAGTAGTAGATATTTCTAACAGTAAAACGTAAAAGGCGTGAACAAAAATGGCATGGCCGACGTGAGAGTAGTTGCTTTAGATAATGTAAAATATTAGTAGTATAATTTTACAAAAATAAGTACAATTTATTTAGCTTTTTAAAAACTATTTGTAACAAATTTTTTTTTTGAAGGAAACATATTATTGTGTTACTGCAGTTTTTTGTATTTTAAATTCCACTACATTCATAATGTATAAAAATATAAAACATCTGTTCAAACATTGTAAAAGATTATCTTTCTTCAACCAAAAAAAAAAAAAATCGATCAAAAAAAAGTTGTGTTTTATTTATATATTATATTTGGAATCAAAACATGGATGCAAGCGTGAAACTATAAGTAAAATATTTCTTTAATTTATAATGGTATTTATGTCTATTCAAAAATAGGTTAATCAATCACATTGTCTCAAATTCACCTAACACATGTAAAGTCCTACAACTACACCCTTGATATGTGTTTTTTTTAAAGCTATAACATTTAAAGAAGCATAAATAAACATAATAGTGAAGACCCTTAGACTCAACATTTTAGAATATAAGGCAGTTCAATAAATTGTCTTCATACATATCAATTATTTTGCTGCTGCCAGTAAATTTAGATAATAAATAAGGCAGATAGATATGATTTAAAATATATGTGGCTCCACCATTTCCTCAAAAGCCAAAGCTTCGATAATAATATCCTAAATTCACAGAACAAAAAATGAAAAACCGTTGGCTGTTCATCAAAAACTAATGACCAATAGGTGATCACTGATCATGATATTAAAAATACATAAAGCCAGCTGGTAAAGATACAGAAGAAAACGATTTAAGAAATGCATACAAATCATTTTTCAATAAAATATTTAATTTAATCCAATCCTAAACTAATCTCATAGCATTTTTTTTATTATTATAAGTCAAAAGCTTTTAATAACATTACACACATCTTACAATATACATTATATATTTTTTGTTTTGAAAAGCATACATTATAGTAAATTATGATTTAAGGTTTGATTTTCTTGAAGTGGAATTTAGACATTAGTCTCTCAAAAGTCGAACCTTAATCGTGAAACTTATTGAGGTGTTCTAAAAGTAAGTTTAACATGCATCCGGTAAATAGTCTCTTTTACATATATGCCTATATATATATATTAATACTAGTGGATGTGAAGCAAGGGGCGATGAATATATATGAGCTCATAATTTCATTTACATTTATCATTCTTGCAATTTGTTGATATTTTATGCTTCTGTCACGAGCTGGGAAAAGCAGCAAACTGAGTTGACTCTGCTCACCAATCGGAACCGGCGGCGGCGGCAGCAGCAGCAGGTGGTGTTCCCGACGTAGATTGCCAGCAGAAAATTCCGGGAAATATAGTTTCCGGTGAAGTGTGGAAAATGATGAACGGCGGAGATGAAAACGGACTGAGCGTAGCTGAAAGAGAGTATATATGGAAGCATCATAAGCATCATCCTGCTGATAATCAATGCACTTCCATTCTCATCAAGCGAATCAAGGCTCCTGTTCATCTGGTATGCCTTTTTTTTTCTTTTTTTTTTCTTTTTCTTTTTCTTTGTCCCGGTCGGTCTTAAAGTCACCACACATGATCTATCTACAACGGCACCACAATTTGGGACTAGGTACATGATCTACCGGGGCACCACAATTTGAGATTAGGCTCGACTTTTAAGAGGTCGTTGAATGTAGACGTTCAACCTCTTTGGCCATAGCCATAGAGATCAACTCTCGACACATGATCCATCACGGGAAATACTTGTGCGGAGATACGATTTTGAAGTGAAGTGACGAGTATAACGATCAGAACCACACAGTTTAAATACATAATGAAACTATGTGGTGTATATTGAAACACACGATATCTCCACACGTATGGAGACACAACACAAGTATTTTCCACCACGGGATACTGTGGAGTTAGGTTTGACTTTTAAGAGGTTGGAGAACTTGGACATTCAATTTTCTTTTTTAGCCTTAGGTTCGAGTCTCAACACATGATCTATTGAGGCACCACATCGTGGGACTTAGTTTCGACTTTACACAAGTTAAGATCGAGCTTTTTAAAGATCAAATGTCATTGTGGAGTAACCAAGCCCCATAACCTTAGGTTCGACTTTTTGATGGTAGATTCATCTTTACAAAGTTCTAATGTCATTATGATGCCCAAATATAGATCTAAGTGTGGTGTCTTTAACAATTTCTTTTTTTGATTTAAAAAAACTAATTTCCGAATCGGTTTAAATTTTGAGGATCTTCATCTTATCTGATTGAATTGACAGGAAGTGTGATCTCTTATATGTTTTTTTTTTTTTTTTTTTTTTTTTTTTTTTTTGGAATATGATTACTGTTTTTTGCATTTGGACTTCAATTATTTTCTGCTACTTTTAAGCTCAACACTAGGACTGTTTGGTGTTTGATATCCTTCCCTCTGTATTTTGATATTTTTCGCCTGGACCTTGTAGGATCTTTATAAAGCAAAGGTCTTGGCCTATTATATCCTTTTCTCCAAAACTATATTCTTGTACAAATTTTAGGGGCTCAACCATTGCATGAACGAAAGTTATATATGTAGTAGACATAGTTGGGACGCATGTATCACCAAGGGGGCCAGTTTTCTAAACGGTTTTATCGTAAAATTTCTCAACTTCACGAGCACTACTGGCAGCTAGTGCAGCAGATAAATCCTTTGTTTTGATGATGATCCACAGTTTTTAAACCCACTGGTTTGAGCCAATCTAATGTTCCATTAAAGCCTGTGACTTTATTTAAATTTTACTTCTACTGACTAATGATTTAAAATTCCATGATTAAGCCCAATTAATCATCACTTCTCATTACAGCCTAAACCTTTCTTTAGCCACAATTGATTTGACAACTCTACGTGGCATCACATTGCTGATATACTTAAAAAAAATCGATCCTAGCTCAAATGTGTGGTGGCAGAGTAAGTTTTACGAATACTTTTCTGATATTTTACCCGGTGGGGATTATTGAGAAGATTTTGATGTATTATTGTAATGTCTTTGGGTGATGATTAATCTTTTTTTTTTCTTTCTTTTCTTTTCTTGTTCTTTTAAGGTATGGTCATTGGTAAGAAGGTTTGATCAGCCACAAAAGTACAAGCCATTTATAAGCAGGTGTGTTGTAAAGGGGAATCTAGAGATTGGTAGTCTTAGGGAAATCGATATCAGGTCAGGCCTTCCAGCCACTACCAGCACTGAGAGGTTGGAGCTTCTTAATGATGAAGAACACGTTCTTAGCATGCGGATTATCGGAGGTGATCACAGGCTCAGGGTACGTTCATAACTATCATAGTTTAATATATGTATCACAATTTATCTCTAAACCTTTTTTTTTTTTTAATCAATGATCCCCTAGTATCCGGAACCACAATTGGGCCGACTAAATTCAGAGTCGATCTTTGAGTGCCTGCACAGTCCGACTCTTACTCGGGAGTTTGATCTGGCCTAAAGCTCTTTAACAAGATCTGGTATTTCAACCTTTTAGGAGGCATCAAATTGTTGACCTGTACGGCATTTTCAGACCACTTACCATCTGAATCAAACTACTTCGTTGTCTATAAATCTATTAGTCCCTCATCTTTGTCTGCAAAAAGTATATAATATGAAAATGAAATCAAAGAGTAATAGGAGATCAAACTATGTTTTTATCCCCCTGGTAGAATAATTTGACTCTGTGTGTGTGGAAGCAACAATATATTATGCTGATGCATCTCATTCATATAAAATTGATCCATGGAATGTCTTATTGTGTTATGTGGTAATGGACTCGGAACATCAATTTATCATAAATTATTTTAGACACATAGCCCATTAGATTTCAGATGCATTTTAGTCTGAAATTTTTTTACGTACAACCGTCGTACCAAGGGAGTTGGATGCACATCCATCCACTTGGTACAAACATTGCTAACCCCGTTGTACCATAAAATTTTATCTTTTCCGGTGTATAGAACTAGCTCATGCTATTATCCCTAAGAATACTTCGATCGGTTATGCATACATGATGTTTGTATGATGTTGAACCAAGTACATCATTTCTTCTTGCATTTTAGTCGGTCATATCATTTTCCATTTGTCTGTATTGTGATTTGCAACATAGTTGGACATAAGCAACAACAAGTGACTTCAACTCCTCCATTTTTTTATTTTTTATTTTTTATTTTTTGCAGAACTACTCGTCGATAGTATCTGTACATTCGGAATCCACGGAAGGAAGACGAGGAGGAGCCTTAGTTATCGAATCATTTGTGGTGGATATACCTGAAGGAAACACAAAGGATGACACATGCTACTTTGTTGAAGCCGTAATCACGTGCAATCTTAAATCACTAGGTGATGTATCGGAGATGCTTGCAAGAACTGAACAGATAGACAAAGACAAGCCTGAATAGATTTAGATGCTATTCTGCACCGAGGACGAAGCTTGCTTTTTTAGAGGAATTTTTTTTTTCCTACTATGCTAATAAGGCTTCAGAGGCTTATGAATACTTGTAATGTCGTTGGGGAGTTGTTAGCTGCACCACAATTAATCTACTTTTGGGGCATCACTGACATTCGATTTTTGTAAAGTCGAATATAAACTCAACTTTCGACTTTGCATTTCGACCTGTGTAAAATCGAAGATAGTCCAAAATGTGGTGTTATAGTAGATTCACTGTGTGGTGTGCCTGTCCGTGTTCATAGACATATGGGACAGTTTTGTTTCCCTCTTTTGTTTTGACTGTGCAGCCTGAGAACCACATGTTTGTTTCTTGAAAATTTTAAGATGTTTGGATAGAAACAATGCCACTACTTTAATCTGCCTCCCTATGCTATGCATGAACGATTTTGGGACGTGGTTGCTGTATTTTGTTGTAGGTTTGAAAATAAAACCAAATAGTTTTACAGAAATTTATTTTATGGTACATCCGTCGTCGTAGGAAAAGTTATACAAAGTGTCTCTTTTCCATATAGCAGGAGTGTGCATAATGAAAAAGAATAAGAATAGACAAATTTGCATCATTTGGTTCAGTTTTCGCAATGGTTGAGCCATAATATCAATCAACCAGTCCTACTGGCAGATCTATAAATTGGACTCACCGGGCCCGGGGACGTAATTCTGTGATAAAATTAACAGTGATACTATAACGACAAATATTGCTTTTGAGTTTGACAGTAACGGACCTACATACAACTAAGGAGGCAACTGTCTTCTCGATTCGGAAAAAATACACTAATATATATACTATGTTTATAGTTTGGCCACCTTAATTTTTTTTATTCGCCTTAAAAAAAAGAATGTTTTGCCCCTATTATCCGAGATCCTACGTCCGTCCCTGGAGCTTGAGTGTAACGGCAGTATTGCCTTTAAGCCGGGATGTGTAGTTTGATACCATGTATAGATTTTTCTCCACAACAATAAATAAATAAATATATATATCTCTCTACTTAATAAGAAGACAAGTGTTCACCCCTTGGTGACACTTGTTTTTTTTTAATTGGTTCTTCCGTTTTTACTGTTTATCAGCCCAAAAGCCCACCTATTTTTTTACTGTTCATCTCTTTTTTTTACTGTTCATCGCCCCAGCCTTTTTACTTTTCATCAGTTTTTTTTTTTAAAAAAAATAAAATAAAATTTAATCTACATTTTAGCCTTAATCTTATTATGTGTATTGTGCTTAAGATGTATCCGATTTCAATTTAATTATATATTATTTTGCTTTCCATCTAGATCTCTTCTCTTCTTTTTTTTTGTTTGGCTCTTATCCTAATACGATACGACCACGTGATATTTCAATAAACTATATACTATAGTTTGCCTCTGTGTGTGTGTTCTTTTCCTTTTTTGCATATATATATTTTACATTGTGTGTCTATACCGGATTTTTTTAGGAGCATCGTTTTTTGGGATGCTACGTATTTATTATTTTTTTCCGTCTTCGTTTTTTTACTTCTAAATATTGTGTGCCGGTTTTTTTCTTTGGTCAATGGTTCAGTAGTGTCGATTTTGTATCGTGGAGTGTTGACAGTGTGTTAGATTTTAATTAAAATTTTAATTAATATTCATTTCATCAACCGACAACTGTTGGATATGGCGTCGGAGTGTATCGAAGCGTGTCGTGTCGTGTTTTTGGTAGAACACGTATTGTTGCAAATAATGTCGAAGATAGCTTCATTTTTTCGGTTAAAATAGATTTAAGTAGAAATTGAAAAAAAATTGTTCAGTAGTGTCGAAAAGTATCCATACGATGTCGGGAGATGTCGAAGATGTGTCGGATATTCATTTCATCAACCGACACGTGCCGGACATGCCATCGTAATGTATCAGAGCGCATCATGTCGTGTTGGTTGTCGGACACATATCGTATATCTTTTATGTTATTATTTCGATCCTCTATGATTATTAAAATACTCGATAAATTTACACATTGCGCAAGTGCAAGACTCCGCTTTGTACTCGCATTCAATTTTACTAGTATATATATACACACACGTGTGGTCTTTACAAACTGGACCGTGAAGCATCAGTGGTTTTAAAAATGGTCTGCGACCACCATACATATGTCATCTTGTCACCAATGAAATGTCTTATAAGAAGGGTAAAAACGTCAATACATGGGATTTATATTTTACACGGTGAAAGGCGCGTTATTGTTATTTGGATTTTACATTGGTGTGGATCATGAGCCTATCATCGTTAAGTGACCATAATAAAATTTCCCGTGAAGCATAATCATCGATTTGTATTTTCCACGAATCCTTAAAAATTAGAGCCTTGGGCTCGGAAGGTATATTTAAAGTTATACTTTGCTTATTACCAAAAGTTCAGCCCAGAAGAAATGGCGGTTAATCTCACACCTTCCCGCGGTCTGAATTTTTTTGGGTTACAATCCTATTTTAACGTGTTTATGGATTCAACATTTCTGGGTAGCCGGAAGGGCCAAAAATGGAAGTACAATTCATGCTTCTATCGTTTTTCAAGTCTTCACCATAATGTAGTGAAGGAATCTTCAACTTCCTTGCGATCCGTAGACATAAAATCCAGAAATGTTGCTATCACAAGAGATGTTCGAAGTGGAAAGCTTGATCATGCACGAAAGATGTTCGACGAG
Organism: Gentiana straminea; assembly: GCA_036785695.1. Classification (NCBI taxonomy): domain Eukaryota; kingdom Viridiplantae; phylum Streptophyta; class Magnoliopsida; order Gentianales; family Gentianaceae; genus Gentiana; species Gentiana straminea. The sequence goes on from JAVUPR010000450.1 coordinate 214,506, forward strand.
ATGCCTAAACGAACTGCTGTCTCATGGAATGCCATGATATCTGGGTACGCCAAGTGGGGTAAATACAGTGAAGCTCTTGATCTACTTAGCTTAATGCATCGTTCTAGTATGAAGCTCAATGAGATGACTTCGTCTTCGATACTAAGCCTTTGTGCCCATAGCAAAGCTGTAAGTCAAGGGGAGCAAATTCATTGCCTGGTTCTTAAATCTGGTTTCGAATATTTTGAACTTGTAGGGAGTTCTTTGTTGTACTTCTATTCTAGCTGTTATAATATTGAAGGGTCAAGAAAAGTGTTTGATGATTTGCATGGGAGGAATGAGTTGTTATGGAGCTTGATGCTTGTAGGATATGTTCATTGTAATCTAATGACCGATGCGTTATCGGTTTTTAATAGGATGCCGAACCGAGATGTTATTGCGTGGACTACCTTAATTTCGGGGTATTCAAAGAGCTCGGATGAATGTGAAAAGGCCCTTAAGTTATTTCAAAGGATGAGAGAATGTGGTGAAGCTATACCTAATGAGTTTACTTTGGATTGTCTTGTAAGGGCTTGTGGAAGATTGGGAGATGTTTCCAATGGAAAAGCGGTACACGGGTTATTGCTAAAATCGGGGTTCGAGTTAGAATCTTCAATTACTTGTGCTCTCATTGACTTCTATTGTAACAATGAGCTCATTGAGGATGCAATAAAAGTGTATGGTTGTTTGGTGAATCCGTGCTTGAACGTTTCGAACTTGCTGATTCAAGGGCTTTTGGAAACGGGTAGGGTCGAGGAAGCTGAGCTCATATTTAAAGGGTTGGGTGATGATAGGAGTTCCATTTCTTATAATATGATGATCAAGGGTTATGCACTTTGTGGACACTTTGAGGAATCAAAAAGAATTTACATGGAAAGTCCTGAAAGAAACTCGAATTGCACAAATACTATGATTCATGCACTTGCTAGGAATGGTGAAATCCATAAAGCTTTGGAACTTTTTGAAGAGATCAAAGCAGAGGGTGGCTCAGTGACTTGGAATTCAATGATTTCGGGTTATATAGAGAACGATCAACACGAAAATGCAATACTCTTGTATGTAGACATGCGAAGGCTTTCAATCACATACACACGATCCACATTTTCCACGCTCTTTAGAGCATGTTCTTGCCTATGCTCTCTTAAACAAGGACAACAAATCCATGGCCAACTGATTAAAACTCCATTCGAACTCAACGTGTATGTTGGTACAGCCCTTGTAGACATGTATTCCAAATGTGGGACCCTAGCCGATGCTGACGCATCATTTACTTGCATTCCGTCTCCTAATGTCGCAGCTTGGACAGCTTTGATTTACGGTTATGCCTATCACGGTCTTGGTAACGAGGCAATCACACTGTTCGAACAGATGTTAAAGCAAGGAGTAAAACCAAATGCTGCAACATTTGTTGCCATTTTATCTGCTTGCTCTGTTGCTGGTTTAGTCGACGAGGGTAAGAAGTTTTTCAACTCCATAGAACATGAATTCGGTATATCCCCATCTTTGGAGCATTATACGTGTGTCGTGGATCTTCTTGGTCGAGCTGGATGCGTACAGGAAGTTGAGAATCTCTTTAACGACATGCCATTTGAACCCGATGAGCTTCTCTTGAATACGACACTAAATGTTTGTTGGTTATCAATGGATGTCAATGCCAGTAAAAGGATGGCGGATAAGATGTTGGTTTTGAACCCTAACTCTGTATCTATGCATGTTATAATGTCGAATTTGTATGCTAGACTAGGGATGTGGAGTGAGAAGGTGAAAATTAGAAACATTTTGAAGCAGATAGAATCAAGAAAAGATCCTGGGTGTAGTTGGTTGGAACTAAACAACAAAGTTCATATGTTTTTTGCTGATGATAAGAATCATCCATGTATTGATATGATTTATGCTACTCTGAAGCATCTTAAAGCTGATCCACATTTTTAGAAAAAGAGGGCATTTTTCTCTCTTCGTCACTGCGCTAGGGATCCCGAGGTCGCACTGCTAGTTGTCCTTGGCAGGATCTTGATAAAGTTATCCCAAGGTTGACATGCCGATCGAGCAAGAAATGTCGGTCATGTTGATTGTTGACCATTGAGACTTGCACTATGTATACAAGGAGGTGGTGTAGGACACAGGTGGCTATTGTTGTGGACCTGTGGTACAGGATATCCGGAATGATGTAGTGGCTGCTTTGTTTTTGAGGTGGGGTCGAGGAGTTTGATATTATATATCGACTTCTCTCAACAATAAAGAGGTCTACATGCAGTCACTTGCACACTGGACCACCGAGGACAAGACAATAGAGGCATTTTGGGCTGGGGGCTCAACCTTTTTTTAAGAAGGGAAATGTTACTGGGAAAACTTGGAAGTAAAATCCTTATTCCTCTGAACAAAACAAAAACGAGGACAATAAAGATGGGATATTGTGGGATTAGTCAAAAGAATTTACAGTCGGGTCACACTTATTGTTGTCCGTGTTTACTTTGACTTGTTATTATTTGTTTCTATACAACCCACTAAGTTTTTCTAGAATGATTATTAGAATTGGAAGAGACCTGATCAAATTCTCCTATGATTTACACCTAGATATCGCACATGGCTAACTATACTATTATTCAATAGTTATAGAAAAATGCTAGTCACAAAATCTTAATCACAAATTTAATCATATCATGTAGAATTATCATCTCTCCCAAAAGCTTAAGCTGATGGAGAGACAGGCAGATAATTAACATGTTATACACTTTAACACGCCCCCTCAAGTGTGGGTTATTTCTCCCAACATGTTATACAAACTAAAACAATATTTTACTACAATACAATATTGGAAATCGAAATTGTTATCTACATTATTGAAACAATCTCACTTTCAAAACAATCAACCCCATTTGATTTGTGTTTTACTCTTTTATAGAAATTTCAAGTAAAACAAAGAAAAAATTATTTATCACCTAAAGTGTTTTATTCTAAGTTATTTGATACTCCTTTATAGGTTGAATTGAAATGGTCAGCAGTCAAATACTTGGACTCCCTTCTTGATCCCTACCACAATTCTGATGACCAAAGACCAGTCTTATGTAAGAAAATATTTTCAACCCTTTTTTTTATCTAGTGACCATCAATTCAATTGTTCTCTCAATTGTCCAAATTGATCCTGATTTATTCAAATAATTAAGAAAAAGCCCTCACGCGCACCAACTCATATTTATTCTCTTACCAATTCATTCCTTAGGCATCTCAGACACATTTCTGCTTTAAAAGCAGATTGATACTTGCTTTTATTATCCTCAATATTGTTAGATTATAGAAACTAAGGACACTGTATAACTAAGTGACAAATATTTTTTTCTTACTTCATGCACGAGATCACGTTTATCAGAAAATAGATTCTTGGTGGGCTGATCATCTCAAGCAGGCTGCGGAGCTAAGCCTATATAATCCGGTCTAATCCATCAAGCCAGTCTTAGGTCAGCTTACCCTACCATACAAACACAGTCCATCAGCCCTTTCTTATCTCCATTATTGATCTCAAGCTGGTATACAGACATGGAGAATCTAGCAGATTGGGAGATAAAGAATCTGAACAATGAATTAACATCAGGGAAAGAGTTAGCTAAGCAGCTGCAGATTCATTTTCATTCTCCGTCTTCTTCAAACGAAACTCGTGAATTGTTGCTTCACAAGGTTCTCAACTCGTATGAGAAGGCGTTACGCATGCTCAAGTCTAAGGAGACGGCGCCGCAACCATATGTTACGGCAGCGTTAAGAATGAAATCAGAATCTCCTCCTCTGTCCCAAAGAATGAGTCCATGCAGTGAAGATTCTGATCACGAGTTTAAGAGGGATCATCAGACTAATCAAAGAGAAACCCCGAGGAACAGGTAATTAATCAACAACTTGTACGTTATATATGTGTTATGTTTAAACCGTAATGGCACATCCACTACAGATGTTCATTACATCTTCGAAGTCAGTACTGTTACTGAAAACAATGAGACGCAGGAAAAACATGCCACGGTGGACAAAACATGTTCAAGTCACATCAGGTGGGAGTGGGACAGGACTTGAAAGCCATGTAGAAGATGGCTATAGTTGGAGAAAGTATGGCCAGAAGGAGATTTTTAGAGCCAGATATCCAAGGTACACTTTATTCCTCTCCATGTCTCTAACTGTGTCGCCGGTCTATACTTAATATGGTAGATGTCTACTATGTGAAATAGAGTAATATATCATCTTGGTATAACATTGCTACAACCGTTGCACCATAAAATCCCTCGTCATGACATAGTCCGCTGAATTATAGCAACATTCAGGCACACTTAGTAATATCTCTTCTACACAATATTCACTACCTCATATAACCACTATACTGTAACACTTTCAACAATATAGTGGCTGTATTCTCTTTCTGGTATTTGATTTGGATTTGATTTTCCCACTAATTGTATCGTGACTTTTTAGGAGTTACTACAGATGCACCTTTCGACATGTTCATGGTTGTCAAGCAACCAAACAAGTTCAACAAACAAATAATGACGAGGCTACCATATTTGAAATCAGATACCGTGGAAGACACACATGTAACCAGATTTCCGACCCAAACCAGCCTCCTTCTACCGCCATGAATCAACATCTTCCAATCTCAACCGCCATTCCTCCACCGCAAAAAAACTCACAGGAAACACTAATGAGTTTCCAAGGCCTCACGCTGAAGACGGATTATAACTTAGATGAAAATCAGTTTCATCATCAACAATATGCTGACCATATTAATGGTTATAGCTCATCTCAAGCCATGGACAAAGAATTTGGAGAAAATATCGAATTTTCTTTTGATCAGGCTAATAATAACTTTTTAGGAGGGAATCTAATGAATACACATGCTTCGGAATCAAATCAGTACAATGATTTGTTTTCAGCAGGAAGTTCGGCTGCGAATTCTACGACAGTTGGTTTGGACTTCCCCTTTGGTCAAATGGAATATGCACCCAACTTTACTTTTAACAACCTAGGATTCTTTTCCTAGTTCTTACACTTTGATATTTGCCAAGTAAAACTGGATTCTTTTCCTAGTTCCTAATTCCTACACATTTGATATGTACTAATAATAAAGCTAGGAGTACTAATGGTGCTAGACTGCTAGGGTAATAGGGACAGTATGTCATCGCTATAAATCTTTGTTTAATTTGACCTAATACTGTAACTAGTGATGAAAATACCGTTGCTACCTAGTTGAAATTTCAGAATATGTCTTGTGATCGCTTTATTGTTTTTTAATAAATATATTTGCTGCCGTAGTGTCGTCAATAATAGAATGTGTTCTTTTATGTTTTTTTTTTGGGGGTATTCATGTCACACAATATATACTAATGAGCACAAGAACGCTATGTCACAACATAAATCAAGAATCCGATACTATATATTAAACCCAACATAGTATTAAATCTACGGAACATAAGGATATGTAGATGCAAACCTGACGTGAGGGAGCAGCACTCGACGATGACGAAGCATCAGAAGTCATAAGTGGCTGAGGCAGCTTTTAGACATCTGGCCAACTTGCGTAATATTAACCCTAAACTGAATAACTACATGCAACAAACGTGTGTAATATAAGCTCTTCCATCACAAAATGATGCTCCTTAACCGAGATTAATGTTTACACTTTTCACTACTACCAATGACTGGAAGACACCTAAGGACACATACAACAGACCGGGTCTGACTCTTGTCATATGTGTCCTCTTTGTCTTCCACGTCTCGTTTGAAGGGGCAGAGGCTAAGTTGAAGAGAAGTGCTCTCAGGAGATCGTTACAAAATTATAGGCTAGGACACCAAAGTATTATCCGTCCATTCATTTGGTAAAATCCGCCGTTACAGGAAAATTCCTTCTAGAGGCATTTTTAAACGCACCTGTGGAGGCGTTTTTTATGTTTGTGGAGCTTTTAAAACGCCTTTGCAGTCAATGTGGCTATAGCCTAAACACCTTGAAAGGTGTTGCATGAAGACATTTATAAACACCTGAACAAGTTGCCAAAAGGAACGTTTCAAAACCGACCTAATTGGTCTAGAAAACATGTTTAAAGCACCCAAATAGACCACAAAAAGATATGTTGCAAAACGTCCCCATTTGCCATGAATATTGAATAGGCATGTTGCAAAATGCACCAATAGACGTGAATGACACTTAAAAACGCCTCACCGAGTGATCAATACCTACAACTAAAAACGCCCTAAAAGCCTATGTTTGGATTATTCAATAGCTAATTTTCAATTCTTGACACTCTCCCATAAATCTTTATATCCATAATCTTCATAACCAAACGTGTTACCTTTTTAGTTTCCGTTGATGCTTCATCTTGGTTAGAAAGGTGAACCACACTGGCATTTCCAGCAAAGCATCTGCAGTTAATAATCCATTAGAATGATGTATATAGTGAACAACATAAACATAATAAAGTGCAATCGTGACCTTCATATTAATAAATTATTTACTACTAAAAATCATTAAACATATTGCCAAAAACCATAAGAAAAGAGAGCTCAGAAGAATAATCTTCTTATTTTGAATGTGATAACAAAGGTACATCTATATAAATAATTCTATACTCACAACATAGAAGACAGATTTAAACAAGTCAAACTGAAAGTATGCCTTGAGTACATAGCTGAGCATGTTTACAAAGATAGTAACATGATTACAAACACACAGAGCAGAGCAGACAATGAAAATACTAGTAAAATGAAGAACCTGGTACTGACCGGATCTCGAATTTCAAACTCATTTGTAGCAGCATCATAGCAACAGATTATGATGTTGTGAGTCTTGTGACCTATTAAACATACAATCTTCATTCAGATAATAATACATGTACTAGAACTTAACGAACAAAAATGTACAGAGATCCAGAAAAACAACAATAAGGTTCCAAATGCATACGTGCACGAGAAATATAAGCCAATGAAACAAAGTCATCACATTGACAATCACCCCTCGAGCAGAGGAGTTAATTATCTCCGGAAGTTCAAAAGCTTCTCATGATGAATATGAAAACTGGGAACTAGAGCGAAATGATCACAAAAGTGGAACGCACCAAACAATAAATTGTTATCATCAAATAACATAGAAGTTACCGGATCATAAATTTTCAACACAGATCACACATTGCAAATTTGACACCAAATTTAAGGATACACAAGGAATCAACAGTGTGAAACAACAAAACTTCAAAGCAGTTTCTCAAGTCCATCTTTGGTTGATCTTTACATGAGGCACACATAATACACTCAAATATTTACTTATGTGTGGAAGAGGAATAAATGCCGATTTCGTACGATCAAGTGTCATAAAGCCATTGGTCTTACTAAGAGAATACTGCAGTAATAATAGGCAAATAGGAAACTTTTACCTTATCAAGTGTCAACCAAATCAAGAACATATACACCATACATCCTTGGAGCAAAATCTTTAAGGGGGAAACAGGGGCGGCTCCAGGATTTTTGACTTGGGGGTCAGAAATTTGTCAAATTTTTTTCGTATCACACATATATTTGGATATTCAATTTTGTACATGTAATTACGAGACAATAGATAAAAATAGAGGGTCGATACATAAAAATAAGGTGGTCAATTTCACATACATATGTGTTTACAAAAAAAATTATCTACTATTTATACATAATATTTTTATTTTAGGGGGTCGGCGGCACCCGCTCCCCCTATGTAGAGCCGCCCATGGGTGGAAAGTATTCACAGAATGTACTAACCAGCTAATTTCCCCAATCAATTATAAGAAACCAATTGCATCATCAAGAACAATGAACCTCTTCAACAAACTTAATTATCGGCAATAGAAATGCTTAGGAAAGCCGTTACACCAATGAAGAATGGACCGACCACTGACCTTTCTCCTAAATCAAATACTTAGTATATTGCAATAAATGCTATAAGTTTTAGAGAGATTCACATGGCAAAATCAATGCGAGACTCACAAAAAGGCAAAACAAATTCACAAAAACAAAAAAAGAGCAAACGATCAGCAGAGAGTTTGAAAATATACATCTCTAACCAATCAAAGATGAAGTCGAGATCTAAAACATAAATACTCTAATCTAGCGCTAACAGACAAGTATATATATCAGTCTCGCATTCAAAATCTATTCGAGCTTCACACAACTCAAACAAATAAAATAAACAAACCAGCAGCAAAAGAGTTCCAAAACCTGATGAAGGCATGACTACAGATTGGTCGAAAAGAAATCGAATTTGAGAGATTGTAGGTTGAACCCGCCATGGAATTTGTTTCCCGCCCTGAATAGAATGAATTTCAGATATCTCGTGAACAGTCCCGTGTCCGTATAGACGCCTTTTATAAGCGATGAATTCAAAAATATTCACTAGGCCCAAAAATACAAACGATATTATGGGCTCTAAAACAATAGGCCCAAGTTTTTCCTTTAGTCTAGCTCATTATTCCTTACCTAGCCCATATTCAATATTGTTTTTTTACAATCTATTTTACTTTATATTACATGTAAAAAGAAAAAAGGAATTTCTATCAGCATCACACAGTTATTATTAGTGGCATCTTTTTACTTTCGGTATCACAAAATGTTACTTTCGCCACCAAAATAATGTTTTCATTATTTTCTTACTTTACACACCACAAAAAAATAAAATAATTACTTCTTACCCACTATTTTCTAAAACTCTCTTTTAATCCAATACTTTAAAAAAACAATAAATAACTATCATTTTCTTCCCACCATCAACATCATCTTCCCATCATCATCTTTTTCTTCCCACTACCAACCACCACCATCAACCCGCCACCCTAAACCACCAAACACCATCAACTTGTCATCCTAAACCCGCCCCTGCTTCTCCAAAGACGGAATGCACTCCCCCCTCTTCCCTCTTCTATGTTTTTCACACCCCCACCCCCTATTTTTCCGGCGACCCCTGTTTTTCTGGCGTCCCTCCCAAACCACCCATAGTAACAACATCCTTTTGAAAACCCGACCCTATATACCATTTTAAAGCTCCATAAAATCCATTTTTTTATGCTTACAAACCCGATTACAAGAATCATAGCTCCTGATACCAAAAAAAAGAATCACAGCTCCAACCACCATTCTCCCGGCGAGATGCGAGAGAGAGTGGAGATGGGAGAGGGGCGATTTACCATCACAGCTTTTGATATAAAAAAAAATCACAACTCCAACCACCATGTTTCCCGGTGAGATGTGAGAGAGGCGATTTACCAGAGAAATGGGAGGGAAGAGAGGGGATGGGGTGATTTACGGGTTGTAGAAGATTGGGAAGGGGGGCGATTTGCGGCGGCGGCTAGAAGAGGGGGTAGGGTGAAGATGAATTAGGGTTTTTGGTTTGGGGAAGAACAGAGAAATTTATTTTTGTATTAATTATGGGTTAAAGTGTAACTGTTTTATTGTTATAGCTTTTATATGGTGTATGAAGTAAATTTATGGTGTGTAAAAGTAAAAAAAAAAAATCAAGTAAAGGGTGCCGGAAGTAAAAAGTGGGGGTCGATAGAACCCCAAGAAAAAATCATTAACTCCGCACACTCCATTTATTTGAGCTGTCTAAAATATTACTTCATCACATATGGTTATAAGGCACGGTTAATGGCATCATACGCGATTTACTCGGGCACCACACCTCACGCAAATTTCGACTTTGTAGAGGTCGAAATCTGTTTTCAACCCCTTCAGAGTCAAATTTTGTGCATAATTTCGACAATGGAGGGATTGAAAACAGATTTCGACCTCTATAAAGTCGAAATTTGCACAAGTGTAGTACCCGAGTAAATCGTGTGTGGTGCTATTAACAGTCCTCGGGTTTATACTACAATACATGTGTAGTCATACAATTAGAATTGAAGCCAAATAAGAGCTAAAACTAAATGGTTATTTGAGTCTAACTAACTCTTCACTTCAAGTATTTGACGTTTGTCTGAACAAAACTCCTTTAGCTGTTACATTCCTTCTTCTTCGTTCTACTTCCTCCGCTTTTTCAACTGTCGTAGAGAGAAGAATCACACAGATTAAGAAAGTGATTAGTGTATCTGAAATAGAGTGTAAAATATATAACAAAATTACTCTTCATTCCATGTGCATGAAAAATTGTACCAAAATTTGGGTTATTGAAATGAAGGTTAAAGGAGAAAAATAATAATAAATGTTGCATTGGTAATGTAAAATAACAGATAAATAAAAACAAGGGAGAATGAGGGAGAATGACACCAATATTTCATCATTAAGCAGAAGAACAACATTTTGAAACTTTTGGTGTAAATGATAAAACTATTTTTTTAATTTTTTTTTATTTTTGGCGCTTTTTTTTTCCAAAAAGGAAAAAACCCAAGACACTTTATCTCTCATCAATCTTTTTTAAACTCTCATATCTCTCAATCTTAAACTCCAAATTTGAAAAAAATTTCATCAATTTTTTTATTTTTCATTCTCTTTATTTTGAGACTCAGACCACATTCAACATATTCCGACGTGATTTCAGAAAATCCGCTGTCGAAATTCACTATTGTTCGAAATTCACTTTCGATATTCACTGATTTTCGGGATTCACTTAGAAGATTCACTGAGTGAATTTCAACAGTGAATCTCACGAAAAACGATGTAATTATATCAAACCAAGTCTCAAATCGAAGAGCATGAAAAAATAAAAAATTCAGTGAAAGTTTCATCGCGTTTGGAGATCTAGATCAAAAGAGATGAGGATTTGAAAGAAAGAAAAAACCAGATCCGTTCAGCTAGTGCGATTTTTTTTCTCTGTCCTTTAAGCTATAAAAATTATAAAAGTTGCCATTGTCCCTGACGACACTAGAACCTATCTATGTGAATAAACGTGAACAAAGACAATTTGCTTTTTCCCGTCCTTGACGATCTTCTCTCTCGCGAAGAGCTCTCCCCTATCTGCCGCCGCCATGGAGCAGGAGGACTTACCGGAGACTCTCTTACGTTGACGGCTGTGGAATCTCAGAGATGCCGGGTTGGCCGGTTTAAACCGCCACCGGATGAGGCTGGGCGGACCATCGTCTGTAAGCTATTGGTGCCTCGAGAAATTGCAATTCAAAATTTGTGAGGCAGCTTTGAGAAATCATGGAAGACGAACGCTTTTCAAGCTAAACAAATTCGGAAAAATACGGTCTAGATCGTATTTAATAGACAACAAGACACTGACTTTGTTCTTATGGGGGGCCTTGGTTCTTTGATAGCTACTTCGTGATCACAAAACCATGGCAGAGGGGATGGATGGCAAACCCTAATTTTTTTTCTAGTGAGGACTTTTGGGTGATTGTATCGGGTTTGCCTAGTGGTGTCTGCTGTTAGGGGATGGTGTTGAGGGACGGATTCGAGAGGACATACGAACTGGGACACGGCTATTTCGTTTTCGGGTACGGGTACCATTGGATGCACCCTTGCGCCTTTGTGTTTGTCTTGTTGGTTAAGATGGTGAGGAATTGCTTGGGAAAGTACAATATGAGAGGCTGTATTTTCTGTGTTTCAATTGTGGTATGCTTGATCATACCGTGTGATTTTGTCCACGTTTAGAGAGGGAACCTATGAGGGAACAGTTGGATCGTATGCCCTACGGTACATGGTTGAACGCCGGTCGCCAGTCGGTGCTATTGTTCACCTTTGGAGAGATGGAGAGGATGAGTGTCCGTCCGTCATGTTGCTTGAGTATGGACCGATGAGAGATGGAAGTTCAGGGGAAGATTTGGTTGTTCCGACTTCTGGGGAACTTGAGACCGGAGGTTTGGGCCGAGATAGTGGTTCCGACCATGGTCTATTGAAGGAGGGGAGGACAGTGCTGTTGGGTTGGATTTGAAGCCGACATTTTTTTCTTGATGACCCCGTCCCTTTGGAAAATCATTTTGCTATTGTTGTGATGGAGGGCTCGGTTACCTCCGAATTAACGCCGGGGGTGAAGCCTTCATCGGAAATTAGGGAGGAGGGTTTGCCTGTGAAAGTCTCGACATAGAAGCGGTGGGCAAGGCAAGGCAAGGGGTTGGCCATGGTGGATGAGAGTAAGGTAGGGGAGAAGCTGGATTCGGAATCTGTTGTTGATGGCGACACTCAATCAAAGAAATTATGTGCTATGCAATTTCCAGCGGAGCCTGCAGTGCAGGCCCGCCAACGGCAATGAGTATCATTTCTTGGAACTGCTGGGGCTTGGGCCAGCCTCGAGCAGTAAAAATTTTGAGAGCCCTTGTAAATAAATTTATGTCTTCCCTTTTATTTTTGTCTGAAGCAAAACTGAGTAAAAATCGCTTTGAGTATGTTCGGTGTTCGCTTGGTTATTTTAGTGAGTTAGTAGTTGGGAATGAGGGAGCGAGTGGTGGTCTAGCTTTATTGTGGAACGATGATTCCGATGTTTGGATTTCTACTTATTCTCTTGGACATATTGATGCTGTTATACGTAGGGATAAGGCTCCGTCTTGGCGGTTTACAAGTTTTTATGGCAATCTAGTTGTTTCTGCAATGGAGAACTCTTGGACATTATTACAGCGCTTGCATGAACGAATGTCTCTCCCGTGGCTTGTGGGGGTGATTTTAACGAGGTTTTGATGCGAGCGGAACAAGATGGCCCGACTTCTCGTCCGTATCCACATATACTTGCCTTCCGAAATGCCCTTGCTGATTGCGACCTTACGGATGTGGGATATGTTGGGGCTCTTTTTAGATGTGGGATATGTGCGACCTTATAGATGGTTCGGTGACTCGTGTTCGTTTGGATCCGGGGGTGGCTAATATTGGGTGGAGGAATCTCTTCTCACAACACTCAGTCTACCACTTATCTAGTTCCCAATCGGATCACGTCCCTGTTATGATTTCATCGGACAACCCTTTTGATAAGGGCTTGGTCAAATGGATCCCGGTACCGCATTAAGACCCCTTCTGGATCAGATCAAGAGTTTAAGGAATGCTTCCAGACATCTTGGCAGGGTGGCGGTGTGTATAATTCTACATCGCCTGTTAAGACTGTGATGCGAGTACGGCGGGAGATGCGGAGTTGGAGCTCTCATAGGCATGGGAATATAGGAAAACGTATTATGGAAAAATGGAGTAGTTGCGAAGTTTGAGGGAGTCTCCCGCTTACTCGGCCCAACAAGAGCGCGAAATTATGCAGCAGATTGACCAGTGGCAGACTATGGAAGAGGAATATTGGCGACAGATGGGCAGAGTGGAGTGGCTAGTGCAGACGGACAGGAATACGAGTCACTTCCATCATAAAGCGGCGGCTCATCAGGAACGAAACATCATTCACCTGTTACATGACTCATACGGGGTGTTATGTGATGAGCCTGCGGATATAGAGCGTGTGGCGATAGATTATTTTCAGACCATTTACTCGTCCAATGGGATTGTCGTTGATTTAGATGGTGCTACAGTTTACCGAGATTGATGATGGTCAGCAGCAGCACTTAGCTGCCGCCTTCACAAGGGAGGAAGTTTGTGAAGCTTTGAAACAACTGCCGGGGCGGAACTCACCAGGACCCGATGGTATGCATGTTGTTTTTCTTTTTAGAAATTTTGGAGCGTAGTAGGAGCCAATGTTCTGCAGGTGGTACTAGATGTGTTGAACAATGGTGCCCCTTGGGAAGCTCAATGAGACCAATATTTCGTTGATTCCAAAGGTTGCTACCCCCACAATCATGACTGAATTCCGGCCGATTGCTCTTTGCAATTCGATCTATAAGCTTATCTCTTGGGTGTTAATAAACCGACTAAAAGGGGTGATTGGGGATGTGATATCGGAGAATCAGAGTGCGTTTGTGTCGGGTCGCCTTATCACGGATAATGCCATTATTGCCTTTGAGGCCTTTCATTTGTTACAGACATGGGAGCAAAGGTGTGCCATGCGGAATTGAAACTGGATATGGCCAAGGCTTTTGACATGGTGGAGTGGTAGTATCTTTGGAGGGTAATAGAACGCGTGGGATTTCCAGTCGTATTCATTGATGTGGTGAGACGGTGTGTGACGACTGTCTCTTATCGCGTCTTGATTAATGGGAAACCCACCAGTAGAATATTACCAAACAGGAGGATCCGCTAAGGGTATCCATTGTCGCCATTTCTCTTTATCATCTGTGCTGAGGGTTTTACGGCACTGCTCAACGACTACGTGCATCGGGGGGCCTTGCGGGGGATTCGATTCGGCACGAAGATACCGGTCTCTATTTCTCATTTTCTTTTTGCCGATGACTGCTTGGTTTTATTTGAGTTACTAGACGGTGCGGTGGAAGCACTAGCCGAGCTGTTTGACAGATATGGGGCCCTTTTAGGGCAAGAGATAAATTTTCACAAATCAAGCCTTTATTTCTCGAATGAGGTCTCAGAGGAAGAGCGCGATATAGGTTCAGACCAGTTACAAATCTCTTTAGGGGATGGCACGGGAAAATATTTAGGGCTACAATTCATGATTGAGCGGATTAAGCGCCAGGTATTTGTTTTTCTGAGAGAAAAAATTCGTAAAAAGGTTGCAGGATGGAAGGATAAGCTCCTCTCGCCAGCCGGGAAAAGGTTTTTATCAAGTCAGCTCTCCAAGCCATTCCCACTTACATTATGCAGTGTTTTAAGCTACCCACTACCCTAATCCGGAAGCTCGAGCAACTGATTCGGGGTTTCTTTTGGGGTGACACAGAGAACATGCGTGAGATATATTGGAAGAGCTGGGAGGCTTGTTGTCTGCCGAAGAATTTGGGGGGTCTAGGATTTCGTGACTTAAAGTGTTTCAATATGGCATTATTGGCAAAGCAATCTTGGAGAATTATGACTAGTCCGGGTTCCCTGGCTGCGCATGTCCTACATGCGAAGTACTTCGATGATAGGACGATTCTTGCAGCTGGCATGGGGGCTCGACCATCTTACCTATGGCGCAGTTTTTTGGAGGGTCAGGACCTTCTGTATAATGGGCTACGATGGAGAGTGGGTGATGGGGAGTCGGTATATGTCTTCCATGATGCATGGACTAATAGGCAGCCTTCGTTCCGTATACTTTTTCCAGAACATGAGCTTCCGGCGGATTACACTGTTTCAACACTTTTTATTCCTAGATCCAGAGCATTGGATGTACAGCGGGCTCGGCAGTTATTTAGGCTCTGGAAGCAGATGCGATATTTGAGACTACAGTGGCTCTTGGGGGCACCCGGATCGCCGGATCTGACACTATGACCGTCGGGGAGTCTACACTGTTCGGTCTGGATATTTTCTGGCCTTATCGCTATATCGACCATCGTCAGTGGCAGGGCCATCTACTTCGGTAGGGCAGAGCAAGCTCTGGAGAGACTATTGGCGGCTTGCGGTCCAGACGCACATTCAGCATTTCTTATGGCGATGTTTGCATGATTGTCTTGCTATTGGTCAAGGCTTACAACGGCGGAATGTAGGGGATGTTATTTGTCTGGCATGGGGAGAAACCCTGGAAATGATGCGGCATGTGCTTTTCGAACGTGAGATGGCTGCCAGAATATGGGAAGTGTCGCCATTTAAAGGGGTCCTACGGCATCTTCACTCTGCTATCTTTGGGGAGTGTTTTATGAGACAGCTTGAGGAACTGGGGGCGGAAGACACCGCTAGGTTTGTATGGCTTATGTGGGGGATCTGATGTTGAAATAGTGTCCTAAACCCAATCGGGTTGGACTGGATCCGACCGGGTCGGATCATTTCTACTATTTCTTTATGTTTATACATATATTAAATGACTTTTCTGTTGTCATATATATGTTCTTTTAAAGAACCAATTATGAATTGTTATATGATAATGTCCTTAGTGTTAAACTGTGATAGAGAAACCATGATGGGTGATTATGGTTGATGAGATCTCTAATCACTTTAATAAGTTTGATACTTAAATGTCTCTAGGCTGATGTACTATTAAACATGGCATTGATAGTATAAACGGACTAGCACGTATTAGATGTCTTCGTCTTTAAGGGCCGGGATAGATCTCGTCTATCGAAGTGTAGAGACACTTGGACTGTACGTGGATGTGTATTAGAGAATGTGTACGTTAGACTGACCCACTTACACGGTTAAGTGTCACACTATGTGACGGTTGTGTAATTATCCTTGAGACCGGAGTCTTCATGGCATCACGGTGTGGATTTTCATGCTTTGATACTATTGAGGTTTCCCCTAGCCACGAGGCGATCATGCGGTAGTGATTGGGTGTGATACTGAAGCATACGGAGTATACATGATTGGTCGTCCGGGAATCGCGTATCCTATGATTGGGATCGAATATCCGAAATGGCCTTCTTATAAGGAATGTCTTACTCTCGTGAATCTTTGCAAAGTGGAAGTAATGAGTTACTTCGAGAGAGCTTGATATCCATATTATAAGATACGGTCGTTGATATTTTGACACTCGACTAACGACTGTATGGATATTATTACAGCGATAGGATTGTAAGTTACACGGTAACTGTTTCACATGAAAGGTAGTAGTCATTGCATTTGACTCTTCCGATGATTGGGGGTCACGGTGTGTTGCTAGACGCTATCCCGTGATCGTTAGGTATGAAGGGCATTTTCGTAATTTGCACTTTGTGTTTACGGCCAACATATTCGGAAGCATATCGGGTCACACACATATGAACATCTAGCCGGATTAAAATGTGGTTATAGATGATAACCAAATAAGGAAAGTTTATCTCGTACTATAAAGGTTATAGTGGTAAATTAATATGGTGGTATTCATTTATTATGAATAAATTAAATACAAAATATTAATTATGTTGATTAATTATATATATATATATATATATATATTAATATATATATATATATATATATATATATATATATATATTGGTTTGCGAAAATTTGTGTGTATATGACACACGTAATTATTGGCAAACTAGTTGATCAAGTTGATTAAATATATGTGTGTTGATATATACATATGGCGCCATATTTTGGTGTATTAAGATACACTTGGATTGTGCAATTTAATTAATAAGATTACCATATATTAATATTAGATATTAATGAGTATAGATTTGCACACATGTGTAAATTGATTTATGGTAATAAGATAAATATAATCAATATAAGATATTGACAATATATTGGAATATTTAATATAAGATATTAAATTAAATGAGATAAATCAATCAAATATATTTTCTTTATTTTTATTGGGAAAATATTTTCTTCTCCTCCACACCTAGATATGACACCACATACACTATAAATATGGTGTGAGTGTCAAGCTCTTTTGTACATTACAATTCCAAGAACCAATAGTTCTTGTGTAAAATAGAGAGCATCCTATAGAGAGTTGAAGAGAGGGGAAAAATGGCGGTCTAGCAACCGGAGTTTTCCAATAGCAATCCATGATGAGATTACGGCGGGCTGTTCGTGTGGACTAGCGGTATAGGCCGAACACTTGGGCGGCTCTATGCAGAACTACTCTCATTAGACGGTCAAAGCGTCGATCTTTTAGATCAAGCAAGGTAACACCGTCTATTACTTATTTATTTATTTCTTAAACGAAGTCGATCCTGGTTAAAAGGAAATAAAATTTGAAATTCCGCTGCGTTCCCGCGTAGATTTCCTAACATCTGGAAGGCATGTTGCTCAGCAATCTTTGATAGTCAGGCAGTTTACGTCTCTACAGTATGTGCGCGGTCTTTAGCAGCTTTGGATGAATATGCAACGGCCATGATGAGCTATCGGACCCAAACGTCGGTGTCTCAACTGAATGATAAATGGGGGAAGCCTCCGAGGGGCGTGGTTAAGGGAAATGTAGATGCATCAGTTACAGATGCTACTGCGGGTATCGGGGTGATTTTCAAGGACTCAAATGGATTCGTCCTCCACTCATTTGCATATCATTTTGATCCAGGGGATCCGGTTTAGTACATGGAGCTTAAGGCTATCTCTCTAGCTTTGGAAGAGGCGGTGCATCTAAGGATTCGACAATTGGAGTGGAAAGTGATTGCCTGATGTGTGTCTCGAGGCTTCAACGGTCAGGAGTGGATCTCACAGCTCGATCAGGGTTGCTTACTTCGAGATTGCTTTGGCTCTTCTACCTAGTTTTGATGCTATTTCCTTTTCGTTTATTCGGCGCATGGGGAATGTCCCTGCGCACTTTTTAGCTATACATGGTTTGTCTGTTTCTGTCCGTACATCTTGGGGTCCCTTACCCCCGGGTGACGTTTTGACCGCTTCTTTGGCGGATCTTGATTAATAAAACTTCCCTTCTCAAAAAAAAAATATGGTTGTCCTGTTACTTAAAAATATTTCAAACTGTGTCCTTATCCCTAATTCTCATTAAACAAAGTAAATTCTGAAAAATGACAGTTATAAAAGACGGGGGGAAGGGGCTACAAGGACAAAAAAATGATAAATGGGTCCAGAAGGATAAATTTCAAAATCAGAGATTAGTAATGACAAATTGCTAATATAGTGACAAAAATGCCCCTTTATAATTTTAATGGTAACAGTCATGGAAAAGTAGTAACAACCCATAAAATGTCGTAAACTCCAATGAAAAAATAGTAACAGCCTAAAAACAAGTAGTAACAGCCCATAAAATGTCGTAACAACCAAGAAAAAAATAGTAACAGCCCATAAAATGTCGTAAGATCCAATAGAAAAATAGTAACAGCCACTAAACAATAGTAACAGCCTAAAAACAAGTAGTAGCAGCCCGTAAAAAATAGTAACGACCAATAAACAAGTAGTAACATCCCATAAGCAAGTCGTAACATCCCATAAACAAGTCGTAACATCCCATAAACAAGTAGTAACCGCCCAAAAAATGTAATAACGTAATAGTAACAACCCTAAACCCTAACTTTCTCAAAAAAAAAAAAAAAAAAAAACAGCCTCCATACGCAGGTTTCCTTCTCCGGCGGCCTTGTCTCCTCCGGCCGGCCTGTACACTTGCACCTCCGGTGGTTCCCCTGTCAATTCAGCCCCAGCCCCAACAAACCCTCGCCCCCAACTGTGTATGCGACATTATATTCGGACTGATTATCCCTGAATCAGGCCATCGAAGCTTCCTGATCGGCTGCTTCAAACACAAAAAAAAAAAAACAAACAGAACTTCATCTTCTCCAACTTATCGCCGCCAGCATTATCCTTGGGTGAATGCAAGGCGGAATCGAAGCTTCCAACCGCCCTGAATCGCACACAGCCCTCAATTTCCGTAGCAATCCAATCACCACCATGGACGATTCCGGCCGCCATGAATCATCACCATATGCTGCTGCTGTGATTGTAAGAAGAAGAAGGAGTTTTGATTGAAGGATGGAAAATAACTGGGCCGAAAAGAATAAATTGGTGAAAATATTTGCTGGGGGTTGGAGAAGAGGACGACGGAGCAGGTTTTCCGGCGGCCATGAATTTTCTGAACCATGCGGCTAGGTTTTTGTTGCAGGTTGTTTTTTTTTTAGAAGGAAGGTTTTTAATTTTATAGATATATAGGAAAATGGTGTTTTTAGAAAGTCTCATAGTTTTTGTCCTTTCTAATTAGCAATGTCCTTGTATCCTCGATTCTTTATTATTTTGTCCTTCCTGACAAAAACCTATAAAAGACGGAGGGAGTATAATATTGGCTTTTAGTGACCGAATTTTCCTTCTAGTTAAAACTCGTTTTTCTTGTAATGAATGCTTTTTTTTTGTTTGGGGGAAGGGGCCACAAGGACAAAAAAAATTAATAAATAGGTCTGGAATGACAAAAGTAACATTTTCATGATTATAAAGGACAAAAATCACAATTGTTACTTCGTGTGTTAATGTTACTTTGTGTTTCACAATTGTTACTTCATATTTACTCTATTCACATTTGTTACTTCATAATTGTTACTTTTGTTCTTATTAAATTACAATTTCTTTCTATTCCGATTTTTTTTGATAATTTTGTCTTTCTGGACAAAATTATATTTTTTTTTCTTGTAATGAATGTTAACTTGCACCTGTACATGTTTTGTGTGGCACCAAAACTAATGATGTTATTTTATTTTTTCTGAACAAGTTTTTCATATTTCCATACCGATATATAATTTTAATTTACTTACTTTATACATATATATGTATTAAAAAAATTACAACGTGGTATATAATCTTATAAAAAAAACGATTAATCATCATAGAAGATGTTTTCTTTTTGGGTTACATCACAAAAGATGTCTCAAATGTACATCTTATCAAAATACAACTGGTGAGATAATTTTACTGCCAAAGAGCTGGCTGTCAATTAATCTATTCTATTCTAACAAAAAATATGTAAATAATTAACCATCAGGTATAAAATTTAAACGGTACTCGAAACATTTTACAATACAATCTTTGTAAAAAAATTATATCAAGTTGCATTTACTATATATTTTCGTTTACTCTCAAGATCCATGCAACCTGATATAATAATTCTATCATAAAATTATATCGGGTTTATTGTTGCATCCTTAAACTACACAAAACAATTAATTGAGTAAATTGAGAATCAAATTGAACCACAGAGATGTTACGGGCCGAACCCCAAATGAAATCTTCAGCAAAAGGTCTGTTGAACTAGGTGAGCAAGATCGTCTGCACTGAGCTCGCATTCGATTCCAATCTGTATAAGATAAAAAGAGACAGATATATGCTCAATAATACAAGTAAGCAGATAATACTTAATTGTATAATGGACTCAATTCATTCTTGTATATCTAACTAGGGTTTTAACTAGTTTATCAATTGAATTTTCAATCAGGTAAAACTAATTACCTACCTAGTTTGGTTCATACTGTAAAATTTTACTGCATGCTGTCAATTAAACATAAACAAAGGGAAGAGGGAGAGGGAGAGGGAGGGGGAGAGGAGGGGGGGAGGGGGGGGGGGGGGGGTCGATTTATATTTCCCTGTGTACGTACTTCACATGACTCAAATAAAGAGGGTTTTATTAGGTCCTTCATTTTGCATGCTTTTTAAACCATTAACTCACATAAAAGTTCCTGAATTCTATTAGGATTTCTGCATGCTTTTTAAACCATTAACTCACATAAAAGTTGGACCACTGAATTCCCTCGATCATCTTTCAAAAGTCCAATATTATGCCAAATTATATTAATTATTAAATAAGAATGCCGTTATAATCACTCACAAATACCATAATCGAATGTGTCAATTGATCATACAACAATGAAACCACATATAATTACAACAATAGGTTTTACGTAATTCATTATGCATGCCACAAGTGTTCTTTAACTATATATATAAAGATTCGCCTCGAGATTTTTGAATTTAAATGTAGACAATTAATGATATTGCCCTTTGGAAATTAACAACACACTTTTACACATTTAAATTATGAGTATTTTAGACACATCCACTTGTATAATAACACAATAATTAAATTTATAAAAATGTGGCGACATCCAAAAAAGAAAGAGAGAGAATAATGAAAGAAAAGAAGTATACGTTATATTACCTTAATAGTGAAAGAACAAATCATTGTTTCTTCAAAAGTGGTGATATTCACCTGAAGAATCTCAAGGTTTAGATTCTCTAATGCACCAATTATTTTCACAGCCTGTCCATGTATACGTTGAGACACTGTCTGTACCAATACATTTGCCCCAGAAAACTTAACCTCCACGTCAGCAACAACTGATTTTGAATTCGCAACGAGCTCGTTAACACTGTCCGCAGAGGAGTTAGTGGCGGAGGAGGACGGTGGAGACGGCGGCGGGTAGAGAGCAGCTGGAAACCTTGGTTTGTAAGGGCTGCAGCTGGTGGTGGTGGTTGATGGTGGGGTTCTTGGGCTTACAGGGAGGGTTGTGAGTAATCTTGGGCTTAGTGGTGGCTTACGTGGGCTGAGTGGACTCGGTGAAATGATTCTTGGACTCAGTACTTCACTGAATACTTTCCTTTGTTTCTTGGCTTCTAGAGATTGCAGAACTTGTTGTAGTTCATTGATGTAGTTGACTACACCTCCTATTACTGATGCTTGATCCCCCTGTGCCAGATCGAGCAAATAACATAAAATTAGAACATCAAATTGTACAGTGTACATAAACTTGTTAAATTATATATTATCTTTCAAAAACTTAATTGGTTGGACAGATAATTAAACACAATCTATTTCAATGAATCAGACACGAGTTTATAACAAAGAGTCTGGACAATCCGACAAACAAGTTCAATAACTCTATAGCAAAGAGTATGGACTAGCCAAAAAAAAAAGAATAATCAAATAATGTGAACATATAACAAAGAGTCTGGGTCAGCCAACAAAGGAGTTTAACACATGGACAATAATCAACTGCGAGTCAATACCAAAGACTTTGGACCAGCCAACAAAGAAGTTCAATAGATAGGTAATATATATAATTGTAAAGGCAATATTTTTTTGTTAAGGCAATATTAAAATACATAGAGAGATTTTAATTTATAACCATGCATCTTTACAATTGAATTAAGTACTATCTTTTTTATTTTATTTTAAATTAAGTTGTTGAATTGATTTGCAGAGGTACAAAGAGAGATAGTGATCGAGTAGATAATTTTAGGGGATATAAATAATAATTGAGCCAGTTTTTATTAATTATTAGTATGTTGTTTCTTTACAAATAATTAAAGAATAAAGTGTTTTTATTTTATTTTAATTAACTAGGTACGTGTATACCTTGTTCATGCATGTTCTTCATGAGTTGTTAACCAACTGTAATCAGTATAATTACAAGCCATCTCAAAATTTACTTAACAAGAGATTGAAGCCATATATATATATATATATAGGGCAAATTAATTGTTGAATTAATGCAAGAAAATTAAGAAAGAAAAAAAGTAAGAAGAAATTAATTAAGAAGGAAATAAATTATACCCTTTTGACGTAGAAACAAGGCATGAGAGAACGTAGAATAGCTAAATGCTCATTCATCTGCTTCCTCCTGTTTCTTTCCACAGTAATATGAGCCATTTTTTGTTGCCCATTACCTGCTGCCGCACCTTCCTCTAAACAACCACCACCTCCATTATTATTATTATTATTAATGGCAAAAGAAGAAGAAGAAGAAGAAGAAAGCTTCTGTCTTTTGCTTTTCGGAAGAGGAGCTACAGGATTTGTTTCATTCATAATCATAACTAATTCTTTCTTCTCAGAATAATCCCCCATGGCCTGTAACTCCATACCGCCGCCACCGCCTCCTCCTTCTTTCAAGTTCAAAAAACCTGCGGCGGCTGCAGGTTCATGATGATCAGTTGGTCCGACGACCGGCGGGTTGTTGAACTGCAGCACAGAAGAAGAAGAAGAAGAAGAAGAAGAAGAAGAACCGGTACCACCACCACCACCACCGGTTTCCAATGTTTCAAGGACTTTAAAGATGTCTTCAGGAGAAGCAGCATCAAACTCGTATTGCTCCAAAAACTCCGACAAACTTTCATTATCCATATTAATTATTTCCTTTCCTGCCTTAATTGTTATTTTTCAGGGGTACGTAACGTGGATTTCTTTTCTAATTAAAAACAAGAAGTTTGAAGAAATTGATATGTGAAGAAAGAGATCGAAAACCCAGATGCTATAATTAAGAAGATCAATCAAAGATTGTGTCTTTTTTTTTTTTTATTATAATAATTTTTGGATTTGATTAAGAAGATGGGAGAAGCAGCTCGATCGCAGGAGAGAGTTAGTGCTGGGGCAGGAATAGAAAGGGACTAAACTATCACCATCAACATTGAGGGGATCGATCTATATAGAGCTCTTTTTATAACGTAATGGAAGCCTTTACCGTTAGGTTTTGTATTGGATATATAGTAATTGGTGTGTGATAACTTTTCCATATATTTCATATATCTTCATAAATAATTAATTAATTGGGTTGCTGATTCTAATGAATCAAAGCAAAGCTGACAAAGCCCTGAAACAAATATACAATATATGAATGCCGTTAAAGAATTAAGTTACAGCTATAAATGCCTTTAAATTTTTTTTTTTTTTTTTTTTTTTTTTGTTTTGAGAAAAATACGTTTACTATTTAATGATAGTGTCACAACAATATAACCACGCACAACAACGTGCCCAATACATTTTCAACCATTGCTTATGTTCCTGGAAAAAAAAAAAACATTGATTATACCTATTGATTATATATGTTTTTTTTTTTGTGTGTGTGTGTGATAAAAAAACCAGCTGATCTTAGCCTATCCTAGTCATCTTATTAGTTCTACCTTACGAAAAACAATCAAACAAGTTAATGATACATGAACTACCAAGTCGTCTCAATGAGAGGCACAACATAATCACACGTGTTTCTATTCATCATGATATAGATTCATCTTAATCAATGGTGCATGCATGATCAGGTTGTGTCACTCGTTGTGACCAATTGATTGTGCTCGTATCATTGCTCAACAAGTTAATCTCTTCGTTAAGGACACTACTATGCAACACATTTTTTTCACATTTACTTCATTGATCATAATGTGTGATTAAATGATTGATTTGAATCCCGTGATAATGAATATATGTTATACAAGTAAGTTGTGTCAAATAATGTTATATCTTGTGTGCGAGCATGAATGTGAGAATTCCGTTAATTCGATAGTCACAACAATTGTCTAGTGGCAGTTTCTGAAATATTTTCCATTTGGGGTACGTTCCGAAGAAACTTTGAAGATTCATCAAAAACATTAATGTTTTTTTTACGTGTTTCAACGATAAAATTAACTAAACTGTTTTAATAAATTTAAAGATAGGATCTCACTGTGGGCTCTGGCCTTACCCCAATTAATTGTGGATCCGTCAATGCAATTTCAGAATACACTTTTTATACTAATAATTAGTAATAAAGTGAGACTCATTGATCGATCATGTTATAATAAAACCATTTCACGTGCTCTAAAATAAAGCAATACTAGAAACGCAACATTGAACTATAGATGTTTTATAAATTACTAATTCTTACACCGTTAAATATCATGAAATTAACTTGAATGTCACCAGGACATGACTCAGTAGTAAAGAACTTGAGTGTTGTAATAACTGCTGAACCGGGAGCTGAAGTGTGGAGGTTCGAATCCCTTAAAGGGACGACTTCTTTCAAAAGATATCAAGATAACGACAAATTTCGACTCGAAGTACTAAGTTACCTAATTAATATATCCACTCATTCAATGGGACAGGGGAGTGGGGACCCTTTCGTTTAGGGTTTAACCGTTTTTTTAGGAAATTAACTTGAATCAATTAATCATGTATTATAATCAAGGTTTTAAAATTTGTTATATATGAAATATTTTTGCAAACTCTTAGATGCCGTGTCCAAAGGAGTGGCGGCTGCCTTATGTAAGTAAGTGTAAAGTGTGTGTTTATGAAAGTGATATGAATTGATGTGAACCTACTTCTTTGTTATTTGATGAAATTATTGTATTATATAAACAAAAATAAAAATTCTACATGCTTTTTAAGGATAAAAAAATTAAAGTTTGATTTGACATGTTGTTTAAGAAAAAGAAATAAAAGGTTGATTTGACAAGTTGGTTTCGAAACATGCACATGCTTACAGTAAGTTTGAATGAAAGATCAAAGACGATATATATGAATATTTCATATATAACGTATTTTTTTAGGAAGCAAATATTCTTAAGTAAATACATTAAATAATTATTAAACATGGTGAATCTGGAGCTGCTCAACATTCTCAACATTCTCTTGAAGAAGATTCCGACACAGAAGTCAAACTGTCCAAAAACGGACGTGGGGATGTGCAGGAGTAATAAGGGTATTTGGAGAAATAAAGAGTGGTGATTAAGTTGGCTCATATGTTGTCCGGTTCAAAGTCAAATGGTGATCAACTAAAAGTGTTTATCTCGGATGTAGTTAAACAAGTGATAAAGACGTGTCAAATATTCAAATACTCGAATAATAGTCAAAGCAGTGTGTTATCCTTTATTTAAAATGTTTATCTCTTATTTTAAATGTTTATCTCCTTTCAAGTATCCTAGGTTGATACTATAAAAACAAGTAGTATAAGTAAAACTCTTGTAACTGAGATTTACAGTTAATAAACTCATAATTTCGGTTCCTATTATTTTTTCTCTATTTTCGTTATCATATCAGAGCGAGAAGCTGCTCAGCCATGGCAACCCTATCCCTAAATGTTGGTAGCTTCATCTCCTTCAAGCTTACCTCACATGCACATGCTTACGGTAAGTTTGAATGAAAGAACAAAGATGATATATATGAATATTTCATATATAACGTATTTTTTTTTGGAAGCAAATATTCTCAAAGTAAATACATTAAATAATAAGGTAAAAAGGATTAGAATAACACGTCGAAAAAGAATCACAGAAGTAATTGTCTCATGATGCAGATAGGTTTCCTTGTTTTTTTGTTTTTGTTTTTAGGGCATGTAGCTAGGTTTCTACTTCTTAACCCTATCTAGGACATTTATATCACAACATTAATTACAATAAATACTATATGTAGTCTTTTTTTTGATATGCTTACGGTAAGTTTGAATGAAAGAACAAAGATGATATATATGAATATTTCATATATAACGTATTTTTTTTTGGAAGCAAATATTCTCAAAGTAAATACATTAAATAATAAGGTAAAAAGGATTAGAATAACACGTCGAAAAAGAATCACAGAAGTAATTGTCTCATGATGCAGATAGGTTTCCTTTTTTGTTTTTGTTTTAGGGCATGTAGCTAGGTTTCTACTTCTTAACCCTATCTAGGACATTTATATCACAACATTAATTACAATAAATACTATATGTAGTCTTTTTATGATAACATATATATATATATATATATATATATATATATATATATATATATATTTGATATTGATATATATAGATATATATTTGATAACATTATATATATATATATATATATATATATATATATATATATATTTGATATTATATTTATATTTTTGACTATGCGTTTAATTTATAAAATAAATAGATGTTATCGGTCAAAAAAATACATTTTCAAAAGTATATGTTAAATAATAATAATTGTTACACACTGATTTTACGCTTGGTAGAGTAATTTTAGTTATCTTACTTGTACGCATTAAATTAAACTCGTCATATTACATTTTCATTCTTTTAAATATGATAAGTTTTTTTAGTTATAAAATCGTGCATTTTATTGTTATCAAATGAAAATTTGTCTCAAGTATGTGGTATATTTTTAGATATTCTCTAAGTTCCTTTACACCTAAAAAACATCATCAAAATATTATGTGTCCAAAAAATTGTGTAATGTTTTAGTTACATATATTTTTATTCTAACATGCATTCTATTACAACAACAAATATTCTTTGTTAAATAATTTACTGTCAATCAAATTTAATAATATAGACAAAGAATCATTAATTGCGTCATTTGAATAGTAATGAGTTATACTTTTTTTTCAAGAAGTAATGAGTTATACTTATCTTAGATAAAACTAACTGTACAAGCAAAATACCGTACGGATTAATTTGAAGGATATTTATTTTGATCATTTAAGTATTATTCATGCATTATTTCACACTTTTATGATGCTATATGCCTCTTTTTCTCAAGTGGAATAAAGTGGTTGAATTTGACCAGCATGTCCACTATTACCATGATGGTTTCCTTCCATTCAGACTTAGGAAATCCAACTATAAAATCCATGTTGAGTTGGGACCATGCCTGTGAAGGGTTGGTAATGGATGGAGTAGTCCTTGAGGTTTATCATGTAGGCTCTTGTACTGCTGACAAGCAATACACCTTTGTATCATTTTCCAAACATCCTTCTTAAGTTGCGGCCAATAAAAAAGTCTCTTAATCATGTTATTGTTGGAAGTAACGGCCGAAAGGCAATTTATGTAATTGTTTTTAGAATTAATAAATGACAGATTTATTCTCATCTTATTGCCGGCTTCGTGCCTGTAAGTACTACATTACTGAAAACCCTAAGTCGTATCATATGTAGCCATATAACTTAGTGTGTGTAACACATGAGGATTAAGTTTATGGTGATACGCTTGAAATGTTAGTCCGTGGTGAAGTTAGTCAAAGTATGGGGTCTATTGATTTAACCACAATTAATGCGTCCAGTACACTTTATGGTGTGACCGTCCTCTACGGACCGTCGACATTGGTTGTCTAAGTGGGGCATTTATATATGATAAGAGTCATATAGGACTGGACCGATTTAATATGAATTTCTCATATAATTCCGTGATTGAGAAATCTTATTAAATCACAAGATGATCATATATGGATTAACCTTAATCCTGTAGTGATTATAGACTCCTGCTTGTTTCAGGATAGGGTTTGATGTGTTCGTTAAGGATCGCTAAGAGGCAGGGTCCGAATCACTTTCACGTTGGCACTGTTCAAGAATGAGTGAGAAGTGTGTGTCTCACAGATATGAAATCCATTCCTTTATGCGGGAAGTAGAAAGACAATCCCCTTATTTGTTAGTCCTAGAAAATGATCGATCCCGGGAGTTCGTATTTGTTATGAACTAATTGATCACTAGTGGGTTAATGGTAAATAAGGATAAGTTGTAGTGAAGAAGGTTTACGGAAATAATCCTACTTCAGTACGGATAGTCTATGGAGGGTTAGTTTATATGAAATGATTATATCAATGGACACTTATCGACTCGACTCGACGTTTTGAGAATAAGTTATATCTATAATCGATAGAGTTCAGTTTCGGATTTATGGTAGCGTAATTCCGGAATTAATGAATTAAGCAGAAATATTTTGTTCGATAAATATTTTATTTAATTTATTGTAGCTACTGGTTATAAGTCCATGGTCCCCGGGTTGGCTCCTAACACGCGAGTGTTTTCTCGTTTTATGGAACCTCGAGAATAAATTAAATAGTTGGTCTATTTAATGAATATGCAAATATTATTTATTTGGTAAATAATATGTAAAATAGAAAAGACATTTTCTATTAAAAAATTGACTAAATTGGCGCCATTAATATGGATAAGTTAGGAGAATAAAATTTCCTAGATTATCTCATATGTGTGATTAATTAATTATCTATTTGTTGGATAATTAATGGAAAATTAAGAGATTGATTTTTTGGGAATTATCTCTTATTTTGTAGCAAAAATATCTTTTCCTTATAGGAATATGTTTTTGTGGTGGGAAAAGGATAACTCTCTTGACTGGTTATTTTCCTATATAAAGAGAGTTCCTCCTAGCACAATAAGGCATCACAATTTGCGCCACAAACAAATTAAAAGGAAGAAAAATTAGTTTCTTGCCTTAGTCATTAAGAGGAGAAAAATCTAGGATTTTTCTTGTGCATATTCGAGGAGGTTCTACGGCGAGGATCGACGCCCACCAATCGTCGCTTGGAGATACAATCCGGAAGATCACGGCTTCTCCCTTTGGTCGATTATCTCTTCCTCTCCGAAAAGGTAAATCTTTAACCTTCTCGTAGGATTAATTAGTTATGTCTCATATCATAAATCGCATAAGCTTCCGCTATGCAAAGATCGAGTGTCTCGATCGGTGCTACTACTTCTAGCAGTTATAACATGCCTTGACCCTTGAATGGCCCCCTATTGGACTTCAGTGCAATCAATTTGGATTTTAGACCTCCATGGGTTTCTGCATAAATTCTCTCTTTGTACTTAAGAATCCCTTGGTGCACAGTGTAGTAGGGATGTGGGGTGTACTAATCATCAATGCCTAATTTTTCCACAACAACTAAGTCACTCTTGAAACTGGAAGTAACGTCTTACATCCAAGAATATTGACTATCATAGCATTTCAATCTTATATAATCCACACGACGTCTCCAGGTTCCATCTATCTAAGTATAGAGCCATCCGACACTCACCACCCGTCACGAGCTAGACTTGGACCCGAAACTCGTCTCCAACGAAAATTGAGGCTTGATTCGATGAATACTTTGGTCCTACACATTTTGAAGTTTTGAAGCGATTCGACGGTGATGAATATTGACTATTATTGTAGGCGCCACCTTTTGGGTATAATGACTGTTTAGCATTTGATCCCTGTTGTAGCATTTGATCCACCATCTGCTCTATTTTATCCTTCTGACAATAAGCACACCCATAAGATCTTAGTTTCACGGGTTCAACACCTTCATTTAAAGTATGATATGCTCATAGCCCCTCATTGGTGGCAATCCTTGAGAATTTTCAAACACCCCATGACACTCTTCTAGAACAAGACTCAGTTCATTGGCCATATGATTCAGGGCATGTTCATGTATTAAATTGAGCTGAGATTTTACAACTAATTGTCTTAAGTTGAGCTTCTTTTGTGTAACTTCTCATCTTAATTTGTTCTCCCTCGTTAGTGATAACCACCTCTATTCCGTTGAAGTCAAAGACTATAAGACTATACTTTTTCATCCAATCCACCCCTAATACAATGTCACAGCTTCTCAATTTGATCAATCTCACATCTTGTTAGGACACTTAAATTCACTCGCCGTTATGTTTCCATTTACTGTTGTGATTAACATAGAGTGATTTGGTTCGGTCACACATTGCACCTCGTTGGCAATCTGATGGTCTAGAAAATTGTGAGATGCACCACTGTCTATCAGGATGGTAATTGGATTTTTTTTCTAGAGGCGTTTTTGATGGTGTTGGAGATGACATGTCCATATAAGGTGCATGGATAACTCATTAGGCTCAAATGGTCCATCATCTTATACCACATCCTCCTTATCCCTATTGTCCACTTCAATCTCTCCCCAAACTCCATCATCCTCGAGTACCCAAAAGTGTTTGTGTTTCTGCTTGCACACTTGGCCAATGGTGTATTTTTATCACACCTAAAACATAACCCGTTGGCCCTCTTCTCATGCAACTCCTTAGGAGTAATTTCTTCATGTATCGTTGGTTTATTCTCAGTGTCGGGTATTTTATCAGTCACCTTAGTGGTGAATGGAGAGAACCTATACTGGCTAAGGTTAGAGTAATTTTTCTGCCCATGCATGTCATTCAATGTCATTATAAAATATTTGTGGTATATGGAAATATCAATGATAATAAACATGTCCTCGGGCTTCACCAATCTCACCATACACTTAATTTTAGTCTTAAGGCCTCTTATAAAACATTTGATGAAGTAAGTCTCTGTCAACATAGGATTTCGTAATTGCACCAAGTTTCTTAATTCCCCAAACTCCGATAGATATTCCTCTACTGTGGTTTTTTGTAGTTGATGCAATTAATCTACTGTCAGTTCTAATGTCCTACCTCGTAATAGTTTCATAACTTCTTCTATCAGTATTTCCCAATTAATTGTTGGAAAACTCGATCTCAAATTGCCAAACCACACATATGCTTTTCCTAAAAAATGTATTTCTGCTAAGTCTACTCTCTGGTCATCCAAAACATCATGCATCTGTAAGTATCTTCAACTAGTCGTACACATTCCTTATATTCTCCATGCAACAAGGGAGAATAGACATTAGGAACCTTAACTTCCGCCTCAAAATTTCTCATTTCTAGCTAATTTGAAGTTAGCTTCATACCTATGTGGCGTAGTTACCCTATTTTTCCAGTTGAAAAATATTATGTCTTTTTGCATTAGACTCAATTTGTTTACATTACTTATCACTTAATCTGAATAAATCAAGTAGTAGTTAATTACCACTTTAGACATCATTAATTTATTAAGTGCTTCTGAATTCATTTAATCAATTTTAAGCAATGGAAGCATGACTTACAAAAATAAGCGGGGACTCTTTATGTTGTTGTATGATTATATTTACTATTTTTTTTGAGAAAAATGTTTGCTAAATTATTATCTTGTATATTTATATCGATGAATTGTTATCCGTTCTCGCATGATTTTATTTTTTTCTCAAACTTCAATCGATGTAATATTCACATATTTGATCAATTGTGGTGACTATTTGGAATCGGAATTGAAATTGGTAATTTGTTTATTATATAATAAGCAAATTACTCAGACTTTTTTTTTTTTGGATAGTCGCACGGTTGATTGATTTTGTTTTAACGCTACTGTATAAATTCAATAATATAATAATAAATTTTAATAAATAAAAAAGTGGAGGAAACATCGGAGGTAGGAAACAATTCTTGGGCATCGCATTTTATTATGAATATAGATATAGATATAGATAGGTTCATCTATCAAACAAAGTTGGTTATGAATGCACACGTAATCTGAGGATGATGCATATATCCAATATAGATTACATGTTGAACTGAAGTTACTACATGTTTAAAAAAAATTGACCTCAACCCTAAAGATTCCCCAACCCGTCTATAAATCGGTGAATGATATAATTAAATTGAGGGATATATCTACATAAGTTTAGTATACTCTCTATATTAAGAATTTTTTTTAAAAATATTTTCTTTCTCCAAGGAGTCGTCTCCTACAAAATTTGCATCTCTGATCGGTCTGAATGAGAAAAAATAGATACTAATTAGAGATAATGGATCTAGTAGATGCTTAGAGATATAGTACTAATTAATTAATGTTCGAGATCTCGGGTGTGTAGAGGGACTACTTTATTCTAACTAACGTCTTAGAGACATAACTTGGTGGTTAAAGTGTTGAAATGTTAGCTTAAGGTTAAAATCCCGTATGGAGCAACCATTGACCATATTTTTCGATTTACATCATTCACTAATAATAGAGACATGGTACGTACGTAGTCGAGGACCCTTTGGGTTGTGGCTCGACAATTTATTATCTAACACTTACATTCAGTTATTTTAATCGAGTACATCAAACCATATAGATATAGTTTTATTATATATATGTCGCCCTTTGGGAACTTTCGTTCACTTTTTAAATTAATTATTACAGTTAAACAGTGTCCGACAACCTCAATATATACAAGAAGGTAGAAGATTTAAATAAAATCCCAAGTGATGGAGTGTGAATGCATGTACGTACCGGCCCAGGGGGGGGGGGGGGGGGGGGCAGTAAATACATAGCGCAAACTGAAGTTAATTAATAAGGTTGAAGAAGGGCAGATGAAGAAAATGTGAGTATATGTAGGGGTGGGGGGGAGGTAGGGGGTCGTAACTAGACAAATTATCTGCAAGTTGTGTCACTGCGTAATTAAAGATGCAGGAGAGAGGCCGGGGGTGGTAAGGCGTAATGGGATGGGGGGGGGGGGGGGGGTGGGGGGAGGAAGAAATTAAGAAGATGCTCTCTCAGTCTCTGTGTCTATTTGGAAAAGAATTGAATGCAAAAGACACGGCATCTCCGTGCTTCATATGATATACATTAATTAAAATGGAGATCTTTGTAAATTTGGGAATTTTGAATGAATGAATATTAATTGAGTAGAAGGTGAAGGAGTACATACAATACAAATGCTAACAACGAGAGAAGAGAACACTCTTTATATCTTTGTCTTTTCTCTCTGTCTGTCTGTCGTGATAAATAAAAAACAGCCTTTCATCAGTAGCAGGGCGTACCCTCCCCCCCCCTCCCCCCCTCTTGGTTTCTGAGAGTGATAGGAGTAGTTATTGCATATCACTGCATGGGAGTGCGGGCTCTCTCCTCTTTTCTTTTTCTTTTTCTTTAATATTAATGTTATGAACGCTGAACGGACCGACTAGTAATTAAGGACAAACTTTGTATTCTGATTTACTGTTTTACTTCCAAACCCTTTGGGATTATGAAGATGAGTTACTATACATTGGAGTCTGGAGAGTTATACTAATTAAGTGTAGGGATGAGATGCGTCCAATTCATCTCTACACACTCTTACTATATGAAAGAAGGTGTGGAAAAACAAAATTTCACCCATCTACTTGGTATTAACCCGTGCATAATAGCCTTCCTCGCCCCTTTTAGATGAAATATGTATATGGTCACGATATTCAGCTACAACGAGTGTTACAATCTAATTTTGTATTGTTGTTTATCATGGACCTAGCTATATCATGATCAATTAATCATATATGCTGATCAATGATCTAAAACTAGTCATGTTGTATCACTCGTTGTTCTTAACTAGTTGTGTCAGTATACTATTACTCTTTTTGGATACAAACACTATGACTAAGCACAATGTCTCATATCTTTTTTCACTGACATTTTTTTCCATGCTATTGTACCTAGAAATTTTTATTGACCAATGTTAGCCCAAACTCATATAAGAGAAAATGTTTTATCCCGAAAATCTAAGTTATGATGTGAGGAAAGTTCATATCTCAATATGATAGGTAAAACAATCACAAGTTCCCAATTTAAGACACTTTAACATCCATACATTTACAAAATGACACATTTTCAATTGCTTATAAATATTTTCTATACTTTAAGTTTAATCCGTAGAAATTTCTACGGCTTGCAAGTAAGAGCCGTCACGAATAGGTGAAATGTCTATAGACCAGTGGCGGATCCAGAAATCTAGTTTACCGGGTCTGTAAATCTTTTTAAAGTAAATTACTTTTTTCACGGAGTCCGGAATATTTTTCTATAGGTAAAATGTAGTGTTCTCTTATATTTAACGGGGTCCGCGGTGTGACGATGCTAGATCTCGTCTATCAAGTAATCCGGGCCAATTACCTTTGTGATAATGACCTTTAATCCAATGAACCCTAAATCGTGTTTGATGAGGACGTGTTTTTTTGTGTATTTTAGACTGAGCTCGTGAGTTATTCTCTCGAGTTGCCTACGTAACCAATAACTTAATTGGAAGCAAGTCTCTCGTAGTTCCTTAGGGTTGTTTATATAGGGGATGATTTATCTCTTTCCTTGTCATGTTTCCCTAAGGATATACACGCCTAAATCCCTATGATTTAGGGATAATTATGGACATATCTAATGTCAAGATCACAGTCTTCATGACTAAGGATTCTTTCTTCATTTACCTCTAGGTTCTCATCGTGTGGAATAACAGCCGGGGTTGCTCTGAGCGTCCTGCGCTGAGCCCCCAAGGCCATTATGGCCGAACTAGGCAGCTCCTCTTCACCAGGCTCTAGCCGACCTGCGGTGGCTGGAGGAGGACCGTATGCCGATCTCCCGCATAGGGTTAGGGACCTGCCCTGGTATGTTCTTTAGGGCTCTTGGCCCTTAATACCCTTCATTTAGGGGTTAGTCATTTATTACCTGTTCTCAAATGATGACACGTGGCGTAGTTCGGGTCGGCTATCATCACGGTGCATCTGCATCTACTATAGACATTAGAAATTTCAATGCCTGATTTTACATTATTGAGAATAATAAGACTACATCATGATAATTAATAAAAAAATCAGTTCACGTCTTTTGTTGTGGCTGAATGGTTCTAACATTTTCCCAAATAGTAAGACAAAATAATCGTTTCAAATCATCATATGAACTAGAGCTCAATATTTTTTTTTGTTCGCGCGCCCTCTACGTAACTTTGAAAATTACTTCAAATAACCGCAACAAAATTACCTAAAACAGTGAAGAAGAGCACTTCCTATATTGAGTACTATTTCATAAAAATATAACTGTTCCTAAAGGGAGATTATTGTGTGGTGTCTCCGTACGGTGCGTAGACACCGTGGGCACACCACACTCCTTCATTCTGTATTAAAACTGTGCGGTTGTGATCGTTTCACCCGTCATTTCATCTCAAATTCCCTCACCACACAATAACTTCCCGTTCCTAAAGGCATAGTAATTCTTTTGACACAGTGATTCTGAAAATTAGAAGTTACAAAAGCGACCTTACTCCTACGCTGAAAGGTAGCCCACAATATTCATTATATCATATATATCTCTATGCCCCAATTGCTACGTCTTTTCCCCATCTCTTAAATTAACAAAATAAATAAAAACTAGAATACATTTCTCGTAGGGATGTTGTACACAATAACATACATCATATTCTTATATTTTTATACTCTTTTATATATATGTGAAAGAGAATTAAGTGGAACAGTGTGATACATCATACATGTTGTTTAGTATAACATTGTTACAAACGTTATATCATGCAAAATCTCTTGATATATAAAATACACTCCATTAACATATAATGAACATTTCCAATACGACTCTATAATGTGCTACCTCCGTTCTAAAAATAAGTCATCCTATGTGTTTTCATACATATTAAGAAAGTGATTAAATGTCATAAATTTGATGGTTAATATCTAAAATACCCATTGACCATCATTAATGCAATACTTATTAGGGCCATTGGTTTAAAATGACAAAAAAGAGGGGGAAATAGAAATCAGAACAGTGAAAATATAAATTGGGTGATAAGGACAAATCCACTGTTTATAACCCTAAATCCACTGTTTTCTGCAGTGGAACTCGCCTCAAATATAATGTTTCACTATCACAGTAGAATAAAGACATGTCCTTTCTATATTCAAATTGTCTTTTTTAACAATAAACCCTACTTATTAAGTAATGAAAAGTTGTTGGATTGATAATA
This sequence comes from Gentiana straminea, assembly GCA_036785695.1. Classification (NCBI taxonomy): domain Eukaryota; kingdom Viridiplantae; phylum Streptophyta; class Magnoliopsida; order Gentianales; family Gentianaceae; genus Gentiana; species Gentiana straminea. Next base: position 250,902 of record JAVUPR010000450.1, read on the forward strand.
AATTTGAGATAAAATAGAGAAAATAATAATAAATGTTGCATTAATTGATAATATAGAATAACTTATATTGTGAGACAAAACAAAATGTGTAGGACGACTTATATTTTAGAATTGAGATAGTAGGTTGTCTAATTAAATCCATTTTTTCTCGACCAACAAACTTATTTACCAATCAAAATAATCTCTTCTTTCCTTTTAAGGATATGACTCCATTTCATAAGTGCATGCAAACTAATGGTTTATGACTTAAACGTGTGTGCAAAGTGATTCATTGTTGTGACTATTAGCCGTTATTAATTCAAATATAACATTATCAGATCAACAATTCAAACACAGCAAGAAACAAATCAAAAGATTGGATAATGCAGCCAACAAATTCAAACAGAGTTCTGATTTCAAATGTAATATTTCGATTTTCGGGAAAGGGCAGACGTGTCATTGATCGGTTTCTTTTATTCGGAGTTCGGAGTTTAAGTATTTGTTAAATTATATATATATATATTTCGAGATATATATGTATATATTTAAGGAGGAAAATACGATTTTTATGATAAAGGAAGATAATAAGATCTTTATCCTTTTTTGATTTGATAAATCCGATCTTTTTTTTTTATGATTATGATAAAAAGGAAGATAATAAGATCTTTATCATTTTTTGGGATTTGTTATTTAAGGAAAATAAATCCCCACAATTCTTATAACCTAATAGAAATCAGATTTCTCCACCTCCTAAATTGTGTTCTGCGTGTGTGGGCAAGGAATTAGGGCTGAGGGATTTTTCATCAATTGCTAAGTTGATTCTCAACGGTTTTCAGATCAGAGTAGAGCGCCGGAATCGTTGTGAAAAAGGCAACGTTTTGATTGCAGAAAGTTGAAGCTTTGATAAGAGAAAGATCGGTTTTAGGCTTCTTTGTTTTTCGAGTTTCTTTGTTGGAATAAGCTTGCTAAAGGTAAGAAGCTCTTCCTACAATCTAATTGTGGTTTAGAGTAGAATAGATCATGTTTTGGATGCATATTGTATCAAGTTTTAAGCTTAGATGATGTTTAAGGATTAAGTTTTGTTTTGGATCTTAAAAGACATGTTTTTCTACTTGTTTTTTTCGCTATAATTCATGTGCAAGATGTTTAGATTCGAGTAGAGATCGTTAAGGGTTGAAGAACAGGTTTTAGGACTTTTTTTGCATAGGATGCATACGCATTGGCTAGCAATGCGCACGCATTCCTAATACAGGATTGCTTAGAATAAGTGCAGCAGGTTCAATGCGTACGCGTTCGGAGTAATGCGCACGCATTGCCCCGATTTTCTATATAATGTTGTTTTAAGCTATGTTTTGAATTTTAAACCATAATTCATGATTAAATGACACTAATTAAATATGAACAAGCCCCGATTGAGTTTCTGATTCGTTCAGTTAAAACACCGAATGTACTCTTAAAGGGAGTTGAAGTTCGGATCCGTCGGAAGGGCATGAAATTAAGGGATTGTGCTTTGATGAACTAGGGTTCATCAATGTCTGTGTAATTGATAGGATGTGATGTCTAGTTGTCTAAGTGAGGGAGTAGAGCTGATAAGGTGAGTATGATTCTGAAAACACTTAGGTGACTAGTTAATTCACATTAATAATTACGTACATAAGTGTAGTAAAAGCTAAAACGTCATCTATTCTTGGTTAGACACTGATTCAAATCGGCGATGTGATACGTTCATAAAAGGTGGACAACGCTACTGGCTCAAAAGTTTGAAGGGTAGTGGAGGAAATCCATCGAACGTATATGCATACCGGGGAGATCCCGGGACTACCGGTGCTAATCACCGTAGTTGGCAAGTATATCTCGTGGTGGAATTTTCACCATGCATTGTGTCCTTGAGTAATGATGTAACAAAGATAAACTAAGTTATAAACGTATAGTCACGACGTGTCGATGGGCATGTAGTGAACCCTAGATCGAGTCGGTCTCAGTAAAGCAAATCTTTTAATAATAAACCTTAATTATATTGTAGCTTCTACTTCTTACTTTGTACATTGTACTTACCTCAAATGCATGTTTATTTATGTGTTTGAGGGAGAGAAGACGAACAGGTAAATGATAAGTTCGAGGAGGACTTTGATGACGACGTTTGAGGACGCCGGACTTGAAGACCTTGTTTATTATTTGTTTATTTACGTTTATTTCATAGATTTGGGTTATTGGAACTAGTAGTTTACTTTTAGTGCTTTGGAATTCGTATAATTTTGGATTCGTTGGTTCGTTTCGGATGTAATAACTTTACATTTCCTTCTCTAGTTCCTGAACTTCTATTCTGAGATGTTTGAAAAAAATTACCCGAGTCTTTTTAGCTTCCGTTTGCTTTAATTTGATACGACGTAGTAGAGGCTTACGTGTAATATTATTTATTTAATATTATGCGTGCCGAACGTTTCGATTTCCGGATAAGGACTCGGTGTCCGGGAACGGGGCGTTACATCAAACATATTAAAAAACATACCGTGTGATCCAGGAGTAATAAGGATGCAGAAGAATAAGGAGGAGGATCACAATCAAACTCTGGAAATTAACAAGACCCCAGCCGGCATTTGTGCAGTGACAAAGAGTCCTAGAACTCACCAATTCTCTCATTATGATAATCTGATTCAAATATGAAAAGAAGATTAGATAAAAGACTTTATCTGTTATTCTTTGAATAAATTAGAGAGTGTTATTTCAGTTATAAATGTAAGACTTCACAGCCAAATGAGATCAGTTCGAAATTAATAAAAATTAGTTCAGTTTAGTTTCAATTCCTGTTTTATGTTTTCTACAGTGACTAACCGTTTGACGTACTCTAACCAACAGGGTTCACACCCATTTATCCCACGAAATGAATGAAAATATTAATCAGGCAACCTAACGGTTTAGAGTCATGCATGGGGTTGCTATTATACTAAACAACTGAAAAAAGTCCTCAATTTAAGGGGTTTAAACTTTCACACTCCAGTGTAAGATTCGGTTATCCTTTTATAAATACTCAAATCATTTATCAGTAAGTGTTGGGGATATTCATTGTTGTGACTATATATCAAGGGCAAAAGTGTCTCATTTGTCTCCTGTCATTGTAAGTACATATATATGTATATATTCCTTTCTTTATTTTATATGCATGCATCAACTATAAGTGTTTTTTCTAACACAGATAATTATTATGGACGGTTTGATGCACGTTATGCATGGCATGTACCACTCTTCATCAAATTTTAATTATTCCACCGTACGTTCATCACATTTACAGTATAAATTAATTATTATACAAAATGCAATCATATATATCTGTCTTACATTTCTCTGCGGCATTTTGCTATTATAAATTCGAATATATGTTTGCATCGAAACTTACGCTTCTATTTAATTTTCATACGTTTGTTCGCATTTACGTTCTCGCTGCTAATTCACATGACACTCTCCTTCCTTTTACGTATTACTACATTTGTCCCAAAATATAAATCCGTTTAGATCTTTTCATACGATTTAAAAAAGTGGTTAAATGTCGTTAATTCTAGTTGTAAAAGTCTATAATACCATTTGACTCTCATTAATATAATAGCTCTAATTAATATAATAGTTGTAAAACAGGTGAATGTATAATAAATGCTCTCTCATTAATGTAATAGTTGTAAAGTAGATAAATGTATAATAAAATGCCATCTCATTAATGCTCTATCATTAAAGTAGGTGAATGTATAATAAATACTCTATTGATATTCCAAATGAATTTAAATTATGAGACAAATTAAAAAAACTAGACGAATTTACATTTTAAGACGAAGATATATAGACAGATAGAACTACATGTTAATTATGGCTGAAAATAATTATTGATGATAAGTTGAAGCAATAAGGTTCATTCGAACATATAATAGATAATTCAGAGATAAATAAATAAGGAAATCTCCCAAAAATTATTTATAAAATAAATGATGTAATACATAATATTTGATACTATAACATTGTTATAACAGGAAGGTACCGTACCAAATTTAAAAATAAAAAAGAAGCTTAAAGAAATTTTGTCCTTCACCAGTGATGGTGACGGGAGTGGAAAGGAGGTAGCTGGAAAGATTAATTAAGTATATAAGATCTAATATCAAAAGATCCTCCTATATATGCTATCCACCCATGTCTATTTTTGGGGCCTATTGCATTAACTGATTAACCCTTTTTCTTATAAAAGAAAACAGAAATATATATATATATATATATATAAATATATATATATATATATATATATTGCATGCACCACCTTCATCATTCAGTAACATTTGTTTTACTTCTCAAATAAAAAGTAAAGGAAAAAAAAAAAATACTAGTTGTAGTGTTTTTTTTACTATATCACCGTTGTAAGATAAACGTATAAAATAAAGGAAAGTGTGGTTAAGTTTTTTATTTCAAGAATATGTTAAAACTTATGCTTATTCTCTTAATATCAAAGTGTGGTTAAGTTTCCAATGTCCATTATCATTGACAGATATATTATGCAACAAATATTTTGTATAAAGATAGTTATAATGTTATTAATGGACGTACTAGGTAGTAGTACCATTATTAATAGATGTACTCTTGTATTGTCTAGCTCATTATGTACCCCTAATAGTATGTGTGTGTTGGGATGAATTAATGAAAAATAAAAACAATAAGTTAGGGGGAAAAAAAAGTATCTTGTAGTGTTTTTTTTTCCTTCCTGGATATCGCGTTTGAGCTTCACTATAGATAAAATTGTTAATATTTTTTCAGTTTCCCCTCAAAGGAACTATGTAGAAGGGCCTTATTCTTTGCAGGCCAAACTCACTTTTTCGGATTTCTGGATATACGTTTGAGCTTCACTATAGATAAAATTGTTAATATTTTTTCAGTTTCCCCTCAGAGGAACTATGTAGAAGGGCCTTATTCTTTGCAGGATACCGAATGCATAAATTAAGAAAAACAATTCAATGACTAATTATTGATCAAGAGTGCTCCGAGTATCTATTGCAATCCTTGAGCCTTAAAAAACCTATGGAAAAAACTAACTACCGCTAAAAGTAATTTCATCCGGGAAGCTCCTTCTATGCTCAAATCAGTAAGGATACTATAAAAAAAATTATGGGAAATTAGGGATAATGACACAATCTGGAATATTTTTAAATGACATGATAGCTACATATTTTTTATAGGGAGAATGACAACTGCATAATTTTTATAGCGAGAAGGAAAACAATGAATCTCGAAAATCAGTGAATCCCGAAATCAGTGAATTTCGACAGTGAATCCCGAAAATCAATGAATTTCGACAATGAATTTTGAAAATTAGTGAATTTCGACAATGAATTTAAACAGTGAATTTCGACAGTGAATAAATAGTTTTGTCCTTTATGCAAAAGTTTTAAAAGACTGTCCTTCTACTCAATTGATGAAATATTTCTGTCATTCTCCCTCATTCCCCCAAAAAATTATTTGGTTGTGCAAACAAGATGCCAAGACATTTATGTGCGTTGTATTGTCATGACGAGATGGAAATCAACATTGAAAACTCCCTATAATTCAAGCCATGTCATAAATATATGATGGGAAAATATATCTTGCAGTAACACTATAAAAATAGAAAACGTGTCTGAGTGGAGGGCCTAGAAAAAGTTCTCAGCATAGGCATCGATGTATACATCATTTTAATATAAAATTGTTTTTTTCGGATCTCAGTTTGGAACACTGACCCCATGTACCCCATTTCCATATAGGTCTGCCATACACCGAGGGCCGACCCTCGCATTAATTGGGCTTAAGACCAAGTCCCAGGATTGAGTCTTTTAGCTTGAGCTTTTTTTTTAAAACATACTTATCACGTTTTTAACATCCGTAAATACAAAAGTCAATTTATTGATAGCCTCAAAACATGCCTACAAAATTGTCTTTTCTAACATATTTAGAACAAAAACCAAATTCATACGTATACACAAAACATATTTTTTTTTTTCTTTGTGTGTTTTTTTTTATATAGATATATAATAATAATATAAAATAATGTTAGATATTTTTTCATAAAGTAATATTTTATAATCGTTTGCATACGAGTTGTCGTACGAATTAATGTTATCGCAACGAAACGGGGTTCGACCTGAAGGGATATGCATTTTCGGATTTTCAGATACATGCATTTTCGAACTGATATGTACTTACCCTTTCGTGTAAGGGTTACATTCTTTCATCCGGTTAACAGTGACAACCCTACCCTTTCGTGCAATGAGTACCTCCATTCATTTATGGGGTACTTGCAGCCTATAAAAGACACAAGTATGCAGATGAAAATTCATAAGTTTGACAGCATCATCAGAAAAACTTTGAATGTCCTCGGGTTTGATTCAAACAAGTCACTGTTTGAATCAAATACATCCATTGTATCCTGAGAGATATTTTTGTTTGATCCCTTAGTGACAAATCGTGTGTGACGAAATATCTCTTAAAAGACAACGTTATTAACGTGCATTGGAGTTTATACTTCTCTGTCAAATCTAAGTACTACATTTTTTCCAACAAATAATATATTCTTTTTAATTTCTATAGTTTTTCAAACAAAAAATTGATTATATAATAAAGATATATAATAATAAAAAATAATATATTCTTTTTAATTTCTATAGTTTCCAAACAAAAAATTAATAAAATTTGTTTGTATATATATATATATATATATATATATATATTTTTTGCCAAGTAAATTTTTTTATTGAGACCTTATCGTTTGGAGTAAAAAAAAATTGGGTCTTTATCAAAAAAGAAAAGTAATATATTATATTAGGTTGGATTGGATTAAATCTACACGAATTTTTTTTCTTCTTTTAGCGAAACATGTACCGTTGGGCCTTCCGACACCGTTGGGCGAAACGGCCTTATAGGGCCGGCCCCGAATACACCCGACCAAATACCTAAACAACAATACTTGAGGAAAAGGTGCAAAGCTAGTCCAAGGTAACATAGCATAGTTAGGGATTAGCGTAGTCTTTATCTCCACCTTTATCCCTACGTGTAGGGAAAAAAATAGGGAAGAAGCAAAAACTCTCGATACTTTATCCCGGCCTCACATTGGGGTGGATGAACGATATGCGGGGGCCGGCCCTGAATACACCCGACCAAATACCTAAACAACAATACTTGAGGAAAAGGTGCAAAGCTAGTCCAGTAACATAGCATAGTTAGCATTTTAGTCTTGTTTCAAGTTTCAACTATGGTTGTAATTTTGGTCCCGCAACTTGTTTTTTCTTATTGCAACTGCAGTGCTCTGGTGTTGGAGGAGGATGATTTTTGGAGGAAATGTCTCCACGTGGACTAACTGCGGCTGCAGTCTTGGTTTTCCCCCTTACATTTTGGACCAATTAAGATATTACCGCATTTTTTATCCAAGTTATAGGATGAGTTTTACACGCAGTCTACCGGGGCTTCGGTCGCCCGCTCCTCTGTCACCAGGACTAGGTCACCAACTTCCTTTACCTTCCGGCACTAGGCAAACGTCAGCCCCCATACACGGTCGTACGACTTTGCAGAGACCTTTGTTTTTCGTAAACAGTCGCTGGGCATGGTACCCTTTTGTGAAGAGGCACCCCTTCTCCCGAAATTGCGGGGCTATTTTGCCGAGTTTCTACATTGGTGACAATCCAATGTCCGAAAACCGAAGGGTTCCTCCGTAAGGTTCGTTTACGGATCTTTATGCTACGAGATCTTTAGCTTTTTCAACCCTAGCTAACATTCGAACTCTTTATATTATCAAACACTGTGACAAATAATCAATTATCCGACCATTTTAAGTCAAATCCAAACTTAGGTCATTATTTTACTGCATCAACGGACGGTCGAATGAAATTGTAAATAAGCTTTAAATTGAGGACTAAATTTGCAATTAGACAAAAATAAGAGGATTAAAACGTTACATTAACCCAGTTACCTGACTAATTTGCAATTTAGACTTGCGTTAGAAAAAGAAGAAATACATAATGGCAGGAAGTTGGGCGGTGCTGCTGTAGCGTATCGGAGAAAAGAGCGTGGAGTCTCCCTTCGCTTCCTTGTAAGTTTGTTCGATTGCTTATGTTCTTCCTTGTTCAAGATTCTCCGTTTTTCCTCTTCGAACTAGCTATTATATATGTGACTTATTTTCGGTTTTACTTCTATTTTGCAATTTATCCGGGGAATTTTGGGAAGTCGTTTGATGTTTTAACTATCTTGATTGCTTGTGTTACCACAAAATTCTTGAAAATAGTGTAAACATTCTAACTGTTTTGAAAAGCTTATCTTATTTTGAGCTTAGGGTTTGTGGAATTTTGGGCAAGCACGAATTGACTGATAGAAAATGGAGCTAGAAAAAGAATTACTGGAAGTTGGTAATGGAATTGGAGGTGGATTGGAGAGCATTAAAGAAGGATCAGAATACTGTTCTAGGTGTTTTGTATTGGAAGAGAGGTGTGAAAAAGTTGAGGAGTGGTCCATTGGCCTTGAATCAGACTTAGAGAAGAAGAGAAATGATATCGAAGAACTACGAAGACAAATCGTTGTATTGCAAGTTCAAAACAACGTGTTGAAATCATTTCCAAAAACAATCAAAGGATCTGATGAAAAAAGTACTCAGACAACGAACGGTGACAAGGAAGAAGCGGAAGGAGAAAAGTCTGGTGTAGACCTGATGGAGGAAGTCGAGAACGATAAGGTTTTGGAGTTGATGATTGAGAATAAGGTTTTGGATTGTGAAAAGAAGAAGGCTGAGAGTGAAGTTGGATTTTGGAAGGCGAAATGTGAGGAATTAGAGTCACAGGTCAGAGTTTTGGAGAATAACTTGTCCTCCATAAGTACAATGACCAATGTGGTGGTGAAACCGGTTGTTAAAACAGAACTCGTGAAGGAAGAATGTTGCGATGTAGCCACGCCACTGATTCATACCTTGAATGGAAAGGCAAGCCAAATAAACGGATCTAGGGGAGAGATTCTTCATGAGAAAAGGAAAGAACATAGTTCTCAGACCAGAAAACAATTAAACTTCCGTAAAGAAACTCCTGATAAAATGGCACCTGTAACACCAGCAGCTGGTGGCTTGCCTGCAATGGCTGGTCTAATTGACATTAGTGACGATGATGATGAAGGAAGTTCTTTAAATCAACATGGCCCTCAGCAATCAACAAATAAGGCTCATAAATTAGCTGATTTATCTTCCCGAAATACTATGATTGTTACGGATGAATGTGAAATCGAGGATGATATAACGCACTGCTATCAGGGTACACCGTCATTGCTAGCATCTAAAAGGAAAAGAGCCTCTCATATTGTTCACAGCGACAGTGAAAGTGATGCTGATGATAATGTTCCACTTCATAGGCTACGGAAGAGATATTCAAACGTAGCTACCGTGCCTTCTCTTCGAGGGCAAGGCGTCCCACAGAAAAATTCATCTGAGAGAAAAAGTAATCGCGGTATTCCAACAACAGGGAATTTTACGGATGATGAAACAGACGATAGTGAATCTGATTCTGAAGGTGAAAGTTTAAATGGCTTTATAGTTGGTGAGTCGGAATCAGATCTCTCAGTAGCTGATAAGTGTTCTGAAGGAGATGAGATTGCTAACTGTAACGAGAAATCTGCTAGTGAATCAGAAGATAAATCAGAAGGTAATGTGGATTATGATGAAATCATGAGTTTGATAGGAAGAAAGAAGGATCATTTAATTAAATGGGAATTCGAAGCTGATATGCTAGCTGCTTTTGGTAAAGATCCTGAATTATGCATGAAGGCTGTGTGTGCTCTTTATCGTCAACAAACGTCTGATGAACAATCATGTAAAGCAACTATACATCAGAATCAAAGAGGGTTTAGCCAATGTGATGCGACGAGGTATGCTTTGATTTTACTTTTTACTTCACATCAAGATTTGCATGATGATTATAGAGTGTGACTTGCCAAAATGGCGTATGGGTCACTAGGGAATTTTTTATTCAAAATGAAATACTTGAGTAAATTATGTTTTTTTAAACATATAACACTTTGACATGCTTCAATAATAGGTCTCATATAAAGAGTCTGAGCGTAACATTACACATAATTAAGGCAAATAAAAGGCATACACAACGAATCTCGTTGGGGTGTAAGTAGATGATGCAGTGAGGTTTGAACTCATGACCTGCCTCCATCTTGAACAAGCATTGTGTTGTTATTCTGTTTGAATATCATCACAATAGTTGTTAGGGCGATTGCAAGATGTTAAAGGAACTACCTAGCTATTCTATATATATATATTTGTATGATGCAATGCTGAGGTGTAATGCTGGCATGTGTAATGCTGTAGGTGTGCCATGTGGCAACAGAATCTAGAGTAAGATTTGTGTGTCCTTGTTCAGTAACAGATTGGTGTATGTAATCGGGTGAACAACAGAAGGAAATAATAACGAGAATCATTTTTATCCTTATGCTATCTTTCTAACTTGGTATCGGAGCCAACTATGGCCGGTACACCACCGCCGGAGACTGCGCCATCCACCGGTGCTCCGGTGAACACTGTAAGCTTCTCACTAGGAAGCTTCTCAGCTCATTCCGTACCCCATATCACCTCAGTAACAACTCTACCACCAATTTCCGGCCTACCACCGATCCTCACAACACCTCCGGTAAGTAATCTCACCGGATCCTCAAACACTACTGCTTCTCCAGGTCTTCAGTTTCCCTTGTTCGGTTCAACACCTCAGCAATCCGGAAGCCTGAATCAAAGCTGTAATGTCAAATTAGATCGAACAAACTACCTTCTCTGGAAATCCGTTGTCATCCTGTTTGTTTGAGGTCGCAGGTTAGACGGGTTCCTGTTTGGGACCAAGGCTGCTCCACCGCGTTTCTTACCTCCAACTACTGGATCTGCAATAACCTCAGCTCTGGAAATAAACCCAGCATATGAAGACTGGATTGCCACCGATTCACTGCTAATGAGCTGGCTTATGAGCTCCATGACTAAGCAAAGCGCTTACTGAAGTATTTGGCTGCACCACTTCGAATGAAGTCTGGAATACAAAACTGCACTTACCAAGACTGAGTAGGGAACCAAGAGTATGGCGGACTATTTGTCTCAGATAAAGTCTTACTCCGACGGATTAACAGCTGTTGGGTACCCAATATCTGTCTCAGAGTTGATCCTAACACTTAAGGAGGCCTAAACAAAGACCGAGTCTGTTATTGTGAACATCACTTCAAGAATCGGAACTCTAACCTGGCAAGAGGTACAGTCTCAATTAATTACTCATAAAAGGCTATTAGCTCGTTTTAATCCAACACCAACCCTAGATTTGGGAAGTCCCTCTGCTCACTTGGCTTCAAATCGATCTGGAGGTGCTCCTGGTAGAGGTCAATACAGGCCACAGAACAACAGTGGTGTCAATAACAATGGAAGAGGAAATGGCAGAGGCTATAGGGGTGGTAGAGGAAGAGGCCGTGGTGGTAGAGGTAATGGCAATGTGCCGCAAGGAAACAATAGACCTACTTGTCAAGTATGTAGCAGAATTGGACATACAGCTGTGGAGTGCTATTACAGGTATAATGGGTCAATTCCTTCAAATGGTGGGCAAGGATTCAGAGGAAATTCAGGACGAGCTTCAAATTACAATGGCCAACCAACATCATACTTTGCTTCCCCAGAATCAGTTAGTGATGGTAGTTGGTATGCTGACAGTGGTGCCAACAACCACATCACTGCTGATCTCAATAGCTTGCAACTGAGTCAAGGATATGATGGATCTGTTGGTCTAACTGTTGGAAGGGGTGAGAATCTTCCAATCAAACACATCGGCCAGTTTTTTATTCCCGCTCATAAACATAATCTTGCCTTTCATAACGTCTTGCATGTTCCCAATATAACTAAGAACTTAATGAGTGTATCTAAACTTACCTTAGATAATCATGTTCTAATGGAATTCCATTCTGATTGTTGTTTTGTTAAGGACAAGAGTACATGGAAGGTTTTGCTTAAAGATGGACTATATCAAATGCAGTTACCAAAGGATCATGACAAGAACTCTCTTCACTCCAAACTTAGTCAGAAATCTCAGTGTCTGTTTGTAATAATAAAGGTGACAGTATGTCAACCTCTTTAGTTTCCTCTCTTAAGTCTGATGATGTTACCAATGTTTGGCATAGAAGATTAGGTCATCCATCTTCTAAAGTCCTTAGTCAAGTTCTGAGTCTTTGTAATGTTTCAGTGAAAAAAAGCTTTGATTTCTGTAATGCTTGTCATGCTCTTCCTTACCCAAATTCTGTGTCTAAAAGTGCAGCTTGTCTTGATTTAATTCACTCATATCTCTGGGGTCCTGCACCAGTCCTATCTACAAAAGGGTATCAATAGTACATTAGTTTTGTTGATGACTTTAGTAGATATGTCTGGAATTACCCTCTCACACATAAATCTGATGCTCTCAACACTTCCATTCATTTTAAAACTCTAGTTGCGAAACAGTTTAACAGAAACATAAAATGTCTCCAAACAGATTGGGAGGAATTCAGATCTTTTAGCTCATACCCCACAGACCAAGGAATACTTTTCAGACATCCTTGTCCTTATGCCCATGGCCAAAATGGAAAGGTTGAAAGGAAACACAGACATGTTGTTGAAGTAGGATTGACACTTCTAGCCCAATCTGAGATGCCTCTAAAATTCTGGTGGGAGGCTTTTTCCTATGCTTCTTACCTTATCAATAGACTTCCAACTCCTGTTCTAAGTGCCAAGTCTCCCTATGAAACTCTATTTCATAAGATACCAGATTATAGTATGATTAAAGTTTTTGGTAGCACCTGTTTCCCTTATATCAGACCTTTCCAAAAACAAAAGTTTCATTTTCACACTACCAAGTGTGTTTTTCTGGGGATTTGTCCTTGTCATAAGGGGTATCTGTGTCTAGATTATTCTAGTAAAGTGTATATCTCTAAAAATGTTATCTTCAATGAACAAGAGTTTCCTTACAAATCTCTGTTTTGCCCCCAGGGTCCTTCTTCCTCATCTGTGTCAGATGCTCATCTGGCATCCAACCCCTTCTATGTCTTACAGGATCCTGATGATCCCTTGGTAACTGCATCTGAAGGTTCTCCTGCTGGACAAAACAGTCCAGACTATCAGTCCTTACATGATTCCACACCAGTTCCCTCTCCTGCACAATGCACCACTCCTCACACATCTCCACACAGCCAAGACATCACCACTCAAACACCATCCTCCCTAGGCTCCCCTTCCATCACCGATACACCTCACTCAAGCTCCTCCTCCTCTCAATCCGTCACAACTCCTCCATCCAGTCCCTCCCATTTACCAAATCCTTCTACAAAACCTCATATCCACCCTATGCAAACCAGATCAAAATCTGGTATCTATAAGCCTAAGACCTTTTCTTACCTAGCCTCCAAAGCTCTTCCCACCTTTCCAACAGAACCATCTGTAGCATCAGAGGCGATCAAATCCCCTCGGTGGCATGGTGCCATGAAGGAGGAATACAAAGCACTTGTCACCAACCACACATGGGATTTAGTTCCCCCCAGTCCTAAACAACACTTGGTTGGAAATAAGTGGGTTTTTAAACTCAAACTGAAACCTGATGGATCCATCTTGAAACACAAGGCAAGGCTAGTTGCTAAGGGTTTCCATCAAACCCCTGGACTGGATTATAGTGAGACTTTTAGTCCTGTCATAAAGGCTTCTACTATAAGAGTTGTACTTGCTATTGTTGTATCTTTGAACTGGGATATCAGACAGGTGGACATTAATAATGCCTTTTTGAATGGCACTCTACATGAAGATGTTTTTATGCCCCAGCCAGAGGGCTTTGTGGACCCCACAAAACCTAATCATGTGTGTCACCTGAGGAAGGTTGTATATGGCTTAAAACAAGCCCCTAGAGCTTGGTTTGAGGAGCTGAAGATTCAACTTGTGAAGCTAGGGTTCTATCAGTCAAAGTCAGATACATCCCTGTTCATACTTCAGTCAAAACAGTCATTAATGTATGTATCTATGTGGATGACATCTTGATTACTGGAAATGACTCCAAACTGATAAGTGCCTTCATTAAGCTTCTTAACACTAAGTTTGCTCTGAAAGATCTAGGATCTTTGTCACATTTCCTTGGGTTGCAGGCTTACAGAGATGGCACATGATTGTATCTAAATCAGCAGCACTATACTGGTCAATTGCTGAACAGATTGAACCTCCAACACTTGAAGCCAGTACCTACACCAATGACAACTAATGCAGATTTGACCTCCAGCAGTTCACCTCCTTTAACAATGCTACTCTTTTCAGAATTATCCTGGGAGGTCTTCAATATCTGACTTACACAAGACCAGACATTAGTTATGCAGTAAATCAACTAAGTCAGTATATGCACTGTCCTAGAGAAGTTCACTGGTTTGTATTGAAGAGGTTGGTGAGATACATTAAAGGAACACTCAGCTTGGGTATACATTTTCATCCCAGCCAGAACTTAAACATCACAGGTTTTAGTGATGCAGACTGGGCATGCAATGTGGTTGATAGGAAGTCCATGGCTGGCTACTGTATCTTCCTAGGAGGGTCCTTGATATCTTGGAGTTCAAAGAAACAACAAGTGGTGGCCAGGTCAAGTACAGAGTCAGAATATAGAGCTTTGGCAAATGTTGCAGCAGAAATACAGTGGCTGAGATCACTCTTACATGAACTACATATTCCTATATCCTGTATACCTGTTATATGGTGTGACAATGTAAGTGCAGGTGCCCAATCTTACAACCCTGTGTTTCACTCCAGAACAAAGCAAATTGAAATAGATGTGCATTTTGTTAGAGATCAAGTCATGAAGAAGAAGCTGAAGGTCTATGTTCCATCCTGTGATCAGATAGCAGACTGCTTTACAAAGGCATTGCCAAACTCCAAATTTGCAGCAAATAGAGACAAACTGAATGTGGTGGAATGCCCCATCAGTTTGAGGGGGATGTTAAAGGAACTACCTAGCTATTCTATATATTTATATATTTGTATGATGCAATGCTGAGGTGTAATGCTGGCATGTGTAATGCTGTAGGTGTGCCATGTGGCAACAGAATCTAGAGTAAGGTTTGTGTGTCCTTGTTCAGTAACAGATTGGTGTATGTAATCGGGTGAACAACAGAAGGAAAAAATAATGAGAATCATTTTTATCCTTATGCTATCTTTCTAACTCAAGAGGTGAGGTGGTGTTGCTTTTTGATCATGTTTTATTTTTATTTTTATTTTTTATTATCTCCCCTTGCATACACACAAAGCTTTGAAGAATACATCTTTAGCCAAAGATGGGAAACCCGAGGCTTTTGCTGAACTCATTTACCATATGCATACATATCTCTCACTTTCATGTACATGTGATGTGTTCATTATGAGAGCAGTATGGTTACAGTTAGCTGTTTGATATTCAATGAGCTTATACTTGGGTTTGATAGTACTTAACTCCGATTGGCCCTTGGTTCGAAGGTGAGGATATTGTTTTGTGTTTTATTGCACTTGTGCACAGTATCATCAATATTATGAGATTTGAAAAAGGTGTCAACGCTGCCTCCTAATGGTTGTCTAGGCAACCCGTCTTCGTGTTGGCATTGCATAGCACTTGAACAACTACGATCACCACACAATATAACTTGTTAAAACTTACAGGGGCAGCATACTTGGTGAATTCCTGACAGATGGAGATCCAGAAGGTGGTTTGAAGAAATCTGTGGAGGAATTGGTGGAATTTCAACCAAAAGGGCTGGAATTGTGCATTACGCTCGCAACTCGTTACTCTAAGCAGCTCTTTGCAATGTATGAAAACAAAGAAGATCCTTTGTGGCCTGCCCTGGGCATGAATTCTTAAGGGGCTTTTTTTTATATTTCTGAAGCTGCCTAACGTTCACGAAATTCTAAGGTACGACTATTGTATCAAGTTTATCAACGTACTCGTTCGTGTAGTAGTAGTAGTAGTAGTGGTGTTCTATGATGCACGGATCTAGTTTTTGTTTTGTTCTGTTTAATGTTTAAACCTTTTTGTTCTGTAAGGTACTTGTTCTCTTTTGTATTTATAATAATAATACAGGCAGCCACGTTTGAGTCTGTTTTTATGGACAGGGATTAGATGACATTGACATGTAATTTAATTAACCATATGTATGTGTGCTTATTAATATTTAGGGATCTCGTCTCTACTTTCTTATTCCTTTTCATTACATTTCTTTGGTCAAGTTTTGAAGCATGCTGTATTTTTAGTAATGGTTTTTCTGACACGTGCCTACTTCGGTCAGAAAATGTTAGAAAAATAAATGCTTCCATGAGGCATAAAAAGTGCCTAGATAATGTAACATTGATGAGAAATGACAAGTGTAAAATTCGTTTTTTATTCTTTATATTTCATTCTTAATAATTCAACTGGTGGTGGTAGTTGATTATTATATTTTGTGATACAAGGAAATTAGTAATAATATAGAACGACCAAAATGGGTTTAGAGAAATGTTGTGAGCCAGACTGGTTATTCTTCTTTTCTTTGGGGGTTACTATATGACAATTGCTGACATTTGATTAAGAGAATCAAATGGATTTTTAAAATTAAAAAATAAAATAAAAAAATTTACTAGAAAATGCTTTCATGAACCTGGTTCTTGTTGGCGGCTATGAATCATGATCTCTGATTAGGTAAGAATTAGTTTATACGCCTAATTTTATGAAACACCACCATTTGTCTTGTTTGTTTGTGTGTGTGTGGGCGTGCTTGTATGAATGTTTGATGGGATCAATTAGATGATGAATGTGTAATGTTAGCCGGTCACATGTTAATTGCATGGATGAATGTATAATGTTTGCTGGTCACATGTTAATTGCATTATTATCACTCACATCAGTTGCTCCATCATATCCGACTCGTGCTGATTAATCCGACTCGTGCTAATTAATCAGGGAAATTCTTACCCGATAAGTCTTCTTGTTCATATGTCGTGCATCAAGATAGAACATTTATACGAGATCACAATGACAAATCGAATTTTCAAAAAATTTGTTTTCAAACCATAGAATCAATTTTCAAGAAAGGAAGAAAAAAAAAAGATTAATCAAAGGCAAAGTTGGTGTGCCAGCCATGAAAAGATAGAGAAGCAACGGTCACATGGAATATGGGCCCTTAATTCTCTAAAATTACGGTAGAGCCCACAACAAAATTTTGCCCGTCTTCTCCGGTCCTTCCGCCGTGTGCATTATATAAATCCATTGAAAATCGCGTTGAAGAATAAACGTAACGTATGACTTTCCGATCTGCTTGAGGAGACCTCCCCCCCACCCCCATTGTTTTTTTCCATTCATCTTCTTCTTCTCTTTCACTCTCTGCGGCCTTCAACCCTCCTCCGGCGGAAGTGTCGCAGAGAGGAAAGAAAGTCGAAAAAGCACCACCGTTGATCTTCTGCTAATTTTTCTTCATCTTCATCATCATCATCTCTTTTGCGGTTGATTATTACAAAGAAAACGAAATGGAGGTTACAAAGGTCTCATTCGGAATGGTGGCTGCTGCCGTCGTTTTTGTCTTGGCAGTTGCTTTACCCACCGCTTTGGCTCAATCTCCTGCTCCGGCTCCTTCCACCAGCGACGGTATGCAATAATTTTGCCCTAATTTTAATTTCAATTACATTATTTGCTCGATAAATATATAAATCATTATCCGTCGGTAGCAATTTCACCTAAATTAACAAGTTTCTCCTTTTAGCTGCTCAATTTAGATTAAAATCTCTTCGTTTTTTTCTGGAAAAGATATAAAAATCATTATTCCTCGGAATCAACGTACTAGCAATTTCACCTAAATTAACAAGTTTCTCTCGTTGTAATGTAGCTGCTGAATTTTGACTAAAATCTATCGGCATATCCATTTTTTTCCCTTCCCCCCACAGGTACATCGATAGATCAAGGAGTAGCATACGTTCTAATGCTGGTGGCTTTGGTTCTCACATATCTTATTCACTAAATTTGAGTATCTGTGAATTCACCAACCCGAATTCGTTGGATCGATCTGTGAAATCTGCACAAAAATCACCTCTACAGCACATAGATAAAGGCAGGCAGCGAGTTGAGAGCAATGATCAGCGATAGTAATTAGGGGTCGGTGAATTCATCTGTTTATGAGAGTCCAGATTGATCTTTGTTTGATTTTTCTCATTTTTCTTTGTAATTTCTTTTTTTTTTTTTTTTATTTTATTTATTTATTTTTTTAGTCTTCTTGATGTAATTTTGATCTTTTTGTTTTTTTGGGTTGTTGTTTCCTGTTTGTTTATTTGTTCGTTATAAATCAGAGATTGTTTTTCATTTTTCTCTTTTATCTACTTTGGTATTACCAATCTTATTTGTCTTAGTACTAATTCTTTTTTAATAAATATAGGATAGGAGACACAATGATATAGTTGAAACTTTGATTTCACAAACAGTCCCTTTTTTTTTTTTTTTTTTTTTTTTCTTTTTTCTTCCCCTTATGCATGTGTGATGCTGGCTAAGCAAGTCATTCATCGAGAATCGTCTTTAACTGACACCAAACCAGACATTGCAAAGGTTTAACTGTTCTAAAGTTGACCAACCACAAGTCCAATATTTCGAATTCAACCTTACCTTTCAAAAGTTGGCCTCACATGCCATGATAGGTCGGTCTAGTATGGTATCAATAAGCGTCAATAATTGAACTCGAGGTAAAATAGAGAAGGTGAAGTTCTGCATGCGATAGACTTCACGGTACGTCCCAGCCCCACACGCAGTTTTATTGCGAACGTGCGCGTGGGTTCTTTCCTCCATGGGAGTAACCAACCATGTAAGAACTTCCCAATGGAGAACACCCTTTCAAAGGGAAAGTTATTATGTTGTGAGGGAATTTGAAGTGAAATGACAGGTGAAACGATCAGAAACACACAGTTTTAATACAGAATGAAGGTGTGTGGTATGCCACACGGTGTCTCCGCACCGTGTGAAGACACCACACAATAATTTCCCCTTTTAAAGGCAACAATTCTCCCTTCGTTCCACAATAACTGAGGCAGTTGTTAAAATATTTTGTTCCATTTTATTACATGATCTCATCTCCTTAATATACATGATTTTGACAACTGTCTCAGATAAATTGGAACGGAGGGAGTATATCATTTTATCAAATGTCCTTCTGTTTTCATCTCTTCCACCGTAAGTAAGTATACATGCTGCTGAATTGGACATGCTCTTACTATGAAAGACACTAGAAACCAAAAGGATATGGATATGGATATGGATATGTATGATACACGACAATTAATACAAGTATTCTCTTCCGGTTAGTCGGGGAATTCGTAGTCGTAGGTAGACGGTCCGTATTAACATTAAATGATAAACATTCTTCAGACAATTATTTCCCTATCTGCTAAGAGTATCTCCAATCATACATTTATACGTTTGCCATATCATCGATTTATAAACCTTTTATCTATAAAATTTCTCTCCATAATCATAAACCTATTAATAAACTTTATAGCATGGACTCACTACACATTTTTAAAAAAAAAAAACCCATTATACAAATTTTTTTCTACACAACACAACTCATAGCTTAAACAAAAAAACAAAAAAAAAAATGTCAAGATGAACCGGTTGATAAAGCTTTGCCTAGTTGGCATTGCTCCAATAGGAAATAAATTATTTTGTAAAGGTTCAAACCTTTTTTATAAAGGTATTGTATTCTCCATTGGAGATACTCTAACAATAGAAAGACTGGTTTATACTAAAATACAAAAAAGAACCACAAATGTATTCCTAATTAAAAATGTTTTACTAAAGACAATAAGCAAATCTCAGTCTTGTAAAAGAAAAAAATAAAAATAATAAAAAGAGTTGAGCGAAAAAAGGACAACGATTCAAACATAAAATTTCCAATAACTTATTATTACCCAGCAGCATCAAAGGAGCAGTTACACAGTATCGTAATACTACTACCTAACCCTTCATCTTCATGTCCACTAACCAACGTTGACTCGACAGGGAAAATAACTCTGACATCAAAGTTAGCCAGAGGAATTTAAGGGGGGGGAAAATAAAAATAAAAAAACACAAACAAATACTACTAAAAGTACACCATTACTTACTCTCCCAAATCCCCAACTTTTTTTAGCTGCTATCCCCATTCCCCTCTCCCTAATGGAGAGATACAACGTAAGAAACTCACCTACTACTCTAAAGTGTATTTTAATTTTATAAACGGCAAAACCTCGCGAGTTTTTACTCGTGTCTGTCTCCACATGCCAAAGATACCACCACCCTAAAATTTTAGCCTCTAGATAATAATTCACATAAACTGGCAGACCAAAAAACAAAAAACAAAAAACTAATTAATTAATTATTTCCTCCAGAAAAAAAAATAAACAAGCAAAGTTCACTGCGAGTGAAAGATGCTCGTGGGCCCTGAAGCTTATTATCTCCAACAGCCTACTTTTGTTAGGTAAAAAGCCTTTTCTCTTCTCTTGAGTCAGCAGCAAATGCAGCCTTCCACATCAAGGACAGGCTAAATCAAAGGTGAACCCCACTTGCCTTGCCTCATTTCTCATGAATATGAATGCTGCTGCTGCTGTAGAGCATACTTCATCACCTCATAAAATGAAACTACTATTCCGAATGTAGGGCCTGCACGCCCGACACGTGGCCCCACTCCAGTAAAAAGCCCCCTCAGTCCCCCATCTCTGTGCAATTGCAAGGATAAACAATAAAATAAAATAAAAATCAGACACAGGATAATTAGGATACACACTTGGTGCAGATTTGTAATTTTTGGGAGTTGGATACGGGATTCGGATATGCATATCGCTAACTCGGATACGTCAAATGAAGGAACGTTTTCAAAACCGAATTCCTATATCTTGTATTATGTATGCATAGTGCAACCTAGGACAGAATATCTTTAAAGAGTCGAATGTGTAAAGTGTGGCAGTAGCGTGGTGCCACTAACAATCCCTATTTCAGAACCGTAATTCCCTATAAAAGTAAATAATTTGCTGCACAGTTGCTGAGATCATACGAAGACTTTCGAAAAACAATTTTGTATAGAGCTGAGATTCAAAATGTGATAGCACACATACCTCCAAACCTCCATGAGTGTTTGTCTTGTAGTCATCCTTAATGCCCTGATGGGGTCCTTCTGCATACATTAAACGTAAGAGAAATCATTTCAAAACTCTGCATCGCTTAGCAACCTGATCTCGAAGCACACATTTGCAACAACACACACGAGTGTAGTGAGGTGTGTCGTGGTGTATCATGTGGTGTGGTGGGTGTGTCATGTGGTGTGGTGTGGTGTGGTGTCATGTGGTGTATATTGTGTGGTGTGGTGGGTGGGTGAGTCATGTGGTGTATAGGTGTGGTGTCATGTGTCTGGTCTCCTTTGTTGTGCATCGTGTGTGGTGTTGTCATGTGTTGTGTTATGTGTTTTGTGTGGTGCGTCATGTGTGGTGTGGAGTGGTGTGAAATGTCAGTGACGGTGACGTTTCTAGCCAACAGTTTATAACATGTGAGTAGTTAAGGAGTCCCAACAGTTTATAACATGTGTATCGGGTGTGGTGTGTTGTGGTGCCCGAAGCATAAAAAATTAATCAAAAAATATGGCGTACGAAGAAGCATGTTTGTGGTGCCAATATAAGCCGCCAATATAAAAATGCATAAACTTTAGCTGGAGCAAGACAGACAAACCTCGATTTGCCTTCGTGTTTTAGCAACATCAAGCGGACATGTAGCCCCAGCAGCAATGCTTCCGGACACAAAACCTGCAGCAAAATTTGCTCCGAGTATACTGACTATATTGTTTTTGTCTCCTGATAAATTAAGGAGTCCCCTTTTCACCTGTACAGACATCGATCGATGTATTGGTTCTACCATCTCATTCAATATAAAGCTCAAATACAAAAAACCAAATTAAAGTTTAGTCATCAGATCAAAAAGTGCAAAAATGAATGAATTTCTTACTGGCTCAAAGGTTGACCAACATATAGCAGAGAATGGGACATCACGAGAAAGCTGTGCTCCTACCCCAGTCCATAGAACACGGTAGTTTTGCCCTGCAAGCAAAACATTTTACATCATTTGCAACAAGGAGACAATGAGCAAGAACTCGGTCATTTCAGGTTAAGCAGAAAATTTGCTTAGTAATGGTCAGGAAGGAGTCAGAGGTGCAACGACCCGAACCGCTTATGAGCAACTCAACACAACACTCGGCTAATGAACTGCTCGCTCAAGTATGATTTAACCAAACACGAGAAGTTTGTCAAAGTTCACGAGCTGAACTCAAGCACGTTAAAAGCTCAACACTTCCTCGAGGAGCTCGAGCTCGAGTTTGAGCTTGAAAGTGCTGGGTATTATTAAACACAAAAATGTCAAGAGGCCTTAAATTAAACAAAAATAATAACAATAAAAAAAGAAAAGAAATGAAATGAAAGCCATAAGGGAAATAACAAGAAATGTACTTACAGCTTTGGGTATTATTTGTGCTTTTAACATTGGAAATAACCTCAAACAAAGTCTTCCAAACTCCAGGAGGCTTCCTACCATTGTTGATCTCCTTGAATGCCTGCACACATATCATTTATTAAAGTGAATCAAACAACCATTTTTCAAGAGATGTTACGTTACACCTTTTCCCAGATCTGTGTTTTTATAGATGATGAAAAAAAAAATATGCGATTCGGACTACACAATGCATGATGCGTGATCAAATATTACCATTCCCGTCACACAACTAGCCCAAACGAGACTGACTTACAATACCTGCATGCGAGTTTTGGCAAGTTCAATAGGGTAGCAACTAACGCAAGCCAATGCACGTGCCATTGAGCTGGCTACTCCAGGTATAAACAGCGTCAATTTCGGAGCCAAGCTTGGAGCATTCTTTGAAGTAAATTCCTCTAACTGGTTGCGCAAAATGTCATAACAAGGAAGATATATCCCAACCTGTTTAAACACCATCTCATATCAACATCCATTCGAGCACAATTCCACTGCCTTTTCTACTCTAGCACTTGATTTTGATCAACTTTAAACATCTACAAAGCAGCTAAGACACTTACAGTAGGTACAGCCAAAGCTAGTGCTGCGTTTGTGCCTCTCCATAGCCTGGCCATTCCTTCCTGCAAAAGTATATGTTAAATTGCCAAAAATAACATAATTAGCATTGCACCGTGACTACGAATTCAGTAGCTTATAAGGTTTGCTAAGGCTTATGGTAGATAGTCTTGTTAACTTTTTACGTTTCATCTCCCAAAAGTCGATGCTAGACCATACGATCGACTTGTATATGGTTGAAAATGACAATTGACTGCTGGAAAGTTGATTTTATGGTCTAGAATCGACTTTGCAAAGCTCGATTGCATGTATGGTGCCACAACAGTAACTTTGGCGTGGTGCCCCTAAACACTGCTACTGAAATTTTGTCCCCCACAAAGAAGTTTTAAATACCTGCCGAACTATTTTGTAGAAAACATCCAAGGTCCCTTTATAGTGGAAGCAATCAGGAGGGCAGATTGACACTGTACCCTGTACACCAGCCCGAGTGCATGAAGGCGAGCATCTAAGATCAGCAAACATCTGCAGTACAAGCAACAGAAGCAAAGTGATAGAACATTCGACAATACCTAGCATTAATATTGTTAGCTTGTCGCACTTGAAAAAGAATTACATGGACGGACCAAAATGACACAGAAAAAACTCAAATCGAAAGAAAATATAAAAGAGGATAACGCACCATGGTTGGTCCAAAGAATGCCATGCGGCTTGTTAAGTTGCTCAATGGATGAGAGTAAGCAACTCCAGCAGCCTGTGCTTGTAATCTCGTCTGATAAAATAGAAAGAAGGCTAATGAGTAGAGAAATGACAGGAAAACGTGACTAGCATCATAAGCAGGGGGGGGGGGGGGGGGGAGTTCTTTCTATCTTTTTCTCTGTATTTCCCTGCAGCAGCTATTGACAAGTTTGCATTATGAAAACCTATCATAAACGTGTAAGTGGGAAAGCAGTTGTGTTGTAAAGGATGCTGTTTGTGGATTGTATCCTATGCCTTATGGAAGCCAAATCACATATAAAAAGGCACCCAATAATATTATGAAAGTCCTGCTGCAAGATGTAAATCATCTGAATCATTTTTCTACAACCATGACAAGAAATGAAGCAAGGAATGATGCATAACATGACACAAAAGCACCAAACACTACAATTGAAAAAAAAATCATGGACTCAGCAACAAAAAGGCTAGATTATAAACCACTTTAGCAACATTAATAAGTACCTTGACTACATCCAGAGGATTCATGAGAATAGCTGATAAAAAAGCTGCTCCGGCAGCAGAGATAGCTCTTTCACCAATACCCAACTGGCCATCCGACACCTCTTTTGACTGGTGGAGTCCAGGATTATTAGAAGAATGCGAGCCTTTAGTTGTAGCACTGGTCACCAGAGTTTCAGGCATTACGTTATTACTAATATCCGGAATCGTTAAGTGCTCTGCTGTATTGCTCCATGAATTTTGAGTGTGATTGTCATTGTCTAGGTCCACCATCCTACTGTGCACTCTGTCTACGATTCTGGAAATCCTCAATCAAAGAAGGACAAACCTACAATTCATTAACATCAGAAGCTAAACAATCAACAAAATGAGCATGAAACAAACCCTAGAATCTTGTTGACTAATAACCAAATCAGGGAAACGAATTAAAAGCAACGGTTACCAATGAAGAAGTATAAAAACACTAATTCTGAAAAATATATTGCACAAACAATACTACCATTATACAAAGAAATAATAATAAATAAATAGGCAGCAGGCAGCAGCAGCTAGAGAATATGCCATAAATCGCGAAAATAAACCAGTAAGTTAGATAAATAAGCAACCTTTACGACTTAAGGAGCAAAAAAACATCAATTCTGATAATAAATCAACTGTAAACTTCACAAAAACAATTGGGATTCACGAAAAATGAAGCTAAACTGCTGGGGGAAAAAAACTGAGAAGATGTGCCCTAAATCACGCAGATAAACCAGAAAATTGGTGAAATAAAAACGATACCTGTTAATTAGCAGCTTCTGATCATAATCCGAAAAGGGGAAGAAAAAAAATTAACGGGCAGAGGAGGAAAATGTTCAAAGTTTCTTGGAGAACAGGATACCAGCGAGACAGCCCAGATATTGAGAAAGCAAAAGGACACGTTAGCACAACAACAAAGAGGGTGTGGCCCAACCACAGCGTGGGTGTGGCGAAGAACTCTCGTGACTTTAGGGGCTGTCCTTGAACTTTGTCTCTCACCTCTTATATTACACTATATATTATATAATATATATATATAAAGGATAATATGATGAAAAATAATAAATATCATTTTGTATTGTGAGAATGAAATATTTGTTAGCCGTTGATTATTAGATTAATTGTTATTTGGTGCGTAAATTTTGATTGTATAATCAGAGGTGTTAAGGAAGGATTCTAAAAGAAATTTAAAGAGTATCATCTTGGTAAGCGCATTCTAGTTGAGTTTAAGTTCACGTATTTCAAGGAGTTCACATGTTTAAGTTATGAACTCATAAGAGAAAATATTGTGTTTATAGGTCAAGGAGGAGAATCTCTATCTTAGAAGTCGAGAGTTAATAATAACCTACAAACCATTAATCGAGGTAAGGAGTGTTTGTATCGAGAGGTGTTATTTTATTCATGTTTTCTCAAATTTATTTTTATAGTTGATTGAAAAGTTTTTCTCATTCATTTACAATCCACAATATTCTTTTAGTTTTTTTAATAGAAAATCTATCTTACATATTAACAAGAATCTTTCCAAAGCATAATATTTCAAAAGGTAATTTTGCAGTTCATACATGATTTTATTTTTTTAGCTTTATACGTGTGTATATATATATATATATATATATATATATATATATATATATATAGCATAAAATTGTTAAAAACATTTTCCGGATTTTCAGATATTTTCATAGTTAGTAAGATGTAAGGCTTAAAGATATTTACAATAACAAAAGCTTTAGATTGTTGTCAATGTAAAAGAGCCCAATGGAATCACTCTAGTCAACCTTCACGTTTTCCAAGGCTTTTAAATCATATGCTATACTTACAAACAGTACATATATACAGGTATGTATATATACGTAAGTATGGCAGAGAAATTACAAAATTTCAGATTAAGCTATGAATACATACAGATGCATATACATACATATCCATAATTTTATGTTTTAAGAACTTAAAAGATAAGCAAACATTTAAAACAATGTTACGGTTCTCCAGACAGACAAACCCACTCCCGGGTTAGAGGGAGAATTCAGACTTCAGATTTTGTGCAGTGAGTTCTCGAGAATCCCCGGCATCAGGCCCTGCTCCTGGGCTATAATAAGGGGTGCGGTTTATATGCCGGAGCCGGTCGGGAAATCCGGTCCGCCACCTCGGACGAGAATTAGAGCCGTTAAAGGCACAGTTTAGAACCGTAGCATTATTCAAATTTTATTCAGTACAAACTCATATTTCACTTACGGTTTCACTTTATGTAATTTATACATGGTTCATTTTTCTACTATAACAGTATTTCCAGACTAACCCAGCAGTGAACTTTGGAATATAAGTAATTCCTTAGTTCCCTCTTGATACTTTTACACTGCTTAAGGAGCATTCGTGCTCACTCCTATAGTTGTATTGTTTTTCAGATGAAAATCAGAATTCCAATGAGGAAGTGGGGAATTGCCTTGCCTACTACCTTAGTTAAGTGGATGTGGATGCTTAACCTTTTGTGGAAGATGAACAAACTTTATCATTTTCGGTCTTTTATTATTAATGATGTAATAATTAGGGTTGAACCCTAACAGTTGTACTTTTATATTTTCGAGACTTTGCAGTACTTTTATTTTTATGGAATAATGTTATTATGGATTTTAGTTTCTGATTTCCAGCAGTAGATGACTTCGTGATTCGAATTTTTCTAGTTCGGGTCATGGCCGAGCGATTCGGATCCGGGTAATTGGGAAAATCCGGGTCGGGTCGTTACAGTTGGTATCAGAGCCCGAGGTTGAGAACTTGGGCATATTAAGTTGAATCAAATAGACTTGTAAGTTTGATATTTAGTTATCTAAGATTGATATATGACCTAGCTAGGATTGATTGAGCTAAGTAAGATGATTTAGAAAGACCTTAAGGAGAGACATGTCATTAGAATGGGTTTTAATTTTAATTTTTTTTAATTCAAGTTTAACTTTATGTACTAATATCTACTCCTTATAGGATGGCTGATGCACACTCTGGTTCCCACGACAGTAATTCTAGCAACCACACTCCAGTGGGTTCCCAGCATGATCAGAATCCTCCACCCGCACCCGATATACCTCCTGAATTATTGCAAGCTGCCCTTAACGCTTACCTTCAACAACAACAACAGGCTCAGCCGCAGGTCCAAGCTCAGCAGGACATACCACCTGCAGTTGCACCTCAGCCTAAAGGAACTATCAATTGGTTTTCTGAGTTGAAAAGGAACAAGGCACCTGAGTATGATGGTCTTGGAGACCCACTATTAGCTGAGGAATGGGTTAGGAAAATTGAGACTTGTTTTGATACTATGTTCGTTCCGGAAGAGATTTGGGTATCCTTGATTAAAGGATTTTTAGTTGGACTAGCTAGGGATTTGGTTTGAAGCCGTAAATGAGATTTACTTGAGTGAAGGCAAGACTATCGGTGGGCGAAATTCAAGGAATTGTTTTATCGAACTTCTTTCCTATGTCTTTGCGGGCGAGAGAAACGAAGGAGTTCTACAATCTTAAGCAAGATAACATGACGGTTATCCAAGACGCTAATAAGTTCACGAGTTGATACGGTTTGTTCTAATGTGATGAGAGATGAAATAGTGAAGATTAGCGAGGTTTGAGGCGGGGACGGCCCTGCCATATTAGTGTCTTTTGATGGAGCTAAGTTTGATTCATACCAAGAGATCTATGAAAGGGCTATTAAATTTGAAAATGTTCTAAAGAAAGCGTTTCCGGTTGTGTACGCAAGCATGAAGAGGAAATGGAATCAAGGTTCTAAGGGAAAGCTGGACCATACGGAAAGAAGCCGGTTCATGGTAAGCCGAGGTATCCACGGTGTCAAAAATGCCGAAGTATCATCCCGGTGAATGCGGGATGGGACTAGGGGTTTGTTATCGGTGCGGCGAGTCGAGGCCATTATTCACGTGAGCGTCCTAAAAAGTCACGTACGGCTACTCTGGAGTGGCCCGGGGAAGTCAGAAGAAGGACAAAGGATCCGTTAAACCCAAAACAGGAACTGCTAGAGTTTTTGCTTTAGATGCTAAGCAGGCTCAGAATGATGATGCAGTGGTGACAGGTGCACACAATTTATTTTTATGCTTTCAGTCATTCTATTATCCTAGTACTTTATTTATTTATTTATTTATTTTCCTATGGGTTCAGGGGTTATTAAAATTAGTTCAGTTCCTGCTAGAGCTTTGTTCGACACAGGAGCCTCTCATTCCTTTGTGTCCAGACGATTTTTTCGAAAATTAAAAACAGAAGAAAATAAAATGGATATTTCCTTGTCTATTTCAACCCATATCGGCAAGACAGTGCTAGTAGATAAATATATTTCTGGGTGTAAAGTCCTAGTGGGTGAAAAGGAAGTTGTTAGTGATTTCATAATTCTAGATACCTTGGACTTGGATGTAATATTAGGAATTGACTGGTTATCCCAACATTATGTACACTTAGGCGTCGTCGAGAAGAAAGTCGTTTTTCGATTTCCGAGAGGAGAAGGAAATTGTATTTCGGGGAAATTTGTATGAGACTAGTAAGACTTCCCCGGTGATATACGCAATATCGCAATGCGGGCGATTAGGAAAGGGTGTGATGGATTCATGGTTTATGCCTTGAATATGGAAGATGGGAATCATAAGTTAGAGAACATTCCAATAGTTAGCGAATTTCCGGACGTGTTTCGAGACATTGCTGGTAACATGCCGGATCGAGGAGTGGAATTTGAGATCGACTTAGTACCGGGAGCCGCCCCAATATCTAAGCAACCATACCGAATGGAACTGCGAGTTGAAGGAATTAAAAGAACAAGCGCAAGATATGTTAGAACGAGGAGTTATTCGACCTAGTGCATCCCCGTGGGGAGCCCCCGTCCTATTTGTGAAAAAGAAGGATGGAACTATGCGTCTATGTATTGATTATAAGGAACTTAACAAGATCACCATTAAGAATAAGTATCCATTGCCCAGGATTGATGATCTTTTTGACCAACTTCAAGGTTCTCGAGTATACTCCAAGATTGACCTAAGATCAGGATATCATCAGTTGAAAATTCGTAAGGAAGATGTACCTAAGACTGCCTTTAGGACACGTTATGGACATTACGAGTTTCTAGTGATGCCATTTGGATTAACTAACGCGCCAGCAGCATTCATGGGATTGATGAATCAGGTCTTCAGTCCTTATCTTGATAAGTTTGTGGTGGTGTTCATAGATGATATTTTAATTTACTCCAAGAGTAAAGAAGATCATGCGGAGCACTTAAAGATTGTGCTTCAAACCCTTAGAAAGAATAAGTTGTTTGCTAAATTCAGTAAGTGTGAATTCTGGATTGACAAAGTTGCTTTTCTCGGACATGTAGTATCTGGAGACGGAATTTCAGTAGACCCAGAGAAGGTCAGAGCGGTAGTGGAATGGCAGAGACCAAAGAGTGTTACCGAGATCAGAAGTTTTCTGGGGATGGCAGGTTATTATCGGAAGTTTATTAAGGACTTTTCTTTGTTAGCCGCCCATCTGACTAAGTTGACAAGGAAAGATGTACAGTTCCAGTGGAACGAGGAGTGTGAAAAAGCATTTGAGGAGCTGAAGCAAAGGATGGTTACTGCACCCATTCTTACTTTACCAATGCCCGATGGCGAATATGAGATTTATTGTGATGCTTCACACCGGGGGCTTGGATGTGTGTTGATGCAAGAAGGTAGGGTAGTGGCGTATGCTTCGAGACAGTTAAAGACTCATGAGAAGAACTATCCTACGCATGATTTAGAGTTGGCTGCAGTAGTTTTTGCTCTCAAGTTATGGAGACATTATCTTTATGGTATACCATGTAAAATTTACTCAGATCATAAGAGCCTGAAGTATATCTTTACTCAAAAGGAACTTAACATGAGACAGAGGCGATGGTTAGAGTATCTCAAGGATTATGATATCGCCATACTTTATCATCCAGGTAAGGCTAACCGAGTGGCTGATGCTCTGAGTAGAAAGACATTTGATGGGACGGTGGCATCCATGACCATTCGGCGGCGAGTTAATTGAAGACTCTGATCGTTTGCAACTCGAAGTATACAAGCAAGGATCAAGGGATATGTTAGGAATGATCACTATAAAGTCAACACTTATAGAAAGAATTAAGATTGCCCAGAGAAATGATGAGTTCTTACAAGGGATACAAGAAAAGGTACGAGATAACACTGAATCAGACTTTAAGATTCAATCGGATGGATCTTTGTGGTTTAAGTCAAGACTATGTGTACCTGATGACAAGGACTTGAAGGAAGAAATGATGAATGAGGCACATCAGATTGGGTTTGTGATACACCCAGGTACCACGAAGATGTATCGTGATCTTTGGAAGCATTTTTGGTGGAAGAATATGAGGAATGATGTTGTGAAGTATGTTGCTCGATGTCCTACATGTCAACAAGTGAAGGCCGAACTTCAGAGACCAGCAGGGTTGCTTCGACCTTTAGAGATACCTGAATGGAAGTGGGAACATATCACCATGGACTTCATCACAGGTTTACCAAAGGCTCCAGGAGGGAAGGATACTATTTGGGTTATAGTAGACAGATTAACTAAGTCAGCTCATTTTCTAGCAATTGCTAATACAATAACCTTAAATAAGTTAGCAGAGTTGTATGTTCGTGAGATAATCAGACTACATGGAATACCGGTATCTATAGTGTCAGACAGAGATGCCCGTTTTACATCGCGGTTTTGGGCAAGTTTACAGAAACAAATGGGTACTGAGTTACGATTGAGTACCGCCTTTCATCCTCAAACCGATGGTCAATCAGAAAGAACAATACAAACGCTTGAAGATATGTTACGTGCATGTGTTTTGGAGAATAAGGGTGTGTGGAGTGATTGTTTGACTCTAGCTGAGTTTGCATATAACAATAGTTATCACTCCAGTATTGGTATGGCACCATATGAGGCGTTGTATGGTCGAAAATGTAGATCACCTTTGTGTTGGGATGAGGTTGGAGAGAGAGCAATGACAGGACCTGAGTTAGTACAAGTGACTATGAGTAAAGTATCAATGATCGGGGACAAGTTGAAATTTTGCTCGGGACGGACGAGAAGAAGTGGGCGAGATAAGAGAAGACGGCCATTACGGTTTGCGGTGGGTGACAAAGTTTATCTCAAAGTAGCACCAACAAAAGGAGTACAGAGGTTTGGTGAGAAAGGGAAGCTCAGTCCAAGGTATATTGGACCATTTGAGATCACTGCAAGAGTAGGAGAGTTAGCTTATCAGATAAAGTTGCCTTCACAGATGTCAAGGGTTCACAATATCTTTCACGTATCTATGCTCCGGAAATGTTTGGCAGAACCGGAGAAGATTGTTAATATGGAGCTAGATTTATTTGATGTGGATCTTAAGTATGAGGAACAACCTACAAGAATTCTAGAATCCAAAGTGACAGAAGTCGAAGGTCGAGAGGTTCGTTTGGTTAAAGTGCAGTGGACAAATCATACCGAGCAGGAGTCAATGTGGGAGAAAGAAGAATTCATGCGTCAGCACTATCCAGAGCTCTTTTAAACATTTATGATAAATTTCGAGGACGAAACTTTTTTAAAGGAGGGGTGAATTTAATACCCTGATTCAATTTTAAGTATCGACCCGAGTTCAAGCCGAAAGTTAAACCAAACCAACTTATAATTTATTTATTTTATCTAATTTGTTGATAATATGGCTTTATGGCACATAATTAGTCAAGACAAAGGGTATTAATATGAGTAATGCTTCATTGTCAGTTTTGGAGAAGAAAAAGAGGTGACTGAATCATCACTAATGGATTTATGGTTGTAACTTCCTTGCTTTAATACCCCCACGTTATTTGCCTTTTGGGTTTCAAACGAATAGCTATTTCTTTTGTCATAAAGGTCAATTTGATCACTATACTCCTTCCATTCCCACTTTGACTGAAACACTCTGCATTCTTTTACCTTTTCAATAACAAAAAGCCTATACAAGGAAGTATACAAAGCCTTCATTCGAGGAAAAACAAAGGAACTTGGTAGGAATATATCAATTTATTACTTTGATCTCAATATTCACTACCTTTGTCCAAGTGTTTGGAATAATCCTTGGTTTTGTTTAAGGGCTAGCAGCACTAAAGGATCAGAGGTGTTAAGGAAGGATTCTAAAAGAATTTTAAAGAGTATCATCTTGGTAAGCACATTCTAGTTCAAGTTTAAGTTCATGTTTCAAGGAGTTCACATGTTTAAGTTATGAACTCATAAGAGAAAATATTGTGTTTATAGGTCAAGGAGGAGAATCTCTACACTAGAAGTCAAGAGTTAATAATAATCTACAAACCACTAATCAAGGTAAGGAGTGTTTGTATCAAGAGGTGTTATTTTATTCATGTTTTCTCAAATTTATTTTTATAGTTGATTGAAAAGTTTTTCTCATTCATTTACAATCCACAATATTCTTTTAGTTTTTTTAATAGAAAATCTATCTTACATATTAACAAGAATCTTTCCAAAGCATAATATTTCAAAAGGTAATTTTGCAGTTCATACATGATTTTATTTTTTTAGCTTTTATATATATATATATATATATATATATATATATATATATATATATATATATATATATAGCATACATAACTTACTGTTCGGTAAAAACTAGTTTTAAATTTATAAACCGAAACACCCCAAGTATAAGGTTCGTAGTAAAGGGTGTTAACGGGTCGTCCTAAGGGAATCGAACGTTTATCGGATTAGAGTACAGTTATTATATCGATTATGTCACAAATTATTATCTAAAACTAAGGTATATATTAATTATAATCTAGAAACTATGACTAGAAATAGAAAATAGCAGAAAATAGCAGAAAATAGAACAAAAACGACACTGGACGGGCGTTCACTGATGTGGACGGGCGTCCGATAACGTTCTGGAAACAGAAAATATATAGAAAAGCAGGTAAAAACTAGGGTTTTTAAAATAACTAAACTTAGCAACAAAAGTTGATATGAACGAATCGGTTTATCAAATAATTAAAAGAATGGCAAGGCAACGAGAATCCACCAATCAACCAACCAACCCCAACTAGATTGCGCGCTAAAGATACGATTTTTAGTTATTATCAAATCACGAATTCGATTAAATCTCTTTAATCAATTTCTAGGGTTTCGTTTTCTTTCCCAAGCAAAACTAACTAGCATGCATAACACGATCATGAGATTGTCTCCAATACTCTACTCAACTAATCATGAACAATCTCTTGAATCACAATTAATTGCATCAATTGAAAAGATCAAAGCTTGAACAATATTCTCATATAAATTCAATCAAAAAGATAGTTTCATCGATCTCTCGATTCAAATAAAACATAAACGATAAATCACAACATTCAATTGATGAAAAACCATAAATTTAACTCACTAAACACGTAGCTAAAAATCCTCTAGTTGGTGTAGTTGTTGATTGGTTTCCTCCGTTGTCCCACCGCGAATTGCTTAGCCAACAATCATATTGGTGATCATGATTGTTGGGATGGAAGAGTTCATCTTTGAGTTTTCTCTTTTGGATATGCGGCTGCTAGGGTTTTGAATGAATGAATAATGCGTATGATCTCTTTTTAGGGTTTGGGGCGCTGCTGCTTTTATAGGAAACTAGGTCGGTTCTGCTAAGTCCGTCGAAGGACGCCCGTCCGGTTTGTTGGACGCCCGTCCAAGGATCTTGACTTTGTTCCAGACGTCCGTCCATGCTGCGTCCAAACTCTCTGTATCAAATTTCCTCTCCTGGACGCTCGTCCATATATTCAGACGCCCGTCCACTGGACGGATGCAATGGACGCCAGTTCAGCCATGTAAACCTTCATGCCAATCTCAAACTTGCATCTTTCTCCTTCCTTTAATCTTCAATCAAACACCGTTCTAGCTCCTTTCACAACATGCAAGCATACCTACAAGGTGATAGAAACGAGCAAAGTGTAAAATCGTACATAAATAAATAAAAACCACATAAATAGCTCGATTTTCACACTTTAATAAATTCTAAACCCATTCTTCCAATTTATCCTTTTAGCAAGCGATTTTCTATAAAAAAAACACTAAAACACGGAAGATATTGTTACGGAATAACTCGATATAAACCACAAAATTAGTCGTAAACACTTACCGTTTGACAAACTTTCATTTACTGTATTCTTTCAACAAAAGAAAATTGTTAAAAACATTTTCCGGATTTTCAGATATTTTCATAGTTAGTAAGATGTAAGGCTTAAAGATATTTACACTAACAAAAGCTTTAGATTGCTGTCAATGTAAAAGAGCCCAATGGAATCACTCTAGTCAACCTTCACGTTTTCCAAGGCTTTTAAATCATATACTATACTTACAAACAGTACATATATACAGGTATGTATATATACGTAAGTATGGCAGAGAAATTACAAAATTTCAGATTAAGCTATGAATATATACAGATGCATATACATACATATCCATAATTTTATGTTTTAAGAACTTAAAAGATAAGCAAACATTTAAAACAATGTTACGGTTCTCCAGACAGACAAACCCACTCCCGGGTTAGAGGGAGAATTCAGACTTCAGGATTTGTGCAGTGAGTTCTCGAGAATCCCCGGCATCAGGCCCTGCTCCTGGGCTATAATAAGGGGTGCGGTAACCAAAACCTAGTTTGCTCGCCGAGTCTGTATGCATCCATGGTTTTGGTGAAAGTGTCCGACTAATAATTGGCGAATTCGTTTAAAGAGGATTAGTTTGGGTATCTTATATAATAATAATAAAATAAGTAACAGAAAACAAAAACAAAATTGATTAATACATCTTTAGCTACCCTTCCATACTATACGATGCAAACGACTAAATTGCCCAAAGGGCTTGTGGACGACATTGAAAAGCTCTGCCGTCAATTTTTTTGGGATGAGTTAGATGGTGGAAGATATTGTCACCGCATTTCCTGGAGTAATCTTTGCAAGCCCAAGGATGCGGGGGGGGGGGGGCTTAAACGTTTACCGGAGATGAACGATGCTATTTTAGGAAAATTAGTCTGGCAGCTACTCACGGATGATACCTCTCCATGGGTCGCCCTCTTGATCGAGAAATATGGAGACCCTTTCACAACTCCTAAATCAGGAGCTTCCTCCGTGTGGCGGAACATTTGTCAAGCCGCGAAGGCCCTTCAGCCAGGATTCGAAGTAAGCATGGACGATATCAAATGGGGCCCTTATGGAGATGGCAATTATTCGGTCCATAGCGCTTACACCTATCAACTGGAGTCCCAAGAAGACCTACGACAGACCTTTGATTGGAAACGAATTTGGAGTTTAAAAGGTCCCGTAAGATATAACTTCTTTTTGTGGCAACTCTGGCATAATTGTCTCATGGTAAACAATTTTCTAGCTTACCGACATATCTCGAGCTCCTCTCTCTGACAAATCTGCCACGAGCGGGAAGAGACTCCTCTACACGCCATACGTGATTGCAGATGGCCCAGTCGTGTTTGGAAGCAAGCCCTTGACCCTACACAGTGGGAAGCATTTTTTGCCACTTCAAATGTACAGGATTGAGTGTTGGAAAATGTCACGCCTCCCCCGAGAACTTCGACCTCAGCCAAACAGTGGCCCTACCTTTTTCGCGAGATCGCTTATGGAATTTGGTACTGGCGGAACAAACTGCTTCATTCTCCAGATATTGTCTACCCCCACTCATGTGTTTATTTCCAATGCAGTTAAACGCTCCAAAAATCTGAGGCTAGCTTGGGCTATAGATATAGAATAGTCTTTCTTTGTACCATTTTGGTTGCTATTTCCAATTTTGAATAAAATATCTTTAAAAAAAAGAAAAAAAGAAAAAAAAAAAAAAAAGGGGGAAAGACATCTATTGTATATGATGATACTAAACTTCTCCGGCATCATCATTTCTTGAATCGGGGTTAACCATGTCTTATGTCTCCAAAAAACCCCTCATATTAAAAGGAAGATCATGTATCGTCTTAGCCAACCCATCTGCAACTCGATTCGGTTATCTCGGTTTGTAAAGGCACAACAATCTAGAATAATCGAGTTTTCCTCATTAATTAGTAAAGATTTTACCATTCATAGCTTGTAGTGCTTGTAAAAAGAATCTTACCCTATCAAAAGAACATTCTCATGTCCCATTGCCACGCAATCTCAAGAGCTTCTTGAGTAGTCATTAATTCTGCCACAAAAATAGTGTTCCATTCCGGGCCATAAAATACACAAAGGCACATATCCAAATCCCATTATGGTCTTTGAAAGCACCTCTAATAGCAACCTCACATCATAAGGAGCTTCTCATGCAATTTATAAGAGATGTTCGCTTAATGCATATGGAAGAGTGTCTACTGTTGTATACCAACAACTCGAGACTCGAGAGCATTTCTTGTCTCGAGACGATTGGTTGTGTATAAAATGTTAGATATGACTTTAATGCACATGTGCATATTTTCAAATTTAAATACATTAATATTGTATCATCAACCAATTTAATCCTAAGATTTGGAAAGTTTTCTATATCGTGAATAATTAATCGCCCATGATTTACGAGGTTTTTCAAATCAAATTACATTCTTACCATAAATAATTGAATGTTTTCAAATATTCTACCATTATCATTCAAACCGTTTTTCATCATTGCCCCAAAACTTGCTACAACACATCTACCACACAAACTACAATATAAAATGAAACCAAATCAAACTATATTAAATCAAAACCGAAACCCTTGTTAGGTTTCAAAATGTAAAGTCTCACATCGGTAAAATCGTATACTTACCTTCATAAGTGTGAGACATTCTTGTCAACTCGGATTAGCCATTTTATGTCAAGCGATGACGGCGGTCTATGCAGTTGACCGGACCATTTATGACTCATTTAGCACTACCAGACCCGGGGTCTGGGGACATTACATAATGTTATTCAGAGCTGACTATCCAACAAAACCATGCGTTGCACCGTACAAGAAGACGGTGTAATGATGACCTCTAGTTACCTCTGATAGGGACGATTCATGAGCAGTTTTGGCCGTCCTGGCGAGCATGGCGGCTTTACATTGGGGGTTCCGGGTGCGCCCGACCCCCTAAAATAAAAATATTGTGTATAAATAGTAGAGATTTTTTATAAATACATATATATATATGTGAAATTGACCTTTTTATTTTTATGTATTGACCTCCTATTTTTATCTATTTCCCCATTATTACATGTATGGAATTGAATATGTAAATATATGCGTGATACGGAAAAAAATTTGACAAATTTCTGACTCTCATGTCGAAAATCCTGCAGCCGCCCCTGCTGTCGAGGACGCCAGTCCCTTAAAAGGGAATGTAAAGTCTCACACCGGTAAAGTTGGAGAACGTATAAGCGTGATGCATAAATGTCTTGTCAACTCGGATTAGCCATTTTAGACCAACCGAGGACGGCGGTATAAGCAGTTGATCAAACCATTTATGACTCATTTTGCGCTACCAGACCCGGGGTATGGGACGTTACACAAAACCTATAAAAAATTGAATGAACCGAATTATGTACAACTATAATCTACAACTTTACACCTATGATCACTTACGCAACACATTCAAGGACTTTTCAACTCAAAGACGGTTCAAAATAAATATAAAAAAACAATTCAGGGTCTAAAAAAAAAAAGTTTAGTGTTGTTATTCATTTATCGAACATCATTTTAAACTATTTGTCTAAGTCGTGATTATTGAATAACAATAATCAATCATGGTCTTAAGTATCATTCCAAAATGATAGATTTATATACTTTTGATGCAAGAAAAACATACATAATCAATCAATTTGTGATATTTTGTTTTGTTGACTATTTATTGTAAAACATGTGGTCCAAATTATATAAGTATGATTTTTATTAATGTAAATGTATAACTTCTATTTGTAAAAATAAAAAAAAAAAAAAAAAAAAAAACGAAAACCGACATGGAAAAATTCGCGCCTCAATGTGTGGCATCCACATAAGACAGTGATTCACAGATTCACATAACACGTGTAGCGCAATAATTCCCGCCATTTGTTGTATGCGCCAATCTGGCCCAAAAATTTGCACAGCCTCTAAATTTTTCAAAAAAAGTTAACGAAAATATGTTACGGCCAAAACCCTAGGACCACTGCTTTCTCTCCGGCATGTTACGGTCTTCCTGAATTTTTCAATTGATAGCTAAGCCTCAAAAGCTATCCAACATCTTCTTTTTCGTGGATTGATTTTTCCTATTATTTGGAGATGGAAGTAGAAGAGATTGAAGCAGTTCTTCAGAAAATCTGGGACTTGCACGATAAGCTTAGTGACGCCATTCA
The DNA here is from genome assembly GCA_036785695.1 of Gentiana straminea. NCBI lineage: Eukaryota > Viridiplantae > Streptophyta > Magnoliopsida > Gentianales > Gentianaceae > Gentiana > Gentiana straminea. The sequence continues at coordinate 289,533 of JAVUPR010000450.1, forward strand.
CTCAATTTCCCGAGCTAATTTCCTCAATTCAATCAGGTCCAATGGCAATCGTAAAGCTAAAGATGGAGTTTCTGCTGGCAATAAGAAAATGAATCATGTTTCTGCCGGGAACGGTGACAATGACGCCGGAGCGGCTGGATACGTCTATTTCAAAGATTTTTCAGCTGGATTCGATTCAGAGTACTCGGCATCTCTCCAGGAAGCTAAGAGCCTCAATGCAATTCGTGCTGCTTTAGAGAATCTCGAAGACCAGCTTGAGTTCTTCCATGTAAACTTCTCTTTAGAAACTCTTGGATTGAACATTTTGATTATGTATTTATGCTTGTTTCTGAACTGCATCTCTCCTTTTAATATGAACTTTTTAGGCTATTATTGATGATCCCTTCCCTTTGTAGAATGGCTTCCTTTTGTGTTGGAGGTTTAGGTACTTTCTGGTTGCCCTTTTACCCTATGCCAATTCTTTTCTTGCCTAGAAGTTAATTCAAGCTCTTGTTTCTATCATTCTAATTCCATCAATCAAGACAGGAGCTTAGGGAAGATTCATATGATTTGAGCTTTTACACTATGTTATTGTTACACTGATGTACTTCCTCAACCACTTTCCTCACTCAGACTTGACATTGCAAGTTTGTTGGCTGTTGCTCACTCAGACTTGACATTGCAAGTTTCTTATTAGGGAGGCAGTGTTTACTCGATCGAATCAATGACTTTATTTTCATTTAAGTCTTTTTTTCTCATCAAATGGCTCTAGATAGTGAAAGCATATGGCCTAAAGACATTTTTTTTTACTTTTTTTGTTTGTTGAAGAATTCTGTCGTGTACATCTTTTTTGAGTTTACTAATATATTATGTTGATGGTTTAGTTCTTCGAATCTGCTAAACTGGATAGCTAGTTGGTTTTTGTTTGATTCAACTGATGCACATTATTTATTCTCGCATGTACTTTAAGATGACAATTAGTGGAGGCAAGATCGTTAAATTAACTCGTTCTTTGATCCCTGTTCTTGATTGATTAATTTGTTCTGAATTAGTATTTTGTTCATGATTTACTGGGTATTTTGTTTTGGATATGTGAATTTCTTTATATTATCAGAAAACTTATCATCAGAACACCTTTGAATCTGTCTTTTTAATGTCTGCTCATTTTACTGAAGGCAGGCTTTTGGTGCTACACATCTAGGTGTTTCTCTGTTTGATATTGATACTTCCTAATGACATAGTTCTGTACTTCTGTGATCTATATATCATTCAGATATACTGAAAATCATCTGCAGCAAAATCTCTATTAAGATCTGTAAAATTTAGTATCTCTAAATCGTGGACAACATGTACTGCACAAAAAAATACGAGTTCTCTATGCTAATTATGCGTTTTTGAGATTTTAATGCATTTCACTTTGAATAGAGATTCAATAAAATTGAGAAGAGTGATGTAAAATAGATAAAATGTCAAAAGGAACTAATGCTTTTGCTCTTATTTATCTCTCTGTTAAACACGGTATACTGAATGGCTTAGAACATTTCATGCTTGTTTTATGTGTAAAGTTTCTGACTTAAAGTGGTATCCAGACGGTGCAAATACAGCAACGAGCAGAAAGGGAAATTGCCATTGCTCGAATGGAACAAAGCCGCGTCATTCTTGCAATGAGATTAACTGAACACCAAGGCAAGAAATACAAAGTCATTGAAGAAGCAGAAGCATTTCTTGGAGATATACACAATGCAACTCATTCCGTACCACATGGAAACAATTATTCAGCAGCAGCAGCATCAGCATCTCATACTGCTGGGAAATTCGCAGCAAAGAGAAACGGAAAGAGAAGTGCAGTTTGCAACCTTCTTTTCTCCGGTTTTGATTTTGTCAAGAAATCAATGACTGGAATTTTCTGCAATGCAGCTATGGTTGCTATAAGCGTGCTTGTATTGGTGCACGCTCAGCAGGTTGGTATGAAGGATAACTATGATTCGGGTCACCATCGAAGCAAAGAAGACGTTATTCACAGTAGAAACATGACCAAAGTTTTCCGACCTGAGGGTTCCTCTCCCGGTGGTGGTGGTGGTGGTGATGGTTCAACGTCACTGGATGTGTTAATGGCTCGGGGATAGGTAAGTAAGAAGTGCAGTTAGGAGAATTGGGAGGAGATGTCAAGTAAAGATGAAATGCCAAAATCTTAGATTCTTGAGTAAGGATGCTGATGTTTTGACACTGTCTCAGTACAAGAAAGACACTACAGGTGCGGTATTTTTACGTGCCAATTTGTTTTTTATTTAAGCACGGGTCTCGTTACCGCATCATTTACCACATCAGGTTGTGACAAATGTGTCGTGAATTCGTAATATAAGTATATGTTCTCCATGTTTTATAGGTGAGATTGGAAAATTCCCATGTACATATACTGTAGTATTCCCTCAGGCATAATAATGTATGATGAGATAATTCACACTGTTAAATGTCCTATAATTATTTAGGTCCCCATCGTTTTTGTTTAGATAAAGCATGTTTTATAAAGTGATGATGATTTCCTTTCTTGTATGCACCATTGAAATAATAAAACACATAAGATCGTTCTCAACCGTTGACTAATTGTAGAATTAAAACGTGGCTACATCCTAATTAGACCGCATTTTGCAGACAGTCGTCTATATATGACTTTAGGCAGTCGCCCAAACACAATAGGTAATGGTATACACACTTGCCAGCTTTCATTTCATGCACTTTACTATACCAAAAACAAATTAATATTTTAATAAACCAGCTTTCACACACCCTTTTTGTGATACAAATCTTACATAAGTTACAAAAAGTATCAAGCTCTGACCTCTTAAAAACTATTGATATTTTCCTAAAAGAAAATATATATTGATATATTTATATATTCACCAACTTTTGAATTTTTTCATGTGGAAAATTCAAAAAAGTTTAAGCATGATATGTTATTGTGAACATATATACTGACTCATGTCTGATGAAGACGAGACAAAAATAGACAATATCAGCTGTATTGTGAAAGAAAATATTCTTTTTGACTCTCTTTATTGGTTAATATACAGGTAAACAAATATGTAATACATGGTAAATTTTTATTACCCCTCTTCATTAGTTAACACAAGTATAGCTATCTACGTACGTATTGCAGTGTCAAAAATATTAAAACTAGTTATTGCCTTCCTTATTGCATTGCGGATATTCTTGGTATGACACATACGCAGCATTTTAAAAAATATCTTGGCGTCCTCACTTCACCATCATGGTAGAGTCAAAAAAGAGGATTTCACTTTCATTATTGATAAAGTTCGGTCGAAATTGCAAGCTTGGAAAGCTTCCACCCTTTCGAAAGCGGACCGGGTCATCCTCACTCAAACCGTGCTCACCACGTCGGCTTTTTACCATATGCAGACGGTTAAACTTCCCGTTTCCATCACTGACGAATTAGATAAAATTGCTCGCTCGTTTTTTTGGGATGACTATGGTGATAAGAAAAAGATACACTATGTAGCTTGGCACTCTATCTGCCAACCCAAGCTCCATGGTGGCCTTGCGATTAGAAGAACCCGAGAGATGAATACAACTTTTTTGGCGAAGCTAGTGTGACAAATCTTGACGGACCACAATAAACTTTGGGTCCAAATTTTGACGCAAAAGTATGGTTCTCCATTTGCGACGCCTAAACCGACTTCTTCTTTTATTTGGCGTCACATCTATTTTGCAGCTAACGAGTTGAGGTCAGCCTTTGTATTAGACTCGGACGGTGCTCCCTTTTGGAACGCTAGCCCTTCTGGAAATTCTCAGTGAGCTCCACTTACCATGAAGCGTGCAAAAACACCGCCTTGGCAAACAGTGATACGGCAAATTGGAAACGAATCTAGGAAATTAAAGGCCCACTTCGTGGTAACATCATTCTTTGGATCATCTGTAAAAACTCCTTACCCACGGCGGGGACCCTTATTAGGAGGAATATTATTGAGGATGACACATGTAAGTCTTGTGGGAGCTCTAATGAATCTATCTTGCATGCTCTTCGGGATTGTAATTGTGTGCGCAATGTGTGGAAGGATATTGTGCATCACCATTTTTGGCACGAGTTTTTTAATGCCCATGATGCACCTTCTTGACTTGATAAGTGCCTCCAAAAAGACATGTTTAAGAAGGATAATATTGAGTTCTGGAGACTCCTCTTTCGGGAATTGATCTCAGGTATGTGATATTGGCGCAATGAAGAGTTTCACAATGAATATCGGCACAGACCCCTAAAGGCAATTTTTATATCCCGAGCTATACAGAAAGCCCGAGAGCTTTATATAGCATGGCATAAATAAGGCTTTAGTTTATTTTTTGTGATTTTTTTTTTATAGTTTTTATTTGCTTCGCTTGGGAACAGTTGTATAGTTTATTCAATTAATACAAATATCCGGTTTTAACCAAAATAAATAAATAAATTATTGACACTGGTTTGACATGAGTCGTACCTCATTGATTATGGTGACCGATGAGTCGGTACACTAGATTGATTTTATCGAGTTATTATGTCCTACAAGAAAAAACTTATACTAAAACATTCTATATAATCTGAATTAACCTACCAAATCATCATCCCAGCCCATCTGATGATCCTAACATAGTTCACTAGCCAAACTAAATATAAAATCCTTGTTTCGTTCTTGAACGATTGTCTCATCATCAGGGCCGGCCATGTGAAGTTTGGGGCCCTAGGCCAATTTTAGCCTTTTAATTTTGAATACAAATTTTTTTCCCGAAAACTTAGGAAAATGGTAAGAAAAATAATAGATTTATTAGATTTACAAACAGACGTAACAAATTTTACATAAGAGGAATGAAAGAATCCGTACAATGCCTTATCTCTTACTAGTACTAGGCTGACCATGATGTTTTTACGACCCTTTTAGAGAATTTCATTTTAGCTAAAATATGGAATTGGGGGCCGTGAAATTCAAGATATTTTGGAGGGCCCTTGGCTTAGGGCCGGGCCTGCTAGTCATAATCAATTGTGTAAAATATGTTATATTCATTTTCTTGTCGACATAGTGTTTTTCAAGAGAATAGTGTTTGGTACAATAAAATATATATTCTGAGATAAGATATAGTTGTCAAATAAATACCATAACATATCTACTTTTAAAACATTATAATAAGATATAATTGTCAAAAAAAAATACCATAGCACATTATAACGACATTCAACTTCTACAAAATCAAATTATATATACTTAACATCTATACTTCATAAAAATCAAACGTCTCTTATCGACTTATGTAAAATCGAACATAAGTAATTTGTGATGTTACGATAGATAAACCGTGGTGATTAATTAAACCACAAGAAGAGGACAAGATGCAAACAAAGACCAAATCTTAAAACCGAAAAAAAGGATTTAATAGGGGGAGTTTGACTTCACACGAGCAGTCCACAGCCTACTAAACCTTGGTCAAACCAAACCAACCGTGAGTTGCGGCCTTACCCATGTGTGGGGCAATATAGAATGCCACATTGCCACTGCCAAACACTGTTACACAATAATATCCCCACGCTTAACATTTAAAAAAAAAAAATTGTAGATACTATACATATCTACATAAATCTCATATTCTTTAAATTGTTAGTAATTTCTTTTGAAGCCTATAAGATTGTATTAGTTTATCATTAAATGATAAAATAAGCGTTTTGTAATATACAAGGAAAAGTATCTTCGAACATATTGTAAATGTTTCTTCAAAAAAAAAAAAAAATATTGTAAATGTTTAAAATTGATAATATACCCCTTAAATAAGAAAATACTTAGTAATAGTAATAGAATATATATCTTTTTTTTTGACACTTAATAGAATATATATCAAGCTAAGGTTTGTAAGTAAATATTTTTCATCCTTTTATCAGAAGTTTTCAAAAGTCATAATCATTATAGTCTCTAAAACATCGTATAAAGTGACCTCTTTCCTCTGGTAACAAAGATATAAGCATTTGTAATCTCTCTCTCTCTCTTTTTTTTTTTTTTGAGAAACAACATTTGTAACCTCTAAAACATCATATAAAATGCCCTCTTTCCTCTGGTAACAAAGATAAGCATTTGTAATCTCTCTCTCTCTCTCTCTTTTTTTTTTTTGTTGAGAAACAACATTTGTAACCTCTAAAACATGATATGAACCCCCTAATAATAAGGAAAAGATTTTGTAACTATTAAAAAAACATGTCATTGATCGTTAAACAACACATTAGAGCAATTGCATCAGATACTCTAAAATAATATTCTATTTTATAGTTTTAAATACATATTTTTCTATTTTACAGAATCTTTATCTAAGATGAAATGTTTCAGATTCTCTATTTTACATATGAGTTGGATATAAATGAAAATTTACAGAATCCTGATAAATACGATAGATGTAAAGAAAATTTCACAGAACCTGTAGTTTACTCTAAAATATAGAGTAGTACGATAGATGTAAAGAAAATTTCACAGAACCTGTAGTTTACTCTAAAATATAGAGTATCTACTGCAGTGCTACTTTTCTTAAATCCCTCTAAAATATAGAGTATCTACTGCAGCGCTACTTTTCTTAAATCCCTAAAATATAGAGTATCTACTGCAGTGCTACTTTTCTTAAATCTTTTAAGTGCTCTTAGGTAGTAAAAATTCAATCGTGCTTACGAACATAGCAAAATCTTCTTTGTTGTTTGGTACGGTTTTGAGTTGTTATCATATCATATACTACTATCTTTTTTGATGTTTGTATAGAATTTATTTTGTTTTTATTTTTGACATCCCTATATATTTTGTTATATTGTTGTGACATTTTGTTTTACAAGTTCATTGTGATGTTAAGATTTCTATAAAAGATTAATTTATAGCATCTTGCAACTAATTGATACCCTATGTATATCACACAAATAGTATAGATTAAGAGCACATAACAAACAATATATAAAGGTATTGAATAATGCTCAACTTTTATTTCCATGACATCTAATTGTTAAACTTATAACAAATGAGCACCCCAAAAAAAAAAAACCTTATAACAAATGAGCTCTCTACATTAACCCTGAAGATATAAAAAGAAAAAATAAAAAACATGCAAAAACTAAACACATAGTCTAATGCATATCATCACCGGAGGAAAAATTGACCGACCGGAATCGGAGAGCTGCCGGCGCCGTGAAACACATCTCAGTTCTAACAAAAATAATCTTTCTAGTGATTTCATAATCTTAAAAGAGCATCTAATGATTCAAAATCATTGTTGATAACATCATCGTCTTGAAAATAACCATTCACATCCCCAAGATCTTGAAACGACGATTCCTTAAACTCCCCGAAAACATCATCACTCGCCACGTCACTTAAACAGCATGCTGCCGGTACGTCTTCTAACAAATCAAAAAGATCATTCGACAAATCCGTCTTATGGCTGAAATTAATTTCTTCTGGTGATTCAAAGTTGAAGAAATCATCCATAAATGGAAGTTCAATAGGCATATATTCATTCGAATAAAAATCAGGAAAAAGATTGTTACTACTTTCCCCTTGACATTCCTCCGCCGGAGAATCAAGAATCACCGGACATTCCACCGGAGAATCTTTTCGTATCGTCTTCTTTTTGCTTTGTTCGATATCTGATATTGATGGTATCGTTTTCTTTTTGCTCTGTTCAATACTTGATGATTGTCTCGTTCTGAACCGGAGAACGGACGTCGGAGAAGAAGAGAGATTGTTATGTGACTCCTCACCGGATTCATCGCCGGTAGACGCAGCCGGGACATGTATTTCCGGTGGCTTTTCTCTACACGGCGGAGTGATGAAATTAGTCAGCGCGTCTGGCCCACGTAGCGTAATCGCCGCGCTGTCATAAACCATAGCAGCTTCTTCAGCAGTTTCGTAAGTACCCAACCAGTTCCTCATACCAGTGTTCGGGTCCCGGATCTCCGCCGCCCATTTACCCCACGGCCGTTGTCTAACTCCCCGGAACTTCCTTACCGGTGGTGCCGGAGCCTCCTCTGCTTTCTTTAACTTCTGGGATGCTTGTATTTCTGCATTTCTATTCTTCACATTGCGGCTGAGCAGAATAGTTCTGCTGCAAGATTCGATTTTGATCTCATTCACATATTTCTTCACTCGCTTTCTCCTAAAAATTTGAGAAATCTGATCATCTTCATCGCTGGAGGAGTCTGTTGCATACGGGTCGGTAACTGATACCCGAACCGTTTTCATAGAATTGATATTATTGCACTCCGAAGAAGGTTTCCTCCGTTTAGTAGTAAATTTTTGAGTAAGTTTTCGATGTTCAGTGTACTTCACCGGACAAAACATAGATTGATTCATAATGGGCTACAAAAATTTACTATTTTGTAATGAAGTTGACACCATTAACAGAGCGAAGAAGAAATAAAAAGGTTGATTTAAGGGAGAAGAATAAAGGCAGGGAAACGTCAAGAAGAAGGGAGTTCAAAAAAACATTGAGAGAATCAAAAGGTGATAAAATTGAAAAGAACAGAAAGCAAAACACACACACGCACAGAAACAGAGATGTGCCAAAAGCAGAAGCTTTTAGGGAAAGCAATTTTTTAAAATAAAAAAAAAGAAAAGGAAATGTGTAAAGAAAGAATGAGAGAAAAAAAAAGAAGAAGCTTTGGAGATGATGATGATACAGGAAGAAAGAATCTGAGAAGAGAGAAAAATCGGGGGAAAAAAGAGTTTTAAGTTTTTAGGGGGGGGGGGGGGGGGGGTTGCGGTGGATTGCAGAACATAGAAATCGCTGTTTTATAGGATCAATCAAACAGAATTGAAAACCCCCAAAATGGCGCAACCAATTTAATAGTTTTCCTTGGAAAATGATTTTATCAACATGTTTTTAAAAAAATCGTTACTTGTTTAACAAGGGTTTTTTTTTTTTCTTCATTTTTTTTCCAAAAGAACTCCATCATTTTTTCTGTTTACGCGAACAACTCCCCTTGTATTTAAATTTATGATCAAAACGTATTTGAACATAATAATAATAATAACATAAACATAAATAGGTGGATATCTTGTCTATTTTATTATATGTAATGAAAAAAACGTTGGAATGAAGATGCAAATGTCATACTACATACTACTATTAAATATTAGTTGTATGTTTTAATTATATAAACGTGGAGGAATTGAATTACAAACTATGTAGATATTACGTATAATTATTTAATAAGATTGGGATAATGTGATCATATACCCATGCTAATATATATATATATATTTGAAGGGAACCTATGCAAATTTCTAAGGAGTTGAACTTTGTGATATAATATTGTTTAAAGTAAATAGGATTTATGTATTGTTTACCATTAAAAAAAGCAAAAAGATTTATGTATTGTTTGATAGTATCACTCATATTTTCTTTTTTCTTTTTTTGAGAAACCTCATATTTTCATTTAAACAATGCAATTGTAGTAAATCATTTTAAACGTTATATTTCGAATTCATTCATAATTATATCTTTAAGACGATTCAAAATCAATCTTGTGTTATTCAAAAAAAAAAAAAAAATCAATCTTGAGAAAATAAGTTTGTAACTAATTTTGTGATATAGATAATAGAGTCCAAAAATATACAAGTTTATACAAGATATATTACAATCATAAGTCATAGCAATCCCATCAAAAGGAAATCAATCAATTTCTGTTATTACTAGTACTATATTTTCTGAATGGCAAGAAATCATGGAAATAAATAATGTATTGTGAAAATAACATAAATAAATGGTGAAAAAATCTTAGTAATTACTACTACTGTATATTTCCAAAATTAGTAAATATAGAAAACTACAGTAGGTAAAAAGAAAACGTATTTCGAGGCATTTGTGTATCTACCGGTTCTCGTTGGCTACTTGTCCCCCAAGGATTCCGGCGGACGGAGTCCACGTATCGCCGCATTTTGGAAACCGGCGTGGATCGGACACGTGCTATATGGGACACGCATTATTGGTCCAATGGGCGAATCCCATTACGAATGGTGCTGAATCCGACTACCCGGTCACGTGACCCGCTTTTAATATATATGTCAGTCAAATTTATTTATACTAGTAGTACTTCTAGTGCTAACTTAATATTGCCATAGGAAAATTTGGTCCTCAAAGTTTTTGCATTACAAATTTGGTCCGTAATATGATAATATCTCTTAGAGTGAAATAAACATTATTTTGATATAAGTTTACGAATATAATTGATATAATGTCATTTGATCAATAGCACGCTAAACACATGTTCTAAGATCTTCAAAGGCACCATATTGGAATATAAATCGTATACGGTATACCCTCGATAAATAATACCCTCGGGGACCAGAAAAAAAAATCATTTAGCGAGATTATTTGTTTATCGATAAATGAATTTTTATTTATTTAGATAGTATTTTAACGTATAATGTACAAATGTACCTAGAGGGTAATGGTCAAAATTCTTATTAAAATTTTAATTACATTCATTTTCTTTAGACTCATGACTCATGATTAGGAATACATGCACTATACATGTGGACTAAATATAATGTATTATGTATTGAGACTTCTAATACGATTGTATGTATGAAATACTGTTGAAAGACATGAATAACACTAAAACAAGTAGAGAGTTCGATCAAAACAGAACTGGAATTGAACTTTGATCAAGAACATACAAAGGTGTCGATCCTTTAGTGTTCCAAGACCTTTATGGTGAAAGCAGAATGTAGTAGATCCTTTAGGTATTGGATTTCTGTCAGATCTGAGCTACCAACCACTATATTATCAACATATACCAATAAAGCCAAAAACTTGTCTCGTTGACCTTTGGGGAAGAGACTATGGTGATTCTGAGATTGCCTAGAACCATGATCTAATAATTTCTTGGTTAACTTTGCATTCCATTGTCTACTTGCTTGTCTTAATCCATATAATGACCTGTTAAGTTTGCATACCAAACCATTTGCTGCTAAACCAGGTGGTGGTCTCATATATACTTCTTCTTCTAGATCTCTATGTAAAAAGCATTATTTACATCCAGTTGATGTAAATGCCAATCCTTTTGTGCTGCTAAGGCCATGAAAAGCCTGATTGTTGTCTATTTTTCCATAGGTGAAAAGGTTTCCACAAAGTCAATGCCATCTGTTTGTGTAAAACCTTTTGCAACCAATCTTGCCTTGAATCTTTCCAGTGATCCATCTGCCTTTCTTTTGATTCTGAAAACCCACTTGCATCCTATTGGTTTGGTTCCTTTTGTTAAAGGAACTAGTGACCATGTATTTGTTTTGTCTAGGGCCGCTAACTCCAAATTCATGGCTTCTTGCCACCTAGAATACTTAGCTACTTCATTGTAGGATGTTGGTTCTCTATCTTCAGAAATATGGCCAATGAAACCCTGATAATTGAAGGACAAATTAGTATAAGATACAACATGATCTAAAATGTGAGGGAAGTCCTCTTCACTTGATTTGTACAGATATAATCTGTTAAGTAAGATGGTACAAATCTTTGTCTATTTGATCTTCTTTGTGGTGGCATGTTTGTGGTGTCAAGGGATTGGTGTGATGAATGATCAGATGGAATATCATCTGTATTGATAGTGTGATCAGGCATGCCAACAGAATCATGCAATGTCAATGGAAGACAAAGATCATGTGAATTATCATATGAATTATTATCAGAAAATGGAAAAGAGTCTTCATGAAAAACCACATCTCTGGAGATGGAGATGTTCCTGGTGTGGAGATTCATGATTCTGTACCCTTTGATGTTATTTTCAAACCTTAGAAACACTGATTTTGTGCTTCTGCCTTCAAATTTACCTCTGCCCTGAGAAGTAGTTGATGCAAAGTGATGATGTCGGATTTCACCAATAAGTAATTTCCGGGTATGATTGCTCTAATGGTAGTTCTCCGGTCACCCTCCGATACCAACAGAGGAGATAATTTGTTATATGGTGTTTTGATTGAACTCAAGTTATTCTTGAGCTGCCTACGTATCCAATTGCTTGACTGGAATCAAGTCGGCCGTAGTTCTTGTAGTGGTTTATATAGGGAGTCTAAACCCTAATATTGCCGTATCCCCCAAGGATTCGGTTGAGATTAGATTTGATTTGAACTCCTAATTATTAGGAGATAATGATTCTCTAATATCGAGTTATGAATCAGAGCCTTAATAAGGCTAGGTTCATTTCTCACGCTTTATCCCTGCTCAATGGTCATGTGCGTATAAACGCGTGACCGCTCGGACATGTTGGATGGATTAGTTTGGTCGCGCTCTGCGCATTCTTATGGACCGACCGTCCTGCGGTGGTCAGTATTAGGGAGGTTGCTCGCCCTCAGGGTCTATAGTCGCCCCGGTCGGACTTCCTCTCCTTGGTCGGGACACTTCCCTACTCAACCTGTGATTAGCCAATATTTGTATGACGCGTGGCTTTGGCCTGAGCCGACCATCATCACAAAGCATAAACAACCAAACACCTTGAGCATATCATAACTAGGTTCTTTATAATACAGAATAGAATGAGGTGTTTTTTTATTTAATAATGGTGTAGGCAGTAAATTGATTAGATAGACAGCATGAAGAACACAATAATGCCAATATTCTACAGGAACATTAGACTGAATTCTGAGTGCCCTAGCTACATTCAGAATGTGTTGATGTTTTCTTTCAATCAAACCATTCTGTTGTGGTGTTCTGACACATGCCATTTGGTGCACTATACCCTTCTGTCTATAAAAAGTTTTCATACCAAATTCTACACCTTGATCTGACCTGATTGTTTTAACACATCTATCAAATTGTGTTTGTACAAGTATGCAAAAATCTTTTAGAAAACCAACAGCCTGATCCTTGGTTTTCATTAAGAAGATCCAAGTGTATCTGCTGTGGTCATCTACAATGGAAATAAAATAACTATCACCATCAAAAGAAGGTATCCTATTTGGCCCCTAAATGTATACATGTATAAGATCAAAACAATTCACAGTAGAAGATTGACGACAGGAAACTGAAGTTTTCTTTGTTTAGCCAAAGGACAAATGGTGCATTTACAATCAGGAATCTTTATTGAGTTTATTCTATTTTCTAAGACTTTCAAAGTTCTCAACCTATCAACTGAAGGGTGGCCTAATCTATAATGCCACAGACTGGTATCTGTCAAAGAATTACAAGCAACAGGAAAATGCTGAACACTAGTAATGCTTTTATCTGGTCCTTGTGATTCAAGAATGTACAGTCCATTGTGAAGCTTAGCTCTACCAATCTTCCTCATAGTTGGTTGTGCCTACACATAACTGCTGTTAGTCCCAAAAACAACAGACAAACCACTATCAACAGTTAATTTCCTTACAGATATCAGGTTATAACTGAATGCAGGAATACAAAAAACATTGTATAAAGTAATATCATTGTTGTCATGAACATTTCCTATATGTGTTACAGGAACAGAAGCGCCGTTAGGTAGGTTAACATGCAGATTGTTAACTTTTGATATTTACCATATTAACAAGGGTAAAAGTTATATGGTCAGTAGCCCTTGAATATATGATCCAATGGACTATACTTCCCTGGATTCCTTGCCCTTGTGAACTACTTCCTGCAGCCATAACCACTGAATTGCACTAATTATTTGAAGGTTGCAGATTTTGGATTAGTGCAAGTAGACGATCATATTGACTTTTGGTGATTGCTGTGTCCCCAGAATTCTGATCCTGCTGATGATTCTCACATGTTTCCATTTCTTCATAATCTTGGTCACAAGCCACATGATTAGCTGCTGCACTGCCTGCCTCTGCCATATCCCTTGAAATTTGGTGGAAAACCATATTTCTTGTAGCATTTGTCTATGGTATGCCCCTCCATGCCACAGTATGTACAATAAGGCTTCTTGGAATTCCCTTGGAAACCTCTTCCATTACCTTGGAAACTTCTTCCACCACCACCATAACCACTACCTTGTCCCCTTCTTGGATTTGGAGGTCTGAAATTTCTAGGGCTGAGCTTGGGTTGGGTTGGGTCGACTTGGGTTGGGTTTTTACATAGTAAAGTCGGGTTGGTTCAAGAAAAAACTAAACCAAACCAAACCAAACCAAACCAAACCAAATGACTATAAAACCCAATGGGTTGGTTCGGGTTGGTTTCGGGTTGGTTTGGGTTGGGTTTCGGGTTTTCATCCATAAAACATGCATCTATAATAAAACTTTTATGCTATAAAATCCACACACATGTATATATCCAAATTCGAGGTCAATGTCATATGTTCCTAACAATAATCGTTAAAAAACCACTTTTTTGGGAAAGAAAACGTTAAAATTTGATAATTAATAGTCCAACAACATACAAAAAACCAACAACATATAAAGATAATAATTAAAGAACAATAGTCATACATAAAAATACATACGCGGATTCTTTTTTTTGAAGAAAGGTCAAAGAATTGTAGACCGAACTAAAAATGAAGTGATATCAGCAGTATGATAACATCATTTTACTTTGGACGGAATGCACACATACATACATACATATATACACACACACATATATCGGGTTGGGTTGGGTCAACCTGGAAAAAAAATAAAAAAAAAACCAAACCAACCCAAAAGGTTTTTGGTTCGGGTCAAAACTCAACCCAAAAAATTTGGGTTTCAATTGGTTTGGGTTTTCGGGTTGGGTTTTGGGTTAGATTGGCTTCATTGGGTTTTTTGCTCACCCCTAGAAATTTCCCATTACTTGATTATAATCTGCTTGATCAGACCTAGAAGCAAGAATCACAGATTCTGTACCAGTGGCATAATTGAGCTGCTGCTCATGATTTAAAGCCATAACAAACGCAGTTTTAATATCAGGAAGAGGCAAAGTCATTAAAACCTGCGATTTGACAGTGCTGAAATTCCCATCCAAGCCTTTCAAGAAAGCATTGTCATACTATTCTCTAATAATTTGTAATGCAGGGCAAACACAATGAGGAATAGGTTTTAGAATCAGATATTGATCCCATAGGGATTTCAACTTTGTGTAGTAATCAGTCACTGTAAGATTTCCTTACTTGGTTTTTTCAATTTCTTCTTCAAGATTAGAAAGCCTATAGGCATTTCATCTTCCAAATCGATCTTGTAAATCCATCCATATTTCCCTGGCAGTATCAAAGTACATCACAATTTCTGCTACAATTGGAATCATTGAATTTACTAACCAAGAATGCACCAGATCATTCAACTGCATCCAGGCTGAATAACCAGCGTCTGTAATTTCTGGCATGGTTGAAGAACCATCCACGAATCCAAGCTTTCCTCATGATGATAACATTTTCGTCATGGATCATTTTCAATGATTATAGTTGTCTACTCCTTTGAGTAGCGGTTGAACCAGAACTAAACTCGTATTGTCAAGCGAACTTCCAGAATTTGCAATTGCCATTGAAGAAATTCGAAGAAAATCTCCAGAAAACACAAGAACCAAAGATTATGATCTGAGATTCGACAGCGGATATTAATTGTGCTCTGATACCATGTTGAAAGACATGAATAACACTAAAACAAGTAGAGAGTTCGATCAAAACAGAACTGGAATTGAACTTTGATCAAGAACATACAAAGGTGTTCTTCCCCAAATTTAAAACTGAAAAAGGCGGGAAAAAGAATCTGAACAAATTAGAACAATTGCTTTACATCAGAATGAAATTAAACTACTTAATCGAGTTTCTGTTATCCCAATTTACATTTATATAGGGAGCACAAGCTCAATTGGTTGTAACCAACTCTAACTAACTAACCACCTACTTAAGTGTTTGTTGAAATGTCTCTAAGAGCCAAAAACTTGTCCTCTTGCCTTTTTAATCTCAACAAATACTTAGAGTAGAAAGTATACTTAACATACACTACAAACTATATATATAGTTCTAAAATCATAGTTTGATAAAAAAAAAAAAATCCATCAGTCAAAACCAATAACAAAAAAACTTTAACATGAGCAAAATATTTCAAAAGTTGTTCATGCATTCCAAAAATTAAGGATGTAATGCATTTTGGTGGAAAGAAAAAACAAACAAATTAGATGCATTTTTTGAGATGAAATGACTTCTTATATGAACATTGTTGATTGGATGAAATATTTTCGTTTATTATATATATATATATATATATATATATATATATATATATATATATATATATATATATAATTTAGTGATTATTCATTTATGTTTACATGAGAACTTTAAGGACTCAAATTTTTTTATTCGTTAATACATTTAACGAGGTTATTCATTTAGCTCATTTGTCCAAGTCGGGACTGAAGAAAATTATTATTTAACGAGGTTATTTATTTATCGAACATTCATTTATCGAGGCTATACTGTATACTGGCCTCCAAATCAACGCAAACATGCATTGTCACACTAATTATGATACAATACAATGTATAATTGTAAAATCCCACATCGCTAAATTAGTAGAATACACACCTCCATATAAGTGTGAGACATAAAAATCTGGTCAACTCGAGTTAGTCCTTTTAGACCAAGCGAGGACGACGGTCTAAGCAGTTGACTGGACCATTTATGATTCATTTAGTTCTACCAGGCACATGTATGGGGGCGTGACAGAATGATATCAGAGCCGACTATCATACGGAAATATGCGCTGCATGATAACGCTCTAAATGGTACCAATAATTATACCTATATTCATCCCGAATTCTGCTCAAGAGAGGATAAGTGGGCTCGTTATTATGTGGAATATATGTTAAATTCTATGTGAGTGTTCTCAGGCTCGTGATTCTGCATCTATGATATTTTCCCGAAGATTTGGTACTGTTTTGTTTCGTTTTGTGTATTTTATAGGATGTACCGAAACTGGAGCATTGGAGAGTGGATCTGGACTGAAATAAGTGCATTGGGCTGAGTAATTGAAGTCCAAGAAGAAGCCTACCGAAGAAAAGGAGAAAAGTTGGCCCGGTAACCCAAAGGCTAGGCCCGGTAAACCGGCGTCTTGTTCGACACAAAATTGGTTCTGCCGCATTATCTAAGTCGGTTAGGGTTTTAGAGAGTCTTAAGTCGGCTATTGTATCTATATAAGGCCGCATATATGAAAGCTTTCATATGAATAATATCTTATTATCAATTCTTCACATACATTACCTATTATAATGCAATAAAGTTTTCTTGAGCTTTGAAGAGTTGTTTTCGGTTTCCTCCCTTCTTCCATCATCTCTATCTTGAGTAGATCGAGCTAGATCTCCATTGTTGAAGGTATGAAGCTTTGAACGTTCCTTTATTGTCTTCAATATGGTAGATATGTTCGTATTTATGTGTTTTAGTTAATCTGAATGTTTAAAGACCCCATAATTTACTTATTTTAATCGTACTGAGCAATGTAGATCCATAAATTAGGAAACGCCGCCCCCGGTAGCCTGGCGGTCTATACCGGTTTACCGGGCCATAGTTTAGAAAACCTAAACTGGGATTCACTACAGTTACGTTGATCGGCAGGAATAATTAAAACGAGTAATAGGTCTGGCCAATATATTATTCGTAATTCGTAAATTAACATGAAGGACTGTTAGTGAAGTGTTAATTAGGACATAGTCTTGATGGACCCTAGGAACGTGCTGCTCAATGTCGACAGTTGTCTAGGCGGGTTAGCGGTATGGGTTAGCGCTCAATATCGGTAGTTCTAGTTCTTTATGTGTATGGGCTATTGCGGACCAATTAAGGAGGTTAGCTTACGTATAGATTGTCTACTGCCATTGTCGGAGTAGATAGGAGTAGGAATTGTACCCGTAGCTGATAATGATAATTAAAATGAAAGCTCGCGATTAATCTAAGGAAATTATGTGGGGAAGAAAACATAACGATTAACTAATCCAAGTTAGTAGATCGGTGAGGAGAGGGAGAGGAATACCATGTTTTCTTTTATGTTATTGTTGGTCAATGACCGCCTCTATGTTGCTTTTTAAATAGGTTAGAATCGTTTATACTTATAGTTGCATTGTCTCTGTGGGATCGACCTTGACTCACATTTACTATACTACGATGTACCTAGTATTCTGCTAGTAATATCGACGTTAGTGACTTACACGCGATCACTGCACCGTACAGAAGACGGTGTAAGGATGACCTCTAGTTACCTCTGGTAGGGACGATCCGAGAACAGTCTTGGCCGTCCTGGTGAGGACGCCAGTCCCTTATAAGGGGTGAGAATGTAAAGTCTCACATCGGTAAATTAGTAGAATGCTCACCCCCATATAAGTGTGAAACATAAAGATCTTGTCAACTCGGGTTAGTCATTTTAGACCAAACGAGAATGACGGTCTAAACAGTTGACCGGATCATTTATGACTCATTTAGACCTAAGAGACACGTGTTTAGGGGTGTTACAATAATAATGTGCATATAATAATTTCCACCATTATATAGCACGTTGAATATAAAAGCAAAAAAATAAGAAACTGAGTGAGAATATTGTAGTCAAAGCTTTTAAAGTTTTGACGTTTAAAACTTCCGAATATATATACTGTATTTAATGAACGAATTAACAATATTTTGCTTTTTTACAGCTAGTAATAACATGGGAAACAACCTTGATTTGTACACCATTTACAATTCATGTAAATGGTACGGCATCTGTTTTTAACTGTTGCTCTTTGGAATGACATTGACTGCGTACATGTCCACTAATTAATTTGTTATATATTGTACGCATCTGGGTATAATATATATATGTACACTACCTACTTGATAATTACTTAACGTTATCAAACTTAAAATTTAAATATTTCAAATTTTAACTCTATCAAGCCCATGCATGCATGGGTAATTAACTGATTTTCTTTATCATATGCATGAAAAATTGCTTTAAGAAAAGTTGATCAGCATGTTCATTATTCGTATATGCATGCTAATCTTGAAAAGTTATATTGATGGATATCCCAAATTATGCGACAATTTATCAACATTTATTCATATAAAATACGATCGACTTAAGAAAAGAGAAGCAATAATTATAAAATATCAAAGTTTGGGTGTTAAAAACACTATATATGTTACTAACAATATCAAATCTTATGCTATAATTAGAGTTTTATCACCATTGATGTAATGAAAAAGTATTTGTACAAAGCAAGTAGTTTGGCTCAAGAACTAATTAACTTGAGAATGTCTAAAGATGTCATTGGTACGTTCGAATGGTAAGAGACTTGAAAATGTCAAAGGAGATCACCGGTTTGATTCTCATCTGAGCGTCATGTTGAAAGAGTTCTTGACTATGCATTACCCTGGTAAGATTCCTACGATACACCAAGCCCTAAAAAGAGCTCGCGAATTCCACATTGGGTCTGTACATAGGCCCAATAAGCATAAGGTCCTCGGCCCATATAGTTCGCACCTTCATAAGCCGAACTGGGTTGAGATTTAATCAAGGTCGTCCTACACTGTTACGATGTTTATCATTGGCACGGTAGGGCAACGAGCGTCGACCAACAAAGCCTTCAACCCGCTCTTTACAAGTCGGCAAGAAGTATTGGGGGCCAACATGCTCGACCCTCAGTTCGGACCAAGCCCGCTAAATCATGCAACATGAGTTAACTCGACGGTTAGAAGCTGACAACCGCTTCGGTTATCGCGATGCTCGCCCAATCAAGAGCCACCACGTTAACCACGTTCATTATCATGTTTATTACTCTCTTTGTAACTGTTGTCTTCTAGCCCTATAAATAGCGGCACTCTGTACCTTGAAAAGGACAATCTAATACACAATCATAGACAACCTCTGCTAATTCGTCGTCAGTGTTCCTGGTCTTTACGTTTCTGTCAATTTTCATTTCACTTTCACATCGATCATTCATTATCATCGTTAGATATCCACCGCATAAATTCATTACAAACCGTCACTAAATCCACTCAAAATGTGTTTGTGATAATTCCGACATTATCATGTACACACGAGCCGCATGACCCGGGCCTGAACTCTGTATTAGTCGGGGTTCCGGATGCCGGGGCTTTAAAGGAAGAGTACTACCTCCATCCCAAAATGTAAATCTATTTGGGGTTTTTCACACTGATTAAGAAAGTTGGTTAATTTAGTTATGTGTCATTACTTTTGATGAAAGCGTCTAAAATAACATTTGAATGTTATTAATGTAAAGTAATGAAAAATGAGTGGGTACATAATAAATGAAGGGTAAATAAAAAAAAATATAATAAATATTTTCTTGATTATCTAATTGGATTTACATTATACGACAAAGTTAAAAAATTTAAATGAACTTACATCTTATTACGGCGGTAGTATGTATTTTGGGATTGTACATGGTAATCATTATTGTGAGCCAAGTGAAAAGCAAAGATATACGTACTATGTAGGGCACTCTCGAAGAATGATCCATATATATACTAGTCTATATGTGCAGGGCCATTGAGCCAAGTGAAAAGCAAAGACAAACGACAACTACTACTATAACTATTGCTACATCGATTTCCTCCAATTTTTTATGAATTCAATCTAGTCAAGATAAAATACCTCAACCCAAATTCTATGGAGTAGGTTTTTTTTTTCTTGGTTTGTTTTGAAAAGTAATTTTAATTTTCTATCAAGTAGTTTGTGTACGTACTTACTTACTTGCTATAAGTCTTTAATTCATACACACACACACACACTATATGTTATATATATACATATATAATGTGGCGTGCAAAAAGTAATTACGCGTATGATCTCGATCATCAACCATGGTGGAATTTATTTTTCTAGGCAGCTATAACACTTAAATAGGAAATGAGGAGTAGCAAAACATGGTTTTGTAAGAGGGTTAATAAACATATAGTGTAACACCCGAAAACCAAGAAGGGTATAAACGTAAAAATAGGATTTATCTATTATTTTCCTATTTTTATGTTAACCTAAAAGAATAAATAAAAGAAAAGAGTTAATTAAAAGATTTAGTTATTAATTTAAAGGATTTATTTAATAACTAAAAGGAAATAATTCTCCTAAATGTCTTCATTTTTTCCAAAGTCTTCAAAATCAGAAAAAAAGAGTCGACGGCAATTGAAGAGAAAAGGAGAACAGAAACTTGAATCGTGCGGCTAATCCGTTAAAAATTTGGACAGACCGTAAGAGACGGAAATCATATCTCATCAAGACGAACGTTTCCACAATAATAGTTTTCTAATCAGTAAGTTTTCGTTTCTAGCCATAAGTTGGAATTTGAATTTCAGAACGGAAGGACTAAGGACTTTAGTTGAAGCACCATATTGATATTTGTATATACGTATACATGTGAATTGCTCATATGAATACTTGGCTGTGTTTTAACGAGAAAGAAAGGGAAGCAATGGTTGGGAATAAATATAGTATTATATATCGTATATATTATTGTTCATACATAAAGGATTGCGTGAATTATTGGAAAAAAAATTGGACGAACCAAGGGTATAAAAAGAAAAATTGAAGAAAGGAATATATATATATATATATATATATATATATATATATATATATATATATATATATATATATTCATACATCTGTGGGTTGCCGTAAGATGACAAAAAAATAGGGGACGAAGCTCAGCGCAATTGAAGAGCAAATATATATACTATACTAGTTGGACGCACCGTGCTATGCACGGTGTGCCCTTGTTGATGCAAAATATATAAAGATGTACATTATAGTTCAAAAGTAGTATTTGTCGTCCATTACATTCATAGTTAATCAATTTAAGTTTTTGTTGAACCTTTTGAAGTTGACAAAATGATATTTGCTTGGATATTTATCCTTCTTGGTTTCATGTACAGCAGTCCTATATATATGTGCAAAAATAGGACTGCCATACGAATGTTGTTCTGAAGGTCTACAAAATGTACTAATGATATATTCATAAGGCCTTGTTAACATGCAAAATATTGTCATTGAGTTCAAGACATCATGATTGTTTTTGATCTGATGTTGGTTCTGTCTTATCTGGGAACTCCAGCTTCACTTTTTTGACTGGGGCGGAATCTGTGGACTTAGGTGCTATTTTCTGCTTTTTTGTGTTCTCAGGTTCAGGTGTTTCCTCTAGCGCCGTTATCACTCTCTTTCCCTCTTGTTTGTCTGTAATAGGCAATTGAATACTTTAGTAGCTGTTTTGATATTTAAGGGTTGGCTAGGAGTGTTAATTTGGTTTGTCTTACCCGGAGTGCTTCCGACTTCTTTTGTGCTTTCGTAATTGCGATGTTGAAGGTTCATTAACGATGATTTGATCCACTCATAGATCGTGTATCTTGTCTTTTCGTCCGTGTATTTCTTGCTTGAGCCTCGATGGTGACAATTAATGGTGTTGACTTCGGTTCCTTGCTTGTTTCAAAGCAAGGTGTCTTGTATTTGCTTCAATGGTGCAAGAGTAATTGTCAATATTTCTATCAATATGATCGAATCAAGATATTGTAAACCTTATTCTGTTTACCTGGGGATTCATTTCATGAAGCCTGCTTGCTGACTGTTTCACGAGCTTTTCTGCACATTTGTCGAACAATGTTGTTGTTATGTTTCCACTGATGTCCTCTCTACATGGAAGAATCGTTTGGCTGAACAATGCACACAGTTGGGTACCCTAGGCAAGTTGGGAATCATTTCCTCACTTCCTGAGGATACTACGTTGGTTGCTAAGTACCTCGCACGGAGTTCTTCCCTAAATGTTTCTGAGGGGTAGAAATTTTGATTTACATGGGCTGTCCCAATTAACATCGTTTGCCTAGGTAACCTGGCAACACTTAGGATGATGTTCTCTTGGTGAGTTTGATCAGCAGAAATAGTATTAGGACCTGATACAGGAATACCTGCACCACGGTCATTGGGTAAGATAGAAGTTGATGTTTGTACAGGCATTTCGTTGGGAACAACCGGACTTTGCACAAAAGAGGTAGATGCGGTATTTGCCTTTTTCCTTTCAGCCTATTGAAGGCGCCGACGTTTGAGAAGAGCCTGTTTGTCAGCTTCATTCATACGGGAATAAGCATCGCGTCTCTTCTCATTCTTAGTACTACGTATTTCATGTTCCATGTTAATACGAATCGACGTAAGAATACGAGCAAAGGTAAAGTTTTCGAGTCGTTGTATCTAGGTTTGACAAAGTTGGAACCAAAGAACCTATGTAGGAGAATAAACTGGTAAATAACAGCAAAGGTAAAATTGCTAACCGAAAGTACTTAGGTTTGCCAGATAAGAACCTAATAATCTGTTTATGGAAGTAATCAGTTCACAACACCCTGAAGAGCAAATGTGAGGGAATGTAAAGTTCAGACGGAGTTACTTTTAATAACGAACTATTGCCTAAGAAGCAATGTAAGAACGCAGTTAATGTCTGAGTTTACTCTATGCCTAACTACATTAATTACAGGGCACATCACAAAATATATTAGGTAAAAGCCTAACAGCAAACTAACTAATAAATATGAACAGCTAAAATATGTAGTAAACTGCTATCTTATTTCCTTCAATTCCTTTTGTACAAAGCATTCAGGCGTGCCACAAAATCGGGATTTTCTGTAGATCCCGTAACTACGGGGTTTGCAATAGAACCCCTAACTATTGGGGTTTGCAATAGTTCCCTAACTATACTAACCTGAAGCAATTTCCTTGGGTGTTTGGCAGAGTGATAAGAACACCTTGTTTGGAAGCAAACCCTGAAGAATACATGATATGTAAGTAGGGTTGTAGCAGAAAGGAAACTATATATGTAGTGCAGATAGTGGAACCCAAAATAAAACATAACGAACACAAAGTCTATGCAAGAGTGGCATCGGGAAAGACATGCAGCAAAATAGTAATAAGCAATCTACAGGCATCAATCTTCGAAGATAAGACTCAAAAGGAGTGTAACAAAAATGGTGCATCAATAAAATGGCATCGATTCAGAGTGACCAATAATGTTTAAAAAGTCTAATATGAAGGCCTAATAACACATTTGAAGCAAGCTCTCCATTTAACATGCATATCGGTATATATGAAACTAACAACCAATGCTAATTACTGGAATCTTTGGTTGAAGTAAAGACTCTGTATTGCCTGTACACTATACATCCAAGTTAAAAGGTCTTTAGAAATCTATTACAGCCTACACAAACAAAGTTCGAACCGGGTAATTTACTAAAACTTGCAACCTGGGAAGCTTACCTGACGTCCTAGAGTAAGAATTTTGGGTTCTTATCTTCGAATATGTGTTTAGCAAAAAAATATCGCTTCCTAGTTAAGCTTCTTCAGTAACATAACTTTGTGGGAACAACTGAGCCTTAAAGAGAGTTTTGAAATATGATGTACAATTACAAACTAATTAGATATATATTTTATGTATATGTACACATACACACACATATATGTACATGTATATATATACAAATGCATATTTAGCTAAAAGCAAGGGAGGTTTGTGCATATAGGAATTACTGCAATCTGTGGATAAGCCAACTGGTAACCAATCATGCACGTAACCAACGAACTCGTACAACCTGTGACCTCACGAATGAATAATGAATGAGCAAAAGCTTTTTTATTAAATAAAAGTGAAAGTATAATAGGACAGCCCAAAGTATAAAGCAAAGAACATATGTAATTTCAAAAAATGCCAAAAGGCAGCAACAGTCATGCATTGTATGCTGAGACATCAAAAGTAAGTATCATCCTCAAATCATGCAGCATAAATGGAGTAGAGAGTAAACTGCATACATCTCAATAGTGAGAGGCTAAAATAAGCGCAAAATGTTGAGCCGAGTAATGTGTTTCAGGCAACCTCTGTGTCTAACGTCCATAAATCCGGTAAAAATTCATTTCCTTGTCCCAAAGGAACTAAATAAGACACTTCCTGACTTGCTAATTATATCATGCAATCCTTGAAGACGGAGAAAAACGCTGAAATAAGTAAAATACAAACAACACTGCAAATACGTTCTAAACGGCCAAACTTTTTGCATTTAAGAACCTGAAGAGGATTGATTAGAAAACCGAAATCAAGCGTTTCATAAAAAGTGAAACGCACCCCAAGAAATAAAAACTGGGTTTCATCACAGCCCTCTAACAATACACAATGAAGAACATGCATTGCCGTTTGTTTAAATTGCAGAAACGGTACAATATCACTGATACAATGACACATACACACACATATATGTACATGTGCATTTATACAAATGCATATAGAGCTAAAAGCAGTGCGGGGTTGTGCATATAGGAATTACCACAACGTCGAGAAGCCAACTCGTTATCCAAGTATGCACGTAACCAACGAACTCGCACAACCCGTGACCCCACGAATGAATAATGAATGAGCAACAACTTTTTTATTAATTAAAAGTGAAAGTATAATAGGACAACCAAAAATATAAAGCGAAGAACATATGTAATTTCATCAAATGCCAAAAGGCGAAATGTCAAATATGCATTGTATGCCGAGACATCAAAAGTAAGTATGATGCTCAAATCATGCAAAAGATAAATGGAGTATAGAGTAAGCCGCATACATCCGAAGAGTGAGAGGCTAAAATAAGTTCAAACTTTGAGCCTAGTTTCAAGCAAACTTCCGAGTCTAACATCCATAAATCCGGTAAAATCCATTTCCCCGTCCCAAAGGAAATCAATAACACACTTCCTGACCTGCTAATTATATCATGCAATCTTTGAAGACCCAAAAAAATGCTGAAATAAGTAAAAATACAAACAACACTGCAAATACGTTCTAAACGGCCAAACTTTTGTGCATTTAAGAACCTGAAGAGGATTGATTAAAAAACCGAGATCAAGCGTTTGATAAAAACTGAAACGCACCCAAAAAACTAAAAACTGGGTTTCATCACAGCCCTCTAACAATGCACAAGCAAGAACATGCATTGCCGTATGTTTAAATTGCAGAAATGGTACAATTTCACTGATACAATGAGAAGAAGAAGAAAATATACATTAATCGTTATGTTTAAATAAAATTCAAGCACCCAATTTTGGCAAAAACGCTGCAATATTATTGATAAATGTTCCTATCTAAGCACATAAGTCAATTTTGGTCAACAAGAACATATTTTTTCAACTAAATTCACCTCAATCGTAACAATTTTACGAGAAGAACAAATAGATAGAAAGAAGAGGTTGCGTAAAAAATGAAAATTAGAACAAACAAAAAAATACCCGATGAAAGAAAATGTCGCACCCACAATAAGTCGATTGCAAGAGGAACAAAGACAAAGAAGCAAACAAACATGGGGCCTCATATTCTACCACCCGGCCGTTTTAGGTTTGAGTGGATTGTGTAAGTGGAGAAGAAGGACCGTAATAGGGCGTTGGAGGCGGTAGCGGAGAGCAAAAGCGGTGGTGCTATACGCCGAGTCATTGCACACGCGAAATGAAGAAGAAGAGCCACGTCTGATGGTTCCTCATTCACATGAGGACGACGTCGAATACAAAGCCAACGACGCCGTTTTAGCCGAAGAAGAGAAAAGAAAAAAAAATAGCAAAACGCCAAAAACCGTGGTCGTCCTATTATTATCACAAATAATAGGTACTTCCTTCTTATGATATATACAAGTGATTAAAAAGCAGATGATAGTTTGTTGATATAAAAGAGAAGATGATTATATGTCCCAAAAAAAAAGGCAGAGAAGGTTGTTATTAATTTAACGAGCCACCACTGTATCGTAAGATTATTTTTGTTCGAACCAAAGGTAGTTTGACCGGAAGCCGGAGAAAAAAAAAAGAAGAATAGAAACAAAGAGAAAGAGAGAAGAAAGAAAGAAACAAAGGAGGCAGATTTTGATGTCAAAAGTCTTGGAGCAATAACCGAGATAAGGGCTGATCTTCAATCGATGTTTATTGTTCATCGGTATGATAAACTGTTAAAGATCATCTACTGTGCGTATTAATTCCTATTATGGGTTATATATATGCTCGGCCGATGCTGATAGATTGTTCTACTTTTTAGTTGAGAAAACTTTAGTAATTACTATCAATATTATTATATTGTTATTTCTTGGTTGAGATTGGCACCGACGTTCCAAAAATCGTCAGGGTAATCAACCAAATTCTCTTCTTGATTATGACCTAAGAATACTTAAAGAACACAGAAAAACGATGGGGGAAGGGGTGATTTGATTTGTTTTAGACTGCACTTGATGATGATCAAGCTGCCTACGTATCCAATTATTGAATTGGAATCAAGTCTTCGTAGTTCCTTAGGGAATGTTTATATAGAGAGGCTTAGGCCCTAGGGTTTAATGTGGCGTGTCTATGAGGGACACTAGTCAACGTGTTCCCTAAGGAAAAGATTATGATTGATAAATCCCCTTGATTTTAGGAGATAAATATGGTATTAACATTAAATGATAAGGATTCGAGCCTTCATTGTTCAGGATTCTGTGATAGTTATCTGGTTATTACGCAGGTGATAAATAAGATTTTTGCTCGAGATAAACCAAGAAGACAGAGTCAGCTCCTAGGGATCGGGAACAAGGGCCGGACTCCTGCCATCAAGAAATTGTACAAATCTAAATACTTAGCCCGACCTAGGAGATCGACGGAGATCACAGCCGGTCGCCCAGAGTCCGATGCCTGACTCCTCCTCGACCTGCCAGAGACTGAGACGATCCGACCCCATAGGGGTCGGTCATTCGGGAACCAGTGGTGACAAGGTGGACGGGCGAGCCCCATGGGCTCGGATCTAGGGAGTCACAAGTAGTTTATTCCTCTGAGTCAAATGTTGAGCCACCAAAGAGGTGCCACGTGGGTGAGCCCATTTTCTGGCAGCATCATACGCCCCCAAGATCCAACCGACCCCTGGTTGGTCGGTTCGGATCTATCAAGATGGTGGATCGGCACGAGAGTTTTGCCTACAGATTTTTAAGACTAACTTAGGAGTTGCCAGGTGGCGGAGCTAGATATGACGCAGTTATAATTATTCCGGGAAACGAGACGTCGTTTCCCACTAACACTAACCGAGGCCGTTTTTCGAGGTAAGGGGGTTATAAACCCGTCAGATCCATCGTTTCGTACCCACATTGAGTATTAAACCAAGAGATTTGCTGCCGGTTGCCATTCATCATCTCCTACTTTCCAAACATGACATTGTAAGTAAGCACTCTTCCCCTTTTTATTCTGATTTTGTACTTCGGTTTCTTTAAGTAAAATCTTGTTCTCCCGAAAAATCCTATAATCGATTCTTCGTCATGGCCATAGCTGATAGCAGAGATGTGGGATCAATTCTGAGACAAAAGGATGTAGAGGAGATTTGTGAGAAGTATGAGATTGATGAGGTTAGGTTTTCTCCCCAGCTGCCGTCGGGAGATCACCAGTCGGCTCTGGACCCGCCGGAGGGTTTTTGCTCCGTCCACCGGGAGTATTTCGAGGTGGGGTTGAGATTGCCCTTCTGTCCTGCCCTTCTGGCGGTACTCCGGCATTACGGGCTAGGGATATCTAGATAGCCCTCAATGGCATTAGATCCGTCATTGGGTTTACGATATGGTGTAGATTGTTAAATATTAGATTTGCGGTAGATAAATTTAGGTATTTTTATCACCGAGTAGGGCTAAGGGACCATCCCTACCGGTACTACTTCGCCAGGAGGCAGGGAAAGTCTTTCAATATCCCTATTCTTCCTCCTGGTCGGGATTCTTTTAAAAGGTGGAAAGAGAGGTTTTTCTATGTACGGAATGATGGTCACGATGAGCTGAGCGTGTGGAACACGGAGGATCTGGAGGGGGACGAACGCCCCGAGATGCCAGAGTCCTGGGTGGAGAAGATTCGAGGATCGGGGTACTCTATAGAGTGGCAAAATCTGTACGATAACCTGATAGAGGCGGCTCGATTGGGGGATGCAGGCCCTGAGCCTTATGTGAAGTTTACTAAGGCCGAATGGAAGATCTGTAGGGTTTACTTATATTGTGCTTTATACTTGTTAACATATTTGTGTGTCCTATTTGGCTAATCTCTCTATCGGTATACGCAGTGGCTGACTTTGCCGATCTGGTGGCGGGAGCGGAGAAAGAAGTGGCAGGTCGCCAGGCTGTGCCGACCCCAGAGGTTTGAGAAATATCTATGGAGGATTCGGCCACTGATGGTGCGGATGCTTTTGGCTCGATCCCTCCCCCCGAGGCGACCACGACGGATGCCCTTGGGGAGGTTGTAGAAAGGGGGTTGGTCCCTAAGAAACCAACTCGCCAAAGGCCGACCGCTCAAGAGGGTCGGTCTTCAAAGAAGAGCAAGTCGAAGGCCCCTGAGGAAGGTCATGAGGGGTCCTTCGAGCAGGAGAGGGTCAGCAGCATGTCTGACGAGGAGCTGGCGATCCTTGGCTGCAAAACAGTGGAGCTGGTAAGTGTTGCTTACTCCTTTCTTTCTAGTGATTTAAGTATTGTTGTTCCTGACGTTCCATGTTTGTTCAGGGTGGCACGATCGGCCAAGAAGTTTTCAAGAGGTTGGGCAAAGCGTCGGCCGACTTGGCTGCCCAATCGGACAAAATCGCCGAGCTACGAAAGACCGGGGATGAGCTCAGGGCTGTCATTCTCCCCAAGGACGCAGAGATAAAAACCCTGCAAGCCCAGCTCCAGGCTCAGGAGAAAGAGTTGGTCGAAGAGAAGAAGGGGAGGGAGCAGGAGGTCAGGGGCCTCGAGGCGAGAGTGGCCGATCTGGAGGCCAATATTGCGGTTCGGTGCGCCGAAGCCGTGCAGGAATATAAGGCTTCGGGTGACTTCGCCGAGGCTCTCAAGGTGTTGCTGATTCCCATTCTTAACCATGGGTACACCTTGGGGGTGGATGAAGCGAGGGCCCAGTTTCCTGCGCTTGCCTTGGATGCCCTTCCTAAGAGGGCTTACTATAAACAGGGGATGGACGTGGCCTACACCGAACGCGCCAAAGATTTCCGAGCAGGGGTAGACATAGTGGATAAGTATGTTACCCAACCGGCAGCTGCGTCCGGGTCGGCTCCGGCCTCTGATTCCCGAAAGGGTCCTGCTCCGGACTCTTAGTATATTCTTTATTTTGAAAGGAAGTTTATGTACTGTGACTTTTATTCATGAAGAATTTATTTTGATTTTGTTTTTGTGAATTTTAAATTGTGGATATGTGTGTATATGGTGGTTGTTTGTTTTTCTGTTATGGGTATGTATGTTGCCCCCAATATGTTATGCACACTGATGTTGTGGATGGTATATTTTCTTAATTGTATTACTGTTGACGAGATTTGTTTGTGTATGGGATCGAGCTTTATTTATGGAGTTCGGTCTTATTCCAGATTAGAGATTATGAGAGGATCGAGAGTCCGGAGAGCGGATCTGGAATCTAGGGATAAGGCCATAATGGTGAGAGGATCTAGAACTCGGGGAGCCGATCTAGATCTTTTCGCCTAAAAGAAAAATGTAAGGGTGAGAAGATCTAGAGCTCGGAGAGCCGATCTAGATCGATCGCCTAAACTAAAAGAAAAATATAAGGGCGAAAAGATCTAGAGCTCGGAGAGCCGATCTAGATCGATCGCCTAAAAGAAAAATGTAAGGGCGAGAAGATCTAGAGCTCGGAGAGCCGATCTAGATCGATCGCCTAAACTAAAAGAAAAATATAAGGGCTAAAAGATCTAGAGCTCGGAGAGCCGATCTAGATCGATCGCCTAAACTAAAAGAAAAATATAAGGGCGAAAAGATCTAGAGTTCGGAGAGCCGATCTAGATCGATCGCCTAAACTAAAAGAAAAATATAAGGGCGAAAAGATCTAGAGCTAAGAGAGCCGATCTAGATCGATCGCCTAAAAGAAAAATGTAAGGGCGAGAAGATCTAGAGCTCGGAGAGCCGATCTAGATCGATCGCCTAAACTAAAAGAAATATATAAGGGCGAAAAGATCTAGAGCTTGGAGAGCCGATCTAGAGCTCGGAGACCTAAAAGAAAAATGTAAGGGCGAGAAGATCTAGAGCTCGGAGAGCCGATCTAGATCGATCGCCTAAACTAAAAGAAAAATATAAGGGCGAAAAGATCTAGAGCTCGGAGAGCCGATCTAGATCGATCGCCTAAAAGAAAAATGTAAGGGCGAGAAGATCTAGAGCTCGGAGACCTAAAAGAAAAATGTAAGGGCGAGAAGATCTAGAGCTCGGAGAGCCGATCTAGATCGATCGCCTAAACTAAAAGAAAAATATAAGGGCGAAAAGATCTAGAGCTCGGAGAGCCGATCTAGATCGATCGCCTAAAAGAAAAATGTAAGGGCGAGAAGATCTAGAGCTCGGAGAGCCGATCTAGCTCGATTTCCTAAACTAAAAGAAAAATATAAGGGCGAAAAGATCTAGAGCTCGGAGAGCCGATCTAGATCGGTCGCCTAAACTAAAAGAAAAATATAAGGGCGAAAAGATCTAGAGCTCGGAGAGCCGATCTAGATCGATCGCCTAAAAGAAAAATGTAAGGGCGAGAAGATCTAGAGCTCGGAGAGCCGATCTAGATCGGTCGCCTAAACTAAAAGAACAATACGAAGTGTGGGCTTGCAAGACCAGAGTAGGCATTAAACTTAGCTGATTCGAGGTAAACTTGCCCCCAATTAACCTAGAGTAGTCCGGACTACGTTAAATTGAGCCTATGAATTAATTGTTTATATGAAATTTTTTAGGACGAGTGGGGTCAGGCTAGTGCTGACTTCTCGTTCGAAAACATGGCGATCCGGGCCAGGTTAGACCGACCTTTCGCGTGTATTTTTTTTTGTTTTTTTTTAAGACGAGCGGGGCCAGGCTAGCGCTGACTTCTCGTTTAAAGGCGAAGCGAGCTGGGCCAGATCGGACTGACTTCTCGCGTAACGCTTTACCGCGCAGTGTAAGTGTTTGTGCGATTCACAAAGTGTACAAAATGGGAATAAAAAATGGCCATATTGAGACCAGACAAAGATATGGGCAATCGAAAAATAAATTTCCAACATTGAAGAAAAGGAAGTAAATGACATAGAGAAAATCTCAGCGAATGACAAGAAAATACGAGCAAGAACTGAAATGCAGAAAGTAAAGATAGTTTGCAAATAAACGATAATCAATAAAGACCGACTGCGTTAGGCAAAGGTGATCCCTTTGCCTTTAATGGTCGCCGCATAACAGCTTCGGGCGACCTCCAAATCTCCTTTGACTTCGACCGACCCTCTACCGGTCGGGAACTTCAAACTGATGTGTGATGGGGAAATTATGGCTCGCAGATCGATTAGAGTGGGCCTTCCCAAAATGATGTTGTACGCTGATGAATATTTGACCACGACATATCTTACCATGAGAGTCCTTCCTGCTGAATCCTTACCGAATGTCGTCGCGAGTCGGACCATTCCCAGTGGATGAATTGGGGGACCGGCAAATCCGAACAAAGTGCTGAGACCGGCGTGAGATCGGATTCCTTGAGACCTATTGCTTGAAAGGCTGCAAAGTAAAGAACGTTAACTACGCTACCTGTGTCCACACAAACTCTCTTAACCAGATTCTTGTTAACCACAGCTTCAATGACCAATCCTTCGTTGTTTGGGATCAGGGGGAGAGGATCCTGTGGCCCATAGCCTACTTCTTGGAAGGGGATTCGGCTTCCCCTGGTTGTCTGCCCATTGCCTCCTCGGAAACTTGAATTGTTATTTTCTAAACTGTTTCCAGGGCCTCCCACAATGGTGTTGATGGGGTGATTGTCCGCTGGCTGACCTTTGTCGGGCGATGGCTCTCTTTTTCTCTGGGGTTTGCCTTGTCGGCTGCGGTCACGACCATAGTTTCTCTGTTGGTAATCTCGCTTCCCTCGGCGCTCGCCATATCGGGGTCGATCTACGACCTCATCCAACTTTCCCTCTGCAATCGCTGCTTCCACGTCACGCTGGAAATCCCTGCAGTTATCCAGCTCATGCCCAGTGTCTTGATGCTAGGTGCAAAATTTGCTCTGGTTTCTCCTTTCCAAGGGGCTTCGAAGCGGCGTAGGGGTTCTCGCCAAACCCTTTCTCTCCATGATTGCCAACACTTGTTCCCGAGGTCGATTTAATACGGGGAAATCCCTTGGCTGCAACGCATTCCCTTTTTCAGGCCGATCTGTGGCCGAACCACTTGCACGATCTCCGTATCACTTTCTATTGTTGCTGGATGGGTCAACTGACTTGTCCTTTTTGGGGTCGGATTTCTCCACTTCTCGTTTTACGCGATTGGCTTCTTCACCTTGACAATGCTTAAATGCCACCTCCTGGCATTCTTCCATGGAGGTGGGGAGCCTGCTGCTTAGCTTAGCATATAACCTACCTTCGCGCAGCCCTGCCACGAAGGATGCGATTCGGACCTGATCGTCAGCGTCCCGAACTTGCAGTGACTCTTCACTGAAGCGCTTGGGATATTGTAGTGCAGTCTCATCTTTCTTCTGTTTGATGGCGAACAGGTGGTAGCATTCTTCTGAAATGGCTTGGCTGTAATGAACGCGTTAAGGAACATCTTTCCCAATGTATCAAAGTTGTAGATCGTCCTTGGGGGTATCTTCTTGAACCATTCCTGAGCTCGCCCAGTAAGCAACGCAGGGAATGCTTTGCACTTCATTTCCTCGGGGGCACAGTCGAGATTCATGTGCGTGAGATATTGAAACAGGTGATCCTGGGGGTCCTTGGTTCCGTCATAGGGCTCCAATTTGGGGATCTTGAACCTTGCTGGACGAGGAAAATTATCGATCTGTTCGGAAAAGGGGGACTCGAGTGCTAAGAGCGTCGATTTCCTTCCGGCTATCGCCTCAAGTTCGGCGCAAGCTGCTTCCTTGGCCTGGGGGACGACCTATTGCCTTTGCAGGTTTGAGGATGACGACCGATTTTCTTTCCTGCTATTTTTACGCTGCGGGGGGGTGTCGGCTCCCACGATGCATCGTTGGGATCATCCTCCTCTTCTGGTTCTGGGCTTTGGGAATTTTCTCCAGACGAGTCTCCGTTTGAGTGATTCACATCCTGCGAATTTTCGTTGAAGAGGCCTTCTTCTTCCAGGCCTTCCCAGTCTCCATCTTCTTCATCCTCTTCTGCCAAGACGGCATTGAGAACTGCGGTTTTTACGGATCCGTCCAAAGCCATAAGTTGATCAATTAGCACCTAATGGGTTGCGTCGAGAGAGATGTTTTCCTGATGCGGCTGATTCTGATTATTAGCGTCGGATTCTGCTGCATTGTTAGCACCAGTACCATTAGCAGCCTGTTGTCGTGTGGTCCCCATGTTTGTCCTGAAGCTTTTCCTGGGTTTATCAATCAACAGAAGGCCCTCCTACTAGCGCCAATTGACATTCCAAAAATCGTCAGGGTAATCAACCAAATTCGCTTCCTTGATTATGACTTAAGAATACTTCAAGAACACAGAAAAACGATGGGGGAAGGGGTGATTTGATTTGTTTTAGACTGCACTTGATGATGATCAAGCTGCCTACGTATCCATATTGAATTGGAATCAAGTCTTCGTAGTTCCTTAGAGAATGTTTATATAGAGGGGCTTAGGCCCTAGGGTTTAATGTGGCGTGTCTATGAGGGACACTAGTCAACGTGTTCCCTAAGGAAAAGATTATGATTGATAAATCCCCTTGATTTTAGGAGATAAATATGGTATTAACATTAAATGATAAGGATTCGAGCCTTCATTGTTCAGGATTCTGTGATAGTTATCTGGTTATTACGCAGGTGATAAATAAGATTTTTGCTCGAGATAAACCAGGAAGGCAGAGTCAGCTCCTAGGGATCGGGAACAAGGGCCGGACTCCTGCCATCAAGAAATTGTACAAATCTAAAGACTTAGCCCGACCTATGAGATCGATGGAGATCACAGCCGGTCGCCCAGAGTCCGATGCCTGACTCCTCCTCGACCTGCCAGAGACTGAGACGATCCGACCCCATAGGGGTCGATCATTCGGGAACCAGTGGTGACAAGGTGGATGGGCGAGCCCCATGGGCTCGGATCTCGGGAGTCACAAGTAGTTTATTCCTCTGAGTCAAATGTTGTGCCACCAAAGAGGTGCCACGTGGGTGAGCCCATTTTCTGGCAGCATCAGGCACCCATGTATATATGGTGTCGAAAAAGAAATGGTATGGCAGCATACAAGTTTCACTTATTTATATTATTAAATTATTATATCATTTAAATTATATATGTATTTACTTGATACAGTCGAGTAATAGATATCATGTACGACAATCAAATTTATTTGTTTTATGTACTTAAAAGGCATGCACAACAAAGTACTATATATGTTTAATGGTCATAGTAAAAGTGTGATATATATTACAGTAAAAATATATTATATTAATTTTGTGTTTTTGCGTGTATTACACGATACGATGTGGTTTGTATGTTCTTATGGGACATTATATGTTAATTGACAAAGTCTAACTTCCGACTTCAGGTGTCTTAGCATCAATCGCCACAACTGAGCCCCTCTGCGGGGAGAAGGTGATAGCCCAGAAGGCAGTTGTTTAGACCTTGCGGAGTCATTGGTTTAGTAGTCATTGACCCATTTACAACGTGCTAGGTAGTTAATCTAGATTGTCTAGGACTAGATGTCCTTAGGAAGTCTTTTTAAGTGGAACGAACTTAGGTGGTTAGATTAACTACGTAATAAACATATGTGATGACGTTGTAATTCTTGGTGAGACACATTTACGATTCGCAGCATGGAATCATTTCTCATACGTAACGGACAGTATTCGGGTTTTGGGAAATGTTCCACACGGAACCATCCGTACCATTTGAGGTGCTGAATATGTCCCGGTGCATACCCATCATTCGGGCATTGTGTCCATGAATTACAATGTAACATAGATAATTGCTCGTGATGGTGCTAACAGACCTAGCAGAGATGAGTGTATTTTAATGTAACCTATGTGGTAGAGATTGTAGACTTTACTTGATGTATATTATATAAATATATTGCGTAACCGTTTCTTCTACCCCTTACTAAGTACGTAAATACTTACCCCTCTTCTCTTTCTTTTGTTTCCACCCCGAGAAGGTGGTTGACAGGATGATGATGATTTATGTTATGACGATGGAGTTGATAGAGTTCACGTTTGAGCTCTAAAGTTACGATGACTTGGACATTTATCTTATGCACTTTTAGTCATTTAGTTTTGAGACATAGATTTGGTACCTTTTCCATTTCATTTGGGATGTAATGAGTCGAACAACATTTATTTCGTTGTTTTGTCGTTTCAGTTTTCTTAGACGTGGATTTTGAGACTTGGTGATCTTTTTAATTGTCGTTTGCCTTTCTTTTCCGAGTATCTTTTATATTTAATTTATTCCGATTTTACTCTGATTAATTGTTACGAGGTTTATGTATATATTAATTTTAGCAATAGAAAAATTAATATATGCATTCCGAGCGTTCTTTATGAATAGGTACTGTGTATCCAGAATGGGGCGTCACATGTATAAACTACAAGGTACATCAACGGGCATTATTAGCTTAATGACTTAAAAACAGCTAAACTCTTACAGATGTATAAATAAAGATATACTCCATGCGTTCCAGAATATTAATTTTTGTTAAATCATCCAAAAATAACTTATATATTGTGTCCTATATAAATATAATTACCTTTGCATTGCATCGAGTGGTGTGTGTGCAACGATAACATGCATGCATGATGATCTGGCTGGTAATATGTCTATTTCAATTCCTAGAAGGGCTCATGATCTAATGCAGTACTTGCATGTCTTTCCTCACAACATGGATTCATATATTGAGGGGAGGCATCTTATAATTATACATTTATTTATTTATGTGTTCATCATAGTAATTATATTAATATGCAATTATTATTCCCTTACTTATATGTGCGAATACTTGTAATGTAAAATCCCATATCGGTAAATTAAAGTCCTGCTCACCCCATATAAGTGTGAAACATAAAGATCTTGTCAACTCGGGTTAGTCATTTTAGACCAAACGATGACGACGATCTAAGCAGTTGACCGGATATTTATGACTCATTAGCGCTACCAGGGTTGACCGGACTATTTATGGTATTCAAAGCTGAC
Source organism: Gentiana straminea (assembly GCA_036785695.1). Classification (NCBI taxonomy): domain Eukaryota; kingdom Viridiplantae; phylum Streptophyta; class Magnoliopsida; order Gentianales; family Gentianaceae; genus Gentiana; species Gentiana straminea. Next base: position 326,493 of record JAVUPR010000450.1, read on the forward strand.
TGCCATACGGAACTAAGTGCCACACCGTAAGAGGCGGTGGGGGCCACCTCTAGTATCATATGGTAGAGACGAACTGGGGCAAGTCCACTGGGACAAATTTGCGCTGGCAGGGTTGACCGGACTATTTATGGTATTCAAAGCCGATTGCCATACGGAACTAAGTACCACACCGTAAGAGGCGGTGGGGGCCACCTCTAGTATCCTATGGTAGAGATGAACTGGGACAAGTCCACTGGGACAAATCTTGGCCGTCCTGGCGAGGATGTCAGTCCCTTATAAGGGGGGAAGGGGGGGGGGGAGAGAGAATGTAAAATATCACATCGGTAGAGTAAAATCCTGCTCACCCCATATAAGTGTGAAACATAAAGGTTTTGTCAACTCAGGTTAGCCCTTTTGTAATTAAATGATGACGATTTGCCTAAGTTAGCTGATCGACATTTACGGTAAGTTACATGTAACTTGTCAATATGGCATGGGAAATTTTGAAACAAGCCATCGTTTTATAAAAACTAAAATTGTGTGAAATGCTACCCAATGCACAATGTACATAATGTCAGCATTAAAATGGTGCAAACAACTACGAAAACATAATCTAGAATTACCAATACCAACAAATTTTATAGATTCTTAACTGTTGCTACATATTTTTTCAACTTTCTCATTCGTATTGGATGTGGTGGTGTACGTTTTCAGGAGGACTAGCTAGCTAGCTACTTGTTGTAACTCTGAACGCGCGCATTCTCATTTGTTTTCATCTAAAGAAAGTAATTTCTTTTCAAATTTCTCTTTACAATTAATATACGTACACTACATTCATTTTATTTGATAATACCCATTGTAATAATTAATGTCTTCATCAAAATTTCTTAACTAAATAAATATATATCATTTGCAAATGAACTTTCATGTTATAAATTTTTTTTTTTTGAAAGGTCATGTTATAATATTGATTCTCCATATATAGAATGCAATGGCGCTCAACCTGTTTTACTTCGAAAGCCTATATTTTGATTTTAAAAAAAAGACAACATAATGAGATCACTAACTACGCCCATGTATGATCCTTGTTCTAAAGCATGCATTTATTTAGAAAATTTAAAAATAATACTAGTAATAACTAATAAGCAGGATGTCTTGAAACTTACCAAAATAGGAGGCAATCGATGTAGGCAGAATTAATATATATTTTTATTATTTTGTATTGGAATGCAACAATTCAATACATTGAGTTTTGGACTTATCTTAATAATAATAATAATAATAATAATAAAGAGCAATTTGGAGTTTAGGACTTATCTTAATTATAATAAAGAACCCTTCTAAAAATAACAATAATAATAATAATAAAGAACAATTTGGAGTTTAGCCAATTTTAGAATGCATATATATATATGATTCTCGTTTACAAATACTAAGATCTATGAAGAATACGATGGACCCCCCCCTGACCCCACCCCGTCCCCCTACCCCAAAATGGCACACAATTTTCGAAATTTCTCTAGTATGAATAATCTTATTGGATATTAAGTATAACTTGATAATCATTGAACTAATACCCGAAAATTTTACGTTTAGGAAAATGTCATTCATGCATAGTAAGTGTTTTCCTGTCATATATATATATATATACCCGGGTATCATCGTAAAGACAACATGTAGGTAAGTGTTATCTTGTCATATATATTACTACATACGTCCCAATTTGTTTGAAACTTTTTAGAATTCAAAATATTTAAAGAGACATTATTTAATAGGTTGTTTGATCATTTAATACATGACTAATTTACTTTTTTGTATCCTTTTTATATGTAACACTATTTTCATTTTATAAGTATATTGAGACAATTTAGGCAATCAAAGCAAAAAATTTAAATATAATTAGAGTTATTAGACTTATTTTAAAACAATCATAAATAGAATAATTCTCGAATAAATTAGGACGGAAGGAGTAATATATATGGAATTGCAAGCAACAAAATGATTACAGAGTGCTGGTAATTGTGTCCCTTGTTGGGATTAAGTGACTGTGGAATATAGTAATACCATGTCCCAAAAATCACAATAATAAAAAAATAAAAAAATAATATAATGTCATATTGCAATGTTTTGTTTAATAAATCTGCCCGTTGATACTTTGAACAAATTAATTATTAAGTGGATCATATTCAAGAGGTATTTTCCAATGCAAAAACAAGTAGCGCAGAGTACGCTTATTTTTGTCCGCCATGGTGTTTCTTCTGTCTCGGTTTCTGCAACTGTGTAGGCCCGTCGTCGTGGATGGGTGCTGGTTGGTGGTGGTGCTGAGCTGACTCGGTCTAATGCTGCTGGGTCTGAACACCTTTTTGTCGCCTCCGCCCCACGAGTTAAAGAAAGAGAGATTAATTAGCCGTCGTTCATGCCGGTTACACTACTAATCATTTGTCGACACGTGTAACCTTCAACGTGGAGTTTACATTTTCTCCTTGTTTTTTTTCTTTCGAACAGAGATTCCATTTCACTTTTATTAGTACTTGCATTTTCATCTTTACCTTTTCACTGCATGCAAGTTGTATAACCTGTTATATAGATATAATTAGAAGAATATGGGCAGTGTGTTTACCGTAGATGTTCTGACACAACATGTTTTTACATGATTCATTTTAATGTATGACTTATTCATCGTGATCTATATTCGTCATAATAATTGATAATTGTGATGTTATCTTTATCCTTAGGAGACCAATACATTTGTGTGTTGTTAAATAAAGTTGTCTAGTGCCTAACACTTGCTATTTATTTCACGCACTATATATATTAGAAGATGTATTTTTCTCACATCATATATAACTCAGGTTTTGAGGTTGAAATCTCAACCTCTTATTTGTTGTTAGCATATATTTTCTAAATGATATATATATCATATGATAATATCATATCAAAGTCACTCATATATATTCTTCAAGTCATGTTGAGTTCTTTGTTATGGTCCCACAACCACCAATTTATATAGTTTGAGCGTTTATTTAATCTTGATGGCCATCCCGCCATCCTCATAAGCATAAGGGGGCCGCCCGCAAAGATCGCGGGCCCATTCCTATGAGAATATCAGTTAAAGGAAAGTTCATAAGCTTAGATAGAATGCGAGGCCAACTGCCATCTGTCGGGCATCGGCGCCGCTAGCACGAGTAGTCTTTTACAGCTTTATCATTTCCCTATAAATACCCCCACTGTGACATTAATGAAGAGAAGAGAAATATAGAACAACTTTTGCGCATTTATTTCTATCAGCACTGTTCTCCCTCTCTCATATTTATTTCACATTACCACCGCGGGCTCATCACCAACGTCGATAAACGCCACCGTCCGACGGCGATAACCTCACCGATCGGAGCACCACGAAGAGGCCAGATATCCCACGTCCAAGTCTTCCTTTCAAACTACCTGACGGAAACGGATCACGTCACCATTGTACTAAAACCAATATGTGTTAGTAAATGTGCTACTATATTTTTTATATATCGCCCCCTCAAGTGTGGGCCTATAAGAAGGGAGAGTGGCCCAACACTTGACTTGTTTTTTTTTTTTTTTTTTGGAAGTGTGGGTCTATAAGAAGAGAGTCGAACCCAACACTTGTTTTTTTTTTTTTTTTTAATTGTGCTGGAAGCGGGGCTTGAACTCGGGATCTCCTGCACCGATACCATATTAGGATCAAGCGCTTACCGTTGTACTAAAATCATTTGGTGTTAGTAAATGTGCTACTATATTTCCTTCTATCAGTGTTGGACTCGTTTTTTTCTTATAGATTCACACCGGAGGGGTCTATTAAATTTGTCATTCGTTGGCATTTGCCATTTTTTTCACAATCATAATATAAGATGAGGTTTTAAGGGAAAGACATCTTCTCTAATATGTTGTTAAACTTTTTTTACATTTGTCCCAAAATGTAAGTCTATTTAGCTTTTTTGTTTTGTCACATAATGTAAGTTTATTTAAATAATCAAGGAAGCATTTATTATATTTTTCTTCTTTTATCCCTCAATTATTATCTACCCAATTTCACTACCATGCATTAATAATAGTCAAATGTCATTTTCATCAAAATTATTGACATATAATCAATTTAACCAATTTTCTTAATAAATGTGAAAAACCGCAAATGGATTTACATTTTGGGACGAAGGTAGTACGTTAGAAGCAAAATTATAAATAATTAGTTGGGTTATCTAAACATATAAAAAATCAATCATAATCTTGTGTATTGATTTGATACAAGTGTTTTTTTCTCATTGAAGACATTTAAAGTGCAATGGAGTTTCATTAAGGTAACATTAGTTACATGTTCATGTTCACCATGTCTGTTATCGATGAATTTCGACACATATCGTAAGGTAATGTCCCGTAACCTATGTCTCGTGAGACATGTTTATATATGGTGTGACGGAGATCCTAAGGATCCTACACTTATTATTTTGACCGTCTTGACCGGAGTCAAACCCTTCTTGGAGCACAAGTGGGATCAATAGAGATGGAAATTAGACCATACCGAGGGAGAATAAACACGACGAAACGAGTATTTATGGATTATCTAAATGTATGAATGCGATTAATGCATGTTCACCCTCACACATTGTATTAGTGTGTATGTTTGAGCTGGATGCATCATCACATGTTATCTCTCGATATAACTTACAAATAGATGTTGAAGCATAACTCTTCGATCTGGTATCGATGTCGACTTGTAGTGGAATGCTTTCTTAGGGCTTTTGTTTTGATATATAACACGTGTATGATTGAGAAATTATCCGGTCAATTTGTGTTGTCCGGCATGTTATCGTTAAACTACCATCATGTCCATAAAAAGAAAGGGTTGCTATCCCCACCGATGGGCACGATCTTTTGCCCTTATTTTTCTAGTCTATCTTCTCAATATATGGGGTTACAATGTTTGCTCTTCTTTTCTTTTCTTTTCTTTTTTAGTTGAGGATATGGTGTTTATTGCCTTTTCACATTGAGCAAAGATAACTCTCCAACCTCCCAGGCTCCCACTCACTTGCACTTTTTCGTTTTATTTGTATTTACTCTCTTAATTTCATGTATTACAATTTTATTATGTGGAAAAAAGTGAAAATAAAATGATATGATTATTGTTATTTGATACAATTGTTAAAATTGTTATATTTTAAACCAAATTATTGTACCGTATAAAAAAATTGAGGCTCAACCCAAGGGTCCTCACTGGCCTGCCCTGCCCTGCCCTGCCTTTAAAGTTTCGTAGATTATCGATGTAAATCGAGACTTATGCAAAAAGTGGTCCAATTCATAAGGCTTGCAAATGTTGTCTGTAGCTAAGAGAAGCCGTACTCCCACACCATATATATAGCTCAAAAACAATTTTATCACTACTACTCTCTTGTTATTTTACCATTAAACTATTGCCCAGAGTAGAGTGTGTTAATTAGAGTTATAAGGAGCAAGTAAGAAATGGGAAGCATGAATATCGCTGTATGTGTCTCGTTATGCAATTTACAAAGTGGAACAAAGTCTATCGTTCTAAACAGAGACTTTGAAGCATTAATAATTAGTTAATCTGATAATTTGATAAATTCTAGGAGTTGATTTTGATGCATCATATTCATATGCCTTACTTTCCGAGCTTCTTCTTTGAAAAAAGATTACTCCTCCTAATGCCATTTTCTTTTTCTTTAATTAATTTTTCTCACATTTATTGATCCCACGACATAGTAAACACTAGAGGGATTTTTCGATCGAAGCCCGCTAAAATTAAAATTAATAACTTGATGTCAAACATCTACTAATATACTCCTCCCGTTTAAAAAAGTGATTCATTTGTCTGAAAAAAATATAAAATAATACAATTACACTTCATTCCGTGTGTATGAAAAATGTACCAAAATTTGGGTTATTTAAATAAAGGGTAACGGTAGAAAAATAATAATAAATACTGTATTGGAAATGTGAAATGAAAGATAAATAAATAAATTTTAAAAAGTGACAATTAAAAAAAAAACGGACGAAGTATATTGTATCATGTGTTAGTAGTACTACTATACAATTTCTTGCATGTTGTCACATTTTTAGATTCGAGAAAACTCATCAAAAATCGGTCCAAAATTGATTTTTTTTTTTCGCTTCAAGAGAATGAGTAATGATATAGACACCATCATTATGCCACCACGGATGACGCAAAGAAGTTCCTACCTTCGATCATTAAGAAAATAAATCATAAACAATAGTTTCTACATCATAATTAATGATTGAATCTTTGATTATGTCATCTGTTGTGACATAATGGTTGTGTCTATATCATTAGACACGGAAAAACATGATACTCAACCATCTTTGTTGAAGTTGACCTACTAACTCGACCGTTTAAAGTTGATACCCTCGTGAGCTTTCAGGTTTAATTCCTTCTTAAAATATTTTCAAATTTATTTTTCTATTTCAAAAAGTGGTATTATGGTGGTCCATGATCACCATGTCATGCTTGGTCCATCAATGAAAATTCTTGTAAGAAGGGTAAAAATGTAAAAACATGATATTTATATTTTACACGGTGGGCCCTTGTGTATTTTGCTGCTTTCATATTGGGTCAGGATCATCAAGTCATACTTGGTCCGGGACCATAATAAAATTTCCGTAATTCAAAACATTTTGTTTCACATGTTATATGCCATTAATTAGTTGATACAATGAGTTTATTGTATACTACCTTCGTCCTACAAAAAGTGTCCTTTTTTATTGTTCACATAGATTAAAAAATAAATTAATGTGTTGTATTTTAAATACTAATTGACATATATACCCCATCAAATAATAAATGCTATTTTGGAATATGAAATGAATATATAACATTAAATGTTAAGATAGTGATATGTTTGAAAAAATGCATTAAATGACGTATTGGTTTTCTAAATGGACACTTTTTATGGGACAATTCATTTTAAAATATACATTTTTTGTGTGACGGAGATAGTATTTAGTATTGAAAAAAGAAGAAGCAATCATTGTTGAACATAATCGACAAGTAGTGGCGAGGATGGATTGAGTATAGAAAGTCACGGGACTAAGCTTACCCGGATAAAAAAAAAAATTGCCTTAAAATGTTGATAAAGTTTGTTTGAATTCATCAAATCATCTTAATTCAGCAATAGATTACCTTAAATTAAAATATTGACTCCGTCCTTAAGTAGTAGTATGTACTCTTTGCATGGGACATGCATATGCTTCTTCTTTTTTCGGATACGAAAGGTTATACACACACTAATTATGTTCTTAGTGGGGCTCGAACCCTGGTCTCCAGGTCAAGGAATAGTTTAGCTAACCGCTAAACCGATGTACTAAGTACAAGAACATGCATATGCTTTTATCCATGAGTTCGGTTAACTATTAAGTTTATGGGGAAAAAAAATCTATAAGAAATGTTATAGAAATACATTATCAGTTGACATTCATCGTATCATTCTACAGACAAGACAGAATGTGCTCACTACCCTTCTTATAAAAAGAATTGGGCCAGTTTTTTGTGCATGGGCTCGAGTAGGGATGGATAAGGCCTTTTACTTTCAGCCCATGTCAAAATGTTCCAAGTCCAAAGATAATAGTACTCCATTGTCACTTGCTTACAGCATTATGGATGTTGCTTTAATACTGATCCATATACTTACATCCTTGAATTAAAATGCTACTACCTTCAAAACGTAAGTCAATTTAATTTTTTTATTTTGTCCTGATAATGTAAGTTCATTAAAAAGTCAATGAAACATTTCTTACATTTTGCTCTTTTTACCTCTTATGTATTATATACGAATCCACTTTTCACAACTTTGTATTAATAACCGTCGTTATCAATTTTAGACTTTTTTTTCATCAATATTAATGACAATATCAATTTAACAAACCTTTTTAATCTTTGTGAAAACTTACATTTTTTTTAGGTAGTGTAGGGAGGTGTTGAAGTTGCTGCATTAAACTAGAACAACATAGCACATCAAATAAGAGGCAACAGCAACACAACAACAAACTGTATTAGTGGACTTTCAACAAACACCTTTGAGTAGAAGTTGGTTATGGTTTGTTAACTTAAATTAGGCAGTTACAACTGTTTGTAGCATATAAAGCATGAATTGCACTTTGTAAACACAGAATTCAGATTAATCAATTGAATGAAAAATTCATCTTCTTCATAACTTTTCCCGCTTTTAGTTACTTTCAAATTCTGGAAATATTCTTGATCAAGAACGCCTTCGATATCATCATGGTATCAGAGCTTTTAAGTTCTTGATCGAATGCTTCTGCGTTTTCTTTCCTGCATTCGTTTTTTTTCCCTCTTTCTCATTCTTCTTGAGTAGCTGTTCTTGTCCACGAAGTTGAATATCACCATGGATAATCCTCAAATTCAACAAGTACCAGCCATTACTCCAGATTTGGTTCTTCATCCTAGTGAGAGTCCGGCTTTCGTATTAGTTCAGCCTGCATTGGATGAGAAGAATTTCCATAGCTGGAAGATTGCTATGACTAATGCATTGTTTTCCAAGAACAAGGTTAGGTTTATTGATGGAACAGTTACTGCTCCTTCTTTTGGTGATCGAAATCTTGGTTTATGGAATCAGAATAACAGTATGATTAAGGCCTCGATTGCTAATTCTGTGTCTAAACACACAGCACAAAGTGTTATGTGCTATATGACTGCCAAAGAAGTATGGGATGATCTTGAAGAAAGATATGGCAGTGGGGATACACATCGTTTGTCAGATCTAATGGAAGAAATTCAGAACATGAAGCAAGGGGATCTTTCAGTTTCAGAGTACTTTTCAAAGTTGAAGATCTTGTGGGATCGATTGCTTGATCTTACACCTCATCCCACTTGTCCTTGTGGCAAACAATGGTACAAAGATCACAATGAAAGGCATCATGTGATCAGATTTGTAAAAGGCCTGAATGATAGTTTTTCTATTATGAAATCTCAAGTATTAATGATTACTCATTTCCCTTCTGTCAAGAATGTGTTCTCTATGGCATTAAAACAAGAAGACAACATCACAATGCTGGTGTACATTCTGCCAGTTCAGTCCTTGGTTCAGTTGGTTCTAATCTTGGTGAAAAGGAGGCTTTAATGGCACAGAGTCAAGGTCAGAATGGAAATTTTAGGAAGAATTATAATAATGGTAGCAAGAAGCCTCAATGTACTCATTGTGGTATGGCTGGACACACCCTTGATAGATGTTACAAAAAACATGAAAACAAAGCCTATTGGAAAGGTGTTAGGAATAGATGTGTTTCCCGCTTTTAGTTACTTTCTTCTGATATGGAAGGATTCGAAGTTGGCAGCAAGGATTCAGTGGCAGATCTTAAGGCTCCAGTGACACTAGAACAATACCAGCAGATTTTATCCATTCTTAGGACTGGTTCTCTTCAAGGTTTGAGTGGTGATTATCCTTCTGTAAATTCAGCAGTCTTGTCTGCAAATTTCAGTACTGGAGATTCATGTTTGACTAACACTCTTAATTGTTTTCATTGGATAGTTGATTCTGGTGCAACAGATCATATTATTTTTTATAAATATTTGTTTCTAGATAGTAATCATGTTAATAATATGAATGTTAGTTTACCAAATGGAAATGAGATTAAGATTTCATATATTGGCAGAGTTAGGATTAACAAAGACCTGGTTCTTGACCATGTTCTTTGTGTGCCAGATTTTACATTTAATCTCATGTCCATTAGTAAACTCATCAGGTCTAGAGCTTATAATGTGAAGTTCTTCATGGATTTTTGTGTTATACAGGACTTGATCAGTTTAAAGAGGATTGGTTCAGGTGATCTTGTTAAGGGATTGTACATACTAAAAGCTGATCCATCCTGCTATTCATTTCCTGTTGCTTGTCATGCTGTTAACAATCATGATTCTTCTGACTTACTATGGCATTATAGGCTTGGACATGCCTCATATCAGATATTAAAGGTTCTAAAACAAGATATTCCTACTGTGGTTGTTCCAAATAAAGAAATTTGTATTGTTTGTCCTCTAGCTAAACAAACTAGACTCATTTTTCCTTTGAGTGAATCAGTAACACATGATCTGTTTGAACTTGTGCACATGGACATCTGTGGTCCCGACATGATTACTGGTGTTCATGGTCATAGGTTCTTCCTGACAGTTTTATATGATTTTAGTAGATATTGTTGGATTTATATGCTAAAGAATAAATAGGAAGTTAGTGTTAGGTATAGTGCCCGAAAGACAATTATCTAATTGTTTTAAGACAGAATTAATAATTCATCTTATTATATGCATTGAGTAAATGTTGGTTATAAAACTCGAAAAATCAGAGAATGACGGTTAAACTGTCAAACTCGGTCTGATAGAGTCTATAAATAACAACCTTAGATCTTGAAGTATTTGTACTCAAGATGTTACTAACTGATTTGTTCAGTCCACATCCAACACCGGCAGTTGGTGATAACACTAATAAAAACTACTAAACTATATCAGTATATCGATCCACCCCGAACGTAGTGGGAGTATGGTTTGTCCATTACCCATTGCAGGACCTTACGGTCTATAGGGCAGATTGATGACCTATAGTCCTTTGTGGGCTGTGTAGGATCCTGATCATAGAGGTTGGTTTAAAATCCATAACCCTGTGAAAGGAGTTTGATACTCCAGTTCTGTTTAAACTCTCTAAGTATCTCAGGCCCAGTGGGAGTAATTGGAACTACACGGAGAAGAGTCGAATGAATAGGAAAGTTTAACTTTCAATGCAAAGCTGAGAAAAATTTAAGGGTGATTCCCTAAACGGTAGAGAGTTAACCAGACCGTGATCTCTCTTACCACTCAGTCTTGCTTGATTTCGTCAGAAAGCGGGAAATAGGGGTGATTCCCTAAAACTCCCTTGCCGAACAACGGAATCTGAATTCAATCAGAACAGAAGGGTTTTAGCTAAGAACAAATAACGGATTCGTTACAAAGCAGAAAATAGGGGTGATTCCCTAAGACCTTTTGCGAGACTAACGGTATCTTAATTTATTCAGAAAGAACCTTTGGCTGGATGTCTGCCATAGCTTATACCCTTTGGGGATTAAAGCAAACCTCTAGGTCATTTCAAAGTCATATATTTTAATATGTGGACTTGACCAGAATGTTGATAAGTCTTTCGTAGATTGGGCATCAATATTATTAAAGTAGTATGTGGATTAGTGTTTGTGAATGGTAACACTGAAACAGTTGGAAGCAACATGGGTGTGTTATCTGAAGTCAGAGTCTGACATGCCATCGGGATTCATTCTAAAGGATTTGATTCGCTAAAATTCACGAGAATCGATCATTGGCAATCCCATCCATTAACCTGGTTAAGACATTCTTGCATTTATGCAGCATTCAACGATGTAGTCTACCCTACCTCTCAGGAATGATTATCTAAACCTGCGGATGAATACAGAATGGGATGTTTAGTGAATCCTCAAGTCTTTTCGGGAGAATGAGGAATATTATGCTACTATATTCTAGAATATAAGTGATAACACTGATTCTGGCTTTAGGTCGGATTAAGGATGATCGTTAAGTTGATTTTGTCCTCAGTGTTGACTCAAATGCATATTGAAAGTGTACCACCGGATTAGATGGAAAGGCGACGTTTCGATCCCAAAGATTGACTCAAGCCGACAACCTACCTGATCACTATACCGAGTCACATGGTATTCAGATTCTAAGTACGCTCCGGGTCACTGACCTACCCTGCGGCGGCACACTCCGGTCGTGCTTGGAAGGATGAATTACTAAGATGCGCTTGGAGGGTACAGATTTGAGGGATACGTCTCACTTGTTTTGAGAAAGTGGGAGACTGTTGTAGATATAGATATAAAGGGTGTGCTCTAAAACAATTAATCCACTTGCCTTTCGTGCAAGTGGGAGGTTGTTAGGTATAGTGCCCGAAAGACAATTGTCTAATTGTTTTAGGACAAAATTAATAATTCATCTTATTATATGCATGTATGCTTATAATTAAGACACTACTGAAAACCCTAAGTACCTCGTTTATGTAATCACATAACTCAGTGTATGGTACACAAGAGGATTAAGTTAGTGAGATGTACTTAAAATTAATTTAGTCCGTAGCGTTGATTAATCTGAGTACGGGTCTCATGATTAATATGCTAATAATGCGCCCAGAACACTTTAGGTGTGACAGTCTTATCCGGACTGTCGGTAATAGGGTACCTAATAGGGCATTTATATATGATGATAATCATATAAATTTGGACCGATTTGATTTGAGTTCTCGATATAATTCAGTGATCGAGAAGTCTTATCGAATCACAAGATGATCATATATGGATTAATCTCAATCCTGAGGTGATCACAGAAGACTGCTTAGACTATGGTAGAGTTTGATGTGTTAGTAAGGATCACTTCATAGTATGTGGTCCAACACTTCTCGTTGGCTCTATTCTGGGATGAGTGAGTAGTCTGTGTTATCACAGATATGGAATCCATTCCTTCCCTCGGCAAGTAGACAGACAGTTCCCTTATTTGTTAACCCTAGAAACTAATCGATGGGCCCAGTTCATACTATATTAGTGGTGAACTAATTGATCACTAGGGGGTTAATGGTAAATAAGGATAATATGCTTCGAGAAGGGTTTACGGAGATATCCCGAATCGAAGTGAACAGACTATGGAGGATTTATCCGTATGTAATGATTATATCAGTGGACACCTTACAACTCATAGTTGAGTATAAGTTATCTATATTCAGCAGAGTTCAGTTTCGGGTTTATGGTGGTGTAATCCCGGAATTAATAGATTGAATATTATTGTTCGGTCTGACGAATAATTTTATTTAATTTATTGTAGGTACTGAATATGGGTCCATGGTCCCCGACGTGGCTCCTAAATTTAGCATATACGATTTCTCGTCGTTTCACCTCAATTTTAATTAAATAGTTGGATTGGGCTATTTAATTGATATGTGGTTTAATTGTTTAGTTGGACTAGTTAATTAAATACACGGAAAAGAGTTTTTTCGTGGACTCAGTCCAATGTGTCAAAAAATGCGCATGGACTTTTATTTATTAAGGTGGGGCGCATTTTATCATTAAATAATTAGAGAGAAATCAGTTTTCTTGGATAAATATTTAATGTGTGATTTATCTTTTATTTGTTAATTGATAATTCATGTAATATTAGATAATAATATGATTTATCCTAATTTGTTTGGGATAATTATTTTATTTATCTTTTGTTTGGAATAAGGATTAATCTAATAATTATCTCTTAATTATTAAATCCTTTGAGGACAATGATTACTCTCCTATATAAAAAGAGTTCTCCCAAGCCTTATGACACAATACAAATTTCGAAATATTGCATAGAAAATAGCTTGGAATTTTCGGCTATTTTCTTTGGGTTCGAGTTTTAGAAAAACTTCGAGTTTTTCTAAGGTAGCATATCGAGGAGGTCCGGCGGCTTGAAATACCATCCACCTGGTGGTTCTTGGAGACACACGTGGGAAGACTGTGGCTTCTCATCTAGCTTGGATCTTGGATTGAAGATTGTTCTTGACGTTTATACACCATAAACTGGTAAATAGTCTAAACCCCCTTGTAGGTTAGATCTATTTATTTTATGTATTTTGGTTGACTAGATCTAGATCTATACTATTCCGCTGCGTAATTGATGACGGTCAAATTATACCCGTAAAAGTCATCAACGTTGACCTTAAATCGAGATTAATAATGTATATTTCATATTAAATCACTCGTTTATATTTATTATTTAATGTTAAGTGATTATTAATATGATATTTGGTATTTAGTCGTTTTTATTATTAAAAGACCGATTTATTGTGCGATAAATGCGATTTTGCGAGATCACGACAAATCGAGAGGATAAATGTCATTCAATCAAGTAAATCTCGAGATAATAAGGAAGAAAATCGAGCATTAATCAAGAGATAAATCAGAGGAATCAGATCAGCACGGAAGGATGCAGTGGGGAACAAGATAGACGAAAAGCGCGTTTAACACGAGCAGAGGGAGGCTCGGTCGACCGAGTATGTCGGTTCGGTCACTCACGGGATTTTCGCGTGTATATCTTCTAGATCCTCCTTAGGTCGGTTACAGCCTCTATATAAGCAGCAGCTACGAAATTTGTAAGACCACACCTTAGACATACATACAATACCTTATACCTTTTTATCAATTACATTCATAGCTTTGGTACGTTACAATGTAGTCCGTCTCAAATAGATTTATTATGGCCGCAAATATGTAAGCCTTTAATTTTTCGTTGTTTTTATTTTCGTAATTAATTCCCCAATTATGCTTTATCGTTTGAGTTAGCTAATCATAGCTAGATGATGTAGATCTAGGCTATGACGTTGGGAAGGTGGCGATACCTTGTCTATGAGGATCCCATAACCTACGTCATCTACTTAGTATCTATCCATGAATCTGCATTATTTAATTAATGCGTATCTATGTTAGTTTATATGAATACCGTGCGAATTCGTTTAATACGTTCGTATGATGAAACGCCGAGAGATATATTCTAAGATGTAACGGGGACGAAATCGATTCGGGTGACCGAATAAGTTCATTCGGTCGACCGAGCCTATTCACTCGATCGACCGAGCCCCCGTCATCCGTTAATTACGCCACGTCTTTATGGTTAGGTTAACCTAGTTGAATTTATTATCTCGTAGGTATGGCTATGGCTACGTTACTCGCTTAGTTTAATTAAAACGTGTAAAAAGGAAATACCAATATAAAACTCTTAGGTAGGCTTATGAATTGCTCTTCACGGACGTTCAGCGTTATCTAGGTAGGTTTATATTTGGGAATTGCATGCACCTGCTTATACGTACGTCGTAGATTAGCATGAGACTATAACTTGGTAATTGCTAGTTGGACGAGAGCTTGAGTAATCGCTTAGGAAGTACGCCTAACCATAGGAATGTTGCCTAGACGAGGTGTACGATTAATATCGGCATCCTTAGTGTCGTAAGCTTGCAAGTTATATGAGATGGATACCTAAAAGGTGAAGTCACGTAATGTAACACAGTGATCTAGCAACCTAACCGGTGCTAAGTCAAGTTAAAGAGGATGACTCCCGTAGCCAATCTAAGATAGATACAAACGGATTGACAGTTAATAAGTTCAGTTTATTATATAAATTATCTAGGTCCAAACGATAAAGACTATAATTGAGGAGGTTAATTACGTTGTGTCGAGTCGTGTTTTTACCTTTCTTGTCTTATGTTGGTCGTAGACCGCCTCTATGTCCTTGACATGTTTAATTAATTGTTTGTATACAAGATGACCCACAATTGGTTCCCTGTGGGATCGACCTTGATTCACTATAGCTATACTACGATGGGCCTAGTCCTCTTGCTAGTATTGGTTTATGGTGGTCAAGTACATTATAACCTGATTGACCCCGATCAAGTTTTTGGCGCCGTTGCCGGGGAACCAACGGTCAATTTTATATATAAATAATTTTCTTATTCATGTCGAGTTTTTTGTTTTAGAG
Source organism: Gentiana straminea (assembly GCA_036785695.1). NCBI lineage: Eukaryota > Viridiplantae > Streptophyta > Magnoliopsida > Gentianales > Gentianaceae > Gentiana > Gentiana straminea. The sequence continues at coordinate 342,022 of JAVUPR010000450.1, forward strand.
TCTGTTTTTGAGTCCCTCTGGTTGTCTGCTATGTGTAAAAATTCCGAATCCGGAACAAATGTGGTTTCGCTCCCGGCCGAGATCGCTCTCGTTGCCAGCAAGCCTGGTTCTATTTTCTAGGACTTCGCGTGTCTGTTTATCCCCGTATGTTTAATCCATAGGTCTGATAGCAGCATGGGAAGCCTTGTTAAAATCAGTCTACGGTCTGTTTTGTTTTTCTTCTGTTTGCAGAAACCAGGGAAGCAATAATCTGAGTCAGTAATTTTTCGCGGGCGCTGAAAAAATAACCCAGCAAACATGTGGAGCTACGAATCTAAGATGGGAAAAGCGATGAAAGCAATACCTTTAAAGCACCAAGATGGCTCCGAAAAAAATTTAAAGGCTTAAATTCTTCGTGGTACAATGTTGAAGGCAAGGTACTACCTTTTTTGCTTATGTTTTACTATCTTTGGTTTTTTGAACATAAGTTAGTCTTTACATAAACCTGAGTATGAATCTTAGCCCGGAGTTGGTTTGTAAGATTAACGCAATTAGTGTGGAAGGTTCTGCCCCAAATCTGTCTCATCTAGAGGGTGTAAGGAAACATGTAGTCGTTGAAAGTAAGCAGTGAATAAAGAGTTCCTCGTAGTTCTGTCAAAATCTCATTGTCCTATGCATGAGATTGCTTCTACTGGCCATGGGAGCAACAATTTGTGTAGTTTTTAACAATTCTCAATCTAAAGAAGACGTTGAGTTTTGAGAGAGCATAATGAAGCAGCATTGTAGAGGATGTGATTAAAATGGGTCCCTAGGACTAAATCTCCTTAGAATTCACTAATTCCTAAAACGAGAGCCGAGGTAAGAGCTTTGGATAAATGGTATGGATAAATGTCGTTTCCTAGGTCTCACAACCAATGGAAGGGTATTAATCCGCAAAAGCAACAAGCCCACCTTTTATAGTGCGCGAAGGGTCAAAGTCTGGCGATCCAAGAATAATGATTGACAAGGATAATTGTTTGGAAAGTCGAGCTGAGGACTTTAAACTCAGAACTACTTCTTTAAAACCCTTATGATTTCTTTTTAGGATTTTAGGTTTTGTTTTCTTTGAGTCAAATAAAAGTAACGTGACATATGTTGGGGTTTTTTATTTTGCCGTGTTCTGATGGCCATTGGGTTAAGGATGTGCAAAACTTTTTTTACTCAATATAGGCCACGTGAAATAGAGTTCCGTAGGAGAGTCAAGAAATTGCTAAAGAAAAGGAAATTTAGCAAACAGCCTTAAGATGGAAGCATTAAGAGAGCTTGAGAATTATTGAAAATGTAACAGAGAATGATTGGTGTGAACAAGAACAATCTTGGTCAAATTCTAAAAATTTTTAGGTGATCCAAGTGAAAATCCAAAGTGATGTGCAATTCATTCTGCAATTATCCTTATCTTTCCCTTTACACTTTTTCACCTTCAAACTTTTCGATCCTCTCACCAATCTGCCCCAACAGTTCACATTTCTAACCATTCTTTCATCGCATCTCTTTCTTTCCATCCGTTTCACTCTCCCACCTAATCCCATTCCTTTAAACAATTCTCAATCCCAAAAACACAATTTCTTACCCACCCTTTATCTTTTCTTCTCATCCTTATGTGTATCTTTTTCTAAACCCATCATGGTCTCAACCTCCATTTTGTTTACACAATACCTATGTGTTGCGGAATTTGAAATATTGCTAAGCTTTAATGATTATTTTTTATCATTTTGATTTTCATGATCCTAGTTGGGGGAAGTGTAGCTCTGACCCTAGCTAGATTTTACAGGTTTTTGGTTCGATCAAAGTACAACTTATCTTTCTACCGGAAGTTTTCAATTTCACATTTTTTCCGTCTATTCCGGCATTTCAAGATGATAAGTTTTGTTCTACATTATCACACCGATCAGACCTTGTTGATGACGGTTAAGACTTTTATGTGATACATTGGGTTATTAGTAATTTCGAGGAGTAGCTACATCTCCCTAAGTTGTTGATATCCAATGCAAGCGAGAAGTTTCTGCGTTAAGTATTTGATTTTATCTTTAGCCAATAGGTCGCATTCAATCTGTTATACCTTACCAAGTTTCTCTTTTCCTGGATTGAATACCTTTTCGATCGAGTCACCCTCGTGTTTTCCCACGTCGGGTTATGCTTTTTGATCTTTGTCTTCTCCACCCGGTTTTAAGAATATTTAGGCGATGGAGGTTTTAGATGAAGCCTACCATCTTTAGTTGCTTGTTTATTTTTCTTTCTATTTAGTATTTTTCTTTTTGGTTTCCCTTGTCATTGGTTGTATAAAATAAAGTGGCTTAAAATGTTTTTCGGTATTCATACCTAATTACTGCCACATTATTTTATCACTTCCATAGACATGGTATTTGACGATTTCGTGGAGTTTGTTTGCTTATACAGGATGTGTCTATCTCTCCACAACGTGCTGAAATTTACTCCGATATTGTTCCTATACTTGGGACCCGTTCCAGAGTTAAGTCTTTTTCTTAAATTCTCATTTATTTTTGTCATTGAGGACAATGTCATGTTTAAGTGGGGGGTAGGAGACTTAGCTATGATGTGATATGTGTTAAAATCGAATGAAACGGTACAAAATTGAAAATTTTGAATAAATGCCACATTATTTATCTCGTACCCTTAGAATTGTGAGTTTCTAACTAAGCATTGATAGGAAATAAACCAAGTTGCATGAGTACGTGATCATTTTATACTTATGTTAAGTAAATTTAAGGATATTCATGCCGGTTTTTGCGAGTAGTTATTTATTATTCGATTACTCAATCTGTGAATCGAGTTTACCGCACGAATCATAATAACTGACGAATATTGTGTACATTGCATAGATGATTGGTTATGTGAACTTAGTATCAATATCTATCTGTTGATGCATTCTTATCTTTTAGCCATTAAAGTAAAGTAATAAGTTTGAGACGTACATGTGTTTTAGCAAAATGTTAGACACTGGGCTTGTAGTGACATTACCAAAGTAGCCCCGCGCTTGTGGTAATATTCTATGCTATACATGATCTAAGATAGGGGGATACTCTAAAAAGTTTTCTTCCTTGAGATTGATAGTATTTGAAAATTATGAAGATATGAAAAGAATATTCAACTCTTTAAGAGGCTTTGAGTAGTACTCGGTCTCCAAGTCCAAAAACCCGATAGATACGCTCTTGCTTATTGTTCTAGTGCTTTAACCATTGCGAGGCTTAAGAAGTATGAATGCCGATGTTGGTGAATTTTGATATGAGGTCTGTATAAACTCTAATCTTGCCACGAATATATAAAACTAAATGCACATGCACACATCACTTCGATTCATAATAAGTAGTGAATAATGGATATCTTATGAGCATGACTAGTATGAGTTGACTTGAGTTTCTTGTGTAAGTATGATTTGACCATAGAAAATGTTGTCTTGGGGAGTGACTTATTGATGCTTTGTTCGGGACGATCAAAGTCTAAGTTGGGGGTAGTTGATGACGGTCAAATTATACCCGTAAAAGTCATCAACGTTGACCTTAAATCGAGATTAATAATGTATATTTCATATTAAATCACTCGTTTATATTTATTATTTAATGTTAAGTGATTATTAATATGATATTTGGTATTTAGCTGTTTTTATTATTAAAAGACCGATTTATTGTGCGATAAATGCTAATTTTGCAGATCACGACAAATCGAGAGGATAAATGTCATTCAATCAGTAAATCTCGAGATAATAAGGAAGAAAATCGGAGCATTAATCAAAAGATAAATCAGAGGAATCAGATCAGCACGGAAGGATGTAGTGGGGAACAAGATAGACGAAAAGCGCGTTTAACACGAGCAGAGGGAGGCTCGGTCAACCGAGCCCTATCATTCGGTCGACCGAGTATGTCGGTTCGGTCACTCACTGGATTTTCGCGTGTATATCTTCTAGATCCTCCTTAGGTCGGTTACGACCTCTATATAAAAGCAAGAAACTACGAAATTTTTAAGACCACACCTTAGACATACATACAATACCTTATACCTTTTTATCAATTACATTCATAGCTTTGGTACGTTACAATGTAGGTCATCAAATATTTATTATGGCCGCAAATATGTAAGCCTTTAATTTTCTGGTTGTTTTTATTTTCGTAATTAATTCCCCAATTATGCTTTATCGTTTGAGTTAGTTAATCATAGCTAGATGATGTAGATCTAGGCTATGACGTTGGGAAGGTGGCGATACCTTGTCTATGAGGATCCCATAACCTACGTCATCTACTTAGTATCTATCCATGAATCTGCATTATTTAATTAATGCGTATCTATGTTAGTTTATATGAATACTGTGCGAATTATTGTTTAATCTGTTCTGTATGATGAAACGCTGAGAGATATATTCTAAGATGTAATCTGTGGACGAAATCGATTCGGGTGACCGAATAAGTTCATTCGGTCGACCGAGCCTATTCACTCGATCGACCGAGCCCCTATCATCTGTTAATTACGCCACGTCTTTATGGTTAGGTTAACTTAGTTGAATTTATTATCTCAGTAGGTATGGCTATGGCTACGTTACTCGCTTAGTTTAATTAAAACGTGTAAAAAGGAAATACCAATATAAAACTCTTAGGTAGGCTTATGAATTGCTCTTCACGGACGTTCAGCGTTATCTAGGTAGGTTTATATTTGGGAATTGCATGCACTCGCTTATACGTACGTCGTAGATTAGCATGAGACTATAACTTGGTAATTGCTAGTTGGACGAGAGCTTGAGTAATCGCTTAGGAAGTACGCCTAACCATAGGAATGTTGCCTAGACGAGGTGTACGATTAATATCGGCATCCTTAGTGTCGTAAGCGTGCAAGTTATATGAGATGGATACCCAAAAGGTGAAGTCACGTAATGTAGCACAGTGATCTAGCAACCTAACCGGTGCTAAGTCAAGTTAAAGAGGATGACTCCCGTAGCCAATCTAAGATAGATACAAACGGATTGACAGTTAATAAGTTCAGTTTATTATATAAATTATCTAGGTCCAAATGATAAAGACTATAATTGGGGAGGTTAATTACGTTGTGTCGAGTCGTGTCTTTACCTTTCTTGTCTTATGTTGGTCGTAGACCGCCTCTATGTCCTTGACATGTTTAATTAATTGTTTGTATATAAGATGACCCACAATTGGTTCCCTGTGGGATCGACCTTGATTCACTATAGCTATACTACGATGGGCCTAGTCCTCTTGCTAGTATTGGTTTATGGTGGTCAAGTATATTATAACTTGATTGACCCCGATCAGTAATCGGGTGGATCTTGATCCATCCGACGATATTACATCCAACAGTTAGACCTTTGATTCAGAAATTTTGTAATATGGTTCAAACTCAGTTTCACAAATGTGTCAAAATTATGAGATCTGGTAATGGTTTGGAGTTTGATTTGCCTGTTTTTTATGCTGATAAAGGTATATTGCATCAAACATCTGTTATTAAAACTCCTCGGCAAAATGGAGTTGTTGAAAGAAAACATCAACGTACCCCTAAATGTTGCTAGAAGTCTTAGATTTCAGACTGGTTTGCCACTTGTCTATTGGTCTTATTTTGTGATTCATGCAGTTAATCTAATTAATATTACTCCATCACCCTTGATTCACAATAAGACTCCTCGTGAGTTGTTATACAATGCTAAACCTACTTATGATCATGTTAAGGTGTTTGGTTGTTTGTCTTTTGCTTATAATCTTCACAATGATAATAATAAGTTTGCTGCTAGAAGTATCAAGTCTGTCTATTTAGGTTTGGTACCCAATGTAAAGGGTTTTTATATGTTGGATTTGCACTCTAGGCAAATTTTCATTGCCAGAGATGTAATATTCCATGAAATGTGCTTTCCATTTAAAGAGTCTGGTTCCTCATCAGGTAATATCAATCATCTGCCCTTACCTGTTCCTTTTGATCAGGATGCATTTACTGAACATATACCTGATACTCAAAACTTAGCTGCTAACACTGATCACATTGCACTAGCTAATGATGACCTAGTGGACAATGTTGCACATGAACATGTTGTTGATCCTCTGTCTGTTGACCAACAACAAAATGTTGAGCAACCACAGAATATTCATCAACAGATTCATGAGTAGAAAGTTTTGCCCCCTGTTCAAACAAGAAGGTCTGCTAGAACTAGGGGTGCACCATTTTATCTGCAAAATTATCAGTGTCACAGCACACATATTAAGACTTCACCTCATCCTATTGGAAAGGTTGACGGTCTTGGTTTTATATCTATGCCTTACAAAAATTATGTGCTTAGCACATAGGTTTTGATAGAACCTAAGAACTACAATGAAGCTGTGAAACATGAGGAGTGGAGACAAGCCATGGACAATGAGATCAAAGCTTTACAACACACTAAAACATGGGAGATTGTTCCTTTACCACTAGGAAAGCAACCAATAGGACGCAAATGGGTGTACAGAATTAAAAGGAAATCAGATGGTATAGTAGAAAGGTTCAAGGCAAGGCTAGTAGCTAAGGGTTATACTCAACAACTAGGCCTAGACTACTTGGATACTTTCTCCCTTGTTGCAAAGCTAACAACTGTAAGAACCCTACTAGCAATATCAGCTGCAAAAGGCTAGAATCTACATCAATTAGATGTAAACACATCCAAGTAGATGCAAGGCTAGAACCTTCTTGCATGGTGATTTGACAGAAGAAGTATATATGGATGTGCCTCAAGGTTTCAACTCACATCCAGGTTATGTCTGCAAATTAAAGAAGTCCCTCTATGGACTAAAACAAGCAAGTAGGAAATGGAACATAAAATTAACCCAAGCTTTGCTTGAGAGGGGGTTCAGAAAATCCAAGCAAGACTACAGTTTGTTCATTAAGGGCTCAGATGATAGTTTTATATCAGTCTTAGTGTATGTGGATGATGTGCTTGTTTCTAGTCCTAACATGAATGAAATCAAGGACTTGAAAGATTATCTCAACAACAAGTTTGGAATAAAAGATCTAGGAGATCTTAAATACTTCATAGGACTTGAAGTTGCAAGAAGCAAGAAAGGCGTCCTATCACAAAGAAAATATTGTCTAGAATTATTGGATGAATATGGATATACAGACTGCAAACCTAGCCAAACTCCCATGGATCCCTCTCTAAAGCTGCATAGTGAAGACTCACCAAAACTTGATTCAAATAGTTACTACAGGAGTCTGGTAGGCAAGATCCTATACTTAGGGCTCACTAGACTAGACATCACTTTTGCCACACAGCAATTAAGCCAGTTCTTAATCAGCCTACAGAAACACAGTTACAAGCAGCTCACAAACTTCTTAGATACCTAAAGAAATCACCAGGACGAGGGATATTTTTCTCAGCAAATAGCAACCTAGAGTTGAAGTGTTTTGTGGATGCAGATTGAGTGGCTGTAATGACACAAGAAGATCAGTCACTGGTTTTTCAGTTTTCCTAGATGAATCTCTCATAAGTTGGAGATCAAAAAACTAAAGTATAGCATCAAGGAGTTCCTCTGAGTCAAAATACAGAGCCATGGCAATGGCATCATGTGAATTGCAATGGCTCACTTATGTCCTTGAAGAGTTCAACATTAAACAAAAGAAGTCTATCCCTCTTTTTTGTGGCAGCAAAAGTGCCCTATACATAGTTGAAAATTCAGTTTTTCATGAAAGAACTAAACACATAGAGATAGATTGTCATGTGATTAGGGACAGATACCAACAAGGACTCTTGAAACCTCTTCCAGTCTCAACACAACTACAATTGGTAGATTTGTTTACTAAACCTCTAGACAAGGCAAGATTTCAGTTTCTGTTAGATTGCTATCCTGTTGTTAATATCTACCAGCCACATAATCCAGTTTGAAAGGGGGTGTTGAAGTTGCTGCATTAAACTAGAACAACAGAGCACATCAAATAAGAGGCAACAACAACACAACAACAAACAGTCTTAGTGGATTTTCAACAAACACCTTTGAGTAGAAGTCGGTTATGGCTTGTTTACTTAAACTAGGCAGTTACAAATGTTTGTAGCATCAATTAGGATATAGATGAGTGTATATATAGCATGAATTGCACTTTGTAAACACAGAATTCAGATTAATCAATTGAATGAAAAGTTCATCTACTTCACAACTTTTCCCGCTTTTAGTCACTTTCAAATTCTAGAAATGTTCTTGATCAAGAACACCTTCAATTTCATCAGGAGGTAGTATATTTTTTTTCATTTGTCTTTTCCCCCTTTGCATGCTGTACACTATAGTAAATTCAAACATGTGCTGTAAACGATTTTAAAGCCATTGACCATTGACTAATATAAAATCACTGTTTGGTCAAAAGATCCAAATGTAAAGGGCATTATAAACATAGACATGGATTCATATTACATATAGAAGATACACAAAATGATACATACAACAAATTTTATGAGCCCTCCTGAACCAAAACAATGGGGCTAACCTTTCTTAACCACTTAAACAAAAAACATACAAAAACTATATGAACACAAAATCAAATCAAATGCAATAAGAAATCACTTATATTCTTGATTTGAAGAAGAAGCTATGCCATCAATCGCCATCGGCGTAAAAGTCGGTGTCGATTCGTTAGTCGACGGTAGATTCCCACCATTTCCGCGTGTAATATCTTCTACCATTTTCAACACATCGACCATCTTCGGTCTCTGCTCCGGCATTCTCGTGACACAACTCATTCCTATCTGCAACATCTCCACCATTTGTTCCTCGATATTCGCCTGCCTCAAGAGCTCGACGTCAAACACCTCCGCCGTCCACTCCTCGTGCACCACGGAGTGGACCCACCTAACCAAATGCACCACCTCATCACCACCACCATGGATCGGGGATTTTCCGGTGAGAAGCTCGAGCAACAAGACACCGTAACTGTAGACGTCCGACGCCTGAGAGACTTTTCGAGTGTTTGTAAGTTCCGGGGCACGGTATCCCGGAGTGCGTACGAGTGAGGCGGAGGCTGGAGTTATTAGTGTTGCTAAACCAAGATCAGAAACGCAGCCATAATGTTGGGAATTGAGGAATATGTTTGATGCTTTTATGTTTCCATGAACAAGCTTTCCTCCACTTGATTCAGAATGAATATGAGTTAGTCCTCTTGCAGTACCAATTGCGAATCTAAGGCGTGTTTCCCAGTCTAAAGGAACATGTTTCTCATCCTTTTTTCCTGCAAGAAACACCAAACACTTTAATACGCCCTCTCGAGTGTGGACCAATAACGAAGAGTTTGAACCAACATGGCATAGGAAAAGCATATAAAGGACATAATACAACAAATAAAGAGGCCTAACACCGAACAAATGAACAATATAAATAGGATGGAAGTAAATGATTTATATCACTATTTAACGGATTTACCTTATTACTGTAACAAAAATTGGAGATTCTGTATATTACAAATCTAAGTAAAGATTCTACAGCATGTGGTTTTTGATGCATGGGAAGGATTTGAAGTTTAAGCTCAGATTTTACACAATGTTCTTGTTTTATAGACAGTAATGCAAGTGTTCTTGTACCAACATCAACCTCAGTCACAACAAAAGCATATCATGGGCTTGAATAACACAAGTAAAAATTGTTAAAGTTTGAGCATTTAAAGTATATCTTAGAAGTTAGCTAATCTATTTAAAGAAAGCAACTGTGAACAAGCACATGAGAATTAAGCTAAGAGAATCAACCAAAAAAAGAGAGGAGAGATTCATTGTTTGACATACCATGTAGCATTGTGAACAAGCTCCCATTTCCATAATAATCATATACCATAAGCTTTTCATCTTTGGAATAATAATATGCCCTTATTGGAGCCACATTTTCATGTTTCATCTTTCCAACAGCTTCCATTTGGAGCTCGAATTCTCGTTTCGCAACTGTAGCTTCCTTCAACCTCTTTACTGCTACAGTTACTCCATCCTCCAATGCAGCCTTATATGTAGTACCAAAACTACCCTTCCCAAGAACTTCAGCTGAAGCTCTTAAAAGATCTTCTAAGTCGAATGCAAGATTACAATCATCAAAGAATACTAGCTTACCACCTCCATTACTGCTATTTGAAATGCCTTTCTTTTCTTTCTTAATAAACCCTTCTTTTTTCTGTGGTTTTCGCTTCGATTTCTTACTAAATACTCGATTTTCAGAGAAGCAAAGATACATTAGCAGGGCAATTATTACGAACCCCGTGATGGAACAACCGATTATGATGGCTAGTATAGCATGATGATCAAGTTTTTTTGATGATCTGCTGTGTGGTTTCTTAATGGGAATGAGAGGAGGAACTTGGAAAGAAAGTTGGGTTCCAGTGAAAGCAGATAAAGGAAATCTAATGAGCGATTCGGGAACATTTCCGGTAAGATTATTGTAAGAAAGATCTAACACCTGAAGGCTAACCAAATTTAGATCAGGGATTTCACCAGAAAGCAAATTATTTTCAAGATTCAAGGCATTCAAATTACTTAGATTCGAAAGAGACGACGGTATACTCCCGTTGAAAAAATTATGGGATAGATTAATAACCGAAAGATTTCTCCAAACAGAGAAATCCAAAGGCAATGGACCTTCAAAGTTATTAAACTGGAGATCAATGTAAGCTAAATTCTTGAGTTTCGAAAAATCAGCAGGAAAAGGGCCAGTGAAATTATTTGATCTTAGACTCAAGATCTGCAAATTCGACAAACGGCTAAGCGTGTTTAAAGGAACTGGGCCTTCAAAACCATACCCAGGTAATTGAATAGCAACAATACTAGATTTATCAAGACTACAAGTAATTCCAATCCAATAAATGCAAGCAGAATCTCTTAAATCCCAATTTAATGGCTTTGAATGGTTCACATTGCTGGCAAAATCTTTTAAGGCTAGCTTATCTTGAGTAGGCTCTGTTCGGGCCACCCAAAAGAGAATCCCACAAAACAAAACTATACAAAAAGTAGAGTTCATAATGCCCATTTGCTCTTCTAATCACAGAAGCACTTCTTCAAGCAACAATCTTGCAATCTTCCATATCTACAGACTACAATACATAACTCCAAAAGTTAAACAAAGAACAAAATAAACAGTACCCACTAAAATTTACGCTTATAATAGCTCAAATCCATGTATTTCACTAGCTAAAAGTAAGTAAAGATAGTAACTTTATTGATTTAAGCAGTAAAACAACAGATGTTTTATCTAGTACACTAACAACACAGATGCAGCAAGAACAAAATGCAGAACTATATCAATTGTTTTGGGGTAAAAAAGGACGAGATATTTCCTTCTAGGTGCTAATATGATAATGTGGTTTGCTAGTATAAAACCTGAAATGTGAGAAAAGAGGGAAGATAAAAATGCAGTTACCTCAATCTTCAGATCTCAAGAAGCAATGAGCAGACTGCAGACATAGTTGAATTGAGGAAAGAGAGGGGCAGCGGTTGAGCGACAAATTGTACACTAATCAATTAAATCCTTTAGTGAGGTGTACCATGCTGCATATGGAAGGAATACTTATTTTCATTTAAGTTTTATTTTCATTTAAAACTTATTTTACCTTTAAAAATAGTTCAAACTCCAACCCCATGAGTCACCGTCTCGGTCTAAAGATTTATGAACGATATAAATCGAGGGTTGAAATTTTAATAATCCAGTTTATAAAATTATTTGTTGAGAAAAGTCGATACAGTGTATCGAACTCTATACTTCGGTTTAAAGGTAGTGTTGCATCTAAAAACTCTTCTCTTTTATGCTAAGTTATGTCCCTAAAGACATTCATATAGCTTTAGGCATCGAATTGGTGTCTTGAACTTTTGTCTTATCTATTGTGTATGTTAATCTTCTTTTTTCTTATAATAAGAATTGTTCTCAGCTCTCTCAAATCACTTTTCGATTCTTTTTTCGGAACACCTGATCGATGTACATCATTATTATTCTACTTTTAAAACGTTTTGCAGGTTTTAATATGTTTCAAACGAAGTATAGTTATACGTTAAGGTACATGTTAACACAAGGGCATAAATCTACCGGAGACAATAGAAATGGGAGAGGCACATGATGTGTATTAGAACATCGTTTTATAAACATTTTATTTATACGTCTATTATTCACCGTAAAACTAATCGGGAGAAACAACCGAAATAAACCTACCTTAAATGAAAATATATGTCAATAACAAGACGGTTTTAGGGTTCAAGATTTCAATGTGCATACCCAGGCCCACACCTCCTGAAGCTTATTATTCACTTTAGACGATCATCTAGTAATTTTGTATCATTTGCCCACAACAATACACGTTTTACCTATCAACCAATTCATATTAATGAACATTTTGCAATTTTTCTATATTAATCAACATCACTATGTGTATGCTCTTTAGCATTGTTTTAGAATTTAATGTTTCGATGAGTTAGAGTAATACTACCGATATAATCACTCGGTCACAATAAATTATACAACGATTTGATTTTATATCATTGAGTATTATGTAGTATTTATTAATCATGATATATATTAATGATGATTAATTGTTTAAATCAAATCGTGTCACTTACCGTGATTAAAATGTCTATATGACAATAATTAAAATTAAATTGTGTTTTTCATTTGAGAAATTTTTGCGTGTATCTTCACATGCATCGAAGTGATGTGTGGGTAGATCAGAACCACACAGTTTATGTCAGCATATAAACTGTGTGCTTTTGATTCACCTACACATCACTTCGATACATGTTGACATACCACACAAAAACTTCCCGTCCATTTCTATAGGGAATTAAACTTGAAGAACTATGCCTGAAAAGTAAATTTTTGGGAAAAAATATGTCTCGACGCATGCATCGCGAATTGTTCATGCGTGCCTCATGCGGCGCGCGTGCGGCCCTCATGCGTCAGGAACATACATATTTTTTAAATATTTACTTTTCAGACATATTTTTCCAAATATTTTCTTTTCATACATATTTCTTTAAGTTTCCCTTTCTATAATGTTTGCCTTGATTTGAAAGAAGAGAATAATTGAAAGGTGTGCAATTTTTTTTTACTTTTTGAGAGGGGCAATTTTTTCTTTTTGAAACACTAGATTAGGAGGAGCAGGCACATGATGCGTTGACAAAAAAAAAAAAAAAAAAAAAAAAAAAAAAACTAACTATTAAGCTAATAGGGGCTCCGTGGGAAAATGCTCCTATGACATGAGTGGGTAGACTAGTACTAGTAGTAACTACCTACCCTGAAAAGAAAATTTATAACAAGTCATACTAAACCGATTTATATATCTATAATAATCAATCTGATTACAATATGAGATTATTTTGCAAAATAAATTTACAAATAGTGTTTATATTCTCATCACGAATTTACTTTAAAGTTGATGATCTAGGCTTCAAAAAAATTACTTCATACATTCATAGTTTTAGGTTTATTTTTTCGCAATACTAAAGTCATTGATGATGACAGTTACATACAACGGTTTTTAATGATGATGAGTCACCAATATTACGTATTTTATAAAAACGATATATAGCATATGTTAAACCACAAGTATAGAGTATATCTTGAACCATATATAAAGCATATAAACCAAAATTATAAAGCACATATTAACATATAACAGCCTAAGGGCCAATTATTCTCATCACATGATTTATTTGTTGTCTCACATCTCTCGATACATCAAATCTTTTTCACAGAATTGATCGTGTGATAGTTTAATATATAGAGCAACATTTGACTTTCCCGTATTGTCGATCATGATTCGATTTTCACAGAGTCTCACATATTACCTCGTACATTTGACATAATCGATTCTAATTTATGGAAAGTTCTTTTACGGTGAGGATATTTGAGAAGTAATACACGTGGATGATTCTGGACCACACAATTATAACTCAAATTCAAATTGTATTGGTCCAGACTCATCCACATGATCCACGATATCTGAAATGAAGCTGATTTAAGAAATAATTACTAATTTAGTATACATAGAGTATGGTACACAATACAAATAAAGACTTATCGGCTAAATGCTTTATGTACTAAACGTCTAAACATGGTAAAGAGTCATTTCCCGAGAAGAAAAAAGATAAAATGGAAGTACCAAAAAGGAAAGCCCTAACTTTCAGTGCAGAAGCAAATTCTCGCGATATGATGAGAGACTGGAGAATTTCTGCAAAAATCCGTTTTTATCAGAACCTGCTGTCTTCATGTAAGTTGTCTCTTTTCGTTTTCCCGCTAATATTTTTTTTCCCCCTAATTGAACTTTTGCTTCTGCTAGCGAGAAATTTAGTAAATTCGAAATCAATTACTTTTTTTTTTTTTAAATTGAGTTTGTGTTCAATATTTCCGATTGATAATAATGTTCAAGTGCCATACCAGCTCAAATTTTACAACTGAATCATAAAAAGTGCTTTAAGTTCAAAGAGTGTGCAGAAACCTGCCTTTGAAAAATGGCTATGGAGATTTCCAGAAGCTAAAAACTACAATGGGTATCAATCATAAAATGGCATATTGAGTTTTTCTTTAATTGCTTAACAATACATTCTGTATAATTTTTTTTGCAGTAATTCATACTTGAGTATATATGTATGTATCTATATATTTCTTGCCAATACAAGTTAGTTAGCTGTTAAGAAGAAGGACATTTTGATGTGGATTCCATTCATGCTGCTTCCACAGGGACTAGTAGGGGTGTACACGAGCCAAGATTCTTGGCCAGTTTGAGTTCGATTTGACTTTTAATTCCAATAGTTCACTTCAATAAGGTTTTTGATGTCAAATTGTGCTCAAGCATTTCTATACTCAACTCATTAGCTCGCCAACATGCTCGAATTAAAAATACTTGTGTGTATATACGGCGTTAATCTACATTATGTTGTATATAGGTATAGCCCATAAAAAAATGGGTATTAATCGTTGACGCAAAAAAAAAAAAAAAACCAATATTCTTGGATGATTGCATTGTTATGATGGCATTTCTGTAATGGTTTGTTTGAAGTATTGTTCAGTCATGTTCCTTCCTCCTTAATCATGTGGGTGCTCTTTTGTTGATAGAGATTAGAGATTACTTTTGCTGGGAGTCTGAGACAAAGATACTGCAACACATTCAAAGTAATATATTTGGATTGCTAGCTAAAGTTCCATCAAAGTTTTCCTCCTTTC
The DNA here is from genome assembly GCA_036785695.1 of Gentiana straminea. Taxonomy (NCBI): domain Eukaryota; kingdom Viridiplantae; phylum Streptophyta; class Magnoliopsida; order Gentianales; family Gentianaceae; genus Gentiana; species Gentiana straminea. The sequence continues at coordinate 357,183 of JAVUPR010000450.1, forward strand.
TGCGGTTAATGCACGAGACAGTGAAGCATATTTGTTATCAGTAAGCATCTTTTTTCTGTTTCCTCTTAGTGCGTATTCACTTTTACACTTGTCTTTACTTGAACTGCATTTTCGTTTGCAAAAACGTATTATGATGAAAAGGAATTGAAATTATAAGAATATTTGGATTTACCATCCTCAGCAGTGTGAAGTATCTTTTTGTTTTTGTACAACTGTTGTAAGAAGGTGTGGATGCATCATGTCTGTCCATTTCTACCCTCTTTCACTTAGTAGGAGTGTGTATGAGTGAAAGAAAGTAGAAATGGATGGACATAATGCATCCACTCGGTACAATAATCCACCATGGTTGTACGATAAAATTTCTTTCTGCCGTATACACCTTAGAACCAACTGGTGTTTTACTTTTTGTTTGCATGGAAGTGGTTCGAGAAAAAGATGTTTGCTGGGAATACGCAGAGAAGTTAGAAGGAAACAGAGTGAAATGCAACTTCTGCCTTAGAGTACTAAATGGTGGCATTAGTAGATTAAAGCATCATTTATCAAGGATTCCTAGCAAAGGTGTAAATCCATGTAGTAAAGTGAGGGATGACGTGGCGGAAAGAGTGAGAGCCATGCTTGCTTTCAAGGAAGTGGACCCTACTCCCACTGTCAAGAAACCGAAGCTAGCGGAAACGACGTATCCCCTCAACATATCCTCTCCCTCGACCACGAGCACTCAAGAAAACGCCGACAGAAGTATTGCTTTGTTCTTTTTTGAAAATAAGTTGGATTTCAGTGTAGCGCGTTCGTTCTCTTATCAACAAATGATTCGGGCCATAGGAGAGAGCGGTTGTGGGTTTATCGCGCCCTCTGCTGAGAGTCTTAAGACTACATGGTTAGAGAAGGTTAAATCAGATATAAAGTTGCAGTCAAAAGATATCGAAAAGGAGTGGGCGATGACAGGGTGTACTATCATTGCTGAAACCTGGACAGATAACAAATCCAAGGCTGTGATTAACTTTCTAATTTCATCACCTTCTAGAACCTTCTTCCACAAATCAGTCGATGCATCATCGTATTATCAGAATATGAAATGCCTGTCTGATTTATTCGACTCTGTCATTCAAGAGTTCGGACCTGAAAATGTTGTCCAGATAATCGTTGACAATAATCTTAATTGCACCGGTATAGTTAACTACATTCTCCAGAGCTACCCCACCATTTTCGTATCCCCATGCGCGTTCCATTGTCTGAATTCAATACTAGATGAGTTTTCTAAGGTAGATTGGATCAACAGATGCATTTTACAGGCACAAACTATTACGAAGCTCGTATACAACACTTCTTCGGTTCTTGATCTAATGAAAATGTTCACCGGTGGTCAAGATATCCTCAAGTCCGGTGTCACAAAGCCAGTTTCTAACTTCCTTTCTTTGCAATGTTTCTTGAAGCACAAGTCAAAGCTGAAACACCTGTTCAACAGCCCTGAGTTTTCTTCAAACGCGGATCATGTAATCGCCATTGTTGATGATACCGAGTTCTGGAGGTCGGTTGAGGAATGCGTCGCTATTTCTGAACCGTTTCTGAAAGTAATGAGGGATGTATCCGGAACAAAGCCCGGTGTAGGGTTCATATACGAAGTAATGACCCGAGCTAAAGATTCAATTAGGACATACTACATCATGGATGAGATTAGATGTAAAACATTTTTAGATATAGTTGATAACAACTGGCAGAACAATCTACAATCGCCGCTACATTCAGCAGCAGCATTTTTGAATCCCGGAATTCAGTATAATCCAGAAATCAAGTTCTTGCCTTCTATAAAAGAAGATTTCTTAAGAGTTTTGGAGAAATTACTGCATACACCTGATTTAAGACGTGATATCACCAATCAAATCCTGTTATTTACACGGGCTTCCGGGATTTTCGGTTGCAATCTTGCAAAGGAAGCTATAGATACTGTTGCTCCAGGTGTGTTTGTTTTTGCTCTAACTTACTCTTCTACTAACACATACAACATGTACATGAAGATTTGCTTTCTGTTGTGTTCCAATTTGGCATATAGCATGTTTTACATTTTTGTCCCTGTTTGTTCCATCATAAGGTAAAATTATATTTTTATTATAGCTCATTTTCTAAATGCTGTCAAATGTTTGATAATTACCCTTATGAAAGCACTTGCATGAGAGCCTTTTACACATTTGCCCTATGCATTATAATATATTCCGTTTCGTGAAAAAATACTTATAGTAATGACAAGCATGTCCATTGTTCTTGCTGGCTTATACTATATATATGTATGCTTTCTGACTATACAAAATTTGGTACATGTAGGGATTTGGTGGGAACAGTATGGTGATTCATCTCCCATGTTACAACGTGTTGCGATCCGAATACTCAGTCAAGTTTGCAGCACATTTACTTATGAAAAAGACTGGACCTCCTTTCAACAACTTCATTCTGAGAAAAAGAACAGGATTGAGAAGGAAACATTAAATGATATTATGTATATAAATTATAATCTAAAGTTAGAAAGATTATTAAAGTGTTCAGAAAGTGATGATGATCCACTTCAACTTGATGATATTGATATGAATTCTGAATGGGTTGAAGTTGAGATTGAAAACCATGGACATGCTCATTGGCTTGACCGGTTCGGTTCTGCATTGGATGGGAATGACTTGAATACTAGACAATTTAGCTCGTCTATATTCGGTTCTAATGACCATATATTCGGGTTGTAAGAGCACGTGTATCCGTTTCTTTTAACAGATTCCGTATTTCTGTATTTTTATTTACATCGGATTGAAATCAGAATATATTTGATAGAGAATTTGAATTTTGTAGAGACATGTAATGCAGAATTTAGTGATGGTTGTATTTTACAGATCTGAGTATAAATTTTGATATTTTAATGGATCTGAATGATTTGATCTCAGCAATGCTATAACCAACTCGAGCCGAGTTGTAGCATTTTATCTCCAGCTTGAACGGTGATTCGACTTGAATCATTTACACCCCTAGTTCAATATTAAAGAAGGAAAAAGATGCTCTTTCAACAAATTTAGCTTGTATATCTGTAAAAGACTTCCCACTTTTTGAACCCAATTCTCTTTATATCACCATTTTTTACAGCTGCACCAAATCTCTATAATAACAATGAACAAGAGGGAAATACACTAAAGAGCTGCGACACTAACTTCTGTAGATGCCAAAACCGTAAAGAACAATCGAACCGAGTCTGATCGATAAGGCGCTACATGAATCTTTGCGGGTTTTTCTTTTCTTCCTTTTCAAAGCCTTGTACAAAATCTGTATGAATGCCGCACCCTTATCACACGCCAGAACATATAGCTCCTGCATATGGAATTCATCATAGTTGTATCAGGTAAATTTTGAAGCCGGTTTTTGTTTAGATATCCCGTCATCACATCAATCATGGTTGTGACCGTCTTTCGTTTAGTGACAGTATCATTATCAGTAGGATTACTCGTAAAAGGATTCTTCAAACTTCAGTAGAACTACGAAATATATGAGTGAAGGGATAGAGAAAAGCAACCTGATGACCAAGATGAGCAGCAAAACTTATTATCATCGATATGTCTGACATCAGCACCGATCAACCAGGAGCCAACAGTTACATCATCATGAGCATAAGTGCGAAGAAGATGCCTGTGAAAAACAGAAATTATGGTCCAGCATATGTTTCAATTTTAATATATTTATCATGTTGAAGGATGTGGAAGAAGAAGAAGAAGAAAGCTACCTATTTATCGAGATGAACTGTGCTATAGCCTTGGATATTACAAACATCTCACCTGATGCATGGCGAAAATACCTGTCAAACAAAGAAATTTCAAAAATGAAAAATGGAGAAACTAAACGGAAAAAAAATGACGCACTATGCATGTATCTGCGTTTTAATGGTTCCAGGGTAAAAAGACTTTCATCAAGAATAGAAATAATGGTTGATTAAAAGGACATTAAAAGGGCAACCTACAGCGGCGGATCTAGGAATCGGGAATTGTTTTTACCGGGACACAAATTGCAGTACATACTACATGGCTTATATATAGATTGTCAGTGGCATATTCAAGAAATGTTTCACCTGAAGCATGTATAGCACTATACAGCTTACAAATTAGAAGAGGGGAAAAAATCCACCGGGGGTGATGCCCCAATGAATTTAACGGCGGTCTGCCTCTAGCAACCAACCATGAGAGCATTCTGTCTATGCGGGGTTTGGACAGAAGATTGTATAGAAAATTTATCGTTGTATCAAGTGTATGCATCATGTCCATCTATTCCTACCCCATTTCACACATGTGGGAAGAATCCCTATCCCGTGAAAGATAGTAGAAATGTATAGACACGATACATTCATCTACTTTTCTGTAGATAAAAATCAAGACATACAATACTCACTTTTTTCCATCCCCAAACTTCCAGGAATCAGGTTCATACCATTTCTCGCCCCTATTGAGACAAAATCAAAGCTCAAGCATTGTAACTAGCACTAAATGATTATTATATGCCATATGCAACTGCCCACTTCAAAACTTCGAAATTCAATATTACTCACTGTTCAGAGAAGACTTCCCCTGATTTCATACATCCAATATACACACGAGGGTTATTTGCATAAGATGCAAGTGTATTACCCAAAGCATCTGCAGATACGTAATACATAAAAGTTAACAATATTAAACAACGTAATATAGGAAATCAAAACCTCCCAAATGTAAGGCATTGATATGATGATACCGCACAATTAAGAACAATAGACTGCACTCATATGTATTCACCTACCTATGTTCACATAAACATCATCGTTGACTTTTGCAAAGAAATCAGCATCCCATTTTTCAGCAGCAGCAGAAAAATACAACTTTGTTTTTTGTGGGTAGTCTTCAGGTGCTTCAACATGGTTTTCCTATAAAAGAACAATCAGTTTTCAACAGCCCTATATAGTAGACATTATTATCACGTTCTTTGAGTTAAAATTCCTAATCTCCTACCAATATGAAGAAATCATCTGTCTGTTTGTTTTCACTATCAATAGCTTGGTCCATGTTGTCCCCGCGATTAGAGCTGCAAACTCAATTTTTAGTCTAGTTACCACAACGATTGGCGATTTCTTACAACAGAAACTAAAGGAGAAGAAATCAAGAAGCGTGCAATGAAAGAAGGAACACCTTCTGCCAATAACGAAGCGTGCAATGACCCCCTTGTTCTGCTCCATCTGTTTTAAGGCACTACCTAGTAAAGAGAGATTTGTTTAGTAGATGAAAATATATAATATAATCAAATGACAGCACATCACCAAGAATGCCTATCAGGAATGTGCAATCAGAACAATTTTGGATAGATCAATTTGACATAAAATGCCAGTTTTGATACGTGCGAAAAATGGACGAAGACCCACCTAGGAATGTCATTCAGTAATAAAACAGCATAATCATTGCATTCACAGCAGAGACTCTTCATTTCAAAACCACCTAAGTTGTGTTAAATGCGGTTTTGCGTTATGTACATGCATCAATTATCACAAAGCAAAAGTAAGGAGTTAATGCTAGAAAATCCTTGCTTTCTAATATTTTTGTCACAATAAACAGTCATATCACTCTGAATGGGGTGCATTTTAGCTAAAAGAACCAAATCTTCAGTCTGATTATTGAAAGAAAGCACAGCATTTTAACTCTAACTGGTCTGAAATTATGATATACTTTTGACATCAGTGTTGAGTAAACTTCTTTTTGCATTTAATCCATGAAATGCTAAATACATCAGGGGTTTTCATAATATGATTTTCTTTCTTTTCTTTTTATTCATTCACCGCTTACCTTACTTTGGTTTGGGACATCCAAAAAACAAGGGATAAAGTACTACATACCAGTCGTCATCCATGCCTTCCGTATAGCGTCTCTGTTGTTCTTGCGGCTAAATGTTGTAAGAATTCCAATTACTACTACGGGTTTTCTGTCAGAAACTTTCTTCTTCCGCAGAAATTTGCTTGAGACGTAACCTTCCTGTCTAGCAGCTGACAGCTCCATCTCAAGTTCTGACAATTTCTTCTGTTGTTCTCTAACAAGAACAAAAATCCTTGTTAGACATGAAATTACAAGGCTTAGAGCACTTGCATTAGATACCGTAAAACAAGGTTAATCTGTAAATAGATATACAAATCATCCAAACCACTAAAACCATCTGCAACAGAAGCTCTACCCAAAAATTTAAAGTACGGAATCTCCAATTTCTACACAAAATACAGATTATCTGTTCAAATATGTGATGTTGAGATCCTGATCCCTTACACTCTGGTTAGAGATTATGTAAAATGAGTAAAAGTGGTACTTGAGTCCGTAAAATTTATATTCTTTAAAAGGAAACGGCGCTGTAACATCTTCACTAATACAGCTGTACTGTACCTGCAGGAAATAAATTTCAGTGCCTCTTCCACTGACACGACAGGTTGTCCCTAAACAAGTGAGAATTAACTATGTTAAAACATCATATGGATAATTAAAGTGATCATCAGAACACTCAAACAAACAAACAAGATGTAATTTTGCTGATGAAGCAAAAAAAAGATTATAATTACTAACAAATACTCCAATCATTCTTTCTATATACATCAGTAGTTACGATTTAGTACCTGACCAGTAATCCTGTCAAGCTCCTTTGATGAAACAACTCTGTAATCTGCGTCCTGCCATAAGCTGCATTCAAAAAACGCAAAACCAGGAAAATTTTACCACGGCTAAATCAAAGCTGATCGAAATTTGCAATGATCTGAAATCAAATAACATTATTTTCACTTCAAATGCTCTACATTGAAGTTCACCTGGAGACACGGCTACAAACAACAATCAAATACTTCATCAGATCAACTAAGTAAAATTCAATCACGATTGAGCAACTCACCGGCCAGCTACATAGAAGGAAGCTAAGGTGGAGAGCATGCAGAACAAGAGGGTTGAAATTGGAGATCGAATCGCCATTCCCGAGTGTCTGTTACTAAAATTCTTGCTCTGCATTTCCACCATACATCGAAAACCCAAAAGCTGAAGTATTCCTGGTAAATGGTGCAAGCCAATTTACCAGTTTTTTTTTTCAGTCGACTTCTTTTCACAGATTGAGAAACTACTGGGTGGATCTCAAGAATTTTCGATTTCAAGCGGAATCTCGAAGTCGGAAGCAGGAATTTTCTACTTTCGGTGGCTGAATATACAGAGTATATGTATAAAGAATTTCAGAGTAGTACGTTAAGGGCCACGTTATGTCTTTTTATCAAAGCCCGCATGAATTCCAGTAAGTACATTAAGGGCCACGTTATGCCTTTTTATCAAAGCCCGCTTTACTGAGAAAGGTTGGGCCCAATCCAAAGGGCCCTCTGTCCTGCCTCTAAAGTTTTGTGTAGGATATGAATGTAGATTTATGTCTTAATAATTCAATTTGCCTTACATTTTTTTTCCCTGAGAAAAATTGATACATATCTCGAACTTTCATACTCGTCTCAATTACAAATTTGTCATTACAACACTTCTCTTATTTAATCACTGAGCTATGTCCTTGGAACCAAGGCCCGTGACAACACATTAGAGTGTAAATTTGACTTTCTCAAAGGTCGAGTTGAATCTCATTGTCGTGTTTTGTGTGATGACACTAGAAACACCATTGTCGTGTTTTGTATTTGTCATGAGGTAGTCGTGGATGCATAATACTTTTCAATCATCAATATATAAAATGGAATAAATGATCACGATTAGTCATGCCAGTCAATTACGAGTCCTTTACTCTATCATTCAAGTTCATGTAGTCATATTAAGCTCATCGTATGCATCTGATTACTTTGTAATCTTATGATCTTACGTTGTACATTATTTTTCATATAATGTGAAAAATAACTTTTATTGTTTTTTCGGATGCCCTTTCACTTCTCATTTGTTTATAGTTTTTTTTAGTGAACCGACGTGCTCATCCTTTTGCTCATTATTATTTTTTATGTTAGCCTTGTATCAAGGAGGGGCCAATTGATGAATTTCATTAGAGTGCTAGTTAACAATTTTATCTTCATGAAATCTTACTAAATGACAAGTAAAGAAGAAAAAAAAAATCTTTCTTCCTTGCTGATTAAAAAAACTATTGAGTTTAATGAAGAGAGATCTACGACATAGGATAAAGAAAATGGCGCTGAACATGTACTTTTCATATGCATTCATTGAGAAAACCAAGGTATTAGGTACTTATAAATGTCGGTAGCATTAAATTTTTGAGCTTTTGTATGGATGCTATTTTTCTTGAACATATTTCTGGTCTCTGTTTTTAAAGTACTGCACGAATAGATGGCACAGTGCATCTAATTTATTATTTATGATGTCTTAAAACATTTTTGTTTTTGAAAGTGATATGGATTTGGAGATTTGTTGTTATTTGATAATGGTGAGAGTTGTGATCTTCTTTTAATTCCTTTGATAATTGGGTGTTTGTGAATTTTTCAATTACCAAATTTAATAGAACTGAGATTGCACTGCAATATCTCCGTTATAACATTAATGTCTTTGATATTGTTCCTTGTTTTTGTTGGTGTTAGACTACGGTGTTCGTCTGGTGTGTTACGACGGTGATATTGTTGTTGGTTCTTCGTGTTTTGTACAACTGCAATGGCAGCTCTTCAGGTACTTCTACAATATGCTTCACTTATTGTCTCAACTTTATTATATTAAATCAGATGTTGTTATGTTTTGGTTAGTTTCTTGGTCATGTGATCAATGTTACCATAGTTGAGAAGTAATATGATTAGATTACATCATTCAAATTGTTCGTGTGCATAGAAGCTCTAACCAACACACCATCTGTTTATTCTTGGTAGAACAACCAAGGCAGGCAAATATGCAATGCTTTTGATCTACCAGGTTCAAAAAGGTTTTGGACTGTTATAGTCCAGGTGTTGTGAAAAGATGATGTAAAGATTGGGAAATCTAGGAAAAAATATCAAGGATATGTGCTGACTGATATGGAGGTAACAAAACGATTTTTTTTTTGTTCTGTTTACTTTTTGTGAATATATCCATTTTTATGGTCTTCTTGTTTGCCCTTGGAGTTTATTCTACCAAGTTCAAGATTTTTTAAGCTCGATTAGTTGTTGTTTTGCATAATCAGTTTGGTATACCTTTATTTTTCTTTGTACCGATTTCTCCATCATCGGCAATAGAGTTAATTTTTAATTTTTTTGTGCCCCTACGATTCAGGATATGATTAAGTGTGAACCTTTTTTTAGTGGTTAGATTTTCTTGTTAAACCCCCTCGAGCAGTCCTGCTCTTTATATGTTTGCGAGTACTTAATCTTGTCTGTAAGCTTGCGCTGCACTGAATACAGACAAGACCGATGTTCCAAGCTAATACATGATCCCGAGTAAAAGATATGATTAAGTGGGGCTTGGGTCATCAAAACCTGATTCTTTGAGTGTGGTTCGATCAAGTTTGATAGATGTTCTTGCCATGGGATCATATAGGATGATAAAATTATATTAGTTGTTGAGCGGTCAACTTTTCACCTAAATATTTGTAAGGTCTATGGAAAATGGGTGTGCAAATAATATATTATCTATACAAATTGATGGCGTGACAGATAAATTTTCAGCTCATACGTTGTCTGCTCTGCCTCAAATCATAATTCTGTTTTGGTGAACCATATTACTTAGCATTCTTTTGATTGGTTGATAATAGTTATGTTTCTCTTACTCATGCTGCAAGAAAAGTGTTCAGGTGTGTTATGTTTAAATATTTAAACCACTCACTTTCTCAAGCTTAAGCTTTTGAAAGAGATGGTAATCCAATAAAGCTAAGAAGATGACAAGTGAAACGTTTATGTTTTCATGTTTGTCATTCTACGACTGAACATTGTGCACTGTGGATAGTGCACGCCTGATTAAAATATCAAGGGTCTCTGTAAGACGACTATATGAAAATTTTAGTTTTGTTTACCATTTGCATACTATTCTATTTAGGATCATAAATTGAACATATAGCATTATTATGTGTGATCCTCGGCTTTATCCTTTGTTGTACAATACACATATTTCTCATTCTTGTATATTTCATTGTGGGGTGTTAGCTTTCATGTTTTCTCATTTTTGTGCCCCTATGATTCATGACTGATTTTTTTGTTCTTAAATGTAATGTTCATGGTTATATAGAAAAAGTGTATTTATGCTTATATCATTATTCGCTTGTTAAAGTTCATGCCGTATTAGGCTTTAATGTCATTTCAATTGAATTTTGCAGCGATTAACAAATTTATGTATGTTAACTGTTTGCTATTCGTGATGTTTTCAAAGGGTACCATGATATGAGTTGTTGCCTATTAACCGAATATCAGCATGTTTAACAGACTAATGCAGCCCTACGATCGCTACTATTTGTCAAACACTTTTATTAAAGAAGCGAATCCAGAATTTGAAATTGGTGATTATGGCTACGTATGGACTCTTACTAACTATACACATGTAGAGCTTATTGAAGATGCAGTCCCTTACAGTATCCCATGCGTTTCAACTTTATAAAGTTTTCAGAGCTTTATAAATGGATCGGACACAACGAACCAATAGGTAACATTTCTTATGTATGCTTTATCATTTAATCCATATGCTACCAATCTTTCTTTGGAAAAGCAATTGAAGCAACTTCTGGACTTGAAAGCCCAATCAAGAAAATCAAAAATAAAGAAAAGGAGTGCCAAGTTCTGGTGCTATTTTGTTTTTTAAACAATGCCAGAGAACCTTTTGTGTAACTGTAACGTCCCGTTCCCGGATACCGAGTCCTTATCCGGAAAAGTGCGTTCGGCACGCATAGCAATAAATAGAATTTAATGCATACACATCAGCCTCAACAATAATCAGAGATACTAAACAACGCGGAAACCAAAAGATAACTCGGAAATTAGAATTAAAACCAAACATCTGAAACGTCTCCCAAAACCGAACTAGAGTTACAAGTGATGTTCTACTAAAAAAACCGAATTCAAAAGAGAAACTAATCATCCAAAGAACATCATCCAAATCTTAAAGTACAACACCCTCGGAACTCCCTTAACAAAAAAAAAAAAAAAAAAAAAGGAAAGATAACAAAGCTATAAAGAAACCACTGGACTCCAAGCATAGCTCCCGCTCATTCCTCGTCCTCAGGATAACCCTCAGCCGACTCGTCATCCTCCGGATACTCATCTAAAAGAAAGAAGGGACAAAACACAGGGAAATAACGGGCGAGTACAAAATACTCAGTAACATGAATAGGTTCCGCACTATCGTCGTTACTCAACCAGTAAGAAGGCTTCGCCATCTTTTATTAACTTTTCCGTTATTAACCTAGCTACCTATCACACTGCGTTCATGGCACAACATGAGGTCCCTAGGGTTTCTAGCTTAGCTCACTATTTGTCACGCTAAGGTTGGCAAGGACACATACGACCGGTTATTACGCGCACCGGTTACGATTACGACCTACTAGAATTGCGTCTCCAGTAGTACGAACAACTTGTGTTCGATAGTGCGCTGACCTGTGCATGTACTCTCGTGGAAGTCCGGATGACCACAGAGGCACACATCACATCGGGCCATATGCACATCGACGGAGTATAAACGTGCCTTACGCAAGCCTCCCAAAGCATTTAATCTTTTAGCTAACACATATGTAGTTTATTAAGTGTTTGACTAGCCACCTAGTTCATTCACAAAAAAGGCCCATATCATCTACTCAAGGTCCTAGACCACTAGACTCTAACCTCCTAGCACATACACAGACAATGACGTACACTAGCTCGTCAAAGCACTAAGTCCGCCAAGGCTCTCCACACGGTCCCCTACGAACGATCACGGTTAGTGAAAACTCCGTAAGGCTGGGTTCTATGCGCGTGGGAACTCCCTTCCAGACTTAGTTCAAGATTAGAGATCAGATTATAACGCCCAGACATGAGCTGACACCACGAAATAGCCCAAACCAACATTTGCCCAACCAGGCTCTTATCCGTACGGATGGATAAGTTATCCGTACGGATAAATGCCCCAACCATCCGGATAACTCACTGTTTCCCCAAAACTCCAAACCAGTAACTTATCCGTACGGTTAAGACTTCTATCCGTACGGATAGCCCCAAAATCCTGCACAAAAAATGCAGAACAGCGCTGTACGATTTCCAACCCAAAACCAATCCAAGCTCCACCTTTTATACACCAAAACAGAAGTAAAACAGGTATAAAACATACAAAACTCCAATTCACTGATTGGGCCCCTAAAATAGTATGAAGTCTAGCCACGTTACCTTTTGATTGCGTGGTTCTACGATTCCAAGCCCTCGAAGCACCAACAAGCCTTAAGCCTTGAACCGGAACGAAATCACAAATCGTTTGTATCGGGAGAATCACCGCGATCCTCCGAACCTTTTCTTCTACTGCCGTCTGCACAAACGAGCCACGGATCAAACACCAAAAATTCAACATAGGGTGAGCCTTTCGATGGAACAGGCGCCCTCTTCTGTCTCAGAGCGTAAGAAAGAAAAAGGAACTGAAAGAGAAGTGAGGATCAAATTCTATTTTCCCGTTTAAATACCCCGACACCTTTAATTCCCGTTTACGTCGGCCAATCAGAATGTTTCCTTTTATTCTAATTTCTTATTCCTTTATTTAATCCTTTTAATTAAATAAAAACATAAAACCCCAATTATCATTAAATGACAAAATTGCCCTTTTTGTAAAAAATCGGGGTGTTACAGTAACACGACTATCTTTTGCTAAATATAATGTTTGTGTATTATAGGCATCAGAAAAAATCATTTTAATGCTTATAAAATACATAAACATGCAGGTATACTGGGTAAAATAATCCTCGTTATTTAGTACTTATCTATGGCCAAGAGTAGCATATTCTCTAGCTGCATGTATGCCTTATATAGGGCACTAGAAACTGCTTTAATTTTTGTACTTTTCAAGTGCTCGTTATGTATTCCGCTTGTTAATGTACGCCCCTGCCTTGTTTGGAGTTATTTGTTTGTTATTTATTTTTCAGTTGTTTTTTTCCTGTTAAGTATAGGTGATTCAAAGACTCAAATAGAATCTGCATTTTGAAATTATAGAATGATATTTAGCCATTTTTAACAATTATATATTGGGCCTGTTGGGCCCGCCGTGCCTTGCACGGCGTTACCCTATACTAGTATCCTATACTTTGACAACATGGTTCTGTCTATCGTTTTGGAGATTTTGGTTTGTTTCTTATAGAAACACAATAAATACGTTGTGATTAGCAATATTTCAACAATATAAAAGTAGCTTATTATTGAGTAATGATGGATGCACAACCAAATTGATACAACGGGTGACGCAACATAATCTCTCACCCTTGATTTTGATAAGTCTTAATTGATTGTGTTGTAGACTCATCAAAATCAAAGGCGAGAGATTATGTTATGTCATCCGTTATGTTAATTTGGTTGTGTATCTATCATTGCTCTTATTATTATTTTTTTTTTTTGAGTGGCTAAAACTAGTTTATACTGCTCTACTAATTGCCGTGGTGGTAGAACCCATTGTTGCTGGGTGGCTGTTAAGACTGATTGGTTAGAACGATCGTAACAGAATTGGTTAGCTTTGCTCAGTATAAATACCAACTAGATAGTTCATTATGTAAGTAGAAGCTTCAATTGTAGTTAGGAATGCTCAAATCATAAAAATGTTTGTTGTATAGTTTTCCCTCTTCTTTGTAACTTGAATTGAAGAAAATGATCTTCACCTTCTTCTTTTTGTTTTCTGCATTTTCTGCGTTTTCCAAATTATTAATTCCAAGTTCTTGACTTGTTTAACATCTTATCAGAGATACACTAGTTTCCAATGTTGATTCCTTCTCGTGAATTCTCCCATTTTTGTGTTTCTTGATCAATTTTCTTCAAAATTTCATCAATGGCTACTACTACTGCACCTGCAAGTTCTGGGAATAGTCTTGATAATCCCAGTTTGGTTTTGGTTCAACCCTTATTGAGAGGAGTGGACAATTACAATCATTGGAAGCGTTCCATGACTAAGATGTTATCATCTAGAGGCAAGCTTTCGTCTGTGGATGGTTCTTCAACCATGCCCGATGTTACAAATGCTGGCTATTCAACTTGGATGCAATTGAACGATTTGGTGCATTCTTGACTCGTTAACTCCATGATCCCATCAGTTGCAAAAAGTGTCATGTATTTTGACACGACAAGAGAAATTCGGACTGATTTGCAAGATAGGTTTGGTATAGGAAATGCTTACAGACTGTCATATCTGGAAGAAGAAATTGAGAAGACCAAACAAGGCAACTTGTCAGTGACTGATTATTACACCAAGTTGAAGTCATTATGGGATCAATCTCTTGTATTGAAACCGATTCCTCCTTGTACTTGCCCATATTTACAGATTATCAGGGAATACTGTGATAATGCTCATACAACCAGGTTTGTAAAAGGGTTAAATGGAAAATTTTCTAATGTAAAGTCACTAGTGTTGATGACTTTACCCTTACCTGATATCAAAACGGCATTTGTGATGGCACTCAATCATGAGCAACAATTGAATTATAGTTTTTCTGCTCCAGATTCTGTGGTTCTTGCATCATATACTGATAATAGGGTTTAAGACATTAGTGGTTCCAATGCTATGATGCAATCAAGATTTCAAGGGAAAGGCTCTAGTAGTTCAGGGAGAGGCCAATGTGCATACAAGAAGCCTCAGTGTACGTATTGTGGCAAGGAAGGTCATACAATAGAAAAGTGTTACAAGAAATATGGTTATCCTCCCAAATTTGGTAAGGGAGGAGGTTATGTGGCTAACAATGTTGTTATGGATGAATACACTGGTGGTTCAAGTCTTTATTCTAGTTCAGACCCTGATGTTCAGTGCACTAACCTTACAGGAGCAATCAACCAATCACATTATGATCACATGTCTGTTAAGGGTGAATTTACGTGCTTTATAACGTTATATTTTATAATGTTTCCCCCGACATTCGTATTAATCGCATGGAAATCACGTGTTTAAATGAATTATTGAGCGAATGACATTTTTAATGAGTTAATCGCAAAGTTGGTGAATTTATATGTTTTAATTATGATTTTATGGTTATTGGAATTGTGTTACGCTTTGCGGTATTTTTGATGTGATGTAGATACATGTTGGAGGCTAAATTGATGATCAATGTTGATATAATTCGAGCTAAATCAAGATAGAGATGAGAAAAGAAGGATAAAGATGGAGAAAAAGAGATAAAGATCAAGAAATCAAAATTCAGTCATATTGGACTGGCGTCCAGGTCCCGTCCAGTGGACGGGCGTTTGATCAAATGGACGAGCGTCCAGGAGGGTGTTTTACATTCAGCAAGTTTGGACGCAGGATGGACGCTAGATCAGACGGGCGTCTGAAGAAGATTCGGCCCGACTCAAAGTTCAAAACGGACCGGACGAGCGTCCAGAAGAATGGACGGGCGTCCACGGCCGACTGAAGCGCAACCGACCTAGCTTATGACCTAGCCGACTTATTCATCTATTTAAGCAGCAGCGCCCCAAACCTAGCAGACACAGAAAGATACACATAGAGACAGTTAGAGAGTCGAAAATTCATCTTAAAAACAGCAGCAGTTTGTCCTTTCTTTTTGTTTCTTTTATTATGCAATCAAAACGATTTGTTGATTTCAAGACTATTATGAGTAACTAAACTCCCGGGTTGGACGAACGGGTGAAGCAATTCGGGGGGGTTTGGTTTTCTTATTTTTCGCGTTTTGCAATCAATAAAGGTCGATTTTTATTGCGTTTATTTCATGCTTCATATCGATAGATAAAGCCTGTGATATTTGTTTGACGATAGTTGAATGAATTCTAGATCACCGCAATAGTAATCAGTTTAATCGATTTGTCTAAAAAACGAAAGTTATCAAATTGTTAACCTAGATAATAGATTCGAAAGAATTTGTGCCTATCGTGCTTAAATAATCAATCTTTGATAGAAGTTGATAAACGGATTATCTAAGAAATTAGTAATCTGCTTTGGGTATAGGACCTATAGGTTAATCTTGGCCTTTAGTAATTTGCATGCGTAGGGAGTTAGAATCTTTTACCGCTATCTTGAATTGTGGATCCCTGTTCGTCTGCCTTTTCTCCCCATTATTTGATAAACCTAGAATTGTTACTCGTGACACTTTTTGCCTAAGCTTTAATACACATTCAACCTCACGTTCCTCGTGGGATCGACCCGGAATAATCGCTTTACTACAAGCTTTGCACTTGGAGCGACTAAACCGGATTTTTATTACTTGTCTTTTTGTTTCGTTTACAAAAATCCACCACAAGTTTTTGGCGCCGTTGCCGGGGAACTTGGCACGGTTTTATGTGTTTTTTAGCATAAGATTTAGGTAGATCATTCGCTGCTATTTTAGTTAGGGTTTAAGGTTCTCCCTTAGTAGCCTCTTTTCTGCAATTTCTGCTTCTGTTCTTGTTCTTCCGGTACCAAACGAGCGTCTGGATCTTGGACGCCCGTTCGCTGGAAATTTTCGATCCAATTTTATTTTATTCACTCAAACGAGCGTCCATAATATTTGGACGCCCGTTCAGGTATTCTGCCAACCGGACGAGCGTTTGTGTCACTAAACGCCCGTCCAGTCCAATACCCACCCAGACGCCCGTCCATAACCTTGGACGCCCGTCTGTCTTCCTGACTCCTTTCTTCTCTTTCTCTTTCTCTCCTTAGTTTGACTTCGTTATATGCAAACACGAAGTAAACAAGGACAGTTAATTTTTGAGCCTGAGCTTGAACGAGACGTAGTTCGAGTAAACCGTAAACGGAAAGTTCCCGAGCCCGTTCCGATCCCCGAAGAGGAAGTCGAAGAGAGTTCGAGTGAGAGCTCTTCTGAAGATAATCTCTTCTCCAACCTTTTCTTTGAGGAAGAAACTACTGTTTCAATGGCTCAAGCCGACCGCACCCTGGCAGACTATGCTACTCCCGGCGATGTGAACATTCGCTCGGCCGTGGTTATCCCTACCGATACGGCCCCGTTTGAGATAAGACCGGCTCTCATCCGGATGGTGCAACATGCATCAACTTTCTATGGGTATCAATCTGAGAACCCCTACACGCATCTTTATGTATTTCTGGGTATATGCGATACTACTCGCATTAAGGATGTCAGTCAAGACATCATTAAGCTGAAACTATTTCCATTTTCACTCCGTGGAGAAGCAATGGTTTAAATCTCTTCCTTCTGAATCTATCCAAACTTGGGCCCAGCTCGAAGGTCAATTTTTGGCCCAATATTTTCCTCCGTCTAAGACAGCTCAATGTCTTAACGAGATCTCAAATTTTCATCAAGCGAGTGATGAATCTTTCTTTGAAGCATGGAAGCGTTTCAAAATTTTGTTGAACAAATGCCCCCATCATGGAATGGATTTGCGAGAGAAGGGTCCATACTTTCTTCGGTGGTCCGAATGAGTCCACTAAAGGAATGGTCAACTCCTCATCCGGAGGAGTCTTCTTGAAGAAAACCCCACGGCAAGGGTGGGATTTATTTGAAGATATAGCTAAGTACAACTATGCACCTACGTATCAATCACCAACGGTCCCCTGCCGTACCTAAAATCGAAGAAGTCCACAACGAGAATCATGGTCAAATGATTGCAGCCCCTGAGCTCAACTTTTCGCTTTGACCATGACTAAAGAGCAAAATCAGCCCTCTCTCCAACGAATGCACAAGTATTCTCTTGTGATAATCGTTATCGACCGGTCACATCGGTGACCATTGTCAGTACACCCCTCAAGTCAACGCTGTCCAACAAACGAGGCAGTATGATTCTGTGAACTGCTATACATGTGGGCTTAGAGGTCACATTTCTGCGACATGCCCCTTGAATGGTGGAAATGAGAGAAACAATTCTTCCGGCCACAGAATCCGAGAGATTTTCAAACCGAATAACTCTCAAGGTCAGAACTACAACCAGAATAGAAACTATGTTCAAAATCAAGGTTATGACCAAAACCGCACTCAAAATTCGGGACAGAACACTTCTCGCAATGCCTACTACCAGAACCCTAACTCGGGTCAAAGCACAAATCCAACCTGGCCCGCTAATCAAAACTCACAGCAAAACCGCCCTAATCAGGACTCCTCAACTCATGGTACGCCCTGCACGGGCGTAGTATGAAGAGCAACGAGAGGACGATGAAGAACTTAGAAAGACAAGTTAGGACGACTAGGCCGAGCAATTAGTTGCCAGGCCTCAAGGACGGCTACCGAGTTTTACGTAAAAGAATCCTAAAAGTGGGCATGCGGCCCAAGCCGAAGCAAGAACAAACCCCTGTTCCGAGCTCGCACCGATTACTCCCTATGGACAAGAGGAGTCCAATGCTATGAACCCGAGATCCGGTACACAATTGCAACAACACCCCGGTTACGAGACGAGAACCGGGGAAACGAGTAAACCCTCCTACCCCCGATTCGGTAGGAGGGGAAGAATCGCGGTCCCCGACCTGGATGAAGAGAAAAATGAGATGGAAGGGGAAAGAGATCTCGGGTGATTGAACCGGAGAAAGTCACTCGGGCGGAGGATCCCCGACGAGTGAAAAGACCGAAAAAGTGGTGAGGTGGAAAGATCTTGAGGACGAAGCTATACGGGCTTCCTCCACCGGGAAAGTATTCTCCGAAGAAGAAGCTGAATAAGCTCCCATTTCCACCAAGGAAGCACAACATCTCTCTATCTGAAGACAAAAAGTATGATAAAGTACTCAACCTACTAAGAAACACCCAAGTAAATTTGCCTTTATCCGAGGTATTGGTTGAAATGCCTAAGTACGCCAAGTTTGTGAAGGATGTTGTTTCGTCGAAGAAGAAATTGGGTGAAATGGAGAAAAGATTGGGAGAAGAATGCTCCGCTATCAATGACGGAGAAATTCCTAAGAAGCGCAGCGATCCGGGAAAGTTTGTCTTAACTCTGCAGATCAAGGATTTAAGTTTCCCAAACTCTCTGTGTGATTTAGGAGCATCCATTAGTCTGATGTCTCTATCTGTCTGCAAGAGACTACACCTTGACCATCTATTGGAGCCTACCCCCATAAGTATCCGGCTTGCGAGACGTGTCTTTCAAGAGAGCCGAAGGAGTGCTTAGAGACCTTCTGGTCCAAGTAGACAAATTTACATTTCCTGTGGATTGGTACGTCTTGGACACTAAAGAAGAAGATACCCCCCTCCTCCTGGGACGACCTTTCCTATCCACTGCCAGAGCCTCTATAGATTGCGATGCAGGATTTGTCACTTTACGTGTTGGGGACGAGGAAGTACGCTACGGTGTAGTTAAAGCCCTTAGATCACCTTCTGAAAATCCCTCTGGTTTTGTGCTAGAAACGTCAGATGATTTCACAGACTACACCCTGGACGAGCTAGAGGCCGCCTATGGAGAAGAGCTTGCTGAAGAGGACCCAGTGCTCTCGCAAGAACTCTTTCACCCTCGAAGAAGTCGACTTGCTTGAGGCAAGAGTTTTTGACCCTATCACAAAGGAAGATCTAAAACAAGGAGGGCCAAGACCGAGTTTAGAGGAGCCTCCCGAGGACCTTGTTCTAAAACCTCTACCTCAAAGCATCCGAAGTATATCTTCTTGAGAGAAGGCGAGCGCTTACCTCCTCGATTATCTCCTCTACACCGTCGGCGAGAAGAAGAAGTCGAGTTAGTTGATGTTACGAAGAAAAATGAGAAAGCCTTCGGTTGGCGGTAGGTGATATAAGAGGAATATCTCGGACGTACGTATGCATAAGATTAGAACCGAAGAAGGTGCAAAGAGTATAAGACAACCGCGAGACGTTTAAACCCACACATGCACGGGAAGTGGTGAAGAAAGAGATCATTAAGCTTTGGATATGGGGATCATTTATGCGATAGCGACGGCGCCGGGTATCCCCCACTCGGGTAGTACCTAAAAAGGGAGGTATTACCATTGAAAAGAATGACAAAGGTGAAGAGGTAGTCGTCGGATTAGTTGCGGATACGAGTACGTATAGACTATAGGAAGCCGAACGAGGTGACCTTAAAAGACCATTTCCCTCTCCCCTTCATAGACCAAATGTTGGAACGTTTGGCGGGGCATGCTTTCTACTCTTGTTTTACGGACGGTTATTCGGGTTATTTCCAAATCCCTATTGACCCGGTAGATCAAGAGAAAACAACCTTCACCGCCCCTATGGTACTTTCGCTTATAGGCGAATGCCCTTTGGACTTTGCAATGCGCCAGCTACATTTCAGAGATGTATGTTGGCTATCTTTGATGGACTTATAGAGAAATTCATGGAGGTATTCATGGACGACTTCTCGGTGTTTGGCACATCGTTTACGGACTGTCTTGAAAATCTGGACAAAGCACTGCAGAGGTGTGTGGAGAAGAACTTGATTCTCAATTGGGAGAAGTGCCATCTTATGGTGACCGAAGGGATTGTTTTAGGTCACAAGATCTCCGAGAAAGGCATAGAGGTTGATAAAGCTAAGGTAGAAACAATTGAAAAGATGAATTACCCCGAAACACGAAGGAAGTAAGAAGTTTCCTTGGTCGTGTGGGTTTTACGGGAGATTTATAAAAGATTTTTCAAAAATTTCGAAACCTTTATCGACTCTCCCGAAAGATGACGTCACCTTCAATTTCGATAATGATTTGTCAAGTTGCCTTTAAAGAGCTTAAACGGCGTTTAACCTCGGCCCTATCCCGATCTCTCCGGATTGGAACATTCCATTCGAACCGATGTGTGATGCCTCCAACTACGTTGTGGGTCCGTATTAGGGCAAAGGGTTAATGGTAAATTCCAACCTATCTCGTACGCGAGTCATACCTTGAATCCGGCCCAAGCAAACTATACCACTACGGAAAAGAAGCGT
The DNA here is from genome assembly GCA_036785695.1 of Gentiana straminea. NCBI lineage: Eukaryota > Viridiplantae > Streptophyta > Magnoliopsida > Gentianales > Gentianaceae > Gentiana > Gentiana straminea. Next base: position 378,088 of record JAVUPR010000450.1, read on the forward strand.
TAGCGGTTGTGTTTTCCATGGATAAGTTCCGCGACTATTTGCTTGGTGCCAAGGTAATTGTATGGATCGATCATGCGGCATTGCGTTACTTGATGAACAAGAAGGATGCTAAACCGAGATTGCTAAGGTGGATTCTTACACTACGGGAATTCGATGTTCACATCAAGGATATAAGGGGTAGTGAGAACACCGTAGCGAGACCATATTTCAAGAGTAATACCGATGGGCGAGGAAGATCCTTCGGACATTGATCTTTATTATCCCTTCGAGAGCGTCATGAATATGGATATCCATACCCCCGACCCCCTTGGTATGCTTCGATTGTCAATTACCTTCATTCGGCTATCGAATCCCGAATTTTCTTACCGGGGAGAAGAAGAAGTTCTTCTCGATCTAAAGTATTATGTATGGGAAGAACCATATCTATTCAAGATCCGCAAGGATGGGTTACTCCGCCGGTGTGTACCGAATGCGAGCAACGGGATATTATTGTGCAATGTCATAGTGGCCCCACCGGCGGCCATTTTAATGCATGGAAGACCGTTGCCAAAATCTTTCAATGTGGTTTCCTCGGCCCAAGATTTTTAAAGATACCGAAGCCTTACGCAAAAGCTGCGATAGGTGCCGGAGAACCGGTACTTTGACCGGGCGGTACGATATGCCGCTTCAACCCATATTGGAATGTGAAGTGTTTGACGTATGGGGCATAGACTTTATGGGACCATTTCCATCTTCATGCGGAAATAAATACATTCTAGTCCGTGTAGACTACGTCTCTAAATGGGTAGAAGGCGTCGCGACTCCACCGAATGACCATAAAACGGTCATGAAATTTACGAAGAGGAACATTTTCACGAGGTTTGGCCGCCCAGAGCTCGATCGGCGATGAAGGTTCGCACTTCATTAATAAACCCCTGGATAGCCTATTAGCTAAGTATGGTGTTAAGCATAAGAGTGGCACACCATATCACCCTATGACCGAGTGGGCAAGTTGAGCGTAGTAATCGAGTATAAAGAAAATCCTCGAGAAAACGGTCAACTCTCATCGAAAGGATTGGAGTACGAAAATTTGGATGATGTACCTTGTGGGCTTACCGGACCGTATACAAAAACCCTATGGGTACATCACCATACCAAATGGTTTATGGAAAGCCCCTGTCATTTGCCGGTAGAATTAGAGCATAGAGCTTATTGGGCAACTAAGTTCCTAAACTTCGACTCCCAAGCTTGTGGAGAACGTAGGCTCCCGCGAGATACATGAATTAGACGAGTTCGGGCTCCAAGCTTATGAGAATTCACGGATCAGCAAGGAAAGGATGAAATTCCTTCATGATAAAAAGATCAAGAAAAGGGAGTTTCATGCAGGCGAGCTGGTACTATTATACAATACCAGGCTGCATCTTTTCCCGGGAAAGCTAAGGACGCGTTGGTCCGGTCCATTTGAGGTCCTATCTGTCTTTCCTAGCGGCGTTTTGGAACTTAAGGGGATTGGTGATCAGCCTTTCAAGGTCAATGGTCAACGTTGCAAACACTACATTGGCCAACCGAAGGAATCACCCGAGGTTGTTAAATTCCTTGATTTGCTTGGTTGTATCACTTCAGAAGTCGATGATTGCGATGAGTTTTCCCCAGACCTATTTTCTGATGATAGTGTTGAATCACCAGCTGAAGTTTGTGCCGGAAGCTGGGACATGGAACAATATTGGAAGGAAGTGGCTTTGAAGAAAAATAAAGCGCGGAAAAGAGCCTCAGTCAGAAAGAAGATCAAGCAGGCTTGGGAAAAATGGGTGGGTCGAATCCCGAGTCTGCACTGCTGTTTCTGTAGTCATAATGTTGTTAAGAATTCTATTGATAGGGGGACCGGCGAAAGCCAAAGTGGCCCGACCCGGGTTAGACACGAGTTGAATGTCGAGCTAACGACATAAACCAAAAGCGCCACTTGGGGGCATCCACAGATATCAAATCTTGTTTCGAGTTTTCCCTTAGTTCTTTTTGCTTTCGTATGTTATTTTAGTTAGTTTTACTAAGCTTTTATGTTTCTATCCGTCGTAGTTGCTTTCGAGTTATGGATCTTTACGGAGTTCGCCCTGAGGAGTTCCCACTCCTTAGTCGCATCCCGCTGATCACAGTAGATGATGGACCAGGAGGCACTATAGTTCTTCATGTAGATTTTGACATTAGCACTCAGGTTAAGACCATCACGTACGTTATCGTTGTTCCACCGTGTTCGGGAGGCAGCGATTTCACGACTGAGGAGTTGCGGGAGGCCATAAGACATCCGTACAAGATACTTAATGATCCTATGCTGACGGATTTGGCACTGGTGCTGCGGGCTGAGCATTTCAGAGGTGCCGAGGTAGCGGTGAGGATTGGTGTTTGCGGGATGAGTACGATTTTCCTCCGGCTATTGACATGCTTCGACGTCTCATTCGCATAGTGGACCGGGACGAGATCTACGCGTACCGTAACCTATTAGTCAGTTTTGTCTCCGTCGAGCCCCGACGTAAAATGAAAGCGCTGGGTGGGAGGCAACCCACCGTTACTTATCTAATTTTTGTTTTTGATGGTACTTCGTTGATTTATAGTTGTATTTTTTTTTAAAATCTCAATTAAGTAATTTAAATAAAAATAAAAATAAAAATAAAAAAAATGCACTTTTGAATTTGAGTTGTATGGAATTTTATGATTTTTGCATTTAAGCCTTATTGGACGCCCGTCCATCAGTATAGACGCCCGTCCGGCATGACTAAACTTTAGACGAACGTTCACTAGGCATGGACGCTCGTCTGATAATTTCCCTCCAATCCTGTATGTGATTTAAAATTTTGGACGAGCGTCCGGCATTTTGGACGCCCGTCCGGTTCATCCGATTTCCCGGTGGACGCCCGTCCGCCGAGTTGGACGAGCGTCCGCACCCGTCTATATATATCTTTACGCGAATGAACCCTCACTTTTCGCTTTTTCAATTCGCCAAACCGTTTCCTCTCCCTCTTTTTGGCCTCAAATCTTCATTTCTAAACCATTTTGAGCGATTCCAAGTGCTACGAGCCGCTCTTGATACCCTCTCTTTGATTCTCACAATCAAATCCTCCAACACACAGTATTTTTGGAGAATCAGGCCCCATTCACGTCCGACTTTTCAGAGAAAAAATTCGATCTTGGAGCCCATTTCGGTGTTGTTTGGATTGATTTTCACCTCGATCAGCATCTACCCATCTTACCCGGTAAGTTAGTAACAACTTTTCTCGATTTTGTTCACGTTTTTCTGAGTTCGATCTTTGGGTCGGCTCGTTCCCTTGAATATCATCTTATTTGTTTTCTTTCTTTCGTTTTTGATTCTTGGCTCTTGCTGGTTGATGTTGTTGATGATGAATGGGTTGGTTATTGATCATGGATGGTTGTGATTGTGGTTTGGTTGATTTGAAATCCCGCTTTGGATGTTAAACGGGTACCTTTTGTGGGTATTGGAATTTGATGTAGACTAGGCTTGGAAATGGTTCATAAGAAGGGAGTTGTGAAGCGACACGGGAAGGAAGTAGCTAGGGAGGCCGGGAAAAAGCGCAAAGAGTTCGACCCCACCTTAGTTGATCCCAACCGGGGTGTGAGTATTCGGGAGCAACCCCAGAGCCACCCAAACTAGGGCAACCTTGCGAGATGAGCCTAGTTCGGATTACGAAACGGATGAGGATGTGCCATTAGCACGAATGCCTAGGGTTTCCCGAGGAGGAGGATCGTCTAGGGCTGCGGAGACGGTAGAAGCGACTTTTGAGGAGGAACCCGTTGTCCCTAGGATCGCCCCACCTAGGAAGAAGTCTAAAACCATCCCTCCCATGCCAATGCCTCGTCGATTCATAAACCCACAGGGCCCATGAGGTTTTTACTAAGCATTATTTTTCACGGAATATGTTGGTTGAGAGGGTTGTGTTGGAGGCGAATGTCGATCCGGGGTTCGTTAAGTTGCTCAAGGTCCGGAAATGGGAAGCTTTAATGACAATCCCGACTACCCCGAGTCAATAGCTCCCTAGTTAGGGAATTTTACGCAAATTGTTCGGAGACCGACTTAGGGAAAGAGATAGTCATGGTTCGAGGGGTAGAAGTTCCCTTTACACCGGAGGTGATTAATCAGAAGTACAACTTAGCGGCCTTTGAGGGAAGGGATTATAAGGAAGAAATCGTGCATAGACAGAGTTTGGGACAGGATCCTTTGGAAGAGTTGCGATTGCGGGTTTGTCCGGATGTTGCCGGACGTTGAAACCGGGGGAGACCGGAAAGAGTTGGTTACCACGACCTAGACGAGAGGATTGGAAGGTCCGGTGTCGCTTTATTCGAGTCGGTTGTTGCCGAAAAACAACCCGACGCATTTTCATATAGGTGACCGGGTATCTTGTATGCGTTGACGTTTGGCCGAATGTAAATGTGGGACGGGCGTTATATGACGAGGTGGCTACTAATCAGAAAAACTATTCTCGTAGCCTGATTATCCCTCACCTGATCCACAGTCTCTGCATTGATGCCGGTGTGCCTGAGTACGGGGCCGATCACAAGCCGAAGAACCCGAGGCCTATACAGCGTGAGAAGGGTAAGCCTTCGGGTCAGCCAGAGTCGGGGGCACCGCAGGAGCCTGGTTCATCCTCGCACGGACTCGAGCATCCTCACTTCCGGCTTTATCCCCCTCGGTCCGTATGAGATTAAGTATGGCCAACGTATCCGGGATTGGATGTGCGATATCCACGAAACGCGAGAAGAACATGATGTACGTGCCGAGATGCCTTGTGGAGGACAAGAAGCCGAGGGATATGCGATTTTCAAGGAGAGTGATACGGAGTTCGTCTTCTCGGATGAGATTGAGCAGCTATTGCGGATGTTATTCACGAGTCCGAGTCATCCGATGAGGAGCAGACCGCCTCGCAGACGAGACTACGGCACCACCTTCGCGCCCTCCTCCGACCCTCCAAACCGTTGCGATCTCGCGCCGCCGGGCCAACCTTGATCTTATTTGTCTATTTTTTATGGTTGTATTGACATTTTTACTTATACGGTTCGTTGTAGTTTGATATTGCTACTACTATTTATTTCCGATGAAACATGTAAGCCATAAGGCGCCCGTACTTTCATTTCGTCATTCGTGCACATACCCGGATGGATTGAATGCTTACGCTTTTGTTTTCTCTTAATTTTGATCTCTCTTCTTCATTCTATTGTACTCCCCCGTTTTCCCGAGATGTTTCCATGTTTCCCAAGTTGGGCAGGTCTATTTTTTTTTAGCGGTTACTCCGGGCTACATTGTATGACTACGACTTTCCGGTGTCACTAGATAGGCTCCGGCCTGACCGACGATTCGTGTACCGGTTGCAATCAGCTAAGTGTTCTTTTATTTCTCTTTCTGCACAACATGAGGGCATGTTGCACTTTTAAGTGTGGGGGAGTGGAGGGGATTAGTCGATATGTATCTATACATTTGCTTATATGCTTATATGATGTTATTTCTATGCTAAAATGAGCTCAATTTTAAATTTTTTTGTTTTGTCCCGAGTAGGCAATACACGTTTTTGTTCGGTTTGTTATAGTCATTGATGCTGTATACCATATTTTTAGTGAGTTAGTTGTTTCACCAAGATTTATTTTTCACAAGCCATAGCGAACGATGAGCTATTTTATAAAGTTATACCCCATTTTGGATTAGTGATTTTTGATTTTCTTATAAGTCGTGTGCTTAGTGCTACGTTTATATTTCGAGAAGTATGATAGCTTGTATTTAGTTCCGTAGTATGATATACTGTGAATATCTAGACGTTTGAATGTGATAAGTAACACGTAGCTATTGTCAAGGTGAAAAAGTTGAATTAATATGAAAGATTATTGGGTGTGTCGAAAGCTAGTCGATGATTTGGGTGAGGTAGGGTGTACCACGTATGTCCTATACCACTATGATGACTAAAAGCTCACGACGAGTTAGGAAAAGTCGCCTTATGATTGGAGTAAGGTAGGGTGTTATCTCGAAATGTCCTATTCTGCTATGAGGGCAATAGCTTCTTCTAATGTGTGTTTAAAGTGAAATAGTTAAATCAACTTAATAATTGGTATGGAATGAATATAAGACTTAGTTGTCGTTAATCTTATCCCCAGTATAAACCGATGGATATGTTGTAGGGATTATCCTCTGAGTATATCAGAAGGGCCCTAGATATATTCGATCATCCTTTTCGGGATATGTCACGTTGGTAGGGTACATCTTATGAGTGTCATTTATTACTTTTCTGCGAGGGGGTATTAGCTAGTTTTGCTTTGAGTTATTCAAGTTTGGATTTAGTGGAAGTTTTCTATGGCTATGCACACTCACGTGGGTGAACATCTAATTTATTTAAATCTGTGGTATATGTGTTGAGGTGTCTATACTCTTTCCGAGCCTTTATCTTGTTTTGTTTTGCTCGGGACGAGCAAAGTTTAAGTGTGGGGGAGTTGTTAAGGGTGAATTTACGTGCTTTATAACGTTATATTTTATAATGTTTCCCCCGACATTCGTATTAATCGCATGGAAATCACGTGTTTAAATGAATTATTGAGCGAATGACATTTTTAATGAGTTAATCGCAAAGTTGGTGAATTTATATGTTTTAATTATGATTTTATGGTTATTGGAATTGTGTTACGCTTTGCGGTATTTTTGATGTGATGTAGATACATGTTGGAGGCTAAATTGATGATCAATGTTGATATAATTCGAGCTAAATCAAGATAGAGATGAGAAAAGAAGGATAAAGATGGAGAAAAAGAGATAAAGATCAAGAAATCAAAATTCGGTCATATTGGATCAAGGCGTCCGAAGTCCCGTCCGGTGGACGGGCGTTTGATCAAATGGACGAGCGTCCGGGGAGGGTATTTTACATTCGGCAAGTTTGGACGCGGGATGGACGCTAGATCGGACGGGCGTCGAAGAAGATTCGGCCCGACTCAAAGTTCAAAACGGACCGGACGAGCGTCCAGAAGAATGGACGGGCGTCCACGGCCGACTGAAGCGCAACCGACCTAGCTTATGACCTAGCCGACTTATTCATCTATTTAAGCAGGAGCGCCCCAAACCTAGCAAACACAGAAAGATACACATAGAGACAGTTAGAGAGTCGAAAATTTATCTTAAAAACAGCAGCAGTTTGTCCTTTCTTTTTGTTTCTTTTATTATGCAATCAAAACGATTTGTTGATTTCAAGACTATTATGAGTAACTAAACTCCCGGGTTGGACGAACGGGTGAAGCAATTCGGGGGTGTTTGGTTTTCTTATTTTCGCGTTTTGCAATCAATAAAGGTCGATTTTTATTGCGTTTATTTCATGCTTCATATCGATAGATAAAGCTGTGATATTTGTTTGACGATAGTTGAATGAATTCTAGATCACCGCAATAGTAATCGGTTTAATCGATTTGTCTAAAAAGAAAGTTATCAAATTGTTAACCTAGATAATAGATTCGAAAGAATTTGTGCCTATCGTGCTTAAATAATCAATCTTTGATAGAAGTTGATAAACGGATTATCTAAGAAATTAGTAATCTGCTTTGGGTATAGGTTAATCTTGGCCTTTAGTAATTTGCATGCGTAGGGAGTTAGAATCTTTTACCGCTATCTTGAATTGTGGATCCCGTTCGTCCGCCTTTTCTCCCCATTATTTGATAAACCTAGAATTGTTACTCGTGACACTTTTTGCCTAAGCTTTAATACACATTCAACCTCACGTTCCTCGTGGGATCGACCCGGAATAATCGCTTTACTACAAGCTTTGCACTTGGAGCGACTAAACCGGATTTTTATTACTTGTCTTTTTGTTTCGTTTACAAAAATCCACCACAATGTCTTCCTTGATTCAAAGCTTGCAGCCAACCTCCAACCAATGTAATTCAGCAGCAATGATTGTTGGATCCAATTCTCAAGGGCCACGTATCCCTAATAGTAGCTTTCACTGGATCATGGATTCAGGGGCTACTGATCGTATTACATTTTCTTTGCAAAACATGTTTGATGTAAGAACTACATCAAACTTAAATGTTAAATTGCCTAATGGCACATCTGTTATGGTTGCTCACATTGGAAAAGTACAAGTTAACATATATTTGGCATTGCAGAATGTATTTTGCATACCTTATTTCAAGTTTAACTTGATTTCTATTAGAAAATTAACTGCACACAGTAACTTGGTAGTTTCTTTCCATCCTAACAGTTGTGTTGTGCAAGACCTGCATAATTTGAGGAATATTGATACAACTTAGCACAAGAATGGCTTGTACATTTTCATTGCTGATCCAGTGAAACATGACTTGTAACATGACTGATTCTTTACTGTGGCACAGTAGGTTAGGTCATCCATCTATGGACAGGATGAAGGTTTTAAGCAACGTTGATAGCAATATTAAGATTCTTGCACACAATTGTACTATTTGTCATTTAGCAAAACATATGAAACTAAAATTTCATGCCAGTTCTTCTACTTCTGTTTCTTGTTTTGATTTTATTCATGTTGATATTTGGGGACCAAACAGAATACCTACTGTAGATGGTGATTACTACTTTCTTTCAATTACAATAGATTTACTTGGTTATTTTTTATGAAGAGTAAATCTGATGCTAACACTTTACTACAACATTTATGTAATATGGTGCAAACTCAATATGATAGATGCATCAAGGTCATAAGATTTGATCATGGAGGGGAGTTTAATATGAAGTTATTCTATCGAACAAAGGGTGTTGTTCATCATAAATCTTGTGTCAAAACTCCTAAACAAAATGGTCTAATTGAAAGAAAGCACCGGCACATTTTGAATGTTGCTAGGGCCTTAAGATTACAGTCTAATTTACCTACTGATTATTAAGGTCATTGTGTCTTGCATGTTGTGTACTTGATTAATGTTATCCCTACTCCATTACTTGGTAACAAGACTCCTTATCAGATTTTGTACAATAAGTCACTTGTTTATGACAATTTGAGGGTTTTTGGTTGTTTATGTTTTGTATCTACGCCTTCACAAGGCAGAGGAAAGTTTGATGACAGAAGTACGAAGTCCATCTTTATAGGTTTTGAAGATCATATGAAGGTTACAAAGTTCTGAATCTTCAAACCAGAAACATATATGTATTTAGGGATGTTGTGTTTCATGAAAACACATTTCCTTTTTATGATCTTGTTAATTTGTCTTCTGACATTGATTTATGCAAGCCATTGCCATTTTCTGATGAGCACGTGGACACGTTTCCTCAATCTTCTAGGGATTCTGCACCTCTAGAACATGATCCATCTACTGAGCAATCTCAAAACTCAGATATTCCAAACACTACTCATCACAAAAGACCAGATAGGGCAACATCCACTATTGCTTATCTCAATGACTATGTTTATACTAACCATGCACACAGGACTTCTCAACACACTTTAAATCATGTCATATCCTACACTAGTCTTTCTCCTCATTATCAAGGTTTCATTAGCAATATCAATGCAGATACTGAACGTTGGATTTGGGTATGTTCCATTGTAACGAACATTGAATTTGAGTCTACGAACAGTGAATTTGTCCTTATCACCAAATTTTTATTTCCACTATTCTTATTCATATTTTCTACATCTTTCTTGTACTTTATTCGCACCCCCCTTCATTTTTCTTCCTCTTATAATGTTTTAATTTTGTTTTATTGTATGGTTTTTTTTTTCAATAGCTGGCTGAAGGTGTTCCAGTGGTTATCCAATGATGTACCGCCGGTTATGCTCTTATTTATTTTATTAAATTCATTCAATAATCCATTTTATATACTTCCACCCGTCCCAATTTGTTTGAGACTTATTTTATTTATGAATGTTCTAAAACAAGCCTCATAACTAGGGATGTCAAAGGGTACGAGTTTGGCTATATCCATATCCTACCCATCAAAAACTTTCTTACCCATACCCTGCCCGCTACCCATGTAGGTAGAAAATTTCAAATCCACACCCTCCCCATACGGATATCCACAGGTCTGTGGATATCCATGGATATCTAATTTTATTCTCAACTAAGTATAACAACTTTATATATACCATCAATTTCGCCGGAGCAACGATAAACGAGCGGCAAAAATGCAAGATCAACAATGACTCAGTAAAGCTTAACAAAAAAATATTAATATACATAGTAAGCAAACACTAAGCAAACCGGCAAAAGCAATACTTTTGAAGAATAAATGTAAGAAATTATAAAAAAAAGTAAAATTTATATAAATTGAATTCACGTCTTTCTACGCTTCAGTAGGGTTGGCCGGCAATAGGAATTAGAAAGAGAAGAGTAGACAACAGTAACTTTGATAATTGATATGTTTGTAAAATACTAAAGAGTGGGGCACGAGTCTTAAATCATAATTGCATTAATATATATATATTTTTCTAAGTGACATGTTTTTTTTTTCCTTGTAAAAAATGTGACATTTCAATTTTCCGTCATATTATTATTTTTTATAAATAATACAATATAAAAAGTACATTATATGGTGAGTCGGGTGTGTATTATGACGGGTAGAAAATACATATCCAAGCCATACCCTACCCACGACGGGTTTTGAAAAATCAAACTCATACCCTACCCTACCCTTAAAACGGGTAGGGTTGGGTGGATATCCACCGGGTTGGATCGAAATTGTCATCCCTACTCATAACTAATATTTAGACTTAAAGCTGTTTCTTAAATATCTAAAATACTCACATATAAGAATTTATTAACAATGTAAAGACAATATAAAATGATTGCAATTGTTTTCTTTGAAATCAAAATGATTGCAATCGTAAATTAATCCTGTTTTTAATGACCAGACAATATAATAAATGATGTTTTATTAAATTTTAAGGTTGTGTTTGTTTTGGGTTGGAGTTTTTTTTTTAGATAAAGTGATTGAAGTAATGATTAGAAAGTTAAGATGTTTTTTTTGAAATTTGTGTAGATTACGAAATGATTGGTGAAATAAAGTAGAATAATGAATAAAATAATAGTAAAAAAAGTAATAAAGTTAATAAAGTGAGATGATTTAATATTTTTTTATTTATAGATGAAAATTTGATTGATGAGAGAATTATTAAAAATGATTGGTGATATAATGTAAAAAAAATCTCTAAAAAAACTCTTTCCAAAACAAACACAACCTAATAAGAGTTTTAAAAAGTCCAAATAAATTGGAGGGATGGAGTATATATTAGGGGTCATCCAAAAGTTCCGTTCGTTCGAAATGCAATTATCCCGCCATTCCATTTCTTTCCCGCCTAAACAGAGTGCATCTTCTTCTTCCCCAAACACAATTCCTGATTCTAACGAGTAAGAATCATCCGATTTCAGAACCCTAGCAGCTAAATTTCAGCTAATTTCGCATCTCACATCAAAATCCAGTGTTTTTGCTCTCGTTCTCAGCAGATCCTGGCTTCGTTTCGCAAATCGGAAGAGTTTATCCAGTAACTGCATCGGAAAATCGCTCACCGGAGCATCGAGACATCACTTGCCGGAGCACGGTATGCTCGGATCGGAGGCTATGGAGGAAGTAATGGATTTCTCGAAGACGCAGAGAATTGTGTTGCTTATAGATCTCCATCCGTTCCTCTCATTTGAGAATCCGAATTCTAACGCGTATATCTCCGCCGTGCTTGCTGCCGCGAAACGCCTCGTCAGTTTTTCTGCTCTCGCAAACTCTCTCTTCGCGTTTAAGTTCTTTTTCTCCTCCCTCTCCCCGATCCGGTCAGCTTCCGTGATGCACCGCCTTATCCCGAATCCTGCCTTATTGACTTCCATTTCCTTCCATAGCTCTTCGCAAACCCTAACCTATCTCTCCGCCGCCCTCACAAAATTTTCGATTCCAATAACAGCAGCAGAATTATCAAACGAAAGACCGTCCGTGTTGCATACTGCTAGTTCCTTGCTTCAGCTGGTGCATGATTACGCTTGGGAGTCTGAATTGGACAATTTGAAGGTAATTAAGCAGAATTTAGTATTTCTGTTCTCGCCTGTTTGTGGATCTACTGATTCGTATTTTGATTCTATGGGTGTTGATGTTACTAGCAATCAGTATTTAGATAATTTAGACGGCCTTTTGTTGAAATTTTGTGATGCTTTTGCTGCTGTGAAAAATGCTTTTCTTACGAGGGACATCCATTTGAGTTGGATTAATGTTGTTTGCCGTCCAGCTGAGGACGGTCAAGATGAATCAACCAGTGATGAATCTGGAGGTAGACTAGCCTTATTTGTTAAGAGCGTAAGGAATTTAGGTTGGGGATTTTGTTCAACTGATTCTATAGTATTCGGATCTGCTCTTCTTCCTTTTGGGATGATTTATCCAGTTATTGGTGTTTCCTTTGATTTTTTGAGGTTGAATAGATCGTGTAAGAGGACCGGTGTGCAGCTTAGCTTAGGGATCTTAGACGTGAATGGGAATCCTCTGGAATGTAACTGCTGTGATCTTGAACTTGTGAATATGAAGAACTTGCCTAGGGAAGTTACAGATCATCAGAGTATAGGGTCTAGTTATATTGGAAATATATTAAGTGACTTTCTCGATGATACTAGAAAACTTTGCATTAAGTCTGTTCATAAGTACAATGATGGGATGAAGATGGAAAGGCATTGGTCTGATATTATATTAGTGCGAGAGTTCTGTGGAGATCCTAAGAAACTGAAAAAGAAGCATCATAGTGATTTTTTCGTTGATAAGGCTGTTGATATCTTATCTAGAGATTTGAATGGGCACTCTGCTGTTCAATCCGTGCCTATTTGGCCGATTCTTCTGAGTTTTTTGTACAGGGAGGAGTTCTGGGCATCAGTGTCCCTTTCGACTAGAAATGGAGATACAGTTCAAGGCATTCTCAAGCCTTTCACTGCTTATTCAGCTCTCCTCGTTGTGGTTAAAGATGATTCCCTTGGACAAAATGGCTGCAAATTATCAAACTCAGGGATGACAGATAGTGGCGATTGCTATAATGTTCTTAATACATATAACGCAAATGCGCTATATGGTTCCCAAGGTGAAAGTTCCACATCTGGTACTTGTGAACCTCCAGGTGATGCGAAGAAAAAGAAGCCCCGGAAGAATTCAGTTAAGGGTCACACATGGAGCTCCTTCTGCATGGCAGCAACAGATTCTTATGAGTTTGACTTGGCAGAGGTTTACTTTTCCAGAGATAAGGATAATAAGAAGCTTAAGTTCCTAAAATGCTGGTTTAAACAAGTTTCAAAGTTTAACCAACGAGGCGAAGGAACATTACAGAAGCCCAGGGACAATGGTGAGCCATCTGCATTTCCCAATTTAACACCCGAACCTTCACAAATGCACGAGGGAGCTGAATTGGTTTCTGGTTCAGAGACATCAGAGTCTTTCTTTGATGCTCTTCAGAAGAGAATCCAGCATGGCATTGCAACTGGGATGGATTTACAATGTTTAGCTGAGCGTCTTGTGAAGTCGTCTGTTTTATGGTGTCGTCAAGCTTGTGCAAAAAGTGGGGATGAGATAGTTCAGTTACAGCAGCTAAAACTGGAAAATCCATGGGAAACGCTTTTTATGCAACTGATAAAACGTGTGCTAAAAGATCCCAAGGAAATGAAACCATCTGTTTCACATTCAAAATCTGAAATGATTGTCAGAGAGTATCCTTTTTAAGTACTTATTCAAAAGCGAAAATAATCATTACATTTCATTGCTTATGTTTGGTTTCTCTTGTGTTTCCTTGATTTGCCAAAGATATGAATTACAGGTTTTACTACGAATGGAACTCATTCGAGTAGATATTCTGGGAAGTTTTGAAGATCCCACAAAACAGAAGATCGAGAAGCAAATCTGCTCCCTTCTGGAGATCATCCAATATCTCATCGATGGAGGCATTCATGGAAATGTCAGCCTTTTTGAATATGTTGAAAGCAATATCAAGACCAGGTTAGTGAAGAACATTCGTACTTGAATTTCAGAACCATTTTGATCATTGATAGAAGCCTTGATCAAACAGTGCATTGCCCGATGTTTGCATGCATGGCATTGGGAAAAGGTCCCATGTTACCCCTCCCGGCCTTGTTTGTGTATCTTTTAACTAATGAACCGGTTCTGTTTTTCAGGTACTATGATGCTCTTCAAGACACCGTAAATAGCATATACACACAAATGGATTTACTACCATTTGGTGATGAAGAAGAGACTCAGGCTCTCCTGTTCAACAGTGAAGATAGTAGTCAATCATGTAGAGATACAAAAGAGATGCCTGAAAAGGCTGAAACACACATAAATCATCAATCAGTCTCTGAAGATGATAAAAAACACGAACATCAAGAACACATCGATGAAAGCCCCGTATGGCTGAAAAGCGAGAATCACGAGCTCAAGTTAAATGTGGCTCGAGAGAGAAGAGAGAGAGCTCGAAGATTTGTATCCTATTCGAGTCGAATGCCAGATTTGCAAAGAGTTTGGGCACCCAAGAATTCCAAGCCAATAAAAAGGTCTGTTTCATTCCAAAAGGACTCCAAGAAAAAGGGTAAGCAAAGTGGTAAGTTTACTGTGGTAAGTGAGACACCAATGACTGGAAAGAGACGTTCATCTTGTACTAGTAACTGGGAAGAAGATTACACAGATAAAGATCATGGGAACTGCTCCAACTCTGTATCTAAAGCCCTGTTCTTGGATTAATTGATTTGTTTTTTAATGGATTAGTTGAAGAAAGAGCACGCAAGTCATGGACTAAACCGCTGAGAAGAATTATGACACAACAGTGATTTGAAGAGTTGTACCGGTTACCGACACACATAAAAGCAGGTAATGAATCTATGACTAATAAGATGGGCTTTCTGTGTTCTCAGGACATCTGCTCAGCTTTTTTTTATCACTGCTCGAACATGCTTGTAAGCTTTTGCTGACACAGTGTAATTCGTTTAAATTACACAACACAATTGTATATTAACAAATTTGTTAACAAGAATACTATAAGTTTTTTTTTTCTTTCTGTAAATATATGTGGTGTGGTATGTCTCTTTGGCTTGGTGCTCTATATGGCACGGTGTGTAGTGTTTGAAGTGCTCTGGGATGTTATCTCATATGATGTGGTGTGGGCCTTATATGGTGTGGTGTTTCAAGTGGTGTGGTGTGTAGTGTGTGGTATGGTGTTTGAGGCGTGGTGTTTGTGCCGTCGCATTTGTGGTATGATGTGTGGGGTGGGGTGTGATATATATACACACTACAGACTGGTGTCTGTGGTTGTTGCATGTAGTAGGTGAAGTGGCGTGTGTAGTCTGGTGCGTGGCTTCTTGTATGTGTTTGGCGTTTGTGATCTGACGTGTGTGGTTTGGCATTTGTGGTGTGACGTGTGTGGCCCGGCTATATATATATACATACACACACCACACACACACACATACACACACACACACACACACACATATATATATATATATATATATATATATATATAGAGATAGAGAGAGAGAGAGAGAGAGAGAGAGAGAGCGTGTAGTTGAGTGTTTGTGGTCTAGCGTGTGTGGTCACTGGTCAGCCATGTGTGGTCGAGCGTTTTGAGGTCAGGCGTGTGCGTATATATATATATATATATATATATATATATATATATATATATATATATATATATATATACAGTACACACACCCAATGAATCCCGAATACACGAGTATAATAAACTGGCAAAAGCTGGAGAATCAAAATCAAGCTTGTTCAACACTTCATTGATATATATCACCAAATAGGAATGCCTTGGCAAAAGCATTTTCTTTCATTGACTAAGATTTTAACATGAAATGAGATAAAAGCGCATATTGTTTTCACAACTAAATCTTCATCAAGAAATGGACGTGACTCTGACAGAGTTATCAGCTGATCCAGTTAAAAAGATGGGCAATGTTGGATGCCAATCCACAGTTGTTATTGATGCAGCGTGGGCAAGACTTCTCATCCCATAACAACGTCCACGAACCTGTTTACATCATTCATTAACATCAGTATCAATGGGTGTGTTCAGTGGCATATATATACGAGGCTTTAACATGGCACCCAAATATGGAATTTTTTTTTTTTTGGTAGTAAATACTGGGCTTATTGAAAGTCCATTCTAGCCCTAAAATCAACCTATAAATTGTCTATAGTCACGCCCTGATCATATGGAAGCAGAAACAAAATTGATACATGAACCGAAAAATTCAGAATAAAGCTTAATTTGTTAATGTTCTAGTGACACTGTAAATTTTGGTGGATCCATCATAAGTGAAAGAGAGTGGAAAGTTCAAGACCATCATAGGACGTCTAAGAGCATGCTATTAACTGATGGGAAGCAGCAAGAACACTTGCATTACTAATTGTAAAACAATGTAAATCTGTAAAATAGATATTTAGACAATATAAATCCCAAAAATAATCTACAGTAGAATCTCTAAGCAGGTATGTCCTACGGTACTTTTAACAAGCAAAAAAATACAGAACTGCAAATCAAAGTATGCGTTGTATAGATTCTGATGCATCTCACTATGAACGAAAAATTCTCCAAGAATGGGGAAAGTGATATTTGAATCGGTAATATAAAAAACGTATGTACAGGCACAATAATGGGATTGTGATTAGAACCATTTTGCAAGTCCACAAGAAAAAAGTTCATGAACAATTATATGATAAATGCAGAATTAGATGCAAGCATTTGATTTTTCATTATATTGGGGGCAGGGATGGGATTCAGACCCTTGTTCTTACGAGGAAATGCAATGACATGTACCACCACTAGATGCAAGCATTTGAGTAGGTTGCCAATAGCTTACCTGATAAATAGGAGCTCTCACTGCATTAGATGTGAGCAGAAGCATTCTCCCATTAGCATCTAAAGCCATTTCATGTCGACAATGCATTGAATTCTGAAGACTACCAAACCTACACATTCATTGACTCCTCATTCAACCGTGTCACTCACATAACTAATACAAGAAAAGACAACGACATTTCTAATGGGAAAGGGAAACGATTCTGGCACATATATTTCAATAAAAGTGCTAGAATACTCTCACAAACGCAATATTAAAAAGAGCCAATAAGCACTAATAAGTGATCCGGGCTACTCGTGAGCAATTCATATTTTAGATAAAAAAGGAGACTGATCTTCAGTGTGTTAGGAAAAACAAAAAGCAAATAAAGAATGGCATAAACTACAATTGTATAGAAAATTTATTACCGGCTTGAATCTCTGGACCAAAGAACTTTCCCTTGATTCTGCAAGCTCCATTCGAAAACCTAGAATCAGATCACATACTCAGATTCTCCTAAGAATATAAATAAGACAAATAAATATTACAAGGAGAGAAAAGATGAACACTCGAACCATCATAGAGCAATTATAAAGCAGAATACATAAAGTCACAAGTTAGTCACCTTTCCATCAGTACCCAAGCTAAATATGCTTGTTTCGTCTGGGCCAAAGGAAACAGAGCTAATAGCAGATTCATGTGCGGGCCATCCAGTAATTTGCAGGCCAGCAGACATATCTATCAAACAAATCAGGTGAAATTATACCATAAGTGTCCACTTGAGCAAAATAATATCAGTACTAGTTGTTGATAAGGAACCTTAGCTCGGGAAATTCAACCGAGTGTCCTCAATGAAGAGATTCACTTCCCTCCAATCAAAAGATGACACGTGGCCTGATTTTGTGTGTTTGTGGTGGACTACTATGTTTATGAGTTTGTTTGAAGTCTATTTGATACCACGTGTCAGTTCTTTGATTTGATGCTGAATCTCCTCATTGAGGCCACTCCACAGTAGAAATTCCCCCTTAGCTAAGACGACAAGTGGTCTGAGAACTGCCATAGAGGTCAAGGGTCTGATTCCTCCTAAAAGGTCAAATGCCAGATTTTCTTATGGCTTCAACATGTTAAAGTGTGTTGGGTAAGATCAAACACCTGAGTAAGAGTCAAACAGTACGGGCACACATAAATCGACTCCACATTGTAGTCGGGCCCTTTATAGCTCCAGATACAAGCGGTCATAAAGAAAAGAAAAAAAAAGGTATATTAGCGTAATTCAGTAAAGTATACCAAACATATGAATCATTCCATCGGTTGCTGCTGCTGCTAAAAGCTTTCCGTTGTGATTGAAGGACAACGACGTGATCGCTGGAGGATCTTCACCAAGAGGAAGGACTGTCTTCAAAAAAAAAGTTGAGAATTAGTAAAGCTTATTGTGACCATCATCCAAAACAAGGAAACAAGAGGAGTTTGTCTTAAGCACAATTGCACAAAGAACATGAATCAGATACACTACGTACCATCTGCTTCCACGCACGCATATTCCACACAGACAAAGATGCAAAGCCCAATTGATCAATATTGTTGCTCCCTTTCCTGCAAATAAGTGAAACATCTGTATTAATCCTAATTATGACTTTCATACACTCCAAATAAATAATCACCGGTTCATATTTCGGCTCAATTACAGACCAGAAGATATCATTTGTTATCACAGGCTCTATTTGGTCCATCTTGTTCCTAATTTTGTAGGCAAAGCTTATGAGAATTTGCAAGCATAAAATGAGTGTACTTCAGAAAATCCTAAAATAGTTAAAGTTTGATTTGAAAGTCCCAAGTCTATCTTTCTGAAGCACATTCACGTCCCCATGTATCCGTCACTTTTGGGCTTTTCACACATATAAAGAAACTCAATAAATGATCACTTTTGTACTATATATGGATTATATTGGCTTTCTTTCCGTTACCAATAAATGTTGAAGCAATAAATAGTGGCAAAAATGGTAGGATGAAAATAACATTTTATACTGCATTGGTTTTTGCAAAGTGACAGGCAACATGAGAAAAACATAAAGTGCTAGAGTGGCAGATAGAACAGGACTGCGGTAGTATCATCCAGCTGATGAAATTATGATGACAAGAAACAAACAAAAGGAATCCTCACTAAAAGACGCTTCATACTCGCAAGATATCAAGTAGTAGCAAGAGTTACCATCCGGATGCTGCAGCAGTCACAAAAATCGGCTCCACTGGACTGCATTTTATGTCCAAGACACTGCAAACAAATTCATTAAAATCAACAAAAAAATCCTAGAAGCAATACTCCTCAGAATTTGGGGATACAGAAGTATAATATGTTAGAACCTTGGAAATGCTCTATCTGAGTTAAGATCACAAATAACCCGCTTTGCATCAACATTCCATAGTTTGATTCCTCCATCAGCAGTGCCAATTAGAAGCTTCGGGCATAATTAACGAGATAGAAACAATAATCTTTTAAAGTAAAGTAAAAGCAGTGATCAAGGAAATGAGCCAAAATCTACTGATTTACAAACGTTTATAGAGCCTTTTCATACTTACCAATCTGTCTGATTTACATTCCCAATCAAGTGACAGAACCTCGGCCCCGCAATAGATGGTTGCATTCCTTGATGATGGCACTGATGGGTCATATGTCCATATCCTTTGTTTAGGCACAATAAAACGCAAGGGATCAGAAAAAATCATTAGCAAGGAGATAGTTACACGAAAAGAAATTAATTTCTGTTTTAGAACAAGCCCTATGTGGCAGCTCTCAATTTGTAGGTCACAGACTTCTAACATGAACAATTATACATAAGAACAGGGCACCAAATTTACTAAAATACCATATATAAGGAGTCAAACGGGATAACCATGATCGAGAACCTTGAAAACCTCGTTTATGTTTATCTATGAACCTCAATAAGAATGCATGCTTCAATATTGAACGTATCATAAACCATACCCTAGAACTACTAGTACTTGTAAAATTGACGGTAATACTTCAAGCAAAAATTAAATGCACCTTCACCATCGATACCTTACAGTGCCGTCCACAGAAGCACTTGCAATATTGTCCCCTGATGCAGAAAACCGACTCCTACTGATAGGACTTGTGTGTCCCAAGAATGTTTCCTGCTTTACCAGTTTTAGGACAAAACCATTATATCTATACAAAGAAACTTAGCTTAACAATAAATAAAGACTGAGCAAAGGAAGAGGAATTAAGTTTATTCAACAAATTATGAATAACCACAGACTGTTTACCTGAAATTCGACTTTCACTTCCGGAAATTCTTCTTCTTTTTGTAAATGACTATCAGTATCTGCAACAAACAAAAAAACAATAACTTTGCACTTTCCAAATTATCAATTCTAATAAGACTTTTGATCTTACGAAAGGAATGTACACCTTTCTGGGAAAACAGCGACAGGTAAACAGTTGATTAAAGCAGAATGCCATTATCGAACAAAATTCTCGAATGCTCCATAACCAAATAAAATGTCATTCAGAAAATCTTTTTCTTTGCTCTTTATGTAAGGATAAGAATGCAAATTACCCTTCAGACAATATATGTTATAAAAGACACCCAATGCATGCAACAATAACCAGTAAACTCGCCATAAAAATATTTTTAAGCCAAGGAGTCTATCACTCTTACCGGAATGACCATCTACTTTAGAACTTGAAGTGAAAGAAGCAGCACGTGGGCTACTACCCCGTTCCTGGAATGAGTCTCTTTTACTCAGAACGGAAGTACCGGGAACAGTAATTTCATGGGAGACGCTGGGCAAGGGTTCACTTAGCTCCGTGGTACCAGTCACCGAATTTGAAGATCTGCTTGTTCCCATCACATCTACATCTGCTAGCAACGACTCATTGCTTGAGAAAAGAAAGGAAAAGGAAAGATAAAGCAGTTAGACAGAGTGTATTTTCAATATCTAAACCAGCATAAAAGAAGCTCACGTTTTAAATTGACAAAGCTGGGCATCTTTCTCCTCCAATAAAGCCTGAAGTTGTGATAGTTTGACATTAAGTTGTTTCACGTCTTTCTTAAGGCGGTTCATGGTATTTCTTTCAGAGCTGATCTTTAGTAAAGCTGGGAGCCTTACAATAGTCAAGAGAAACTAAGGAATAGTAACAAGGAATATACAAAACAAGCACGGATCACGGTTATATTGCAGAACAAATACAAATCAGTAACATGGAAGAAAAATCTTATGGATGACCTGATCAAAGTCGCCTCTCAGTAGAGGGGAGAAAGATATTAAAAAACCCCATAAAATTGTGCTGCCCGCCTATAAAATCAATAATTCAAACCCAGGAATTCCTATCTAGTACAATTCCTGCTATGTAAGAAAACCAGCATTTCACAACAAAGGACAAGTCCAAAAACATGCCCATTAGAGAGCACACTCTTCTTTCGTCACAGTACGTTTTGGTTAATGAGACATATTAGCATTAGTGATCCACAGTCTAAGCAAAAACAAGCACCAAAATGTTTGTGCTACCATTGAAATTGGCAGGAATAGAATTATTCTGCTTAACAAAAAGGACAAAAGTTAGTAGGAAGGGAAGCACGAACTATTAAAACACTATTATCCCCTCAAACAGAAGAAAATCAAATAGGTATACATAAGAATTTCAGCACCAAGCAATACTGAACTACACAAAAAGCTGGAAATTAACATAATATATGCATTGAGGGGAGAAAAGTCCATGTGGATAGACAGGCTCCAATCAAACAATTATAGAGAGGGCATAGGTGTGATAGAAGCACCCTTAGAGAGAGTAAATTCACCTACAAGGAATCCTAAACAGATATGACTGAAAAAATATGTGTACGTTCAATAATCAGACAAGGATATGATTACCATCAAACATCCGGCTCAAAAGATTCCAAAGAGAAAGATGCAGGGCTTTATACCACTCCTTGGAAAAGAACACACGAAAGCGTGGATCCAGATGTGGGTTCTTAACATATGGTAAAGCTGCATGAGAAATTCAAAATCAATCTCAATAATAAGAACACTATCAGTACATTAACGATTTAGGGCAACGAATTCATGACCCACCAAACCATGAACTCCACTCTTGATCTTTTTGTACCAAATCACTGCCATATGCCTCAAAAAACTCCAGAACTTTGTCAATCCTCTTTGATTGTACAGCGTGAACGATATAATAACGGCAAACAGAAATGTCTAATTTTGATATAGCCGCAAGAAGTGTAGTTTCAGAAGAAAAACACTCCTTAAAGAAGTTCAGCAGCTCTACCAACTTTTCAGCCTGGAACTTGGGTATATATACAGAAAAAATCAAATCCATAATCTTGTCCGGTGAATATCCTTTACCAATATCCGTCCCTAACTCCTTTTCAAAAGCTTGCAAAGAATTTGTAAACCCCCTAAACACCAAAAATTCCCTAACAAGCTCCTCGGCATACTGCATGTTCTCCATCACAACCACAGATTACTGTTCTCGAGGCAAGGGATGCTTTCAGCATTCCAAGCAGTCATCAGATATTAGCTACATATCGAAGCAGACATGACAACAATCCACAATCCTTTAACAGCACAGTCCACCGTGGCCAGAACAAATGGATTCCACCAACCAGCATGCAGTTTGGACTACAGGGAGCACAAAACAATCAATCAAATCACAATTAAAAAACATCAACGCAAAGAGAACTGAAGTTACAATAATTATAAGAAGAATAGATGAATGAACAAAGAAAACGTTTTAGATTGCAGAATAAAAAACCAGTAATCAGTTCCTTTAGCCCTGGACTTTGCCTAAATGTGAGAATTCAGGCAGGTAAAACTGAACGAGCAGAAAATGTATGAAAGAAATCAGGCAATGTTCTCAGCGGTAAATCACCCCTAGTCCACCAGAGGCCTCCAAATTTATTCAAGCATATCACAAGGCTTTGGATCTGTCATTATACAGGGCATAAAAAGCCTCATTTATCTAACCTAATTTAAGGTCTCCAATTACCCATCAAGCAGGTCATCAAGGACCTCCCACTTGAACAAATAATGCTCTTCGCCTGCTAAACACGGATAAATTACATATATCTGGAATATTTTGCTCAGCCTCCCCTTCAAACAAATTATGCTCTCACACACAATTAAGAAACATTAACGCAAACTGAAACAGCAATTACAATAATGGTATGAAGGATAAATGAAAGAAACGAGCAAACATTTTAGATTGCAGGATTAAAAACAGTAATCAGTTCCTTTAGCTCAAAACTTAACCTAATTGTGATAATTCAGGCAGGTGAAACTGAACGAGAAGAAAACGAAGAATAGATGAAAGAAACAAGCAAACGTTTTAGATTGCAGAATTAAAACAAGTAATCAATTCCTTTAGCTCTGGACTTTACCTAACATGGATAATTCAGGCAGGTATAAGTGAACGAGCAGTAAATGAGCAAATTATGAAGAATAAATGAAAGAAACGAGCAAACGTTTAAGATTGCAGAATTAAAGCAAGTAATCAATTCCTACAGCTCAGAACTTTACCTAATTGTGAGAATTCATGCAGGTTAAACTGAACGAGCAGAAAACGAGCAAGTTACGAAGAATATATGAAGAAACGAGCAAACGATTCAAATTGCAGAATTAAGACTAGTTATGGATTCCTTTAGCTCTGAACTTAACCTAATTGTGAGAATTCATGCAGGTATAACTGAAGGAGCAGATTGCGAGCAAGTTATGAAGAACACATGAAAGAAACAAGCAAATGATTTAAATTGCAGAATCAAAACCAGTAATCGATTCCTTTAGCTCTGAACTTTACCTAATTGTGACAATTCATGAAGGTAAAACTGAACGAGCAGAAATCGAGCAAGTTACGAAGAATATACGACAGAAACGAGCAAAAGTTCAAGATCGCAGAATTAAAACCAGAAATCAGTTCCTTCAGCTCAGAACTTTACCGAATTGTGAGAATTCAGGCAGATGAAACTGAACGAGCTGACTGCAGAGAGCATTTGAATGAAATCCGACAACAATCTTCGCAGGGAATCCTCCCTAGGGCATGAACTCGTTGGAGTTTCCTTGTTCGTCAGACGGGGAAAGAAAAAGTCGATAAAAATGGGGAAGAAATATGGGCGGGTGTTTCACGAATGGAACACAAATATATGCGAAGTGTTTTTCTTCATAAATTGGAAAATCAGGTCGTGTCAGACCTGACATTTGTAAATCAAATCATGTATCTTTTCGGTAAACGTAGGTTCCTTAGGGGTTTAAACGTAAGGAACCTAAAATTACATCTTCTTCTTCCTCCACTTCTCAAAAAATCTCTTTCACCGTACCAGATATGGAATCGGAACATGTAACAAATAATTAAGTCTTCATCTGCTTTTTATTGCCAGAATTAATTTAGACTTTAATTTCAATTTTACTTCTCATCTGAGTGTTACCAGGGCTTTGAATTAATTTGACCCAACTAAAAAAACTTGGACTGAAAACTTGAGTTGAATTTGATTGAGTTTTAAAAGTAAAAATTGACAGCCCCAGGCATGTGTGTATTCAAGATGTAATCTTCCCAATCAATTACTTTTGGATCAAAAAAAAACTCTTCTTCTATGCCACCACTCTCTCTTGCTACCTCCTTCAACTTCTCTGTATTTCTGCAAATTCTGTGGTAAAGAATTTCCTACGTTTAAACGTAAGGATCATTACGTTTAAACATAAGGATTTCCTACGTTTAAACGTAAGGATTCCTACGTTTACCTTATTTTCCATGTCAGAAAAGACATGATCGATTTACAAAGTGTCAGACGTGTACCACGACATGATTTTCCAATTTCTGGTTTTTCTTCCCTCAGAAAAAAGATTTAAAAAAAAATACTCCATTCGATAAATCAGTGTCATTACCAGTATTGTTTGGCATCACAATGAAGCGTGACAATATATTTCACGTAGAATTTGATTTTACATAGGTTTAGTTTTGATTTATATTGCAAAATATTTTTTGATTTCGATCACACACAACCCGAGTAACAAAGTGTTAAAGTGTTTTTTAGGTTCAAGCCTCAATATTTACAAGATTTTTATAATGTTTATCGTTCTTATAAAAAATAACCTTAATACATATAATGGTGTAGTGCAACATGAAATCATATCCTTGTTCAAAGAAGCACTGATATGGAGTTCCAAAAAAAAAAAAAAAAAGGACAAATGATATGTGTACATTCGAAAATTTACATAAACTTTACACCTATCATTTTAAGGTAATGGTATGGTATCAGCCTTCAGGAATTCATCACCGTTGAATGGAACTATCATCATTTTGACCAGAAACGCGATCCCCTTTGGTTGCTAAAATGGACGGTTCAGACGGTGCTTCCACGTCCCTCTCTTCTCCATTTGCGAATTTAAGGTAATGCTCAATGTCTTTATTATTTGAGCTACCACCACCACCTCCCGGAATATGCCATCTTCCGGTTGAGCTCGAGCTCGAGCTCGGCCGTCTCTCACTAATCGCAATGGCGACGTCGTTCGGGAAAAGATCTTTAAGAACAAAAGCATGTACAATTGTTGTCAAGAGCAGTGCTATAACAGTGAAGAAGGCAATGGCGCAAAGGGCAACCGTTAGACTTTTAGTAAATGTATTTGTGACGACGTTTGAGTAGTTTATGGTGGCAATGGCTGCTCCGGTCATCGGAAAAGTGTATACCCACCATGCTAATGAAAACCTGCATGCATATATGTGGATAATTAATTAAGTTAGAAAATTTGGTTCAGAATGATTTAAGATGCAGATTTGGAAAGTTGTAAAAAGTTGTTTATGGAAAACCTGAAGCCTCGGAAAAAGTTGATGCGAACTGCCTGAAACATGAAAGAATTATGATAACTTGTTAATGCTTAAATAAGAAGTGGGAATACTACTATTATCACAAGGTTTTGAAAGTCAATTTTTAACTCTAGAATCGATTTTTGCATGGTCGATTGAGGAGGGCGACAATCGATCTTCAAGGAGTCAATCCTCATGTCTAGAAATGACTTTCACCTGATTGACCACCACCCGATTGACCACTAGAAAGTCGATTCTCAGTGAAAAGTCGATTGCTTGTGTGAAGCCACAACAGTATATTAGGGGTGTGATTTTCCACTAAAAAAAAGAAGCTCTTTTTAAAGTTTTCTGGGAAACTAACCAGTGAGAAATAGAGGAACATGGCAATGAAGTAGGCAATTCTTGACCCATAATCAAAAGAGCCTTGAATATCAGCCCAAGCCATAGAAGCAACACTAGGTGCAGCAACAAACAGAAAAAACACAGGATGCAACTCTTTAGGGAGTGTCTCATTTGTAGGAAGCCTCTGATACAAAGTCACAAACAAAACCACATAATGAGCTAATCCAACTGCAAAGAAGAACAAAGGCACTTCTTTAAGTCCCATAGATGCACCAACCAATGAACCAACAAAATTCCCAACAACCGATAAATGATTCGAAGGATTCGCCACCTTTGACAGCCTCCTTTGCCCTCCGGACATCCACTGTCCATAAAACTTTACTTCCAAACAGAATATCGGTGCCATAAGAACATACCAAAGAACAGCATGTAAATGTTGAGAGAATTTCGGTGGAGCTCCAAGTACTAGGAACAAGAATGTTATCCATGGAGCGAAGAAAAAGTTAACACGTACTGGATGGTAATATTCTCTACGAACCGCCTCAAAATAGAAGACCATTTTCAGAAGGTAAAATGCAGAGACGATAGCTACGGAAGCTAACGATATGCACCATAAGACGAGGTTTATATTGAGGCTAATTTGTAGGAATTTCGTTGAAGTAGAAGTAGCTAAAGATTTCCACATTATGGCTTGGCTGCTCAATCCAAGGCAAATACCAAAAGAAGAGATTTGGAATCTAAGAAGAAATGGCCAATTTTCATCTTTAGGAAGAAGCAACTCCTCTGAAGGCTGTAGATAACATTAAAAAGGTAAAGGGTTAAAATGTTACGATTGCAATAGTTAGTTTAAAGATCTTCGATGTCTGTTGCCTTATATGATTTGAATTGGACATAGTGCATGGCAGCATGGATAGAATTAGGAATACAAAGAGCATACCTGCTTTAACCTATCCAATTCAGGTCCTTGTAAAGCATCAAAATACCTAGCCACAGGCAAATTTTCAACTTCTTTATTCTGCACAGTATTGGAATCCTCTAAAGTCTCACGTGTCCAACCGCCACGTAAACTTGACATTTGCCTCTCGAATTTTCCAGACCTTGTCTTGAATGAGTTAAATCTTCCATTTTTCAGCTTGTCAAGTGCTGGATTCCTCATAGGAAGGCCAGTCATGCTTCTTGGAATTGGTTGAGAATAAGAAGTTTCTGGAATTCGTGGCGAACTACTAGAAGAAATCGGTGAATCATGAGATTTTGGAGTGTTTTTATTGTATGATAATTGTTCATTATGATGTTGATGTTGTGTTTGAGCTTTTGATGGAGATGGTGGCATGCTAATTGAGACAGCATATGGTATCTCTAAATCTGTAGCAGCTGCCTCAGCTTCCTGGCAACACATAATTACACAGCAAGGAAATGTCCATTACTTTACTCTTATGATTGTATTTTAAGATGGGAATACAGTCACTTTTGATTCTTTTTGTTTTACCATTTTTGCATTTCTATCTGTACACTGTACTATTTCATTTGTACACTCTGACCCATCATTTATGCACCTTTTTCTTTTTATTTTATCTTTCTAGTCTATTTTCGTCATGTGTCTTTTTATTGGTTGAAATATGCCGTGCCTTCTATACCATATCAAACATGACATTCTAGACTGAAAATGTGAAAAAAAATATTCATAGATGGATGAGGGGTTAAAAGTAAAAAGATGAAACATAGTGGATACAAATACAAATAATAATGAAACAAAAAGAGACCACGTATCTTTATTCATTTAAGACACAAGAACCATACATCACAACACTCGACGCTACTTGAACCATAATGAATCCGGGATCTATTTAGGCTACTCGTTCTTGTTTGGCCTAAAATAGTTAACTAAGTTACCGAGTCTATTAAAGCTCAATCTTGTATTTAATTTAGTGTAATCACCTTTCTCCAACTTTTTCATTGAAAGATAGAGGAACTGACGTCTTCTTCTGGACCATCCAAAGAATATATATGTGGGATAGAGGAATTGACCTCTTCGTCAGAAACACTACCAGAGAATTATAGAAGTGTCACATCGTCTCTTACGACGTGACACTTAGTTTCATCTAGTAATTAGAAATTGGGTTTAACGACGTTATTTGACCCATAATTAATTCGATAAATATTTAGGTTCATCGTCCTCGTTTAACCTAAAATGATTAATCTAAGTTAACTAGTTCACTATGTCTCAACGTAAAATCTCAACAATTATTCTCCTACTTTTTCAACGTGCAATATTACAACTTAAAGCAATGACTAGCTTGTAACTTAATACACTTTTTACAAATATCGAAAGAATTGACTCACCAAAGTTGATACTCCACCGGAAATATGAACTCCACCAGCTTCCGGTACATAATTCAAAGGAGTTTGCTCTTTAACAATGTCAAAATCATCCACTCGTTTTGCTGGAGGTTCAAACCGAGAGGAAGTCCCCGGCCTTGCCGGAGTTGTAGGTGCTCTATGATTCATGAGAAAGCAGAAAAACTTCTGTCGAGCAAAATCAAACGAAGAAAATTTGAAAATACACTATGATACAGAATTCAAAAGTTGCAATTACTAATTCATTGCTCAAATGATCTTAATCATATTTTTACATGAAGCTATTTTGAATGCAGTTCATTCAATGCATTAGTAAACTACGACAGTTTCTCATCACTATTTGCTGAAATTGTTACCTTATTAAGCTCTGACGCAGGATGCAAAATGACGACGGAAATGCGGCAGGAGACAGCAAAAAAAGCAAGCGCGCAGCTCCGGCAATGGGCGGAGCACCTGATTCAAAATGATTTCAGAGGATAACTTAACTCTGTTTATAATAACAGGAATGGCGCAGAAGCGGGAGCAGAGAGGACTTTCTAGTGCATATACTGACTCCATTTTTTATGTTAAATAAAACGGAGACGTGTAACACGTGTTTAATAGTAAAGTGAATACAATATAGTGATTAGTGACTAATTATAATTATTTTTTAATGAATACATTGTCTTTTAGTGGTTGTACATAAAAATATAAAATATATGAAACATCATATTGGAGTTGTATGCTATTGAGGTTTAACTCAAGTTTTTAATTTGAAACTCCGCGATTCTTAGTCACCGGTTTGAGTCCCACCGTATATATTATTGGGTAATAGTCATCTAAATAAAGTAATTTCGTTTCGGTTAACTTCACATACCAGAGTCGAGTTCGTTTCGTGCGCTCCAAGAGTAGATTGACCGTGATACCATTAACGATGTCTATATTAAATATGGTATACATTAAGGTGGGCTCTATTGGCACCACCAAATTACTCTTAACATCTTTTTTCTTATTATTTTTCATTTACTTTTTGGTATCACCAAATCACTTTTTGACGACACGTTACGGGCGTCAGATTCACTGATGTTTTTGTTCGCTCAAAGCGTCAGTGGGTCTGACGTTTTCACTTGTAATACGTTTTCACTTGTAATACATTTATAACTGTAAAATCATTGTCGGTGACGTTGAAATGTAACACAAACGTCAGTTCTAGTGATGCTCGTACCGAGAACGGGCGTCAGTTCCACAGACGTTTGTGTTGTACAAATAATAAGAATATTCGATGTGATGTCAAGAGTGATTTATAGGGTGTCAAAAGTGATCGTGGTGCCACGAACATTTTAATGGTGCCAATAGAACCAACCTACATTAAACACACCAATAGTTTTTTTTTTTAATATCGTTTATTCAATGGGTAGCTTTCGAATGATAATCAGACACAGACATTACAGCTAGGTGTGGTTGACTTTAAAATTTTGTTTTGTTTTGTATTTGATCACCTGCTGTGTTGTCTTGGTTTATTTAAATGTATTTTTCATATTATAATATTTTCTTACCCATAATTGAGCTTAATGATGTTAGGAACTAAGCTGTCCGAATGGTTGTGCGTATTTCTAGGTGCTTAGTGGGTGTGTACAGCTTGTACTTGTGTCGAGCCAGCAAGTATAAAAGGGGTGCGTGTGTTGTATCACAACTCATGTTTTTGGTTGATAATAAAACTCTATTCATGCTTTCTTCTTTTCTTTTCTCTTCCTATTTCCTCTCAAAACCCTAGTTAGGACCAGATCCTAATGATCGAGTCCTGAATCAAACTGATGAACAAACGGGTCTTTCTTACTCTAGGATTATACGAGAGAATAGTAGTTATTTTTCTTATGGGTCGAACTTAATGACTAAGTTCGCCTACGTATCCAAGTATATGCTTGGAATCAAGTCCAACCGTAGTTCGGGCGGTTTGCGGTGATAATGGGGCTAATGGGCGGTTATATCGACCCCCACGCCTCACGTTCGGTCATAATCGCTCTTTACTCGGATGAGTATGTCCTCGATCCGCCTCGTCCGGTCGGGGACCGCCCCCGGCCCGGTCGCCCTTCTTCTTCGGTCGGGGACCCGCCCCGATCGCCTTTTTCCTTCCGGTCGAGACCCCGCCCGGCCCGGTCGCCTCTTCTTCGGTCGGGGACCCGCCCGATTAGCCTTCCTCCGGTCTGGTGGAACCAGATCGGGTATAGTTCTATCCTGTTTTGTCGGTTCGCTTCGTCCTGTTTGACACGTGGGCTGATCCGGGTCACGCCCAATCAAAGCCCCCCAGATCTTATTCGATCAGACCTGGCCTTTAAAATAGATTAAGATCTGAAATTTAAAATCGCTCCACGTGTACCATCCAGATGGCCTCTCTAACCCTGTCTCGGTTAACTCAAACGTCACCATAATTGCACACGCTTTGTCACTTCAATCAATGCGTAGCCCAAGCGTCCCATCCCTTGGTTAAAGGCTGTTAAATCCATCGAATTTTGCAAGCAACCATCATTATTTAAAGATACAGACATCCAATTTGGCAGATTTGCTCCCTCAATTGACAAGTAAGTCATTCATCTTCATGTAGTAAAAATTCATTCTTTTTTTGCTCCTTATGAATCCAAATCCGCCTGAAATTTCCAATCCCGGTGAAAATCCTCTCTTTTCTATTCTTCCTCCCCACTTGATTGCTTCTATTGTCCCTAGTTTTGTCGAATCGCCCCCAACTGAGTATAATATCTGTGGCTTGTCCGCACCGAAACGTGCACTGAGGAGAACTTACGAGACTAAGAAAATGATGGCTTGCCATGCCATCGAATCCAAACTAAAGGATTCGGATATTACTGATATCTGTGATAGGTTTGGGTTAAATAAGAACATTTATGCCCCTATCCGACCCGCTCCCGGAAAGAGTGCTGCTGCTCCTCCTGCTGGGTACTGCACTGTTTATAAAGAACAGTTTGAATGCGGTCTCAGATTCCCTCTTCCTCCAGCTTTCCTGGAAATACTCCGATACTATGACCTGGGGGTTGGTCAGATAGTTCCCAATAGCATAAGGGCCATTACAGGTTTTTTAATTTGGTGTAGGTGTTTTGTCACTCCTTTTTCATTGCAACTGTTCAGAACCTTTTATCAATGTAAACAAGTTAAGAAAAGTCCTGGTTGGTACTGCTTTTGTAGAAGAACCGATAATTTGAGTGGGGTTCGCTTGATTAAGAAAACCGACCAATCTTTTTCTGATTGGAAAAAACACTTCTTCTTCATCAGGCATAACACCATTAGGGATCTAGGTAAGTGGAATACCTCAACTAAGAACAGCGATGTGTTAGAGAGCAAAGCGGGTAAGAAATTGTTGAGTGATATCAGTGCATCCCCGATATATCTGGGTCTGAGACATTATAGCTCCAATCTAATTGATCGCCCATCTTGAGCCGCC
This sequence comes from Gentiana straminea, assembly GCA_036785695.1. NCBI lineage: Eukaryota > Viridiplantae > Streptophyta > Magnoliopsida > Gentianales > Gentianaceae > Gentiana > Gentiana straminea. The sequence goes on from JAVUPR010000450.1 coordinate 409,806, forward strand.
GGCCCGAACCTTATGTTGAGCTATCAGATGAGAGATATAATTTGAGTAGGACTTCTTATTTTTGTATATTTACATTTTTTCTCCATGGTATATCTTTAATCAAAATGTTTTTTTTTATTGGCACTTGCAGTGGCAAGCTTCACTGATATCATCCAGATTGCCGATGAGACATCACCTCCCCGTGGGCACGGGGTACTTGATCCTGGTGTTCAGACCAATGTGCCAGATCAGATTGCTATGACTGTTGACAGTCATCCCATTGAACCCTCAAATGATACAGATCAGGGTGATGATGATTCTGAAGAGACCAATGATTTTAGGATTGTCTCTCACAACACTCTGGTAGAGACTACTGCGAGGAGACTAGGCGTGCCTCAAAACGTATCGATCTCAAGATCACACTTGGTGGAGATGCGGAGCCTCGATCGAGCTCAAGCGGGAAAGATATGATTGGAAAGACTGGACAAACCAAGATCTGTCCAAATTTGTAAGATCATTTTTCATAAGTAGCAACCCTTTTTTATTTTTTTATTTTTTATTTTTTTTATTTTAAAAACCTTGCTCTGTGTACTCCTTTCCAGGGAGCCAAACTAGGTAAAGAGATCTTGTCTAGATTAAGGATTTCTGCACAAGTTGAGGAAAACTTGGCCAAATCTTTATCAGAATGGAAGGTTAAATATGAGGATTTGTTGAGCACCTCTGCTGCGGAGAAGCTGGCATTATCTGACGAGTTGAAAGCCAAGTCTGATGAGTTCCAGGCAAATCTTGCCACTGCTAATGAAGTCAAGTCTGAGTTGGAGAAGATGGTGGCCACTCTTGAAAAGGAGAGGGATAACCTGAAAAGCAGGCTACCAGAACACATTGCTGAAGCTCTTGCTAATTACATGAAGTCCGATGAGTTAGCCAATAACATCAAGATGCTTTTTGCCCCCATCATTTGGTTTGGATGCCAAAAATATATTTATATCATAGCATACCCTATTTTATTGGGGCTGAATTTGAAAGAATCAAGCTATTCACAAATTTTACAATGGTCCTGAACCAAATCCTACTTGGTGTGCCAAATCAATAGGATTTTAATGTTTTGTGGTGGTCCCCAATATTTAAAAATCAGCAACCAATCATGTTTTTCCAAACTAAAGACATAATGGTCCAATTATTTGGTTCAAGACCACCATAAAACTACGGCAAACTCTTAACCTCAGAGCAACCATAGTGGGCTCTTTTTGGCTGGGCAATCTCTTTAAAGTGTCAGAATGGAAGTCTTCAGAAATTGGAAAATCAGGTTGTGTCAGGTCTGACACTTGCAAATCAGGTCATGCCTTTTCTGACATGGAAAATCAAGTAAACGTAAAGATCCTTACGTCTAAACGTAAGGAAATTCAAACCAAATCTCATACAAAAAGCACTCAACACTGATTTTCTACGTTTAAACGTAAGGATCCATACGTTTAAACGTAGAGAAATTATTGTCCATTCAATTTTTTTTTTTTTTTGATATTTTATTGACATTTTGTTATTTAACATTTGTAAGCAAAATCTTGCAAGATAATTTTTTTTTCTTTGCTATAAAAAATCCTGTAATTTTAAAAAATAAAATAAAATTATGAACACTCAACAAATTATAATGATTATTATTTAATTTTATCCCTACATCACTTCTCTAAATATTATTCATTTTAAAAAAAAAAGATTTGTGAAGCGTTTTTTTTTCTCTACTGTGAAGTGTTTCTTTCTCTATTTCTCAAATTTATTTAATTTATTCTATTTAACGTAAATTTCTCTGTTTCTAATTATAACACTCTCATGGATTTGCTGAGCTTGAAGAATCAATGGCGGAGAAAAATTATCGGCGTATGAAAACCACATATTCCAGTCGGAGAAGAATGTCAATAAAATATTATAAAAAAAATTTTGAATAGACAAGAATTTCTCTACGTTTAAACGTAAGGATCTTTACGTTTAAACGTAAGGAATCTGTGTTGAGTGCTTTTTGTATGAGATTTGGTTTGAATTTCCTTACGTTTGGACGTAAGGATCCTTACGTTTGAACGTAAGGATCTTTACGTTTACCTGATTTTCCATGTCAGAAAAGGCATGACCTGATTTACAAGTGTCAGGCCTGACACAACCTGATTTTCCAATTTCTTCCGGTTTTGTAAAAGGAAAATAATAGTATCAATGTAGACGAAATATTTGGTTACCAATCTATAGCAGAGGGCACATGTAGACGAGGTAAGAGATGGGGGTCTATTTATTTATCTCTTCTCTCTCCTATTTTTTCAACACATCCTTCTTTAGTTTTTTTTATACCATTACACAATCTTATCAATCAAACAACATCTATAAAATGCATCACTAATTTTTTTTTTGAGGGTTTAAAGCGAAAATTTTATTAGCCGCGATTTGCGGAACTAGCAAGAATTACATGAGGAGGGGGAGAAGAACCCCATTCTACACTGCCTATAAGGCGAAGACCCTCTCTATCTAGAAGATGGGCATGAATGTTTCCTTGCCTTTTGACAAAAGAGAAAGAAGATGTAACAAAACAAGATAAAATACGGCGACAATCATCTATAATGCAACCAATGGGCGAGAGGTCCTCCTCGACTGATTGGAGACGTTGAAAGGTTGTTAGAGAATCTCCTTCAAAAACCACTTTAAAGAAGCCCCACGTAATCGCATAAAAAATTGCGTGGTAAATGGCCAGAGCCTCGCCAGCAGCTACGTCAAATCCTCATTCTAGCCTCTTTGAGAAACTATTGAGAATTTCCCCGCTCTGATTTCGAATGAGTCCTCCTACTGCAGATTTACCGTCTCCGAAGGCCGCGTCTACATTGAATTTAAGAACACCGCTTGTCGGAGGAATCCATGAGTTACAATTTGCGAAAACATTTGCACCAAAAGAGGATTTTTGAACAGCATGGTAATACTCTTCAGCTTCAGCCATGGATTTATGAATAGTGGAATTAAGATGAACATCCTTGCCGTCAAAGACCCAGTCGCACCTCAGTTTCCAGATGTTCCATAAGAGAGTAGCAATGCGACATGCTTCTAATTCATCTTTTATCTTTATCAACTCATCTAGAAAGTCTAGAAAAGACTGCAGTTGAAGCTTATTCCAATCATGACCGAATGGTACAAATTTCCAAATCTCGTTAGGGATCAAGCAATCAAACAAGCAATGCCAAATAGTTTCATCTTCTTGCTTACATACTGGACAAATACCATCTCCAACTCCCCTTTTCTCGCTACCACCGTGCTTGTTGGTAAAGCTTTATTTACCAACTTCCACAAGAAGTGTTGGATTCGGGTTTGACTTTTAATTTCCATAGCCCATTCCAAAGAGGTTGGGTGGAATGCGAAGAGGAAGCCTCGTCTAAAGAACCCGCCTTGAATTTAATCTCATAAGCCAAATGATAACCAGACTTGACCGTGTAAAGGCCATTATTAGAATAATGCCAAATTAATTTGTCCTGGGATACTTGAGTAGATAGATGAATAGAGAAGATTTTCTCTGCTTCAAAGCTGTTAAAGATTTCTTTAATAATCTCTGCACGCCAAAGCCGGGTTACTGGATTTATTAAGCCACTAACTTTATTATCATCGAGCAAAGCTGCATTTGGATGAGCTCGAAATGTTGGACCAATCGGAAGCCATGGATCCTCAGAAATATTAATCGAGTTGCCACTTCCTACCCTCCACCGTAGCCCATGTGAGAGCAAATCTTTTCCAATCATAATTCCTCTCCAAATAGCAGAAGGATGGTTAGTAATAGTAGCATTAATATAGTCCTTCCTATCAAAGTATTTACCCTTTAGAATCCGAGCTGATAAGGATTGTGGATCTTGAAGAATACGCCAGGCCTGCTTCGCAAGAAGGGCTTTATTAAAACATTCAAGGTCTCTGAAACCGATCCCCCCATCTGCTTTCTTTTTGTTACAAACGGACCAAGACTTCCAATATTTTTTTTTCTGTCTGAGGAACTCCAAAAAAAATTGCCTGGTCATTTTTTCGAGATCTGTAATGAGTTAGGGAGACAGAAGCACTGCATGATGTATTGTGGCAGAGCTTGAATAACTGACTTGATTAAGATCTCTTTACCTGCTTGTGAGATGAACTTTCCTTTCCAGCCACCTAAATTTTTGTGGACTCGTTCTTTAATGTATGCAAATATCTCTTTTTTTGACCGGCCCACAATGAAAGGCAATCCAAGGTATTTTCCTTTAACGTTTCCCAAATTGAATATTAAGCAAAGACGAGATTTCTTGCTTGAAGGGACCAGAAAAACACTTGCTGAAGAAAAGAGAAGATTTATGCAAGTTTATTTTCTGACCTGATAACAGTTCGTACTGCTGGAGAATGTCCATTATCACAAAGCAAGAGTCTGGCGTGGCTTCAGCAAAGATCAGGCTGTCGTCTGCAAATAGCAGGTGTGTCAATTCGCAACGATGGTGTTTACCAAAATGGACTCCGTGCAAGGAAGAAGATGACATTGCACGTCTAAACATGCTGGAGAAACCCTCTGTACATATAATCATTTTCTTCCATGTCACTAATTTTTATCTAATCATTTTCTTCCATGTCAGCGTTCAATGCCAGGATCCATACCCAAGTAGTTTTATCCAAAATCATTTTCCTTTGGGTTACTACGCTTGCTCTTATATAGGTATAACTATCATTGATTAACTGTCAACAGTTGTTAAAGATTAATGATCATGACATTATACGTTAGACTAGATTCAAATTTGCGTAGGTCGAACTGGATATTCGAAGTCGAATGTTTACTTTAGAGATCGAATGACATGTGGTATCTGAAAGTAGATCATAATTAATTGTGCCTAATCGTTCGTAGCTTCTACGTCCGTTCGTTCAATCTGTTTTCTGCCGGAGCTGTTAATGTGCCATTTGAATCGGACGATTCAGTTGACTGTGCTTCCAAATCTTTTTCTTCTGGATTTTCCAGTTCAACGGAATCCTCAATTTCTTCGTTATCTGAGCCACTACTAGTTCCCGGAATTTGCCATTTTCCGGTTGATTTCGGCTTTTTCTCGCCGGTCACGACGGCGACGTCGTTCGGGAAAAGATCTCGAAGGACAAAAGCATGTAAAACTGTTTTTACGAGCAATGCGACCACCGTGAAAAAGGAAATGCTACAAAGGACCACCGTTAAACACTTAGTCGCCGTGTTTGTGACGACGGCCGAGTACTTTATAGTAGCAATGGCTGCGACGGTCATCGGAAAAGTGTAGGCCCACCATGACAATGAAAACCTGAATCCTCGGAATAAGTTGATGCGAACAGCCTGAAACAATTTACAGATCATATAACTATAAGTACATTCGTTAAAGCTCAATATCTTCCCTCTATAAAGGGATAATTATGTCTCAAAACTAATATGTATATGTATAAGTTAAATACTTATATCACATATGTATTTGTTTTTGTTACAATAAATATCCCTAAGTTCACAATCTGACGTGACAATGTCATCTTTGTTGATGTGACATTACTTTAAAGAAGATCTTAGAGACACATAATGAGAGAGCCTATAATACATTGAATACAACATGTGACACAACACTTTTACATAATTGGTCATGTTGTAAGGCCTTTTGTTTGCTATGAAACTCGCCATGATCGTTAGTATATATAAGTGTGTTCTGACACACCTTGTGTATCGATTTGCAACTCCGAATCATATCCACAAGAAGTAGTACGCGTTAGTTTCATAACATACGGTTACAACAAATCATTACCACACCTTTACATCATTAATCGTGAATAACTTATTGGTGGATATGAGTCCCATCATGATCAATGTTGTAAACGTGTGTGTGTTGCCGCAGTTTTATTGTAAAACTAGCATTATTGTATTGTATCCCAATTCCCAAGTAACTTAACTATATGGGGGATTGAGATGATATTTCAACCAACACAACTGTCTATGCTTTAGCCAAAAAAAGAAAAGAAAAGAAACTTACCAATGTGAAATAAAGGAACAAGGCAATGAAGTAGGCAATTCTTGATCCATAATCAAAAGAGCCTTGAATCTTAGCCCAAGCAATTGAAGCAACACTAGGTGCAGCAACAAACAAGAAAAACACAGGATGTAGCTCTTTAGGAAGTGCTTCATTTGTAGGAAGCCTTTGATACAAAGTCACAAACAAAACCATATAATGTGCCAATCCAACAGCAAAGAAAAACAAAGGCCCTTCTTTAAGTCCCATAGATGCACCAAGCATAGCACCACCGAAATTCCCAAGAATCGACAAATGGTTCGAAGGATTCGCCACCTTGGATAGCCTCCTTTGTCCCCCGGACATCCATTGTCCGTAAATCTTTACCTCTAAACAAAAGATCGGTGTCATAAGAACGTACCAGAGAACGACATGTAGATTCTGAGAGAACCGTGGCGGGGCTCCAAGAACTAAGAATAAGAGTGTTATCCATGGAGCGAAGAAAAAGTTTATGCGTATTGGATGGTAGTATTCTTTACGAACGGCGTCAAAGTAGAAGATCATTTTGATGATATAAATGGAAGAGGCAATAGCTACAAGAGCTAAAGATAGGGACCAAATGACAAGGTTTATGTTAAGGCTAATTTGGTGGAATTTTGTGGAAGGGGAAGTTGACAGAGCTTTCCACATAATGGCTTGACTACTCATTCCAAGGCATATATATACTAAAGGAAGAAATAGGGAATCTTAGAAGAAATGGCCATTCTTCATCTTTTGAAAACAACATCTCCTTCTCCTTTGAAGGCTGCAAAAAAAAAAAAAAAAAAAAAAACATTTTAGTAATGCCATTAGTCATATGCAAGTAAGTGTTTACTTATCCAAAATGTATTAATTGTAGGACTCTTTTAGTTCCCAATCTTCTTTGATTCATATTATTTTTATCCTAATATATTTGTTATACGTTTAGGACACTTAAGGGATCCGACCCGATGACTAAAATTTGACTCAATAATCGTCAAATCCAATAAGTGTCCAAAACAATGTAAAAAAATTGTCGTTATAAGACATAAATACTTCGATTGTTTGGCGATACAATGCTAATTAATTTTGATTATCTGATTCACATTACATATGTGGTCTTTTAAATTTTCATCGTTGCAACAAACATCGCAGAAGTTAAATAAGATCATAGATACTTAGGTTGCCCTCTGTAAAATGAACTTGTTTCGATCGGTTTCTTTGGCGACATTACGGTGTTCCTTGTACCATTAATTTGTTATTCATTTTACTTTAATTAGAATTACAGGAATCCGGTCGTATTAATTTCAGTAGAAAACATGATTAGTAACCAAATTAAATTAAGAATTATAATTGAGTCTATAAGTTGGATGAATTAATCGGATTTTATTTTTTAAGGGGTGGATATATTAATTATTACTTTCATAAAATTGGTCCAACACGGCTATTGGTGCTTTTATTCTGGCTGGTTCCGCAAAATTCACATCTATTGCTGGTTCTATTACGTATATATTTTTTAACTAGGCTGCAAAATATAAAAATTTCAAATTTCGTACATCCTTTTTTTTTTTTTTGTTCTAATCTCTTTTTTTAATAGAGAAAAGCGTATCTTATTTCAATCTCAACCATGCATGATACACGACAAAAAAAAAAAATAATAAAAAAAAAAAAAATTTCTGGCCAGATAATGGAGAAGTGACTCGTACCATTGTTGTTGCACCCGAAGTAGCAGAACCGGTTTTTGGTTTGACGTTAAAACTAAACACTTGATTCTGAGTTATAACCTTAATGAGTGATGGAGAATATCCCCCTCTTCGTGTTGCTGGTGTCTTTGGGGGGCGGACTCTTTTTTTATCTCAACTATTTTTTTTTATGATTTCTTTATGTGTGGGATGATAATATTACTATAAAAAAAAACATCCCACTCAAATTTTCGGACGAAATTACTATAAAATATATTTGAATCTCTAATAATATTGGAGGGAAAAAAATTGGTGTGTATGTATATTATTTCAGATAATTAATAATGTGATAATTCATTTAGTTTAACTGGTTAGAAGCTCTAATGGATATCCCAAGGTCATGTGAAGGTAAATACAGTCAGGGCCGTCCCTGTGTAATCGGAGCCTCACGGCCAAAAAAAAATTAGGGCTCTCGACCCTTGACAAAAATAATATATCAAATTTATTTTTTAGGTATACCATGTTGATGATCGTTATAAAAAAATGTAAAGTGAAACAAAAAATTAAAGGAAAATAAAAATGAAGCCTTAGCTTACCAATTAACAAGGTGGGGCCAAGATGCAAGAACTTGATAAATAGCAGCGATGCAGCCGATTGGAAATCGTGAATACGCAGTAGAATATTGAATCCTCCTTAATTATAGCTAGAAGAGAAGATGCAATGGAGAAATCAAGAGAGGACTTCCTAAACAGAAAAAAAAAAAAAAGAAAAAGACTTGGGGTCTTTTTCTTTTGTTTTGTGAGAAATTAAGCAGAGATGTTGCAAATAGGAGGAGGTTTCGAAATCCTTATGCCATGAGGAGCTGCTTTTATAGGCCAAACATATCAAATTGTTATTTATATTTATATCAATTGGTTTAGTGGAAAAAGCAGCGATTCCATAGCATTTAACACATTACGTGCATACATCGATTATTACTAATAATTAAAAAAATCATATCAATTAGTAAGTCATATATATATATATCATGATAAACGAAATAACAATGTGTTATGTTTATATGCGACTTTTATATATATATATATATATATATATATATATATATATATATATGTATGTGCATACAATATGATCGCATAGTTCACTAATAACGATATATGATTGTATATGCGACTTGTTAATAATAACTATATATGTTTATAGTTAATTATGATGTCATACTATGCAACTTTTCAAAGAGAGAGTGACAAATTTGAAGGTGATTCGTTATGATGTCATACTCTCTGTAACTTTGTTTTCTATTCAGGATGAGATTTGGTTATACCCGAAATATAAATTTGAAGGTACTGTCATCTTTTATTAAATAAGTGTTTTACCAAGTTAATATATCCCAAAAATATTAAAGAAAGAAAGGTAAATTATATAAGTAACACATATAATTAATGAAATACTTTGGAATTTTTTTTTTAAATCGCATAAACATATCTCTACCTATCTTTCTTCTATTCTAAAAGTGTGAGTGTGTTTCTCTCAAAAAGTGTTTCTCCCTAAAATTGTGTCTTCCCAACTTTAATAATTAAGTTTGACCGGTAATTCAATTGCAAACGAAAAATAAATAAATAACTCAAGGGGAACATGGAAAGAGAGAAATTATAATAAGAAGAAGGGTCGATGAGTGGTGAAATATTAAAATAGATTTGCAAGGAATATATTTACGGAGGGGTGATTTACTTATGAGTAATAATAATAATAATAATAATAATAATAATAATAAAAGAAAGGGAAAGGAAGTTCACGAGCAGACTACTTTGATGTTCAAAGGAAATAAACAAGCAATTTGACTACCATTGTTTAGTGATGATGATTGAGTCCCATATTTTATATAATAATAATTGAAAATTCTAATATAATGATAAATAACAACTCCTCCAAAAAAAAAAAAAAGTTAAAGGTTGTAAATGATTGTTTTTGATCTAAAATGAGAAAAAAGGACAAGGAAAAAAGATAGTGGTCGAGAAGGACAAAAACGCGCATGTTACTATATGTTGCTACAACCAAATGTAGTAACACATGTAGTAACGAGGCGCGTTTTGTCCTTCTCAACCATTATTATTTTTTTTTCGTCCTTTTTTTCTCATTTTATATCTTTTTTTTGTTTCCGGCTTCTCCGCCCGCCCCCAAAAAAAAAAAAAAGATAAATACCAACTTGTTACATATAGACTTGAACCCCGTTATTATTGCTTGTTAATCACCGGCATATGTTTAGAAGTGGACATGTTCACGGTATAATGTTTTACCGTAGAGAGTGACAATGACGGATTTCACCATGCTGTGAAAAAACAGAGAAGGTAAAACTTGAAAGAAACTGGAAATTTTATTAATGCTTTCTTGCTTGATGCGTTTGTTGTGCTTTGATTACATATATATACTATTCTGATCATCTTAACTAGATAAACATGACTTTAACTTTTGAAATAAACATATAGAACAGATATATAATCACTTGAAAGAGACCACATAGCTCTAGGACTCTCAATTATTCTACACATTCAGCCCGATTCTTGTATGTAATTGCATCTGATTATGATAATTCTTGCTTTATCTCTTTGAGCGTACATGTATCTGACTTGAATTCAGTCTTCTTGCAGGTCTATCTTCAACAGTTTGAATGTACACAAACTGTTTGACAAAATGCCTCATCCGGTAGGTCTTGTATATATCTTGTTTAAAACTCTTTGAATGTTTATCCCTTTATTTGGATTCCTGAACCTTAGATAACCTTAGATAGTTTTTGTTGATCTTTTCTTGTTACACGATTTTTGTCCAATCATGGGCCTTATTGGACTTTTTGATAACTTGGGCCTGCATCTGTATAGTTTAAACTTGATCTGGACATGATCGGGCTTGCACTTACCACCTGGACTTGCATTCAACCTTTTTTTTCGATTTTATGCTTTAATACCCTCCCTCAAACTAGGCTAGGACTGGGGATCAAGCCTAGTTTGGGTCTGAACTGCATGAACAACTGCTTAGGTAATGATTTGGTAAATGTGTTTGCAACTTGTGTCGGGGCTGGAATGTGTTTAGTAACTAAAAGTTTTGAGCTACATGTTCCCTGACATAGTGATAGCCTATTCCTATATGTTTACTCCTAGCATGAAATACTGGATTGATAGTCATGTAGAGTGCACTGAGGTTATCACAGTAAAAGACTGGAGTAGTATGTATAGGAATCTGGAGTTCCTTAAGAATGTAGGTGAGCCATTGCTCCGTACTCTGCTTCTGTGCTTGATCTTGAGACTGTAGGCTATTTCTTAGCACACCATGAAATGAGATTTGGGCCAATGAATGTACAGTATCCAGTGATTGACCTTCTAGTGATATGGCATCATGCCCAATCAGCATCTGAAAATGCATAAAGTATGTGATCTTGAGATGCTTGGAGAGTAATGCCTAGGGTAATTGTACCCTTAACATATCTGAGGAGTCTGTGTGCCTTCTGGAGACGAGCTTGTGTAGGAGCCTGCATGAATTGGGATATGTGATTGACAGCAAAGGATATATCAGGCCTTGTAAATGTAAGATACCGTAGTGATCCAATCAAACTTTATGTATTGAGTGACATCTGACAATAGTGGTGAATCTTCAGGATCTTTGAGTTTGGTATCCATAGGGATTTTCATAGGCTTGCAATCAGTCATCCCAACTTTGTCTAAAATGGTGAATGCATAGTGATCCTGATTTAGATGAAGGCCAGTGGTGTGTTGTTGGATCTGGACACCTAAAAAGTGATGAATGACATCAAGATCCTTCATTGAAAAAGCTTGACTAAGCAGCTGAATGGTCTATTGAAGTAGTTGTGAATTGGAACCTGTGAGCAAAATATCATCCACATAGAGAAGGAGCACTAAAGTGCCTTTGTTAGTATGATAGTAGAATAGTGAAGGATCTGATAAGCTGCAAATGAAACCATATTTTAGGATAAAGGTACTGAATTTATCAAACCAGGCCCTGGGGACCTGTTTTAAGCCATACAGTGCCCTATCCAACTTACAAACATGAGTACGAAATTGGGAGTCTTCCATACCTGGGGGCTGATCCATGTAAATGTCCTCAGTGATGTGCCCATGTAGAAATGCATTCTTAACATCTAACTGTCTGATAGGCCATCTATAGGACAGAGCAATACCAAGAACCATTCTAATGGTTCTACGTCTGACAACCGGTGAGAAGGTTTCTAGATAATCTAGACCATCAATTTGAATATATTCCTTGGCAACTAATCTTGCCTTAAGTCTATCTAAGGTGCCATCAGGCTTGAGTTTAGCTTTAAACACCCATTTACTGCTTATAACATGCATGTTTGGCTGTCTAAGAACTAGATGCCAGGTCTGATTTTTGCTTAGGGCATCTAGCTCTTCCATCATTGCTGCTTTCCAGCCTTTATGATTGAGGGCAGATTTTACAGTTTTGGGATATTTGGGGATAGTGGTGTAAGAAACGGTTAGGGCATACTTAGGGTTGACTTTAAAGATGCCATGTTGAGCTCTACTGGCCATAGGATGTTGGGGAGCTGGGACTGCATTAGATGGTTCTGGTCTGGAAGTGGCAGAGGGTTCAGTGTCTTATGGTGAGGTGGTATCTTCCTGTTGATTATGGAAGGATTTTAGAGTGGATGGGATGTCTGGTTTAGCATTTGGAAGGGAAATATTGCTGGAAGTGGATGAGGGTGGATGTGTGGAGAGTAGTAATAGTGTCTGTTTGTGGAGGGTCAGGAAGGACATGAGTAGAATCAACTTCTGTCTTTGCTTTCATGAGAAACAACCAAGTAAATCTACTAAAATCATCAGCAATGGAAAGAAAGTAATATTCACCATTCACAGTAGGTACCTTATTAGGGCCCCAAAAATCCACATGAATGAGATCAAAATATAAAACAGAATTAGAAACACTGATAGGAAACTTAGGTTTCATTTGTTTAAAGGACATACAGTACATGAATGTGTAGGAGATGTGATAGCATTGTCTAGATTTCTAAAAGCTTTCATCCTATCTAAGGAAGGATGTCCTAATCTAGCATGCCACAGTAAGGAATCCAGATTGTTACAGGACTGACAAACATGATTAGCAGCAAAAGATGAATGTTGTGGATCAGAAGACATGATGTAGAGTCCATTTTGCAAATCAGCTATAACAATCTTCCTCAAAGTTTGGTGGTCCTGCAACACACAACCATTAGGACTAAAAGAAACATGTATTATGCATTGATCTTTACTTTGCCAATGTGTGTAACTTGGACTTTAGGAAGCTTAACATTAAGATTAACCACAGGACAAAGATCAAACATGTTAGAAATAGAAAATGTAATATGATCTGTGGCTCCTGAATCGAGTATCCAATGATTCAGGCTACCAGAAATACCTTGACCCTGATTAGAAGCTGTCATTACCACAACATTGCACTGATTAGAAGATGGTTGAAGACCTTGAATAAGGGATCGCAGATGGTCATATTGAGATTGAGTGATGGGTGCTGAATCACTTGAAGATTTGTTAATACTTGCCTCTGAATTGTCTTCATAGTTCCCAAGATTGACATTATTTGCCATAGGACCTGCACCTCTGCCATATCCTTTCAAATTTGGTGGAAAACCAATTTTTTGTAACATTTCTCCACAGTATGACCTTATTTGCCATAGAAAGTGCATTGAGGTCTCTTTCCATGTGTTTGTCCTCTGCCATTACCCCTACTTTGACCTCTTCCTTGATTATAACTCTGATTTTGACCATAACCCTGATTCTGATATCTTACCTGTGTTACATCATTGGAATAACCCTTGCTCTGAGTATCTTGATCAGAATGAGAAGCAAGAATTACAGAGTCAGTACTAGAACTTGTGTTTCCAGTTGTTGTTCATGGTTTAAGGCCATGACAAAGGCTGTCTTTACATCAGGAAGTGGTAAGGTCATCAAGACTTGTGACTTCACATTATTGAAATTTCCATTAAGGCCTTTTAGAAACCTGGTAGTGTATGCATTTGCATAATACTCCCTAATGATAGGCAAGGTTGCACAGGTACAAGGAGGAATTGGCTTCAATAGCAGATATTGATCCCATAATGCTTTCAGTTTGGTGAAGTAATATGTCACAGATAAATTCCCTTGCTTCACTTTCTCTCTTTCTTCTTCAATATTTGACAGATTATAGGCAGTTCTTCTACTAAACATGTCCTGTAGATCAAGCCAAATTTCTCGTGCAGTGTCATAGAACATCACACTTTCTGCAATGGTAGGAACCATGGAATTAATCAACCAAGAAACGACTAAATCATTGGTTTGCAACCAATCTTGATATGCTCTATTATTGATTTCTGGCATTGGGGAAGAACCATCAACAAATGCCAATTTACCCCGAGAAGAAAGTGCCTTAGAAATAGCCCTTTTCCAATGTAGAAAATTATCAGCACCTTTTAATAAAGGTTGTACGAGAATAAGACTCGGATTATCGTTATGACTGTGCGAACTCGCAGCTGGTTGTACCACCGGTTCAGCCATTGATGACTAGAGATCAGAAACTGAATGAAATTGATGAATCAAGAATCAAGAATGAAACGAAACAGAACTCAGAGTGCAACTGCGGAATTAAGCTCTGATACCATGTTAAAATTCAATCAAGAGGAATAGAAAACGAAGAAATCATCAAGAACAATGACTGTAAAATCTTCTTGAGGAAGAAGATGAAGAAATTAAACATAAAAAGGCGGGAAATCGTATCTTTGATGATTTACATAAATTAATCATGGGAAAATGTAACTGAAACTTCTAGCGTCTATTATGCACATCCAATTGCTATTTATAGAGCAAGGATGAGCTGAATTGATAGTTACAACTTGAACTAACTAACTATAACTAATTCTATCACAAGTGCTCGATAAAATGCCTCAAAGACCAAAACAACCACTCCATCATCCTTTAATCTTAACACCCTCTTCCAGCACAGCAAATGATTTTGAGTTGAAACCGCGTGTTACGTGTAGGCTAACTCAACACAAATAAGTGGACACCCAACACCTATATATACTCCGTAAAACACGCAACTACACAGTACTACCTCCGTCCCATTAAAAGTGTCCACTTTTTGTGGTGCACACAGATTAAAAACAATTAATGTGTTGTATTTTAGGTAGTGATGAACATATATGCCCCTATCACATAATAAATGCTCTTTTGGAATATGAAATGAATATGTAAACATTAAATGTTATGATAGAGGTATGTTTGGAAAAAAAGTGCATTAAATTATGTATTGGTTTTCTAAATGGACACTTTTTATGGGACAATTCATTTTGAAAAAAGTGAACACTTTTTATGGGGCAGAGATAATAATAATTAATGAAAATAGTACGGACAGTGATGGAAATGATTGGTTCATAAAAATTATTCCTTCCGTTCCTAATTATATGTCGTGTTTGAGAAAAACACACATATTAAGAAAATGAGTATTCCAAAAAAATATATTGGAAAGTGTGGTGGTGTAATGAATATGAAAAATTGATTGGTTGAATGAGCTTGAAAAACGGAAAGAGTATTAAAATATGTATTGAAAATGTAAATACGACGCATAAAAAGAAAATTTTGATTTTGACAAGTGCGACATATAATTAGGAACGGATGGAGTAATACACAAATAGTCTAAAAAATATATACTCCCTCCGTCCCATTTTATTTGTCATGTTTGACTTTTCAAAGAGATTTTGACTAGCGTATTTAATGTTTTGAATCTCATTAAATGATTTAATATTTTTACATTTATGTCATTTAAGTAATACTTTATCATATGTAAAAATATTAGATCTTTTAATGAGATTCAAAATATTAAATACGATAGTCAAAATCTCTTTGAAAATTCAAACATGACAAATAAAATGGGACGGAAAGGAGTATATGAGATAGTAGATTATTGGATTGACACCTCAATTGGTTAGTAGTTACCATGTACGTACGGCTCATTTAATTCAATACAATAACAATATATATTAACTAGCATTAAACCCATGCTATGCACGGACAAATCTTTTACCTCTTTTTTTCTATCAAAATCCCACAAATCTTTTACTGCATGGGAGGTCTTAAGTTCAAATTTTTTGTGGTGAAGATTTCATGCTTATTTTCCTTTTTGAAATTAGTTTACACCTAAACTACTTGGAAAAGTGAAAAATTGGAATGCCTTTTTCATTAGGAGTGCACATTTAGTTTAGCTAATGTAGAAAGATATGTCATGAGAGTAAAAGTAAAAGGAACAACAAATGCACTTTTGAATGAACTCGTTAATTGTATGAGTTAAACCATCATCAAACCAACATATTGCTATCAGTATACAATCTAACAAAAAAAAATCATATTTCGAAATAAGAGGGAGAAAATTATTCAAAAACTTTCGGAAGAAAAGCTAAGGACAAAATGCTTTTAAGCATTTACACTCTTAAATGATCTCTATATCAAAGCAAAAAACCGGTATGTACAATGTCAACCTTTTCTCCTTACTCTTCTTTTGTTCAACATTCTTTCACCATTTCATCAACCAAGTTTTCATTAATATTTTGACATACAATGTTCTTCCAAACATGCAATTGAAAATAGTACATCTATGGTAGCACACCAGAAAGCTTCACAAAATGCAACCTCCACTAATATCACAGCATCATCCGAGGATTCACCTCATATGGCAAACCAATTCACATGAATATCATGATGCAAAATTTACTTTTTAAACGTCTCCGGAAAGACATAACAACTCAAATGAGGATTGGGATGCATAATGTGATTTCTTACCGTTAAGGGTGAATTTACGTGTTTTATAACGCTATATTTTATAATGTTTTCCCCCATATTCGTATGAATTGCATGGAAATCACGTGTTTAGATGGAATTATTGAGCAAATGACATTTTTAATGAGTTAATCGCAAAGTTGGTGAATTTATATGTTTTAATTATGATTTTATGTTTATTGGAGTTATGTTATGCTTTGCGGTGTTTTTGATGTCATGTAGGTACAATTATGTGGCTCAATTGATGATCAAATGTTGATAATGGTGAATTGGATAGAGAAGAAAAGAAGATAAAGATGGAAATATCAAGATTTCGACGGTGGATGGCGTCCGGATAGGGTGGACGAGCGTCCGGATCGAACGGGCGTCGAAAAAGTAAACGAGCGTCCGGGGAAGAAAAGTTGAACGAGAGAGTTTGGACGGCATCCGGACGAGCGTCTTGCTAGCGTCTAAGGCATATTGAACGGGCGTCCAGGCAGAGCGGACGGGCGTCCAGCGCCGACTGAACGAGCAACTGACCTAGTTTTGACCTAGCCGCCTTTAACATCTATTTAAGCAGCAGCGCCCCAAACCCTAGGATATACATTTTTTGACAGCCGAATTTCACAGCAGCAGCTTTGTTCTTTCTTTTTCGTTTTTTTTATGCAATCAAAACACCTTTTTGATTTGAAGATTATCATGAGTAGCTAAACTCTTGGGTTGGACGAACGGGTGAAGCAATTCAAGAAGTGTTTTGGGTTTTTCTTATTTTTCTGCGTTTGCAATCAACAAAAGGTTAGATTTCTATTGCGTTTATTTTGTGCTTGATATCGATAGATAAAGCTCTGTGATATTCGTTTGACGATAGTTGAATGGACTCTAGATCACCGCAATAGTATTCAGTTTAATGAATTTGTCTAAAAACGAAAGTTATCAAATTGTTAACCTAGATAATAGATTCGAAAGAATTTATGCCTATCGTGCTTGAAGAATCAATCTTTGATAAAAGTTGATAAACAAATTATCTAAGAAATTAGTAATTTGCATTGGGTATAGGTTAATCTTGGCCTTTAGTTGATTTGCATGCGTAGGAAATTAGAAGCCTTTATTGCTTTCTTGAATTGTGAATCCTTGTTCGTCTGCCTTTCTCCCCATTATTTGATAAACCTTAAAATTGTTAATTCGTGACACTTTTAGCTTAAACTTAAAAACACATTCAACCTCACGTTCCTCGTGGGATCGACCCGGAATAACCGCTTTACCGCAAGCTTTGCACTTGGAGCGACTAACCGGATTTTTATTTCTTGTCTTTTTGTTTCATTTACAAAATCCACAACACTTACCCGTCCTACTGTAATGAATTCAATCGAGCTACATTGTTCGAAAAGAAATTCCAAAATAATAATAAATAAATAAAAGAAGGCAAATCACAGTTGTGCTCGTAAATACTAATAAAAAAACATTATTGATGGGTATAAATAAGCCAATTAAAGTTTGAAAATCAACTTAATTCATACACGCAGATACACCGAGATGAAAAAAAATATAAACACACATAAGATTGTTATCATTGCACTTACACGACTGCTTCCACCATTCTCGTCTACCTCCCCTATTTGATTCTATAAATGGCCTATATTTCGATCCAAAGCACCTTATGGGATTAATAATGCAGGGTTGAAAATGGTGCTTCCAATGAATTAGACGTTGCCCCCGTATGAGCACTGCTTCAACACACCGGATTATTCTCATATATCACCATGGTAACAAAGCCATCAAGAGCGTACTAAAGGAGATAAGCTATTGGTGGAATATGAAAATGAAAATGAAACACCAAGTATATGCTGTTGTGGGCGATTTCGATGTAGAAGAATTTTGTTTACTATTTACAAATTTAAAAAAAAAAAAGAATTCCGGACATTATAGTTATTGCTACTCCCCCGTTCCTAATTATATGTCGCAGTTGCCAAAATAAAAATTTCCTTTATATATGTCGTACTTATATTTTCAATACATATTTTAATACTCTTTCCGTTTTTCAATATTACTTTTCAACTTTCTAGACTTATTCAACCTATCAATTTTTCATATTCATTACACCACTACACTTTTGAAGATTTTTTTGGAGTACTCATTTTTTTAATCTGTGTGTTTTTCTCAACCGCGACATATAATTAGGAACGGAGGGAGTATGATACAAACAAAACATTTTTCCTACGGAACGAACAACACCCTTAAAGTGCATAAAATATAAATAAAAAACAAAACTTTACTCACCGAAAGTTTGAAGGAAACATTGTTTTTGCAGTATTATCACATATCGATGGTTACCTTGCCGATTCCATGACACAATTGAGCAAATAGATACAACTGATTGATTCAATAGAATTTCCTGCACAAATAAATTGCAAATGAACATCAACTGAAAAAATAGAAATCGAAGACACTAAAACCTATGTGAATAAAATCAATTTTCGAATAGGTTTGATTGAAGAATGAGAGAATAAGATGAAGGGTAAAACAAAAGTGCCGAAATATGTGACATTTGGAAACTTATGTTGGGATATACATAAAGTTGTTAGAGATGAAGCGCAGATTTGTAGAGGTTGTTTAGATTTTGTACAATGTCTTCTGTTAGTGAAATTTAAGAGTCAATGTGGATAAAATTTGTTTAAGATGAAGAGAATTAATATGGCGACAACTATGGAGGTTGTTTAAATTTTGTGCCGAGGATTTGCATTATTTGAACGCGTGTTGCTATTTTGGATAAGAGTCGGATTGAAAACGGGTTTGGGAGTTAAATTACGGGTAATTGGGTTAAATGTTGTTTTCAAATATATATAGATTACAAGGGAAGCTAATTAACATCGAAGGTGAGCTTAAAGCACACAAATAGTGACTTGAGACTTTTCTCTTGAATAGCCAAAGATGCTTTTTAAACATGCAAGCAACATTAATAAATATAAATAAATGAAAACATGTTTTAAATGCAAGCTGTAATGTGAATAGCAAATTTTATGATACAAGTATTGATGGTATAAAAAAGTATATTATATTATTTTATTTCTATTATCTTTCAAGTAATAAAAATTAGTATAATCATTTTAAAGTAAAAAATGATGTATATATATACACACATGTAGATACCTAACTTGCAAGCCCTTATGGTGACCCGACGATGTAGTGCAAGTATATTAAGTATCAAAACGACGTACAAACAACATTATTTTGTCTTCAAGTTCTACCAAATATGTGTGGGTTATACCGTAAGGGGTGGTCTTGAGACCACCCCAATTCTTTCGGTTAATTAACATTTAATAAAAACAACAACAACAAACATAGTCATGTACGTCGTAGAGGCCAAGAGGGGATCGATGCTCCTCTACATTGCCCAACTAAAAAAGGTAAACTTGAAATAATATGTCCGAAAATATGATTATTCGTGTGATATATTTTAAAATATAATATTTAAAAAATATGTCTGAAAAAACATTTCGTCGTGATTCCTTAACTATTCCACAGTGAATTTGTAGCAAGTATGCAATATTTTTCTAATATTATTACTTTAAAACATATCATATTTTTCAAATATTATTACTTTATATATATATATATATATATATATATATATATATATATATATATATATATATATATTATATATATATATATATATATATATATTCACCTTTGGAGCCGGTATTGGGATGGGCGTCATTCATTGTTCTTTTTTTTTTTTTGTTGCTGACGAATTCTAGTTAAGGTTAATGGAGAATGTTAGGTCACCATTCGAAAGTAATCCCATTTCTATATAAATTTTGTATTGTATCATCTGGCGAATCCAGATTTTTTTTTCAGAGGCCCATAATTTTCTTTTGAATATAATATTTTTATTCTATAGTGGTCCATATATATTTTTTATAAGGAATATGTAGAGACTTTGCTTTTTTTTATAAGGAATATGTAGAGACTTTGCCTATTATAGACTATACGTAGCTCCGTCTCTGGAATCAACATTGTGAAAGAAGAGAAATAAATTATGAAGAACACACAAAATTTTACGTAATTACATCCAACTAACCGAAAGCTAAGCTACAACTGCTAACAAAACAGAAAGAATATCACTATATGAATAATGCAAAAAAAAAAAAGAAAAAAGAAAAAAGAAAAGAACTAGTTTGAAGAAGCGTAAACGATAAGAGTTTATCTAACATTACAATGAATCAAAGCAATACGAAGATTAACTAACGATGTGAAATTGACTATCACACACTCCTTCAATTTTTTTTTCACACATCATATAACTGTTCGTCCTGACAATGCAGATATATTAATTAACTAAAAATTCCTTACAAATCATAATAATCACAATATTGAGTGCAAACCCATTGGGGCACTTCTAGAGACAGACCCAATTTAGTAAGGGGGTGCATTGCCTCACTTAACTTTTTGTGCGAAGTTATTAAAATACCCCTATAATAATATTAAAGATCGTGTAAGTATATTATTTCAGACAAATTCTAGTGTAATTGCTTATTTAGTTCAACTGGTTAGAAAAATTACTACAATACTTTTGGTCATTAGTTCAAAACCTGGCTGCTGTATTTTTTTAACATTTTTTTTTTGAATTTGGTCCCTATTGAAAAGAAATTCATGGGTTTGTCACTGTTCACTCCGATGCACCAAACATTAGAGTGAGGTATACTTCAATTAGTAAAAGAAATACCACCTCCGTCCCATAATATAAGTCATCCTATATTTTATAGATTTGTCCCACAATATAAGTCATTTTAAATTATCAATGCAACATTTATTAATTGTTATCTATCTTATCCCTAATTTATTATCAATTCAACAACTTTTCATTACTTAACAACTATGACATTAATGATAGTCAGTGGGTATTTTAGACATTAATCTTCAAATTTACGACATTCAACTGATTTCTTAATAAGTGTGAAAAAAATCTAAGACGACTTATATTATGAGACGGAGTTAGGAGTAGGAGTACTTGTCTTTTTAACCTTTTCAATATGTGAACGTATGATGGCAATTGGAAATGTTATAAATATAACTATTTCAGTTTAAGTTATAAATATAACTAAACGTTGGCTTTAACCCTTCCCTTACATGAAGGGGTCAAGATTTTTTTTTTATATATCAGAGGTGGAGATCGGAGGAAAAAGTTCGGTCATTTTTAGGTCCATTTTTGTGAACTTAAAGGTGTATAGTATCAATTAATGTTTTCTTTTAAATTTTATTTTTTATTTTCAATCTCCCTTTTCAGTTTTTTAAATTCGATTATTTGGTTTCGGTGTACAAGTAAGACGAAATCCAAGATCAAAATGTAAATTATGCAATTGCTCTAGGAAACAAAATAGATGATGCAATTTCTATGAGAAGCCAAATCAAGGAGTGGGCAAAGGTTTGTAAGTTATCATAATTTCCACTTATTCTATTGGTCCCAATTGTGAAGCCCATATCATCAAGGACTGATTCGGTTGTGTATTGTTTTGTTCCATACATCGCCATAGGCCCAAGCCCTTAAAGCCCAAAGACAAGGCTTGAACTTAGAAAATACAACAGGGGCAAATTTGTGAATGTCTAACAACCTTAGTCCATGGTCTGCATAGTCCAATTGTATATAGCTTATAACTGATGATGTATGTAATATCAAATAATTGATGTCTAGTATTAATGTGTGTTTGAGGCATTATTTTTTCTAGAAACCATCACTAGTTGTTACCCTCTACGAATTGGACATGTTGGCATCTATGGCATAACTCGATGCTAAAAGAACAAGTCGGTGTTCTATTGTTAGTTTTGCCTTTGAGTTGGAGTTGACGGTTTAATATCGGGTCAACTTTTCTTAGTAATATCTTTTTTTTTTTGTAACAAATTCTTAGTAATAAAGTTATGTGCATACAATCATTTGCACACTCTAAGACATAATTTCGATATAATCACCCACGAAACTGAACGGGATAGTTGAGACTTTTGGGTTGGGCTGAACTTTTCAATTTATTTTTCTTTCACAAATTGGGTATCTTGATGAAGAGTATACTACACGGCTAGTTTTGTGATTTTTTGCATAAAAAATGAAACATTCACTATGAAAGGGAGTTTTTCTTTTTACACTTTTGCTCCTCCCATTTCTCACTTTTTGCATGAGGAAGGAGTGTGTATTTCTCTTTTATTCTTACTTTCACCTTTTCCTTTGGTCTTTTGCAGTATACATCTTTATATAAATACTCTTTATGTAACATTTATTTAAAACCTTTATGGAATCCAAGAAAAATAAAGATTAGCTTTGGTGAAATCAAGTCCCTTGAAACACTAGTGCCAAAGTCAAAGCTTTAATTTTGACCTTTTTTTGCTAATAGAAAAAATGAAACATAGAAATAGAAAAAGAAAAAGAAAAAAGAAAAGCTAAAGGGTGACTTGGTGAGGAACAAGAAGGGCGTGCCCCGATTGCAGTATTCAGAGAGAAAAAGACTAGAGGGGAATAAATAACATTACTCAACCAAAAAAATAAATTAGAGGTTTTAGGGTATTCCCAGAAGAGGCCCTATATTTTATCTATAAAATAATATAAAATAATACAACATTTTAATTCAAAAACTTCTACAACAACATCCTTATCTTTATCCCTATAACATTTTAAATAATATTAAATAATACATATTTCTACCTCACAACCCTATTCATAGACATTAAATATTTATTATTTCACTCCAAAGAAGATCATATCCTTATCCTATCATTTTAACAATTAAATATGTTTAGGCGGTGAATAGTGCATCCCCACAAAGTAGGGATCGACTGTTCATATCCTAAAAATAAATAGGGATAAGCGATTTCTACTGTAAGAAATTTATTTGAGGCAAAACTTTATTTTTAATCTTCATTTTAAAAATATGACACCGTATAGGGTTTCTGTTGGGAGTGTCCTTAGAAAGTACAAACAAAGACTTATCTTCCTCATCTTTTCCAAGTTTTGTTATTGGTCCTTTTCACCTTTGTGCTTTTTGGAGTTTTCTTGTGTACCACCTGCCTCTATCCAAATATTCTATTCTTTATAGACATTGACCCTCTTTGAAATGTTAAGGTTGGTCCCCAAAATCATAGTAAAACCGTGGTTAGCTCAAGTGTAAATGTTCGAATCTCGTGTGAAATAACCCATTTAATCAAAATAGTTTAAATTCTCCATGAGTAAAGTGAATCACTGATCTACGTTGACACAGGTAAAAAATCGGGCATCCTAAACATGTTACTCGTTATAGCTCACAACTAAATAAAAAAGATCACGGCAGCTAATAGGACACAATAGATAGTTCATAATAAACGTACACTTTATCTTAAAGAAAAAAAACAATTCGAATTGGTTGTCGTGAACTCGGTCAAGCCTAGACTCATTTCATTTTAGAAAGTAAAATACTTTGTATGGTGAGTGTATTTTAAAGATTAAACGATCAAAATTATACAATTTAAATACAGAATAAAATTGTATGATGTATATTGCTTCATACGATATTGTGGTGACACCACACAATTATTTCTCATTTCAAAATCCTTGACCCTGAAGTTTGACAGACTGAAAAACTGCACCCTTATAATAACATCTAGTGCCTAGTCTGTATTCAAAGCAGTGTATGGCATCTGTGACATCATTTTCTCCTCTCCTCTTTTTTAATTTCAAATTTCAATAAAGGTAATAATACATTGAAGAACTTACATTTTTTCTTTTTCTTTATGTGTTGCCAACTTACATTCTGAGTCATTGTTGTTCCGAATGCTATATTTGATTATTTATCAACTTTTTATTTTTAAACGAAACATTTTGTATTAATTAAAAAAATAAGATTTGTATTAATTAAAAAATAAGATTCGTACATACCGTATCATGACCCTCCACTTATATCAAAAGACGTTAACGAAACGTGGTCATGTCTCCTTAAAACCTATGGCTGTCAAACTCAGTGTGAGAAAATTCATACCATAGGAAAGAGTGCAGCACGAGCACCCAGCACCCTATGTTTCTAAAAGAATTAAGTTTCCCCAAAAAATGAAAAATACAATAGAATGCTAGGAGGAAGATCTCTATAGCAGCAACATGAGAGTCTCAGCAATCGGTTTCTTGAAAATCATACAAATCAGCTGCTTGAAAGCTTCGCAGTGAGTAACGTGAGTAATAGCTATCATACAGCTAGCAATCTCCCCAGTTTGTATCCAGTCCACATGCACTAAGAGTTAGTAAATAACACCAACAAGAGTATGAAAATAAAGGAATGGTAAAATGGATCTTAACACCTGAATTGCACCCTTCATAGTGGGGATGAAGGGTGCTTCCGGTTTTCTTCGCCAAGAAAACCATAGTCCAATAAGCTGCAGATGATGTTGAGCAAAACTTATAGTAGCATGTTGATGAGGCTTTGAAAAAATGCCATGTGCAGCAATTTGGTGGTACCCAACTTCAAGGATATGTGAATTTGCATACCAACCTCGTATGGGGTGACTCATAAAAATCAAAGACTCATTCAAGAAATAATCGTAAGCATAACCATCAAAAGAGTAGAAATGAAAAGTAGGCAAAAAGGAGCGTAACACATGTATTGCACCCATCAAATAATTGAATGGTGCTTCCAGTTTTCCTCGTCAAGATTTATACCACATTCCGAGAAGCAAAAGATGAAGGTGGGCTGGCCAAGTCCTCACATTAAAGTTTACACGATTGCATGTAAAGAAAATATCCGCAGAGCAATGAAAGATTATTTATCAACTATTATGATACTTAGAAGTTTAAAATGACAGGTATGAATTTTTAAATCATTTAAATCCATTAAACATCATCTGCAACATAATCTCACAATTATGTATTGCATATATTGCACATTGTACAATTTCAATGATCAAAATATACTTTTTAGAGATAGTGATATATTTCACCATGAAAACAAATTCGTTCGTTTCAAAGAAAATTGAGTTTATATTTATGTTTGTAAGGTAGTTAATAGTTAAATAAAATTTAAATGGTCTTTACCAACAAGAGAAAATAAAAGCCTCACATGAAAATCTAGATTAAGAGGCAAAAGAGCTTAATATCTTGAGTGCAACAATGACAAATCCCCATACTCAACATTTTCGGATGTGATAGCATGATGAAAACATAAATCCAACAACATATAAAATAAAATGTATCATCCTCAAACCATCATTGAGAGAAGTTCAAATTTTAATATAATAGATGCGATAATAACAAATCTCAAATATTTAAACTAGATTCGACTTTCTAAGAGCAATCCTTAATGGAAAAAAAATTGATCTCCTCTACAATTACAATTTTTGACACAATGTATTTTACTACTGGTTTGACTTTTTAACAAATGGTAAAAAAGAGTGAATATTGAAAATGTACGGTAATGGTTAAAATTATCCTCTCACTATTTATCCTCTCAATGTTTGACACATAGGTTTCTTTTTTTCCTAATTAAAAATGGTTGGTTTGAATTCTCCTTTTTGCAGAGAATATGTTCTCTTCTCTTCTCTAAATTTAGATAATGACATAGATAATGTCTACAAAAATTATTCTATTTTATCACCATTATTTCATCTCTTATTTTATCTCATATTCTATTTTGACATTTTGAGAATAGAATATGGCTATAGAGCCATCAGTATGGTTGCTCTAAGAAGTTATTTTTATAGACTACAAAAGAATTTTATAGACTACAAAAAGGTTCTAAAGTGTAATATTATAGTAACTCAATGGTTAAAGAAACATAGACATTACAATTGATATTTTCCTTTTAAGTTAAATTGTTAAGTTTAATTCCATAAATGAATAACTCTTTTGTCAAAAAGAGACATACGTACAACGATTGCAAACTAAACATATAAATATCTCTTTTATATTCTTTAGAGACCTTAAAAGATGAAAATTATTCTCTAGTGACTTTATTTGTGGAGTAAAACATGTAAATAAATCTGAATCACGAAGTTTTAATCTGAATTCAAACTGTGTGGTTCAGATTTATCCACACAATACAACTCATCAAATAGAGTAACAACACAAAAATCATATCTAAAACATGTCATTAAAAAGAAGTTCTTGTATGGTGAAAGAATATAACCCGAAGTGATCCGTAGATTGTTTCGATCAACCTATAAATCACTTGGATGCGTATAAAGATGGCACATTCGTTCGTTAAAGACCTTTAATAAGCTATGTTTCAACCTTTAAAAAAAAACAATTTTTTCAGTCTTTTTTTTCTTTTTTAACTATTGTCTCACATGCTTGTCCTTTACCTCTCCTCTCTCTTTTCCCTCTGCTCATCTGACTGCTGACGTTGCATATAATGCAGCCTTATACTATTTTATTCAACAAAAAATAATAATAAAAACACCTATCAGACAAATCTTTTTGATTTTTTCTACTAGTACAGTACTTAATCTTCCTGAAAAAGCTTACACTTCTTCTCTGTTTTTTCCTTTAACGAAAAACCTTCCCCTTCTGAATCAAAATTTAAAGCAGCCAATGCGTACATTAAACACATATCCTCAACACCACTTTAATAATAACCCTCTCCTCACTCCTCCTGCATTTCCCAACTACTTTCATTTCATTTCAACTGAATTTAAAATTTTCACATGGAGAATTTTGGCTCCCTCAAGTTTTTGCAGGACGCCGGAACTATCGACGTCCGGGATAGGGCACCGGAGTGTCATGACGGAGATAATGAAGATGATGATGATGATTCTTACTTTGAGCTGGTGCTCAATGCACCGGAGAATGACATCGAAGAAAAGAAAGTTGAAAGGAAAACCGACGACGAAAAGGCGGAGAAGCTGGATTCGGATTTCAAAGTGAATGGCGTAACTGGATCTAACTATAAGGCACAATCTCCGATTGCGTTGCTGAAATCAGCTCCGAAGTTCCGAGTTCTGTTCCTCGGATTCAGAAAAACTAAGGCGGAGAAGAAAGCAATACCGGCGGCGGCGCTGAAGCATCAGCTTCATAAATCGCCGGAGAGTGTACAGAGCAAACGGTTTGCAGTTGAATGTGACGTCGTTGAAGAGGTTCGGATTGCGTCTCTGTTCGCCAGAGACAACAGTTTGAGAAGCAAATTACATTCCGAACGTGCTTCCGATTCTCCTTATGCTGCGTCAACGAAATCACCAAAAGATTTTCCTAAGTATTTGAAACTGATTAAACCGTTCTATGTCCGAGCATCGAAGAGGTACTCCGAGAGCTCACGGCTTTCATCGGATCGTTCTTCCACCGATTCGCCGTGGTCTTCCCCTGCTACGGTGGCGTCAAGTTCTCCGATGAAGTTACCGGAGAAACGCGGTGATAGAGGTTCAGGTTTTAGAGCTCTAAGTAAGCACCTAGGGAAGAGTCGGTCGGCGTCATCTACTGTACGAATGACTCCATCTCCAGCAGCTAACCGGAGAGATGATTCATTGATGCTACAAAACGATGGAATTCAAAGTGCAATTCTACACTGCAAGAGATCATTGTACAACACATCCTCTCAAGGTAAATCGATCGTGTATTCGATTTCATAATTCCAATCAAAATTGATTTCTAAATTTCTACCAACACCATATTGCATTCAAATTCAATCGTTTACAGCCGTTGTTCATCTTAAAAAGTGCTAAAAGTTATATATAAAAAAAAACTCTTCCTTATTTGCAGAAATTTCCACGTTGTGGTGCTCCGCAACTGATCCGTCTACCGGAAAACGTGAAACTCCGGCGAGTAATGCGTCTGTAGCGTCCATGCGATGCACCAGCATCTGATTTTTGGATCTTCTGAGCTCCACTAATCTAGTTTTTGTTTTGAAAGAGATGGGAAAAAGCGGGAAATTGAAAAATGGTTTAAACTTTTCAAGGAAGCTGCCCTCATCCGGCGGCTTATATAGTCGACAGCGACAAATAGCTAAGCAACAAATAGGTAGGCATTAGAATTTTTGAGGAAGATATGACTTGAAACTATGAAACATTGATTTTTCACTTGGACTCGTCTTTGTAAAGTTTTTATTTCTTTGCAGTAAGGGCCAGGGGCAGGGGGTGGGGTTGATGTTTAGTGAATTAGTGATTCATATTTCTGTTAACTATGAATTCCATTTCTGGATTTTGAACTCTTGTTTTGAGGATTAGTGATTCATATTTTTTTTTATAAACCGGATCTTCATTTAAAAAAAAAAAAAAAAGGAAAAAGCATATATATGTACAACACACGTTCACTAGTTCAAGAACTTATTACTGTATACATAGTAAATTGCAATATGAAACGCCTATCTATGCCAAACTATTTTTAACTCTATAGCCCTGCGAACAGCTGAGTGCGTTGAGCGCCCGTTTGGTGCAACCATTGGTTTCGCCAATACAAAGCTCCCATCATGATCGAGATCTTCCACCCGTATTCATTCTGTTCTTCAATATCCAAGCTCTGTAATTCATATCAATGGCAGCTGACTTCGTTAACTACTTTCCCAGCTAAATAAACAGTAATGTAGCAATCTAAATCAATTGTCTTCCTCTTTCTAAACAAGAATCCAAAGAGCTTCACCTTTCCATTCAATTTAGCTCGACTGTGAAAAGTCAAGAAACCATAATCCAAATCACTTCCAAGTTGTTTGGAGTTGGTAGGTAAACTGTTGGACGAAATGTTCACAAGAACATTTATCTTCTTTGTGGTTCTCCACCCAACTTTTGATTCAGAAACAGAAGCCTCCCCAACTGGGATGGGAGTATCATTGTAATAGAAGGTCACGGTCGTATCCTGATACTTGAACCCACCAAAATTGGTGTTCTTGATTCCCAAATGTGCATTCATTTTCATATCAAACGATGGATTTGCTGCTGTCCCAATATTGAAGGTTTCAAAATTGGCGGATTCGAATCTGAATTTTGGGGTTCTGATTTTCATGACGGTGAGTGAAAACAGAGTAATAATCCCAGTTTGAAACACAATAAATGCAACGATATAGGCCAAATATTTGAGACGTTTCTTTTTGAGTTCTTCTTTGGATTCAACTGCAGGCTTTACAGGTGATGACTCTACATCTTGCTTGATATTGTACCAATTTTCATGCGATAAAGAATTTTGAGCAGCCATTGAAATTAATAAAAAGGATTGATTAAGCTGCTGAACAGATGATTTGATTATGGGTTTCATAAAGATATATTTATAGCATGGTGCTCAAAGATTGGGAAACCGTATTTTCTTTTGTTTACAACCGGCAACCGCGTTGAGACTTTTCTTTAGTTATTAGTTAAAAGACCAACTCCGAAGAAAACAATGGCCATGGACTAAAGAGAAGCTTCTAATGGATATGGTACTTTATTATTTTTACTAGTTCGAGTTCGAGTTCGAATATAACTATTGCAAACTCGAGAAAAAAAAATTTGAAGAAAGTTTTATGTTTGATCATGATTTTTTGAGTTTGTTATTATTTAGTGAATGAAAGTTGATTGAATTTTTTTATTTTTTTTGGATTGTATCTAATTTTGTGGCAATGATATGTATCGTGAAAGGAAAAAAAAAAGACTTTATTGTTAAAAAAGATAATATGAACATAAAAATATACAAAGAATATAATGAAATATTTTTTTTTTTTTTTTTTTCTCTTGGAATTTCGTTAATTGATGTAATATTATTAGGGTGTCGGAACCCAAGTATTAGATCCGATAATCCGAATTCAATCCTTGTTGTGCTGCAGTATAATGAAATATTTTTTTTGATAAAAACATTACTTTTTTTTCGGGGGTTGGGACTTGGTTTTGTTTAGACATCTCATTTGATATTTTTTCACCCTTATTTTCGATGTCATTTTTGTAAAAATACATAAACAGTGGAATAGTTAAACATTGGATTTGAGGTCAGTTCAAGCGCAGCAAACGGTGAATTTAGAGTTATGAACAGTGGATTTGTTTTTATCATCCAATTTATATTTTCACTGTCCTAGTCCCTATTTTTTTTTTTTTTAATCATTTTAAACCACTCACCCGAAAAATAATGGAGAGAGAATTTTTATACAACGACTAAAGTTGTGTTTTCTTAGTCAAAGAAAAAAAAAACCATCCAAACAAATCGGCATCGGGTTTATCGACTTTAATAGGTTTCAAAGCTTAATGTAAATATATTTTTAATTATTACATGATAATTAGGAAAAGTGTCATTTCAAACAACTATGATTGGAATAAAATCATCAACTATAAATTATATTTTATTGATGACTGAACAATATTTTTAGTACAAAAAATTTAATAGACCACAAGATACAAGAGATAACATAAATTGAAAAACACTTTAAAATCTAAAATAGTTATTATATTGACCATAAATATAATGCTACTTATGCATATATATATATATTTATGAATTTTTTTTATTATAGGTAAATTTGTATTCAATATTGCTCGTGTATAAACGAGCCGAACATTACATTGTCTATGTATTGTTTATTTAATATTCGATTCAATATCAATTAAAACCTAGTCGATTTCTAACTCGAATTGATCTCAAACTACTCACGAATAACTTACACCCCTAATGAAATTCTTTTTAAGTTGTGTGTTTAAATTTATTTTTTTGAAGGGTTTTTAAGTTGAGTTGTGATACACTAATTAACAACAATATATACATAATATAATGGTCCGCCCGGCCCATATAGAGTAATTAATCTGTTGTTCAAATATCCAAGCTCTGTAATTGATGATATCAATTAACTGCAGATGATTTGGTGAAGTGTTTTCTCAGATATTGCAATAGTAAGGTAGCAATCCAAGTTAACTGTCCTCTCCGATTCAAACAAGAATTCCAAAAGCTCCACCTTTCCATTCATTATAGCTTGACTGTTTAACGTCAACAAAGAATTATTAAGATCAGTTCCAAGTTGGGAATTTGCAGGTACATTGTTCGACGAAAGGTCCACAAGAACATTTACCGTCTCGGTTGTTCTCCACCCAACTTGTGAGCTAGAAACAGAAGCCGATCCTACAAACGCCCCATTGTATAAGAAATTCACGTTTGTATCCTCATACTTGAACCCACCAAAATTGGTGTTCTTGATTCCCAATTGTGCATTCATCTTCATATCAAACGATGGATTTGCTGCTGTCCCGGTGTTGAAGGTTTCGAAAACGACGGAGTCGACTCTGAATCTTGGGGTCCTGATTTTCATAACGGTGAGTGTAAACAGAGCAATGATCCCAGTTTGAAACACGATAAATGCAGCAATATAAACGGTGCGGTTTTCACGTTTCTTCTTAAGAAGTCCGGCAGGTGATGATGATGATAACTCCACATCTTGCTGCTTAACATTTAAACCATTTTCATTAGGCGATGAATTTTGAACAGCCATTTTTAGATTAAAGAAGGTAAATATTAAGCTGGTTTTTTTCAAAGAGGTTACTTTATAAGAATCATGGCACGAAAAAAAAAAAAAGGTATGTTCTGTTGTTTCAAAACTGCGTCAAAGGAAACAGTTGTATAAGACTTTTTTTTTTAAAAAAAAAAGATGCCAACTCCTAACAAACATAATGACCATTCATTTAATTGAAGCTTCGATTGTGACACAACTATTTTTACAGTTAAAAATCGAAATAAAAAAGGATCCGTTATTTAAGATTATCTCTCGTCATCACTCTATAAACTTTTTATATATAAATCTTTTCTCTACAATACATAAATTTTTTAAAAAGTTTTATAACATGCACCCACTACACATAAATATTTTTTCTACTACACACAAACCAAAATAAATAAGAAAAAAAACGTGGTAAAGATAAACCGGTTCATCTGCACAAAGTCATTCATTAAAGATTTGCTCACGTGGACAACCCACAATGGTAGGGAAGCTTTTGCAAAGCTTTATATCCTGTTTTTAAAAGCTTTCTTACGGTACCATTGGAGATACCCTAAGAACTTCCCAGCTCAATAGAGCGGTTTCTGAAGAAAATTTTGATGCAGAGACTCCCTATTAAAACATATCGTCGGATGACTGTTATTTGTATAAAAAGATAAAAGCTGATTTGTTTATAAATTTAAATGACATCTGACAGTCCGTTCTAATAAAGAGTCCATACAATAGAATTTCCCCAAAATTTGTTGATCCAGATTATTGTGCAATCAATTGATGCATTGTAACGTCACAAACCCAGGTCTGGCGAAAACAAGTGAAATAAAACTTTGATAAATCATACATTTACTAATTTGGTTATTCATTTTAGGTTAAACGAGAGAAATGAACCTAAATAGTCATTTTGTCTTGTGTCTTAATGTAAATTTTATGGTGGTCAATAACCATCAAACTCAATATATTTGTACAGTTGTCACAGCATCGAAGACAATGCCTATATTTGTCAACATCTTTGTAAAGTCTCACACCGGTAAAGTAAGAGAATGCATACCCCCATATAAGTGTGAGACATAAAGGTCTTGTCAACTCGGGTTAGCCCTTTTAGACCAAGCGAGGACGGCGGTCTAAACAGTTGACCGGACCATTTATGACTCATTTAGCGCTATCAGGCCCGGGGTCTGGGGGTGTTACAATCTTATTCGTTGCCATCAACATTGAATTTGGTGGTCAATAATTATTATAAAATGGGGAATGCTATCAACACAATAGAAGTGACATTACGAATGACGTAATACATTTTTGCATCATTGATCATGATATATGATTCATTGTTTATAATGTATGCCCAAGATAATCAAGGATGCAACATTGTGGTATGTTACACGTTATGCCACAACTGATATGAAATATAGGGTAGTGCTACTGTCAGAAACACTCAGACACAACACACTTTTGCACTCTTGATTATGATAATTTGCATCATGACCAATGTGAGTACATTTTGATCAAGGCTAGAAAAGCGTGTTGTGTCATTCAATGTGACTGGATGACTGTAAAAGTAACAGTAAAATTAAATTTTATTATGTCTCAAGTAACACCGCAAACCAGATCCAACTTTTAAGACGTTAAGATGAGAATATATATCCGAATAGTAGAATCTTAGACTAAGAAGCAAGAACCGGTGCATATAAGAAATAGAGTCCAAAATTGATGAACTATTACACTATTACGGAGGGCCTTAGACCGAGGCCAGTGCCTATGCATCTTAGGCTAAGAAGCAAGAACCATTGGCACCGCAATCGCATGCAAGTGGACAATCGAGTCGTTCGGTACAGTTGTTAACTGCAGCACAAGCATCATATAAGAAATGTTTACAACTATGACTATCACCATCACACACGCACCAGTCTTTTCCACATTCAAAGTCTTCATTACATATAATAAATTGGTCACATTCAACATAATTTCTTCTTCTCGTTATGTGGCTTGTTTCGCTTCTAAGTGATTTTCTTGGTCCCGGAAAACTTGATCTTTCTTTACCCAAAGCAACAACTGTAAAAGAATACATATATATATATATAAACAATGATTGTTTAGTCTACTGTGAAGTGAAATTTTTGGGTGGTGTATCTACGCAGTGGTGATACATTTATTTTCATAGGAAACATTCATGTTTTCCGATGTAAATAATTTATGGGTGTTGTCATTTGTAGTACATTGAATCTATCGTAACACTATACTTTAGGTTCTCGATTTTGCAGAGATCGAACATGAACGTTTGATCTCTATAAAATTGAATGTTGAGCTTACATTTGACTTTGACGAAAATCGAATGTCATTGTGATGCCCAAAAAATAGATTCAATGCGGTGCATGCATGGTGACGTTAACAACTACCATAATGATAATATATATATACACGTACGTGGCACTGCTTATTTTTCACTGCAAAAAATCGATCGGTGCAAATAACTCACACACAGGAAAACACCATTGTTTTTCAATAAAGAATAAGTGTATATGCACGGTACGGTACGGCTAGAGTGTCAAAAGGTTTCCCGGCCGGTTATCAATGGTATGGTATATAGTGTACAAACAATAGAGAGAGAGGGTGGGGGGGTATTAACTACTGTATTAAATATTAACAATAGAAAAGATGATCAAATTACATAACAATTTGACACGACTTACCGATGAAGACGAGAGAAGTGGTGACGATGAAACAACTTAACTTGGTCATCTCCTCGAATAATTTTGAGTATCCCGGAACCAACAGAGTGGACTGATCTGTAATTTGAACCGAATGATAATGATATCTACGAATTCCTGATTTTGATTCTTACTTGGGTAAATTAGACGGCTTAATTGAATCTATCCACTATTTATAGTGGCAATTTTTGATTTAAAAAATAGCCGGCCTTTGCCAACTTTATTATGCATTATTATTATATGAAGACAAACATATACATAGCTGAACTTATATTGACCCGGTTAAATCTAATTAAATAAAAATAATTACATGTCATTGAAATCATAATATAATAAAGTGGTGGTTATGTAGTGCTCTTATATTTGATATCGTCAAATAGATCCTAGTGTAGACCTCCGTCCCGTCTCATAAAAAGTGTCTAATCATCTAATGAAAAGTTAGTCATTTCTTTCACTTTTGTGTTTCTTTAATTACTACATGTTGCACAAATTTTGATGCTCTAGTTCACTCCCCAATTCAGTCAATTACTACAATTGAATTTACATTTGCAATGCATTCCTCGTTTCATATTCATGATTATTTCATACACAAAACTGACTTTAATGTTTCGGTTTTCAAGACGATTCTTAAGCGAAACAATTCAATTCAAAACTCACGAATCCGATCAAGGACACTAATATTTGAAACTCGTGGTTGTAGATCTTACGTGACATCGACTTCAACAGTGATATTTCTCGACGAAAGTTCTTCGTAGGTATTGTTTGACATCTCATATATAAAGAAATGTGGTGTACAACCCTAATTTTGAGCATACAAACAATAAGTTTTGAAGATTAATTTATACTTTCACAATTATATTGCTAGACAAATTGCTACTACCATACAAACAACAATATTTCAAATTAAAAAAATGCACTCATCATTTGTTCAAAAGCCTACCAAACTAGAATACCTTTATTGGCTTTGAAAGCATCAACAGAACATGTTGACAAAAAACTTACCAAGTCCCATTTTCTGTCCTTGTGAACCTTACAAGCATTTTCAATTTTCCATTTTCCATACCTATCTATCTATCTATCTATCTATCTAACGCATAATAAAATGGACATTGGTGTCAATAAAAAGATATAGGATAAACGTGACATTGTCCCTTCAACTTAATTAAGAGAAACAGGTTTTTAATAACCAGAAATTACATGAATATCCAGCCACCGGATCCACGACATAGCTGCAACACAAGCTTCTATCGTCTTCCTCCCATCATTACGCGCTGTAGAAAATACTAGTATTTCACAATCAGAAACCGATAAGACATATATATATATATATATATGTGTGTGTGTGTGTGTGTGTATGGGGGGGTTGTGAGTGTGTATGCAACATTTATCAAGTATTGGCATGACATGGAACACTAAAGTTATTATTAATACCTTGGGAAGTCATATAATGATGCTCTCATGGATTTAAATCCTCCTTTATCATCCAAGCCCTCTTACATACTGATCAAGAGTTGTGTTAAAAAGCTCACAACTGCAAATAAAATCACAGATGAGATGTAAACATGCCAACATGAAACATATATAGGGGATAAAACTGCAACAACAAAAAAAAAAAACGTGAAACAAAATAGGACCAAAAGTGTATTTATCCGTAAAAGAAAACTAGTCAACGGTGATGAACTGACCTGATAGGATTTCCAGGGGAGTAAAGTGGATTCTTGACGACGTATTCCACGTACAAGTTGTATATATACTTGAGGGATTCCCTTAAATCACCAGTCCTTGGGTGAGTTACAAGGATAATCTGTGTAAAAACAAAATGGGACGTTAACGTTAACATTACGCAAACTCGCATGAAACAATACCAAAAGAAAAGACACACGATAAAACCCGAAAATTGAGGCGCTAAAGAACAGTAATTGTGTTTAACACACCTTTATTCCAGATGGACTTTCCATGAAATTGAGTTTATATGTGTTGGTACGAAAGCTGTGAAAAGAACAACCTTGTCCCGGTAATTGAGGCACCCCTAGGTTTCCTTTCTCCACGCTGCCCACGAGACATAAAGATATACATATCAACAACTCACACACTATTTTCATGAGGTTACATATATATACACAATGCACGTATACCTCTGTTTGGTAGCATGTCCAGTATCCGACACAGACGCATCGGATACTTAGCATACTCACATGGGGCAAATTTGTAATTTCAAAAGTTGAATATAAAATTCAGATATTCATATTCATAACTCAAATATGTGAAATGATGAATCATGCTAAAATTGAGTAAAAACTGCCAAATAATGAAAGCAAAGCTTTCCAAAATGATGAACTACCAAAATTGAAGAAAACCACTAAAACTTGTTTTGTTTTGTGTGTTTTAACATTATTATTCGGTCCTTGTATTTTTATTATGTATAGTCATACTTTTTGTAACTACGCACGTACACATGTATCCTATATTTTTCAAAAAATCTCGTACCTATGTAACCCGTATGCGTATATTTGTACCCACGTATCATACTTGTGCAACCTACTAAGCAACACATGCGGATATAGAATCATGATTTCGAACAGGGAAACAGACCTAGTTGGATCCATTTTGGCAGTCAAGGACTTGAGAGAGAAGAGCAGACCAAACATGAGTTTGTGATCTTGCTGAGCACTGAGCGTCTTCAGGGGCCGATTCCACTCTCGGTAAAGCAGACAAACGCCGTTTCTGTTGAATACATACAACATATGCGCATTATTTCCTGATGCTGTTGGCACCGGTGGAGATGGACTAATCTCTGATCCTCCAAAAAATTGCATCCTTGCAGGTAATGAAATTAGCTCTGCTGTAACCGAAACTTGATGATTGGACTAAACGCTTTTGATCCTTCTGAAACAAAGCAACGTTTTTAGGGCTAGAACAAATAAAAGCTAAAAACAATAAATGCAAATTCAGTTGAATTTAATTAGTTAAAGAATTATTCCGAACGATGAGGAACTACCTCTACAACAGGTAAAATGTACACAGATTCAAAGGTAAAATGCACCCGTAACATTGAAACGATCAGGAAACAAACTGTGTACAAAATTGGGAAATGCAGAACCACACACAGAAATGTGTCTTAGTTGTGGTTTCTTGAGAACATAATGCTTATGCAAGGACAAAGTCATGAAAGTGTCAAAAACATTTGGCACACCATGTTACTTCTAAACCCGATTACAGTCAATTCTGCCCTCCTCCCCCCAGGGCGGAGCCAGGATTTTTATCTGGGGGGGTTTATTCAATGATAGTAGTTTTATACCGATTTTTTTTTCAAGTCTACTACTACCCAATTCATACAAGTTGTGAACAAAAGACGATAAAATACAATTTGGATACAACATGTCTACTACTACCCAATTCATCATTCGACAACTTGTTTTTTAAAAAAATCCACACAAATTTGAAGAATCATGACCCCTAAACCATCCCACAACTAAAAGGTTTGAATCTAGCCACTCTTGTGGATGAGTTTATTCATTTTGTTAGTGTGTGTGTGGGTTGGGGAGTGGGGTGGGGAATACGGGTACTTGTTTGCATACCCTGAATAAACAAGAAGTCCAACAGCAACAACAGCGAAGGCTACAAAGTACATGCAGGCAACCTACAAAGGATTACTTCTCGGGATGGATGACAGCATTAAGCCTTACAAATAGTATGCAACACAAACAATCAAAGTGCTTGTAAATATGAACAACAGACACAACAAGAACAAACTTTAAATCAATGGCAATGAACACAACAAAAAAAAAAGGTATTCCATTTTCACAAAAAGCTTAGACCTTCATTGATTAAAAGTTCCCCATGACAACATAATTGTATCAATTAATGATAAAGTTGCCAGTCTGAGTGACTGCAACAAAATTAGGCAAATTGCCAAAGTTCCCTAGAACATTTGGCATTGAAATTATACTACACAACTAAAACAAATCCAAAAGAACATATCCTAAAAACCAAAAACTACCTCCCACTCATTGATTCATCTACGTCATCGCCATGTCAAAAGAACCAAAAAAAAATTTGCAATCTTTAAAAGCCAACAATGTTAGTAATGGGAAATTTTCTGCTATACAAATGAGCTGCTTCAGCTCATGATTCATGAAAGTTTGACAAAGAGAAATTAACAAGTACCAACAAGACATACCTTTTCGAGCAATAGCAGAAAGCCCCAAAGCCCTAAACCAACCCTTCTTTCAAAATGGAAAACTTCAATAAATCGAACCCTAGAAAATGAAATTGAGGTCAATGGCGTTAGTATGGACTATGGAGAAGCATTTAGCATTATCAATTTATCTCATGAAGATTAGAAGCTCTGAAGGGGTCACTGCTGCTTTGTGTGTAATTGTGTTCTGCCTTGTGAAATAAAAGAGCCGAAAAGGGTTACTGGGTTACTATGGTGGGCTGGACTCAATTTTATAAATACTATTGCTATCTACCTTAAAATAAAAAAAAATTTGTGGGTGCCATGACTGGCATTTGAGATATCAGTTTGATTGTTATTCTAAGAGAACTATTCGTATTCCATTGGAACAGATCAAAGTAGCTAAGATTGGAACATATCACTTCGTCAGATTCATAATGCTATTTTCACCATATACGGAACAGAAAGATAATAGAATGTCCAAATAAATTTCGGGTAGCGAGTTCATGGTAAAGCTGGTTAAAGGAATTTCCCAGAAGCTAGAAGGTAGATCACTGAAAATCAAAATTAAGTAGGAGCAATTTCCATCCTATCCAAAAACGATTTCCTTAAACAAACAAAGGTGTCTCTAGTGGCGCTACACCGACAACAAACAACCAACCAACCATCGGAAAGTGGATTCTCAGCTTAAGAATCGACTATTGCGACATTCGACTGCTGCCGGAAATTAGATTCTAAGCTCTAGAATCGACTGTCATGACAATAGACTGCCGAAAATTAGATTCTAAGCTCTAGAATCAACTGTGAAAAAGTCAACTGTCACTATTGTGAGCAAGCCTTAGCAAAACTACAAGTACAAGTGGATTAGATATGATACTCCACATTTTTTTTCTTCGGATCTCAATGCCTTTTTCAAGCTAAAATCAGCTAAAATTACATCATCAAATAAAACAGATCGATGCCAGAAAAAATATAAACAAAACGATAATGAACGCAGTATGAAACACAATCTACTATAGTAGGAAAGAGGAGAATCATAGCATACAATTGTTGGCGAACGAAATTAAAAAACAGCAAAAATGAAAAGAGAAGTGTAGCTGTAATTACCTCTTGGAGCTGCAGAAAAAGTGAAATGCAAAAACCCCGATAGATGAATCGTTTGAAGCAGAAGGTGGAAATCAATTAATTGATAATTCGATAGTGATCTAAGATTTGGTGTCGAAAATGAAAATGGAGGTTTGGCAGCAAAGGTTACTGAATAGGCGTGAGAAAATGGGATTTGGAGCTAATGAAATGTTTTATTTTGTTATTTCAAAAAAAAAATGTTTGATTTTTTCTTAAAAAAATAAAATCATTTGCATCAAAATATATTTTAAGACATTATCTACAACATTATAATCATTTTCATTATTGTTCCCAAAAAAATAAAAATTAAGATCAATTGCATTATAATCTATGTTATATATTATTACATCGTATAAGAATAAAATGGAACTTCAAATGCATAATAAGTTATGATGGTAAGGGAGAAATTAAGATGCTTTGGTTTGTCACTTGTCAAAGTTGAAAAGGTGCGTTTGATATGTATTCCAAGACATTTGTACTTGATCCAGATTGTCTTCTCCTCGAGAATTTCATATTTTCCTATTCCTATGGTGCCCCTAGTGAT
This sequence comes from Gentiana straminea, assembly GCA_036785695.1. Classification (NCBI taxonomy): domain Eukaryota; kingdom Viridiplantae; phylum Streptophyta; class Magnoliopsida; order Gentianales; family Gentianaceae; genus Gentiana; species Gentiana straminea. Next base: position 450,192 of record JAVUPR010000450.1, read on the forward strand.
AAGGCTGCTAGATCCCTCGTCTCTTCAGACTTGAGGAGAAAAGTGATGACGTTTCATGAGAAGAAGATTATACTCTTTTGGTGGGTTACTTACCGGTCAGGTTATCGGCTCATTAAGACTTGATGCATTTTTGTCCGGAGTCACAATGGCCATGCGGTACCTTAAAGTGGCAGAGCAACCACTACTACTTTATGGTGCAGGGAACTAAGCCCTTGATCGTGAGATAGACACCAGGAGAACCGAGCCTTTCATCGATCGTGAGATATAATGTTCGCTTGGAGAAGCAAGTATTGTAATTAAAGACACCATAATGATCGTTTCCAGTTGCCAAAGATTTTATATTTCATATTAGAAATATATTCTTCAATAAACGAAACAAATCATATTTCACAACAATCATAACTTCTTTTTTACAACGTTATTACCTTTTGTATAAGCACAATGCAAAACTCAAACTCGGCTCGATCTTGATACTCTAGGTTATACTTTTTTTTTTTTTTTTGGACAATAAGTTACATTGAAGTTCTGCAAAGCTGAATAGTACAGCAAGACAAGTAGAATATTTTGATTTAAAACAACTTGGACTTCCAATATGGCAAAACTCAACATCAACAATTCAGTCCCCCGGTTCAAAACATAACAATGCTAAAAAGAAAACACATAGATAAGCGTCTCGAGTATCAAAACAAGGGCATCTAAAAACCCAAAGAGCCCAAAAGTATAAATAGAAACCATAATATAATCACAAAACAGGCATCATCATCAGAGGGAGGGTAAAACGGTAAAAGCACAACTCAATGTTCCCATTTCTTCATCTCCATGCCATCAGGGGGACTACCTTCAACCTTCTTTGAACCCACCTCCTTCCAGTTTGTAGACAGCACTGTCCCATTTGACTCCACCTGTTTCAACAAAATCATTATTAGTTTATATGAGCTTGTTCTTTAATGTGTTTGATACCACCACGTGTCCTGATTTGATTGGATAATGATGTCCTCGTTGAGGACACCCCTGTGTTAGAATTTTACGAAATCAGTGTACAGAAAAGTAATCCAACAGTGTCAAGATTATCTGTGATTCAAAAAAGACAAAAGGGGTGAATGATTTTCTGTGGTGTTTCAGTGAAAGATCGACTCACAAAAGATTTCATCATGGCTCTTCTGGTGTCCTCATCAGCATCTCCGTATATGTCCCTGAAAAACTTGTTGAGAGCTGCATCACCATCAAGTTTCTCATTCTTTTCCTGCAGATAATCCAAAAAAGAATACATAAAGCTAAAATTCACAAGGGCAAATTGGACATAATTGTGTATTTATATAGATCAATTAGCATTAGATAATCACGAAAATACCTCTATTTTCACTTGAGCTTCGAGTTTATCCCAGTCTTTCTTAGCCTTTGACGATGGATACGCAGGTCTTTGCCCTCCACCTAAAATATTAGAAATGGAGAGTAAGAATTACTACAAATAACTCCAGAGACAGGAAAAAAAAAACACGAGTAAATAATTACACTATTTTGCAAACAAAGATAGCAAGGCAACAAAAATATAATATTATCCGGTGCCATTTAAAAGTACAACCTAAACCCCCATGCTCACCCGAAACCCTCACCTTCTTTAATAGGTAGAAGCAGGGGCAGAACTACATGGTCATGGGGGAGAAGGACTGAGATCCAGATTCTTTTTATAATAACGATATGGTTTTGTAGTTAAAAAATGTTAAAACACACTGGTGCCCGGCCCCCCCCCCACTAGAATAAACTCATGGATCCACCACTGGGCAGAAGGGTATTTAGGTAAAAGAGTTTGTTGACTACTCTTCTACTTGTCCTTATTATTGTAAAAAAATGTGGATGTCCGTTATGCCAGAAAGAGGTTGTGACTTGTCCGTATTCCCAATTTGCCCTTAAAATAATCACCTCGTATCATTAAATTAGTTCAGAAGTGCAATAATCTCTTCAAAGGTCTACGAGAGAGAGAATGGGGACCTACCAGATGGAACATTAACACGTGTCACAACTGCATTCTCTCTGTTGAACTCAAGAGAGGTCCATTGAATAGGCTCCGCTTTTGCAAGACGGATTTCAACCTTGGTAAACAATACTTCAAATCTACATTTGGAAGGGACTATCTGCTTGCATACAGAGAAGACAGAACATTATACTCCAAAAATAGCTGGAATTAACAGCTGAAAGAAGTATTCTAAAGGTGAAACGACGTGTTTTTTTCTATACTAATATGAATAGGTCCCTGTAATATAATTTCTTTTTTTTAAAATACGAGAGAGAACCTTTCCGAATAACCGAGGTTGAAAGACAAATGCATCTTCCCCAGGGACATCAATAGTTACACTAAGCTGCAAAAGAAAATTAAGTTTTAGAAGCTGAATTTAATGCATAAACATTTTTAAAAAATGAAAATAAGTTATCATACGTACAATTTGTTCGCCAAAATCAACTTTTACGTTGTTCTTGGGAATACCCTTGGCAAAAACGGTTACGACAACTTCCTCCGGCTTTTGGTAAAATTCATGCCTACAATATTACCCACATTAAAAATGTCATGCCAGAAGAGAAAAAAAAATGGTAAAAATTGTACACAATAGTACAATATGCAGCTGTTATATGATTATTATCAAGTACAAAAGTAATCATGTGTAGGCAAAAGCTTGATCTGATAAGACCAAAAACCCCCCGAGACATAGTAAGACATAATTTCTTCATTTCATTGGTTCTGCATGGCGATGCTTAAAAGAGCTGGAGATTTTTACGAAAAAAAGAACGATGATAGAGTATTCAACATGATCTTAACAGCCAAGGCAGGTCAATACATGGAAACATCCTTCCTATGCATGGTCCGGGGTAGGGTTTATTCCTCCTATATTTAGTTTTTCCTTTTATTTCAATAGTAGGTTTTAGCAGGCTTGAGCCCGTGACATCTGGTCGCACGGGGCCCAACTTTTACCAATGTAAACAATTAATTTATACACTAAGGAGAATCCAATGTCGTTGATGCTTAAAAGTAGGTACAAGAAAATACATGGAAATTGAGTCCGCATAATCTTAATAACCTGTATTTTGGCTTTGTGATTGGGGCAGTAGTCTGATGAGTAGATGAGCTAGTAGCAGGCTTAGGATCCTTTGGAGTTGTATCAGCTTCAATTTTGACGGTTGTATCAGTGGATTCCTTCAACAATCCTTCAGCTTCTTCCTCTAATTAAAAAAACGACATTAGAAGAAGAGTGTAAGCACATCCACAATCCATACAAGGCAAGTATTATGCAGTTTAGTAGTTACTAGGCAGAAAAATCGCATGTTAGGCAAGGTTCACGAAAATAAGCATTTTCCAGCAAAGGTGCACATAAATAGCGACTGGGTAAGATTTTTGGCGGCTGGTTTCAGTAGAGCAGGCAAGCAAGTAAAAAACAAATTGGCTCCTAGTGTATTTTAAATTAATACCGGAACCATGGCATGAAGAACCCCAACCACAACCGCCCCCTAAAAAAACACACTTAGCAAGATTTATCATAGAGCTACCTGCAATGCGCTCGGTACATTCTTTGATCAAATTAGTGAATCTTGAGTCCCCAGGTGCTAAAGTCGCACCTACTTCTAAAGCTGCTTTGGCAGTCTGATATTCCTCAAGTTTTACACAAGCCATTCTATCACCAGGAAAAGAAAAGATCCAATTAAAGCTATCCAAATAGTATCATAATCGGATAAAAATCAACCATCGAGAGTTACAAAATACAACTACAAATGATAGCATATGTTGCACAAAACATTAGATCTTCCTTGCATATAAGAAGTCTATCAGAAATATGCTATTGGTACTTAAAGCAATGCAACTTCTATCTGATTCAGAATCAACATGCAAGGTAACACATGGAAATACAGAAAAGGTACTCACCCTTTACGCAAATATGCTTTGGCCAATGAAGGTTCCAACTCGATTGCCTTGTTGGCATCAAAAACAGCTTCTGCTCGTAACATGTATAGATCAAGTTCTAAGTTAACACTGGTATTCAAATGAGATCCCACTAATAAACAAATTACAGGACTTTCAACACCCCCCCCCCCCCCCTTTTTTTTTTTACGGGAGAAACAGCAAGCTAAAGCGATACAACAGCAGTTGAACAACAAGGTCAACCAAAAGCATAAACAGAACCACTTACACGAACAAGGGTAAATCAAGCACCTATGCTTAAGGGTTGGTAAAGAAAAAAATAAATACATACAGCAAAACATGTTCTCATTCTCTCATGCATTCAGTATTGAGACAAAAGGTGCCCTTACATAGTCTACTTGAAACCTTTCACACAATCTACTTTCTGTAACTAAATTTATATGCATTCTCTATGGGAATATAGAACGTGTATTGACCAATCTTAGTTTGGATTTTACAGGCAAGTGATCAAAAGTTAAAGCTCGATGCTTTCAAGTGCTTAAATTATCAAATAAGAGCAAATGAATATCAACCTTGACAGCAACTTTCACATAAGATGGCTCTATTCATATGAAAGCTAACTGCTTTGCAAATCAATACTAACTGTACAAACAAGAGAATAAAGCGGCAATCTTTTCCTACTTCTTCGAAGACCATACCCTAACTGTGACGCAATAACATAGTATAAAATCGATTTCTACACAATGAAATAAAAAATAAAAAAATCAAATCTTTGGCATCGTTTTAAGCATAAGTGATCAAAACTTTAAGCTGATATGCTTCCAAGTGCTTAAAATATCAGACAATAGCATATGAATGTCAACGTTGACAACAACTTTCATAGCTCTATTCATATGAAAGCTATATGCTTTACAAATCAATACTAACTGCCCAAACAAGAGAATAAAGCTGCAAAATTTTCCTTCTTTTTCCAGGACCATACCCTAATTAGTATATAATAAAATCAATTTGACCACATTCAAAACATAAAAAAAAAAAAAAAAAAAAAACTTTGGCATCGTTTTATTAGCTATTGATTCCTATTTTCAATCTCATCTAAGCTTTAGAAAATAAAGCATCAAGCAACCTATATCAGTACAAGTAGCTCAAGAAAACCAGCATACCGGTATTTGTCGAGTCGAAATAATAGCTAAAAATTACCGGTCAAATTGCCAAGTTTGATGTTGGCCTGAGCGCGGTCTGCGAAGAGCTCAGCATTGTTTGGACTAAGAGTGATAGCCTGAGAATAGAGGTCAACAGCCAGTTCGAAGTGGTCGTCGATGAAGGCTTCTTTTGCCCTAGTTTCAAGAAGATCCGGGGACGCCATTGAATTCGCAGTCGAGAAGAAGAAGGCTCTAGAAACACCAAACGCTTCGAGTGCCTTAGATGAGGATGAAAGAATAATGCTTGACTTCAATTACAACTAAAATAATAGGAGTATATATATACAGTGGTAATACAGTATACTAAATAAATAAGGGAAAGTGAATCCCAAAAGAAAAAGGAAAATATTTGCAAATTTAATACGGTGGGAATGGGATGGACCAAAACCTGTCAGGCGAGGGAGAGTATGGTGGGCTGGGCCTAAAGAAACTCAATACAAATTTATGGAGGTCCGTCTGCAAAGTGTAATCGAATAGAATTTGCGAATGCTCGTGTTGAACCTTTATTCGTAAAAAAAAACTATCTCATATTTCAAGTGTTGTGCTCTTTTGTAAATACTTGAGCAAGTGTGACATGTTGGGGGCTGGGGGAGAGGAGGTCGGACCACCATAAAATTGCTGAAAACTCAAAGACAAAAACACGGTATTCCTTCCTAAGCTTGGATGGCACATGATTAAAGAGTCGAACACTCAATGGGTCCAGATGTTACGGGCGAAGTACGGTGAACTATTGGGGCTAGTGAGACTTTATGGGTCCAACTATTAAGGGCGAAATACGGTGAGCTATTATGGTCAATAAGATATTTAATGAGTGGCTCATCTACTTAGAGAGGAGGCAACCATAGAAAAAATATATGTTGATGCAAGGTTTAAATTAGGGTCCGGGTAAGAACATGTGGGTTTGAAAATTCATTTCTGGTGGGAAATTTTTCATCCAAAAGGCTTATGACTTACTCCAACAAGCGGGTCGTACGATCGAAAGTAGAGCTAGAATTATATTTGGAGGCTATCTAGTGCAACTTATGCGTGTTCCCGATATCAACCCGGTCTATCCCTTGTGCCACTCTCACTCAGAATTGAAGTTGCATGCTTTGAGAGTACTTATTATGGAATTGATTAACAATATTGCCAAAGCTCATGGGGGCGTATCCGTATTTGGCGGAGATTGTGCTTGGATCAATGACGTTTGGCAGAGTATTCTTCAGACCTGTTTGTGGCATCGGGTTTTTTTTGAGTTCAAGAGATGTGATGAATGGATTGATTTTAACCTATTAGTATTGCGTCTACTTATACTGACCATTTGGAATGATGTCATGTTTTTTAAAGAAGTAGTCAATGGGCCTTGGTTTTGACGCAACATGACTATTTTTGACAGGAGTTTGTTGGCCGATTGCTAGTATATTAGTCGGAGAAACATTTTTCCCCTCTCCCATTTATGTTACAGACGACTCACTCTAAACTCTAAAACTAGTCGGAACTCAAGAGCCTGTTGGTCGATTGCAAGCTCATCCCGAAGTCATAGCGAGGACCTTACATGAGTTTGCTATTCTTTAGTTAGCCATATTCAACTCGTGAATACGTTTGATTTGAGTTACTCGAATAATACATCAAATCAATCTCTGGGCCCAAAAATTAAGTGAAATTCAATAATTAAATAAATGGATGATTTCTTGGTTATGATGATTTGATTTTTGTGAAAAGTATTCGTGTTTTCAGTGGGCTTACACGTGCAGTCCAATTTGCATTCCATGAAGAGTCGTAGAAAGCGGACAATCCAACAATAAATGTAGTATTTTTTTTTTTTCCTTCAGTCATCATATTAATTTGGGCTACGAAAACGAAGCCATGCAGTGATGCAGGATAAAAAATGATTCCCATAGGGTTTTTTTCTTTAATTTTTTTTTTTACGAAACGAAATGATTTTATTAAAACAACAGAACTACAGTCGAACAACCGTCGGAACACCATCAAACAACCGTCGGATCACCACCAATCTACTAATGGACAAAACAGCACCGTAAAAATAAAAAAAGATTGGGAGAACCCCAATACGATCAAATAGTCTCGTTAATGATAACCTGATTTGGTAAAAAACGAAAATGGAAACAATCCGATATATGACGGACATCCATAACCAACTCGAAAAACAACCACCACCCCCACCCAGTAGCGACCGTAACGACCGACAAGCCCAATGAGTACCAAAGTCACCCAGGATCTACAAACAAACCACAAAAACATAAAATTAAAACAACTATCCTGAAACTACCAATGCCAAAATCACCAAATAGGAAAGCGAGAACCGTTTTATTCATACTATGTTTTTACTTTCGACATTACATTATTCAAAATAAAATGAACGTCATTGTCGATGATGTTGGTAGAGTCGTCGCTAGAACAAACGCTTGTCAATAAATGTCATTGCCACCGACGTTACTTCCATCATCCTCGTGGGTAACGTTTTTGTAAGGTAAAAAAACTCCAACAATAAGATTTAACTTACAATTGGATAACCTCTGATTTGTACTTTTCTTTTTTTACATAATGAGTACACTTCGTGTATGAAAGATTAAAAATAAATGATTATAATATCGGCTTAATTGTTGTATTATATAAAAAATCCATCCCAACCTATACACAGATTAATGTTAAACACTTCAAGTTGAGGAGGAATGTTCCTCGAATTGTCGTTCAAATATAATACCATAAACTTGAACAAGTAAAGCCATGAATAAAATCCAACCATTAGGTCAGCTGTCGGTGCTCTCAACTAAATTAGGATAAATCAGGACAATTGATTAATTAATTTAATTGGTATTTTTTTTTTCCTATCATTAATGAAGATGTCATATACAGTATTTTTTTTGGTCATATACAGTACTTAGGTACGTGGAGGAAAACACAAGCAAATCAAACGACTACCAATTAATGGTTGTTTATAAGTTAAGTGTAAAAGCTTTGACCTGATAAAAATGAAGAAGAAATCACATTTACTAATTTAATTAAGACAACATAAACGATTTGTTTGCACACACTGGTGCACGACTACAAATAATGTTGTCTACCTCCGTCCTAAATATAAGTCGCTTTAAGGATTTACACACAAATTAAAAACATGGATGTGCGTAGTAACTAATTTTAGTTGATAAAATATAATTTCCTCAACAAACCAAAAAAAAAATAAATCTAATTTACTTTTTTGAATAACATTAAAGCAAGAAATGAGAAGTTGTTAAATGAATAATAAATTAGGAGAAAAAAATTGTAATAAATAATTTCTTGTTACTCTAAAATGGCTCATATTAAATGACAAATTATTTTTTACTTTCTAAAGTGACATATATAAAAGGATGGATCATGGATGTAGTATTATCTTATGTGAAGTTATTGTGTGGTGAGGAAATTTGAGCTGATGTGACGGGTGAATAGATCAGAACCACACCGTTTAAATACAGAATGAAAGCGTGTGGTGTGTAGCGTGCCACACATGTTATCCGCACGTAGGTACACACCACACAAAAACCTCTCTTATTTAATTTATACCAAACAAGGAACGTCATATTTGGTTATTATTACTCAAGTACTCTGTTTGGTCTGAGTTCTTAAAAGATACATGTACTATATCCGTCCTACAAAAAGTGTCCAATTTTTGTGGTGTATACAGATGAATAAAATAATTAATGTGCTGTATTTTAAATACTAATGGACACATATACCCCTACTTTATAATAAATGCTTGTTTTGGAATATGAAAACTGTATACAAACATTAAATGATGATAAAGATACGTTTGGAAAATATGCATTAAATGATGCATTGATATTCTAAATGGACATTTTTTATGGGAGAGAAGTAGTAGTATCAGAGCTCGAGGCGGATGCATATAGAAGTAAATGGTGTCCGCGGATCCCGCTAAAAATAAAAATATTCTACATTTCATCTATAAAAAAAATATATCGGACCCCGTAAAAAAATTATTTACTTTGTAAAATATTATGGACCCGCTGAATATAATTTATGGATCCGCCAATTAGAGTTTTATAATAAACGAAATTAACTGTCACATTGACACCGTTATAACTTGATGGTATCAAAGATTATAACTAGTTACGATGTTACATGCGGTAAGAGATGACCAACTACCGGATAGAACAGACCGTCACAACGTACGTGCTATCTACGTTGATTAGTGACGTCTTTACAGGTATCAGATCTGACTATCAGACAATACTATTAAAGATAATATCAAATCGGTGTTTAAGTTATGAAGCGTTACGATGTATAACTTTTACATAGATTATCATTTACCGACATTGATCAATCGATGAAGCAAGAGAGCTCTGCCGGCACACGCGTTTTCTCTGAATGTCATAACTTTTTGCCCAACTGCTCCCAACAATATATATAGTCATTTTTTGTTTTTATTTGCATAATCTAATTACCTAATTCTTTGTATTTTTATTGAGAAATATTTAATTCATTTTAATAACGTAGTATTAGTAGCATCTAATTATCTAACATTATCAATATAATCCTTGTAAGAATCCACTTACTTCCTGTTTTGTTGAACCGATCAAACTACGTACATCATTATCATGCTTTATTTGTTGGGTAACTTCTAATAATAGAAGTGGGCTGGTCTTCAAAAAGTATATAATTTGCATGATTATCTTCTCTCTCAATTCATACCTTTTTTTTTTTCTTTCTGCCATGCATACATGCAAAAATAGTAAGTCAACTAATGCCATTCTCCCTTACCTCGCTGTTAAACAATTACGATCATTTTATAAAAAACGTCATAATATGAATTAAAATAATGATACGTGTGCGACCGTTGTATCACAACGAATAACACAACGGTTATCTGTATCGTTGATCATGATAAGTCTAAATTGGCCATAACGAGAGTAAACATATCACGATCAGCAATGCAAATAACAGTTGTGTCACTCGTTGAGACACACAACGGTTGTGTCTATACCATTACTATAAGAACTAAGCCTTATTGTCAAATCATATGTAGTCTCACCGTCATATCAAACTGTGACATTTGTTGTGTCAAAATGATTATGACAATAATTTTATAACACGATGATTCGTAGTGATTATGACACAATTCTCTTTTGTATCATGTCAAACTTATTAATAATGATATAAACCCATCAAAATCACGGCAACATATTATTTTGTGTCACCTGTTTTGGCACAACCGTGATGGTTGTAGGCTTGTAGCATCACCCTTTATTATTTGTAAATGTGATGCTACTACCCCACAACAAATGACACAATTTACTTTTTACATCATTAATTACGTTATACATACATTATGAACAATATGTCTTAATCATGGTTAATGGTGTAAAAATGTGTTGTGATTCGTATTAATAATATTTCCGCATCCTAATATAACTCACTAGAAACTTCTATTCTTTATCTTTCTTTCTCTCGTTTTTTTTGGCATTGTTGTTATTTGTCTTCATCATACATAAACAATAGAAGTATAAATGACATTAAATTGCATTAGTTAATAGAAATGGCAACATAATCACTATTAAAATTATATAATAAACTAAAATAAAACCATACACTTTAGTGGGAATCTGCTCTCACACCACCACAGGCCTAAAAAAACATCAATAATCTTAGTCAACTAATTTTTGATATATCACATAAAGATAATAATATATATTTGTTGTCATGTATACAAATACAGATAGAGACTTGTGAGTTAGAGACAAATTTTAATCATTAATACACATCGCACTGATGGTTTTTTTAGCCGAATGGATCCCTTTTTGTTTCATCGTATCTCACATTTATTACACACCTTTTATTACCTATATATGTTCCATAACAAAAATCAATAATGATAGGTCTAGCACATAGGAAATGAGGGAATGATAAATAAAGATCCCTTTAAAAAAAACGAGGGAATGATAATGATATATGATTAAGATACAATAAAGTCAATCATTTTACACCAAACAAGGAGAATTAAGTAATTACCATGTCGTTAGGCTCGAGTTGTACATATATGACGTTATATATGGTATTAGAGCTTATGACTACACGGAACTATATATATAAATGTCATGTCATTAGAGATTGTTGGAGCCACGCCCTGAAATCATTTAGGAAGGTCCTGCTGAGGACGGCAATTCCTTAAAAAAACGAGAATATAATATGACACGTTGAAAAAGTGGGGGAAAAAACAATACCATGATATAGTAATCAAATATAATGGACTTGATAACTTAGATAATCATTTTGGGCGTGCAAGTTTCATTGCAATTTGGCCTAAAACGCTTTGAGTGCCATCATGTTCAATCAAAGGCAGACCTAAGTGGAGAAATATAGGTGGGGGCCGGTGTCTTATTGAAATCCGAAAAACGATTTAGTTTTATTGGTAAAGAAAAATGTAAAACAATACTAATGTCTTCACTCGATCTTTGAATTTGTACCGGTGTAACGCCGCCAGACCCCGGGCCTAGTAGCACTAAATGAGTCATAAATGGTCCGGTCAACTGCTTAGACCGTCGTCCTCGCTTGGTCTAAAATGACTAACCTGAGTTGACATGATTTTTATGCCTCACACTTATATGGGGGTGGACATTAGATAAACTTAGAGAAATATCAAAGATTCATTAATTATTAGAATGTTGGTTACAAGGGAAATATACCTTAGACAAACATAGTACTACAGTTAACAGAATTATGCCAAGTGTACCAGTCACAATCTACTACAGAAACTTATCCAATAATTATGCCATTACACTTTTACCCTTAACATCCTCCATCAAGCTAAATGGTGGATGAACCACATTTAGATTGTCTCTGAAGTGTGCGAATTTGGAGATGTTGAGGGGCTTGGTAAAAACATCTGCAACTTGTTCTGAAGAAGGTGTAAACTGCACATTTAAGTAACCTTTCTTGACAAGATCTCTAATGTAGTGAACATATATTTCAACATGTTTTGTTCTTGAATGGAAGACTGGGTTGTAAGCCAGAGCACCTGTACTTTGATTATCACACCAAGTAACAGCCTGAGCTTCAGGTTTGACATGTAATTCACACAAAAGAGACTGCAGCTTGTACCATAGGAGGGTGAGATAACAGAGGATGGGGATAAAGGCAGGGAACATGTTGGATCAACAAGAGTGCCAAGGACATGGGAGGAGGAGATACCGGTGGAGGTGCAGGAGAGGAGGAAGAATAAGGAAATTCATTCTCATTGAAAGTGATGTCTCTAGAGATATAGACCCTACCAGTGGACTTGTCAAGACATATGGAACCCTTGTGACAAGGACTTTGACCAAGGTAGATACATTTCTTGGTGTGGAATTGGAATTTGTGTGAGTGAAAAGGTCTCAAGTAGGGATAACAGGCACAGCCAAAAACTCTAAGAGAGGAGTAAGAAGGAAGCTTGTGATATAAAGCTTTATAGGGTGACCTGTTTTGAAGAACAGGTGTAGGGAGTAGGTTTATGAGGGCAACAACAAGAGAGAAGCTCTCAACCCAAAACCTAAGGGGTAGAGAGGCTTGAGACAACAATGTGAGGCCAAGTTCAATGATGTGTCTGTGTTTTCTTTCTGCCCTGCCATTTTGAGCATGGGCGTGGGGACAAGAATGCCTAAATTGGATACCTCTAGCTTCAAGATATGAGACAAATGACCTATACTCACCACCCCAATCAGACTGAACACCTTTAATCCTAGTAGAGAACTGATTTTCAACTAAATTTTGAAACTTCACAAAAGCATTCAAAGCATCAGATTTCAATTTCAGAGGATAAAACCAGGTGTATCTAGTGTGGTCATCAATAAACACTATGTGATATTGAAAACCATGAGTGGACAACATCGGGGAAGGTCCTCACACATCAGTATGAATTAACTCAAGAACAGTAGAGGCATGAGAATCAGAAACAGGATAAGGAAGACTATGAAGTTTACCACACTGACTGGCATCACAAAAGTCAGAATTGACAATAACATTAACATCATACACAAATAGGAAACAAGATTCAAAACCCTATTAGAGGGGTGCCCTATCCTTCTATGCCACAGATTGGCTTTTTGAACAGCAACAACATCTTTATTGGGTGAGACCTGACTGCTAAGAGCAAGCTAAGATTTGGAGTGAATAGAGTCTTGCAAGCTTTGAGACAGCTGGAGTTGGTATAATCCATCTTTAAGACATCCTTCCAGAAGAACTTCCTTGGTAGTTTGATCCTTCACAAGACATTTATGTGAGTGAAATTCCATGAAAACAAGATTATCATTGGTTAATCTAGATACACTTAAGAGATTTTTTGTTATATATTGGTTAGCAGTAAGGAAGATTTAGAAGTAGGAATAGAGGATTGACCAATGTTTTGTACAGGTAGAGACTCAACATTTCCTACTGTCAAGGTGTCTGATCCATCATATCCAGAGTTTAGGTGCATGTTATTGAGGTCTAAAGTCATATGACTAGAGGCTCCACTGTCAGCATACCAGTTGTAATCAGGATAGGACTCAGGTGCTGCTACAAAAGCTGCATTTGGTTTGGGTTGTTGAGGGGTTGGAACATAGTTTTCATCAAACCTATAGTAGCATTTAACAGTTGTATGCCCAACTCTATTACAGAATTGACGAACAGGTCGGTATTGAGTGCCTTGGGCATTTTGATGACCATTGGAGTTTTCACTAGAATTGAACCAGCCCCCTCTACCACGAGACCTACCACTCCTATATTCACCTCTATTACCCCTGCCTCTGCCAGAGTCAAAACCACCAGAATTTCCTCTTTCACGACCCTGACAGACCTAAACCTAACCTTGGAAACGGCGCCAGAAAGCTGACGGACCTTTCCTAGGCTATACAGATCCTAACCGGCAGTGTACCGGGTCAAATTGTGGTGCTAGTATGGTGAGTCAGAGTGTCGAATCCTCGGGGAACTTGGTAATTTCTTTTACGTGTGGTTAAACACCAAAAGAGCATTATTAACTCGATCTAAATCGCAATTTTATAACACGGATCACTACTTATTCTAGTCAACATAAAATAAATACGTAATTTAAAAGTTTCTAATATAATATATATATAGATATATAAATATATATAGATGTACATAAATTGCAAAGTATATATATAGATATAAATATATAGATACCAATATATTAAACGAGATAATTTTAGAGAAGCGGCCAAAACTTATATAATTGGTTTATACGATCTTTTCGATTAATTGAAATGTGTTCGATCTCTCCTTTTATTTTAGGTCCAATTGAGTAAGTGAAACGGTGCACAGCACTGAGGTAAACAATTACTCCTCACACGAGCGTATGAAATTGTCATATGTCCATTGCATCGGTCCAAGGTCCACAATCGTTACGGTAAACGAATTAATCGAACGGTCCCGAGTACAAATCTACCTTTAGATAAAAATGAGTCATTCCGTTCGTCAAACGGTCAATTTTATTTTAAAGGCTCCGGTTGTCAAAGCCGGACGATTTAACTTTCCGGTTTAAGTTTCAATTAAAGCGATGATTTAACATTATTACGATCTCGAGTACAAATTATAATAAAATTCATTTCTCCCAAAACAAATTTACCCCCGGGTAGGAAATCGGATTCCGTTATCACGTTGTTCACACGGCCAATTTTACCCTCCGGTTTTTCTATCTTTTATTTCATATCCACGACTACGAGGCGTCAATTCATAATTAGATTATGAATTCCTCAGATCGGTTAAATATGTCAATACGAATACGATCAAAATAGAAAAAGATTCAATTAACTCAATTTTAGTCATTTTAACTTAACAACATTTCTTTAACGAAAAGATCGAAATAAAACCGATTACATAGTTTTGGCCAGTATTATATTTAGCCTAAAAACATTATAACAACGAAAAATATAAAAACAAACATAAATACTTAAGAAAAGTTCTTACCCGAATACGGCGGTTGATTCGAAATCGTATTTCCCGGACATTACAACTTCTTTAGCAAAACCGACTTCCGAGATTTTCCCGAGCATTATAACGATACTAAAACTACATTATTACGGCGTAAGACCTTATTACAACTACAACTAAAAATTAAAAAGAAAAGAGAAGGAAAGAAAGAGAGGAGATATATATATATATGAGATGTATATATATATTGGTACCCTTCCGTCCGCTCTCTACGATCAAATCCTTTATATAGACAAAGGTCTCAAGGCCGGACCGGTCCGGGATCAAGCCGGATCGGTCCGGACTAATGATTACATCCACTAACTTGATCTCTTCAAAGCATGTGCGTAGATTATATATATTTTTATATATAATTATTAAACTTCTAAAATTCATATCTCGAGTTACGGACTTCCAAAAATTGCAAACGAAATGCCAAAATTAAGGTCTCGAGAAACTCTACAACTTTCATGAAGGACTCTTCTTCGATAACGCCTTCTTGATAACCTCGTGTTCTCCCGAAGCTTTTACGGGATTTTTCTTAATCCAAATTGATTAGCCACTTGATCACTGTTTAAGTTGTAGACCTCCAATCTTCATAATTTAAATTGCATTGGAAAGCTCTCAAAATCTACAACTTGCGTGAAGAATACTTTCTCGAAAATGTTGTTTTGATGAGCCATTCGTTTGTCGAAGACATTTCTCTATTACCACTTATCCAGATTGGTTTACCACTTAACCACTTAAACTTTTCAATTGACCATTTAAGCTCGTGGCACTTTCTAAATCATTCCGGAGATATGATTAAACTTCAATATGTCGATTCTCGGGGTCTCCGGTTATAAATCGCAATAAAACATCACAAATACCCACGTAAATCGACACGTACTCCGATTCTACTAAAATCGTACAAAATTACAACTTTTTATTATTATTATTACTAAATACTCTAAATTATAAAGACTAACATTTTATACCATAATTTCATATATTTTATATAGAATTCGTTAATAAAACATAATAATATAACGTATATTTAATCATATAAAAATAATACATCAGACCCGCAGATGGGGAGCCAGATTTGTTAACAGCCACATTGTCAGAGGGTTGAGTGATATCAAGAGGATTAGGGTTAAAGCGTTCAAGCAGATGTTCATGAGTGATCAAATGATTGAACATCCTGCCATGATAAAGATCCTATATGAGAAGTGATATTAACAATCACAGACTCGTATTATTTGCTCAGACCACCAAGAACAGCCAGGATTAGTTCAGACCTGCTGATGGGGTAGCCAGCAGCTGCTAACACATCAGAATATCCCTTCATAGTTGCTAAATAATCAGGCATAGACTTTGTACCTTTCTCAGCTTTGGCAAGGAAGTCTTAAATTCAAGCATTCGAGCTTCTAATTTGGTGTTGAAGAGCCCTTCAAGAGAATTCCAAACCTCAGATGATGTGGTACAACCAATAACTTCAGTGAGAGCTTGCTCCGTCGTGGAGCTCATCAGCCATCCCATCAACAGTGAATCAATGGTTGTACATTCTTCGTAGGCTGGGTTTGGCTGAAAGCCAAAACCAGATCCAATAGCAGAAACGGTGGGTAGATACGAGGCGGTGCCGATTTGGTTCCAAAAAGATGACTGTTTAAACGGTGGCCATGAACAATCGGAACGATTATGGACTTCCAGAGGAGATAGTTGCTTCGGTCCAGCTTTATGGTGCAGGTTTGGTTTAAACTCCCACCAAACGGAGACGGCCCATGGATAGTGGAAGACCGCGGAGCAGCAAACGGCCGGAGTGGTGGTAGAGTGGATCTTACTGGTGTACTAAGGACTTCAGACCGAGAGTTACCACCATAGGTGGTGGAATGAAACTGTACTGGTGGAACGAGGCTTGACGAGGGTTGGGTAGACAAGGGAGGTGGTACAGCGGTCCATTGTGCCGGTGCCGGCAGTGGCGTCAGCCGACAAACATAGTACTACAGTTAACAGAGTTATGCCAAGTGTACCAGTCACAATCTACTACAGAAACTTATCCAATAATTATGCTATTACACTTTTACCCAATTCTACTATTTTACCGATGTGGGACTTTACATCCGGTGTTCCCACTGAAATTTTCACAATAATTTGGCATAACACGCTTTGAGTGCCGTCATATGTTCAATCAAGGGTGGACCCAAGTGGAGATATATAGGTGAGGGCTAGTGTCCCCGTTGAGATCCGAAAAGCGAAGTAGTTTTGTTGGTAAGAAAACATGTAAAACACTACTAATGTCTCCCCTCGATCTTTAAATTTGTTCCGGTGTTCCCATTGAGAAATTTGTTCAGTGTCACTTTGTTGTAACAATTTTGTTATGAAAACGACGTTTCTGAACCATTTTACGTCAAGCGAGGACGAAGAGTTTAAATAATTATTAAATTCACTATGTCTCGAGAAGCGTCGATAGAGCCGAGTTATGAGGTGTTTACATAAAATATCATCACCACACAGTTCTGATGTGTTACTTTTGGCTTCCTTAGTTAATTAACTCTTTAATGACAGAAGCCACAAAGCCTTTTATCTCTCTATATATACGATAGCAGCAACTAAACAGGACAGAATAGTTAACACTATAATCTCTAATCTAAAGTGTTCCAAAACAAAACCAAAAAAAATAAAAAATTGCAGCAAGTTAAAATCATAAAAATGGCAGCAAATGATGTGCCATGTTGTGAAATCATGTTCTGGGTATATTTATCAATATCAGTTTCACTGGTTTGTTTTGCCGGTTTAATGTCCGGTTTAACACTGGGGTTAATGTCCTTAAGCCTTGTTGATCTTGAAGTGTTGATCAAAGCTGGTCAACCAGAAGATAAAAAAAATGCTGCCAAGATTTTGCCTATTGTGAAAAACCAACATCTTCTGCTCTGTACACTCCTTATCTGCAATTCTTTGGCTATGGAGGTTTGCTTATATTATATATACGTATACATATGTTTGTTCATATATATATATATATATGATAATTAATGTGACATTTTATTATATATGTGTTATATATTTGCATGCAGGCACTTCCTATATTTCTTGATGCACTTCTTCCTGCGTGGGGTGCTATCTTAATATCTGTCACCCTTATTCTTGCTTTTGGTGAGGTAATTCAAAATGGTTGATGTTATTGTCGGGAGCAATTTGCATTAACAGATGAATAATATTACTGTTACAATTATTCTGATACAACATATGTTACAACTTGATGTGTGTCTGTGGGACCTCTCATGAGACGTATTGTTGCTATGTCATGGCGATATAGAGCCACTGTACGTATTCGAGTATGGTCGGGTGGGCTGGATTACTATGGAGCTTGCCACCGTATTAGACCGGACTGTATAAGTTTTACGGTGTAAAAAATAAAAAAATTTAAAAAAAAAAAATAGAAATTAAAACATCGGGTGGACTTAAGCCTCCTTAGCCCTGTTCTTGGCTCCACCTGATGTAGAAGATCTACAATAAACAGATAAAAACAACGAGCTAATCCAAGCTCAAGAATAAATTCATTCTCAAAAGAGAAGAAGAATCAACATTCAAAATTACATGAAGATCTTAGCTTCTAAAAGTTCAATTGTTTATAGGCTAAAAAGTCCATTTAGGTTGAAAGACCCAATAACTATCCACTTAATTAAAACATAAACAAAACATTATTAATTTACTTAGATGTACTACTTCACCACCTTCACGCGCAGTGATTCTTCGATTCTTATTTCAAAAGTTAAAACATGAGTGTCTTAACGTTAGACATCCGTTAATTTTAAGACAAAAAAGTTTAAATCACTCGTGTTTCAAACACTAAAATAGTAATTAGAAGGACCACAACACCATTTTCACATGAGATGATCCACCTTACATAATTACTAGAGGTATTATTTGTTTTTCTTCTGTATTTTGAGATTTTTAATGTTCTTTCTGTTTGGTGCATGCTTGCTTTTAATGTTGCAGATAATTCCTCAGTCAGTGTGTTCCAGGTATGGATTGAGGATAGGGGCAAAATTGTCTGTTTTCGTTCGGTTGCTTGTCATCATTTTCTTTCCTCTATCTTATCCAATTAGCAAGGTTAGCAATTTTTTTCTTTTATGATTTCAATGATTTTCCATCTGTTTCCTTAAATTTACAAGTTATCACATATTAAAGGTAATAAACTTGATCGATCAGGTATTGGATGTGCTCCTTGGAAAAGGACGTTCTGCTTTACTCCGCCGTGCAGAGCTAAAGACTTTGGTAGATATGCATGGAAATGAGGTCAGTATATATAGTTCAACACATAAATAAAAAATCCAGGAAATTACGACGTCTCTGTTAATGTTTTTTTTTTTTGTTTATTTGAACAGGCAGGAAAAGGAGGAGAGTTAACACATGATGAAACAACAATAATCACAGGAGCTTTAGATTTAACACAAAAGACTGCTAAAGATGCAATGACACCTTTGTCTAAACTCTTTGCTGTTGACCTCAACTCTAACCTCAATGAGTATGTCTCCATTTTTTTTTTAATGCTTTTCTTACTTACTTCATTCATTAATTGCCAGTTAATTATATATATATATATATATATATAGTGTTTTTAAGTGCTCTGAATGTTTGTGTGCAGAGAATTGTCAAGCCTATTCATAAGCAAAGGACATAGTCGTGTTCCAGTCTACTTTGGAACTCTTACCAACATTGTTGGCCTTATTTTGGTAACATTATATGTTTTTCTTATCTTTCTGGAAATTACTGCAGTTTCGTAACATACGATACCGTAAAATACCGATATTAATTGTTCGTATTAATTGCTTTAAATAGGTGAAGAATTTGATAAAATGCCGTCCTGAAGAAGGAACAGCAATAAGGAATCTAACTATCCGTAAGATACCTAGGTAAGTATATATATAATTCAAGAATAGTCGTGTGCATGTCTTTCTTCAATCTACTGACGGTATCATTACTCGGTGCGTTTTGGACTCGATATGTGGAGCCGCTGTTACTGTTAGACCCGAACTACAGGCATTATGGTATATATATATATATAGATTGTATGTTACATAGAATAATGATGATGATGATGATGATTGATAAATCATAATGCATGCAACAGGGTTCATGATTTCATGCCACTATATGATATCTTAAATCAGTTTCAAAAAGGACAGAGTCATATGGCAGTTGTAGTAAAGACCAATGTGTATCCTATTAAAGCAACAAAATCCATAACTGAAATGGTTAGTGAAAAACTAAGCCCACAATCACCAGAAAGACAGGCTTTTGAAAGAGGTAAATCTTGTAATATATAGTATTATAAATATATGTAATGTATATAAGGGAACAATTTATGCATATATTTTTGCTGTTAATGGTCTGCAGCTTATGGTTATAATCGAATTTTGAGTCCGGGATTAGATGATAAAAATGAAGAAGAAGAAGAAGAAGAAAGTAGATATGAAGTGTTTCCAAATGAAGAGGTTATTGGTATTATTACCATGGAAGATGTTCTTGAACAATTATTGCAGGTGAACATCTTTTTTTTATTAGGAATTAAAGGGGTTTTTTTATCTAATTTCGTAATATGCTTTTTTTTCTTAATTACATTAATTGTTGTTTTGGTTTTGAATATGTTCATGTTAGGAACCAATATTTGATGAAACTGATGGGTATGTTGATATTCATAACAAGTAAGTACATCATAAAATATACCCTTATATAATTAGCATTATTATGCATATATATTTGATGATTACATTACATATATATTGCAGAATCAATATCAATATGCTACCAGCTGGAATGAAACACTTAACAAGATCCCCTAGAGCAACTACCTCAGTTTCCTCCGCAACATCTCCATTTTCTTCAAGTATTCATCAGACGCCCCGATCATATCCTCATACTCCATTGTTGCATTCACCGATTTCTCCATACGTTCAATCGCCTTTTCTTCGACCGACTCTCTACGCTTCCCCGGGGACTCGAAACTTGGGTCTAAGTTCTCCGGTCACAAGTTCGTGGTCTCTTCACACGTCTCCTCCGCCATCTCATCAGGTTAATGTTTTCACACAATCTTTTTTCACTATGATATTTTTAAAGGTTATAACTATTTTAAAGCATTTTTTCTTCTTTTTCTTGTGCAGAGGAGTTAAAAAATATATGCATATACGTTGAAGAAGAAGAAGATTCAGCAATCATGTACTATAAATGGCAAGGGGGATTAGATTACATAGCTGGCTTTGTAATAACACATTATTCAGTTGTCTGAAATAGTTTGCTCACATATGTCATTTGGTTGGAATTAATTGAAGCTTTGCCTTCATTACAAATGGTGTATATAATAAAAACTTGGAGCTAACTTGTTTATTTCATATGAATAATGAACTTAATCAACATATTCTTTCAAGAACCAAAAAGATTACGGGTATACATACCCCCTTATTGCTGCATCCAGATCTGCAACTACTTGAGCCATATCAGGTCGATCTTTCGGAACCAACATCAAACACTTGTTGATCAATTCAACAAATATTTCCAAACCTTTAAATGCATTCATCCCTTCTAAATTCGGATCCACAATGTCTCTTAAGTTTCCATTTCTGAAGAATTCTGTAAACCATAGCGCAGGAACATGCTCTTTTTTGTGATTAACTGGCGGGATCCCACTCAAAACAACCAACATTACAATGCCAAAAGAATACACATCTGAAGCTTCAGTTAACATACCTGTGACCGCGTAATACGGATCTATGTAACCTAGAGTTCCTTGGAAACTTGGTAAATAGGAAAAAGTGTCTCTAAATCTACTGATTCGCCTCTCAATGCAGCCGAAACCAAAAATCTTAGGCACCAAATTTTCATCCAATTTGATGTTGCAAATATTCATATCTTTGTGTACCATGTGCGACTTATGAAGATGATGAAGCCCAAGAGCAGCATCCCTGCATATTTGAAGCCTTTGTTCCCAAGAAAGAACATTGTTTGTACATTTTCTAAAGAGATGCCCGTCAAGTGTATTAGCATGGGGAGTGTACTCATAAACAAGGATCGTCTCATTATCTTCATCGCAATATCCCACTGAAGGGACTAGGTTAATGTGAGGCTCACAATATTTTAGGAATTCGATATGTTCCTTAAACGCTTTACGTGCCTTGTTTGATTCACGTGGCTCACCGGGTTTGGCTCGTTTGATTTCAAGAATTCTCGAACCATCACCAATAAAAGCTTTGTACGTGTCATAAAGCCCACACTTCTCAATCATCAACTCGTCGCTGAAGTTCTTGGTTGCTGATTTAATGTCATTCAGCAAGAAGATTTCCACATCCTTATTTAAAATCCTCTCTCCGAAGTTCCGGGTTTCTGATTTATTGATCTCTTTCGGCAAGAAGATTTTCACATCCTTCTTTAAAGTACTCTCACTGAACTTGAAGGTTGCTGATGCAATGTCTTTCGGCGACAACATTTTCGCAACCTTCTTTGAAATATTCTTGCGGACAAACCAAGGTCTACCCCACAATGGTTTTTTGGTTATGTTGTGAGCTGTCTCTCTTGATAGCAGGACTTCTGCTTTAGTTGGTAAGTCAGCTTTCTGAATTTCATTACTTGTGTTTCCTTCAACCGGAAAAGATGGAGCATTTTCCTCAAGTATCGGAGCAAGTTGCAATTCAAAGAATTCAAATGGTTGGTTTGATTCAACCAAAAGGGGCTGGTTAACAACAATTTCGTCGTCGTTCGGTGTAGAAGGCACTGAAGCTCGGTTTTTCTCGAGCGCATTCTCGAGGTTAACTACCAGTTGAGCCATTGTTGCGCGCTTTTTAGGAAGATGATGCAAGCAGTTTTCAACAGCTTCCATGAATTTTGTTAAGCTTTCTGCTGAGATTTCTTCCTGAATACTAGGATCAATAATCTCATTCAACTCTCCTTTTTCCACGCATTCACGGAAGCAAGCTAAAAGACTCACGATTTCACCAGGGAATTTGATTTCCAGTGCTGGCCTTCCAGATAACACTACCAACAACACAACGCCAAATGCGTATACGTCGGTTGTAATTGAAGGTTTATGAGTTGCAAGATAGTGTGGATCTAGATACCCAATAGTGCCCTTGACTCTGGTGCTAAGTTGGTCTTGTGTTTTGGTTATACTTCCCTGTTTCGATAGGCCAAAATCCGAAATCTTAGCCACGTAGTTTTCATCCAACAAAATGTTAGTATCCTTCACATCACGATGTATAATACCGTATTGAGTGCCAGTATGAAGGTATTCAAGTCCACGAGCAGCACCGATGCAAATTCTAAGTCTTTGTTCCCAAGTGAGAGGAATTCCATTGTCTCCATTTATACGAGCCTTGTATATGTTGTCAGCAACTGTGCCTCTTGGCATGTACTCGTAGACAAGAATCATCTCTTCACTTTCATTGCAATAGCCTAACAGAGGCACGAGATGGATGTGCCGGAGCTTGGAAAGTGTTTCGATTTCTCTCCAAAATTCATGAGCCCCTTGCCTAGATTCGGCCTTCAATCTCTTTATGGCAAGAACTTCTGAATGTCCGGAAACTAACCCTTTGTATACTTTACCGAATCCTCCCTTTCCAATAACCAAGGCATCATCGAAATTTCGGGTTGCCAACAATATTTCAGCAAGCGAAAAACAGTAGCAAGAGGGCTCATTCGAGGCTAATCGAACATGTTTGTCTTCGTCCTGCCAGAATTTGTGTTTACAAATCTGCCTCAACTGATAAGCTGCAGCATTCACTATGACCAAAAGGGTTGTCAAAGCAGTCATAATCATATTTAATCGGCCAAAAGCAACCAAAAAGTTTCGGATTTTCACAGACCAAAACGAAGAATCATGTATTGGACTAAAAGGGTTCGGGCTTGCAAGACTGTTGTCAGTATTGCTCAACTTAAAGATCTCTAATCCCTTCATAATACAAAGAACCAACTCATCAAACGACTGTAATGAAATTAAAAGATCACGCTTCCCTTCGGTTCTGTCTCCTTTCATCATCACCAAATAATCCCTATACTCCGCGATCCCATTACCACCACTCAATCGAATCACATCAACCCGAGTCTCAACAACCACATTTTGTATAACAATACTCAAATCCTCATTTTCAACAATCTCACCTCCACAAGAACATAAATGAAGTCTCAACAGGTAACAAAAGCCTAAATCCACAGGTATTTTCCAAGTGAAATGATGCTTCTCTTTTGACTGCAACCCCCTTTTCAATATCCTCGATGTCTGGTAAATCTTAAATGGCGCAAGAAACGGCGACGTAATGGCAGGCACCAGATTTCTTATTTGCTCAAATTCAGATGATGCTATTACATAATCAGCATCATCACTCCATTTACGAAACATGCCGGTATCATCTTCTACCGGCAATACTGGACCACCACCAACATTAAGTCTTTGAACCAATTCAAGTGCTGTGCTATTATCAACATAGTGGAAATGATTATGATGACCAACCAAAATTGCTCCTTGATTATCAAAAGGGGTATAGTAAAGACCAGTAGGCAATGATATTATCTCAATCCCATTTACAAACACAAACGAATTACTATACAAAGCAGAGAAATGAATTTGCAAAATTCCTGTTTCATTCACACTCAAACAGAATTCCTTAACAAAGTATTTGACATTCAATTCATCAGCAACAATAGACGCACTGAAATTTTGCAATAAGGTAAACGAATTAGCTTTAACAGTGAAGAAATCACGAGAATGCCGAAACCCTCTATAACGATTTGGGTAAAAATGGAGGCGAACGAATTTCTGACCTGAGTTGACTTTAAAACTGTAGGAGAAACAAGTAGATGAAACTCTTGCCGTGAAAAATGGTGTAGGATCAGCCATAAGCAAATTTCCAGATGAAATTGTAGTTATTGAATTCCCTTTCGGTTGGATTTCATTTTCACCGTCACCAACCCAGTGGCGTCCGTCGAGGGCCGTAGAGTTGGTAAGACAGCCGCAATTGATGGCAACGTCACCAAGAAACTGCTGAAATGGAAGGATTTCGCCATTGACGGAGGTTGCGTGAAGGTTGAAGAAGTTGATTACGAATATGAACAGGCATGCAGATGCGATTGTGAATATTTGTTGCATTTCTCTGGTTTTTGCTTAAGCCTTTTCTACTACACCGAGAAGAAAAGATAAGTTTCGTTTAGCGCGGGTAAGTCAAAAGACGGTTGGGAGAAAGTTTTGCATTGACATCGTTGACTTGACTTTACCAATTGGTAATTTGTATACATTTTACTTAACCAAACCTTCAAACACAACAATTGATGCGAAACATTTTTATACAATAGGTAAAGTTGTAGAGTCATTTAATTAAGAATATATATACTGCAAAAAAAAATTAAGAATATATAAATGTATTATGACAATAATACATGCATTTTAAGTGCAAACAATAAAAACTCTTACGACTTTTACATGTTTTTTCGGTGTGTCTACCGTGATAGAGACGTCATGAAAAAATAATACCTGCATCAATAAAATGACATTAGCTAAGTTACTTACCGTACACGTGGCACTCACCTAACTAGGCTACGAGCATAAGGCCATCTTCAAGTACGGTCCGGGCTGATCTCTCAACATCACCCATCTTTAGGAGTGTTTTATCTGCGTCACATTGATCTTATCTGTGCATTATATTTATTATTATGCATCTAACTGAATCGATATTTAAAAGTCAAGTAATGAGACAAATTTGAAAGTCGAAGGCGTTGTTCGATCTCTTAAAAATCGATTTTTGAGTCAAAATCAACTTTCCAAAAGTCGAAGGTGATGACCAACTCAAAACCGACTTTTAAAATGTCGTTTCAGATGTGATGCACATTCAGCGTGGTGTTTAATTTTGAACGGGTGCAAATAAAAAGATCACAATTTTGTAAGGGGATAAAGTCTCTACTAATCATCTTTAACCGTACAAACATGATGATGTAGAGGATCTACAATAAACGGATAAACGAGCTAATCCAAGTTCAAAAGATAATTAATTCTCAAAGAGAATAAGATTCAAGATTACATGCTGTCCTTAACATTTAGGATACTAGACTATTTATAGGCTTAAAAGCCCATTAGGTAAGAACTTACTCTTAATAAAGCCCAAATGACTATTGACTAATTATAACATAATAAAATACTATTAACTAGCTTGGATGTGCTACATCATCTCCATCCCCTACTCGGAAAGCTCGTCCACGAGCGAATCTATTGATGATGACAAGTCAAGCAAGTTAAAACTTCCCCAACTCATTATTAAATCCTTCGGTGGATCAAGCCCGTTCACCGTCTTGTGGAACAATTTCAAAATTGTTCTTATCATTCCAACCCTCCCAAGAAATAGCTCGTCCACGAGCTAAATTGAAGCCGAAAGATTTACCTTCACGCATATTAGTACCAAACAAACCAAAAAGTGCACAATATCCAACAAGCTCCGGACCAAGACCATCATATTCTTTTACAACAGAGACCAGTTCATCACTCTTTTCAACACTTGACACAGTGCTCTCAACTTCCGGTTCCGGTTTTGTTCGACCATTAACTTCCATGTGCGCATTCATGACCAACACAAATTCATTTGTGGTTTCATTCCTCGATAAGATACTAGAGTCATGAGAAAATAACGTGTCCAAGCCGCAGCTTCGGGACGAATAAGGACTACCACCGGGATTGAACGTAAACACCATATACATAACATGCACCTTGTATAAGCACCAGAATGATAAAAGCTTTGAAATATTGAAGCTAATTGATTGGCATCCCCTACTAGTACACATCTTAAGCTTTGGTAGGCTATCACAAGAATCGTCAAATTCGAAGGGTGATGCTTGAAGCAAATCGTATTCAAAAGCAATATTCGGATCCCAAAAGCTATGTGAGCAGGCATAAAGAACTTCAATAGGTGCAATTGTTATTGTTACCTACCTTGACTGATCTTCTAACCACACCACTTCCTTTCCAGCATATGAGCCCAACCATTATCAATGGTAAAGTCCATTTTCCATGCTTAGCATAAACCACAATGTCACAAAACTCAGTAATTATGGTAATTGCTAGCAAGGCACAACATTGTATCATTTTTTCGATGCTAATGTCGGCAAAGTATGACGGAGCATCAGTCGGCACATTTCCTTGACGAACCTGCTGGTGCACATAATCTGCATAAATTAGATGTTTGAACGAGATTTCTGTTGCAATATCCTTCATCAATCGCGGTTTCGTATCCTTCGAATGAGGCATCAATTTAAGTTCATAATTAAACTCCTTACTGACATGGAAATTTACAGAGCCTTCACATCTGCCGAGAAATACTCTTAGATCCCTCACCTTTACATTAGCCCGGGGAATCAAGGAAGCAAGTGTGTTTTCTTTACAAGAAACACCTCCCGGATCAAAACTGGTTGTCAACATTTCGTCAACAAGGAAACAAACAACATACATACCCAATTTGTGCGCCTTCTCATGAGCAAAAGAAGCATTATCTGCTCGGGTTTCATTGTTCAAAACCATAATTGCAGCCATAGCTTCAGGTTTAGTTCCAACTTCTCGACCCACAATAATATTCGCCTTCAACTGACAATGCATCACATTACAAAATTCAGCAACGGTCTCCATCAAATTGGTGGTCTTGGTATGATTAGAGACTTCCTTTCCATATGTGTAAAGACCTCCCAGATTACTTGCCCCATCTTGTTTCTCAATATATGATTCACTCGGGACTTTTGTCGAACACTTAACATGTGTAGATCTATCAGGCTGTAGGTACTTAATCATCCCAGCTCCTTCATTACGTTCCTTATTTTCCTCTGAAAATTCATCATTTTTGTTGCTATCTTCGGTGTTCTTCTTTTCTTTTCTTTCTTTGATGAGCTTCATAGAATTTTCAGCTGTTAAGTCTAGAAGCAGGGTCTTGGAAAATACTTCATATTTCCCATCCATTAACGTTCCGTTTTTGGCATAGTGTGTTACAAACATATAACTTGGAGCATCCAATGTCATAACACATGGCCCATCTTCAGCACTAGCATTTACAAGACCCTTTGATACAGCTGTTTGGGCAACCGGTCCTATGACTTCTCCAATGGTATTCTCCGATGATGCTGAATCCTTCAAAGTTTCAGTGCCACCAACTATGAATGTAGCCTTGGACGCACCAAGAATCGCTAATCCACTCGCTTCATTTTGCTTGCTGTTGTGCGGCTCTCCGGAGACTTTTATCAAACAATTGGTGTGCTCCATGTTGCCTTCATTTTCTCCTTCAATTTGCTGCACCCAACCTTCAGAAATTTTGTGCCCATAATTCACGTCCTTGATGCTGCTTCTGTAGACTTCTGATGAACATTTTGTCGAACACTTGGCGGGCCAAAAATCATTAGACAAGAGAAATTTCATCCTAGGCCATAATTTGATCTCTGAATCACCATCCAACAGCCTCTGTTGTTGCAATTGTTGCCACCACCGTTCTGCTTCTCCTTCCAAAACATATGATACCAGCTCGCACTTCGTCTTCTCCGGTGGTTGGGTTTCCTCAAAAAATTGATCGACTGCATCGAACCAATTAAAAAGGTCTTCCTTGTTTGATGTACGCTTGAAGAGCGGAAGATACGACCTCACCCAACGCCTATTAGCCTCTCGCAGGTTGCTTCTCCGATCACTTCCAGCCGTTGGAGAACGATTTCGCCCAAGTCGTCCAACATATGTGCAGTCTTCAACTCCCTTGGCAGAACGAGGGAGAACTCGTCCATGGGATTGATATTGCTCTGAACAGTTTTGAATCTCAATCATACCTTGATTCAATTCAGATTTAAAAGAACCAAGCTGTTGATCAAGTTTCCGCAAAATATCCAAACGGATCTTCGAACCCCGAACAACGTCGCGGATCCGGCTTCCTTCATCAGCGCCGGCCATGGATCACCAAAGGGAGAAACCCTATGCTACGATCTCTGATATTAGATGATGTAGAGGATCTGATAAACGGATAAACGAAGTAATCCAAGTACCAAAACATTTAGGATCTTAGACTATTTATAGGGCAAAAGCGAATTAGGTAATAACTACTACTCTTAATAAAGCCCAAATGACTATTGACTAATTATAACATAATAAAATAATATTAACTAGCTTGGATGTGCTACATCACATGTGCTATAGAATGATAGGAAGTTTTTGTGTGGTATATCAATTTGCATCGAATCGACAGGTAAAGAAATCCGAATCACACAGTTTGAATTCAGTTTAAAAATAAAAATTTTAGATCTTGCTATATTGATGCACTTTGCATGTGGCGGGTGCACCCAATAATTTTCCTACAATAATGAACAATCTAACTCCACACATCCAATCAAAGTTGGATATATTTGACTGGTAAATTAGTTGGGGCGTCCTTGTAATTAATAAACGCCAATACCGATGACCACCCTCCTCACAATAAAATAACCACAATACTTTTGTTGTGCTATGTATTAATCGTGATTTCTAATGCATTTACGTGGTGTCAATATAGACTAATAAATAAAAAAGGTCAAAAATTAAATTAAAAAGAAGTACAATGGGCTAGGTCTTTGAACCACATGAATCACATAGTCCAACAATCCTAATGGGTTAGGTCTTTTGAATCTTTATCATAAAGAAGCCCATGTCTCATATAGACCAAATATATAAAATCAAATCGATTCTTACTAGGGTTTCACATACTCTGCATTTACAGACTTAAAGCTCTCCTGCTCCTCCTTTCATCTGCTTCGCAATCCACCGTTCGCCGGAGCCATGGTAATTTCTTCGTTCTATGTGCTAATACATATCTCAGTTATCATTTGATGCAGATTTATTGATGTTTTGTTGGTGAATATTTTTGCTTATCAGATCATCTCGGAGAAGAATCGTAGAGAGATCTCAAAGTACCTCTTCCAGGAGGGAGTTTGCTATGCGAAGAAGGATTACAATTTGGCTAAGCATCCAGATATCGATGTTCCTAACCTTCAAGTGATTAAGCTAATGCAGAGCTTCAAATCGAAGGAATATGTTCGCGAGACTTTTGCTTGGATGCATTATTACTGGTACCTGACGAACGATGGAATTGAGTTCTTGAGGACATATCTGAATCTCCCATCTGAAATTGTTCCTGCTACTCTAAAGAAGTCTGCTAAGCCTGTTGGCCGTCCATTTGGCGGTGGACCTGGTGGTGACCGTCCTCGGTAAAGCTTTGAATCTCATTTCGCTGCTTTTTTTTTTTTACTGGATTTTGTTTTGGTTGTGAATCATATAAAGTCTGGATTGAATGTTTAATACAGTGGACCTCCAAGGTTTGAGGGAGATAGGCCTAGGTTTGGTGACAGGGAAGGTTATCGTGGTGGACCTCGAGGAGCACCTGGGGAGTTTGCCGGTGAGAAAGGTGGAGCTCCAGCTGATTATCAACCTGCATTCAGGGTTAGTTGTGCTCAATCTCTAGTCTGTTACCTTTTTTTAGTCTCTTAAAACATGATTTCAACTTGATTCTGCTGACTGATAATGTAAGTGGCTGTCATTTAGCTATACTGACCTTAAAGCTGTGTGTAACTTTCCAGATTTTGTACATTCTTTTGTTATGTATCTTTGAAGTTCACCCACAATTTGTATCTATATCTTCACTCTATTCCCCAAACTTAAACACTCTGCTCAGGGACTAGGAAAGTTATGGGCAGTGTGTTGAGCTTTGTGCTTTATGATAGCATAGCGGTTAGTGAATATGCTAGGGCTTGGCTTGGTATTGCTTGTAATCGTTCATTTGTAAAGAAAGCCTAGCAAACCAAGCTTGAACTGGTCATATGCTTGTTTTATATATGAGTATACACGATCTTGGCTGCAAACTTTCGATTATATTCATGAACCCCGTTTGTGTATATGGACTATTGTTCCATAATTTGTTGTTTATGCGCATTAGTGTTGAGAATATATCCTTAATGAGCTGAACCTAAGCTGGAAAGCCTGGAATGCAAAAATACATTTAACTAGCCAAGCTCAAAACTCCAGCCTGGTTTTGTTTGTCTTTTAATCAACCAAGCTTGAACAGGATTTAAGTTTTGTGTTTTGAGGGATTATCATAATCTTGTTCATGTAGCAAAGAAACTCGAGTTGAACCTACAAGTTTTTCGTTTCTGTTTGGTGTGTGAACAACATTGTATTCAGAAGAGGGAAAGGTGTCTTACAATTTAAACCCTTGTGTAAAATTGCAGGGTGCTGGTGGAAGACCTGGTTTCGGCCGTGGAGCTGGAGGGTTCGGTGGAGCACCGCCAAGTTCTAGCTTCTCTTAAGCTTTTGTTTTTGTTTTAATTAAGAATGATGTGTTTTTTGTTCCTCTCATGTTAGGTATTTGGATTTTGCAATTGTCTACCTTCATGTTGTGATAAATCCTACTCTAATACAGATACCTTTCGTCAATTTTGTTAAATTATGGTTACTTTTGAGGATCCTAAGTAAGCACTTGATCAAGTGGTTTCATGCTGTTTTTGGTTGATGTTAAAGAGCATTGTAGCGTCGGGTTGAAAGAGATCTTGGCCAAAGAGATGCTTGGCCATACCTCTTTTACTCCTGAGTAAGGGTCGAAATCCTGCAGATTAGTCGGGCCAGTTGGTCTCAGCTGAGTCGAAAATCGTAGACAGGAAATTTCGGGGGATTTAAATAAATAAAAAAGAAATAGTTATAGCGTGCCTTGCTTCGGTTGAATGAGGTGCTTTAAGGAACTTTTGAAAGATCTAAATTCAGAAACTTATTGTATAACCAATTAGTAACTATGATTGTATAAAGTGATATGGATCTGATCCTTCTGTTTCTAGTATTGTAAACCGGACTGTTAGATTCACGCCACAAGGACCAAAAGCAAAACAGTGGCGCATATCTAAGTCTAATAGAGGCTTCCTACCTAAGGAAAATTCTGTAAACTCATTGAAAGGACATTCCACTATGAAAGACTGTGGAATGAAAGGACAACAAACTCTTAGATAGTAGAATGAAAGGGAACAAAACTATGAAAGGTGGAATGAAAGGGCATAACGTATGTCATTTACACATTATACTTAGGTGACTTCTATTGACACCAAGCTTTACTTACACCCATTATTTCATGCACTCAAAAAACTATTGTGGGCACTTTTATACAATCTACTTGCAACAGTTTAATTTTAATATTTTTCTTTAATCTAGTGTCTTTGAAAACACAACTAAGGGTCCATTGATGTCGTGCGAAAATTTTATGGTGGTCCTGAACCAAGTATGATTTGGTGATCCAGGACCAATAGAAGTCCAGGAAAACACGCGGGGCCCACCGTATAAAATATAAATGCTACGTGCTTTTACAAATTTCTTTCATCTTTTAAGAAATCTTATTGGGACGAGTATGACAAGTGATCCCGACACCATGGTCTAGTGGACCACCATAAAACTACTGGATGTCGTGGGTCGTGTTTGTGGAATATTTATTTTCTCATTTTGTATAAATTTAAGGCTCATAGTCTCATCATCTAGGGACATAATATTGCGAGTCATTCGTGATAAGGGCTCAAAAAAGCAATTGTGTCATTTGTTTTTTCAAAAAAAAAGGGGAAGATAATTGTCATGGTGACAACACGTAGTTAAATGGAGTACTTTCTTTAGATTTAAAGTTCATAATTTGCTTTTAATCAAAAACAAAAAAATGCTTACAATATTTTCAGGTGGCTCTAGCCTCTGACTGAAGCTGAACCAAACAATGGCAGAGTTATGAATTGAAATTCTGAGGGGCTAGTAGATTTTTCTCGAATTATTAGGTGGGTTGTATTAAGGCAACTTAATAGATTTAATATAAAGAAAATCGGAAATTTTATTATGGTTCCGGACCAAGTATGACTTAGTGATCAAGACCCAATAAGAAAAAAAAAAAAAACACACAAAGCCCAACCGTGTATAATATAAATACCATGTTTTTACATTTTTACCCTTCTTATAAGAATTTTCATTGGTGGAGCAAGTGTGACATGGTGATCCTGGATCACCATAAAACAACTGAAAATCGGAAATTGTTCGTGGTGGGCTTAGCCCCTTTAACCCTTCCAGAGCTAAGTCTCTAGAACAAATGTAATGTGTTTGGTTTCATGGTTTGCGCCATATGGCTGTATGTAAGTGAAATTAGTCCAAAGCATTCAGAGGCACCATGCGATATTTAGTGTGTTAACAATGAGACGAGGTTTGACTTTCCGCTAGTCTGAAAAGTCGAATGGTGTCTGAAAGTAGTTTGGTGTGGTGTTGATATAGGTTCTAAAGATAACAAGAACTGTTAACATGCCAAGATAATCACACCAACAACGTTTCCAAGTCGTTGGCAACCTTCATGATCCCTCAAGTACTATATCTTTAGGTATAGTCATTCCCCCTTAATCTATCTGTATGGTTCGACACTGCATTGAGAAGGACATTTGGATGTGTGGGATTGAGAATGAAACCCTCAATACTTTACATGATGTTATGTTCATGATTGCAGTATATGGGATGTTATGTTCATTTTATGTTTCCAGACGAGACACATCTTTTAACATAACATAATAACACCAAAAAGTTATCTTTCATAGAACCGCCATTAAACTAGTACAAAGCTTTGCACAACACCCAAGACATTGTCAAGCCAGACTTATACGTATATACCAATACAAAGCTTTGTAGAAGACAAAAAGACATTTTTAGTCCAGAAAAACAAAAAAGAAAAAGAAAAAGACAACTAAAGACTCTTTTCATGAAAAAACAAAAAACACCAAATGACACTACTTAAGGACACATCTTCAGGACACACACTTAATCAACTTCCTCCATCTTGCTCTCTTCATTACCATCTTCCTCAAGTGCAGGCATATCAGCATCTTCCTCTCCTGCATCATCTTCTTCATCAATGCTCAAACCAAGCTTCAACATCCTATGAATCCTCGCCGCAAACGTGTTCGGATCATCCAAACTAAACCCAGATGTCAATAGTGCTGTCTCAAACAACAGCATTACCAGATCCTTCACAGACTTATCATTCTTATCTGCTTCAGCCCTCTTTCTCAACTCCTCCATTATACCATTGTCTGGATTGATCTCCATTGTTTTCTTACTAGACATGTAAGAACCCATGCTGCTGTCCCTTAAAGCCTGTGCTTTCATTATTCTCTCCATGTTTGCTGTCCAACCATATTCACCTGTCACTAAACAGCACGGTGAATCGACGATCCGGTCTGATACGACAACCTTCTCAACTTTATCTCCAAGAATGTCTTTAATCACCTTGCACAGATTCTCAAACGACTTCTTTTTCTCCTCCTTTTTCGTCTTCTCCTCTTCGGTTTCGTCGTCTAGTTTCAACCCTTCTTTTGTTGCAGAGACCAGCTTCTTACCGTCATATTCTTTCAACTGACCAACCGCGTATTCATCAATGGCGTCCACCATGAACAGAACTTCATAGCCTTTTCTCTTAAGCTTTTCCAAGAATGGTGAATTCTCTACAGCCTTCTTGCTTTCACCAGTAATGTAGTAGATATCCTTTTGACCTTCCTTCATTCTTGTCACATAGTCTTTCAGACTTGTCAGCTCATCTTGGCTTTTTGTCGAATGGTAACGGAGCAAATCAGCCAACTTTGCTCTGTTCTGACTGTCTTCATGGATACCCAATTTAAGGTTCTTTGAAAAGGCTTCATAGAACTTGTTGTAATCATCTTTGTTCTCAGCAATTTCATTGAACATTTCAATGCATTTCTTCACAAGATTCTTTCTGATAACTTTAAGAATCTTGTTCTGCTGCAACATCTCACGAGATATGTTCAATGGCAGATCATCAGAATCAACCACACCTTTCACGAAGCTTAGATACTCAGGGATAAGATCTTCACAATTGTCCATTATAAACACCCTTCTAACATAAAGCTTGATATTGTTCGGCTTCTTACGAGTATCGAATAAATCAAAAGGGGCTCTTTTAGGAACAAAGAGAATAGCTTTGAATTCCAACTGACCTTCAACAGAGAAATGCTTCACTGCCAGATGTTCTTCCCAATCATTTGTTAAGCTTTTGTAGAATGAGGCGTACTCGTCTTTTGTGATCTCCTCGGGTTTTCGTAACCAGATGGGTTTTTGCTTGTTGATTAGCTGCCATTCATGTGAAACTTCTTTGATCTTCTTCTTCTTTGATTTCTCTTTCTCTTTGTTTTCATCTACTTCTTCAATGTCACCTTCTTCTTCTTTCTTTGGCTCATCTTCTTCATCATCACTGATTTCCTTTTCTGTAGTCTTTTCTGTCCAGAGGTTAATCGGGTAGCTGATGAACTCAGAATGCTTCTTTACAAGATCTTTAATCCTCCTTTCTTCCAGATACTCAAGCTGCATCACACACACAATATACAGATTTAGAATTCGGAATTATTTAAGGTATAAACGAGCTGAGTAATGCTTTTAGAGACCTATTTATAACACCAATATATAAATCAAATTAATAATAAGTTCAGGTATAGCAATGATAATTTACCTGATCTTCCTTGAGAAAGAGAGTGATTTTGGTTCCCCTGCCCAATTGCTCACCACTGACGTCTCTTGAGATAGTAAAAGATCCACCAGCTTGTGATTCCCAGATGTACTGTTCATCATCATTGTGCTTGGATGTCACAATGACTTTCTCTGCAACAAGGTATGCTGAATAGAAACCAACACCGAATTGGCCAATCATGCTCACATCAGCCCCAGCCTGCAATGCCTCCATGAATTCTTTGGTACCAGACCTTGCAATTGTGCCCAAATTGTTCACCATATCTGCAGAAATCCAGCAAACAAGCATGTCACAAAACAGTTGCTACCAGAAACAAAAGCCCTAATGTTACGATTTGTAAGCTCAGCCAATCAAACGACATCAATTACAGGTAACTGAACACAGTTTAAGGTTCTCCATGCTCAGCTAATCAAACAACATCACAATTACATGAGATTGAATAAGATTTAAGGTTCTCCTGCTAAGCTAATCATACGATATCACAATTACAGAGATTACATACAATTTAAGGTTCTCCTGACTGATTATTGGCACGTTTAGCATATAAGAACGACGATAAACAATGTAATTCATGTCAAATTTGTTAGAAACTTGTGTGTAACTATGTGTTATCTTCGAATCGTAATAGTAACAACAATGGCTACAAAATACAGAATAGGAACAAGAACAGAACACGAATTTCAATTTCTACATTAACCGAAGGAGATTTCAATTAATATAGTGTTGCATAAAATACCTGCTTTGGTCATGCCAATGCCGCTATCGATGATAGAGAGAGTCTTGTTAACCTTATCGGGTACGATCCGAATAAAAAGCTCGGGTTGAGCATCGAGCTTGCTCTTATCAGTCAAGCTCTCGAATCGGATCTTATCCAACGCATCAGAAGCATTGCTGATCAATTCCCTAAGGAAAATCTCCTTGTTGCTGTAGAAAGTGTTGATGATCAAACTCAACAACTGGTTGATCTCCGCCTGGAAAGCGAATGTCTCCGCATCAGCCATCTGCACGTCCGCCATTGCAATCCAACAGATCAAAGAGATTGATTACAAGGAATCGAATTCGCTTGGAAGTAAGGATCAAACTGAGAGTACAGGGAAAATTTCACGCAGATTTTATGATGGAGAGAAGGGATAAAGCGTGCATGCTATATATATATAGTGAAAGAGAGATTCTAGGAACTTCTATGAATATGGGAGCGGAAAATCGAGGGGTGGCGCGTCTTTTGGATCTTCTAGAGTATTCCACGAGTCACTCGATAGACTTGATATCAAATGTTTTTTTTATTTTTATTTTAGGACAGTGGGTACTAGGTTTATAACTCTATAATTTCTTTCTTGATATTGTATGGTAATTTTTAGTTTATTTTTTCCCTTTAGAAAAACCAACAATCTCACTAGTTTTATGGTGGTCCTGGATAAATCCTTAAAAGAAAGATAAAATAAAACATGACATTTATATTTTATACGGTTACGCCACATGTGTTTTTTTGATTTTCTATTGGTCTTGGATTATCAAATCATACTTAGCCTAATACCATAGTAAAATTTGTGTTAATTCAAATCCACAAATGAGGCGGAGAGGACATCACATGACATTCTTCCCCTAGATGAAACCAACCGAAAATAAATAATATATAACCAGTCTAAGCGTTGGAACAATATCAATATGCCTAAGAACGAGAAACTAATTAAAAAAGAATAGAGCAAGGACAGACAATCCCGCACCAACCTGGAACCGAGAAGTTCTCCAGAGCACTTGTGAGAGCATGCACATAGGATAAATAGTCTCTCTTCAATGCATGTGCCGAAATACCCAACCTCAGAGCTTTCTTTAAAGCCAAAAGAATAACGGTCATCTCCATAATCTTCAGTCCAATCCCAGGGTCCATATGATACGGGTATGATGCCACAACCGATCCAATACTACCCCCAATTCCTGAGCCATCATCTTTCACGACCGCATCTTATTACATTTCAGACGCCTCATGGGCGGCAAACTCCAAGCAATTTGATGCCCCACACAAACAGCATCAACACGAGGTGCTTTCACCGCCTTCCCAAATTCATGTGCATTTACCACACATGTAGTGACCGCCCTCGAAACATAGATCATGGCATTATCGTACACCCTACCGCACTTAGTTTCCATATGTTCCACAAAACCTGACAAAAAAATGTGGTATCTCAGCCTCTGCATATTGCTCCAATATCAGACCAACGAACTCGCGAAACACGGAAACCGTGAGGGGTAACAGCCCTTGGAGCGGCGATGCATCCCACACTGACCTAGCGTACTCACAATCGAATAGCACCGCATAGTCTCACATGAAAGTTCGTGTTTGGCTCATGAGTGTTTGTTATTATTCACTTGTCCAGTTCAACAAATCAAACTACTGAATTGTATGCTTGTTTCATATATGAATAAACATAAACTTGACTCGCTGATGTTTGATTATATTCACGAATCTGCCTGTATAGATAAATCAATGTACAACATGATATTAACTCAACATAATAAAGTTACGCCCAAAAGACGATTTTTTTATCAACTTGTCCGATTGATACATTAACAAACCAAACTCGAGACAAATAAATATATTTAACGAGCTGAGTACAAGCTGTTTGTCATTTGAATGAGTCAAACCCAAACAATTTTTTTTATTCGAGTAATCAACGGACGTTTATAAATAAACTCGAGTTAACATATAGTTTGGTTCTATTGGGCTGGGCCGAACTGGGCTCGTGAACAACTAATGGTTTGCCCAAATACCTCAGAAGTCCTTAAAAAAAGAAGGAAAAAAAACCGCGACGGAATTCAACAGCAACAAAGTTTGAATTGCCGGGTAAATATAGAAGGAAAAAAATTGCCGGGAGCAGCCGGACGACTGCTACCTTCATCGTCGCCGGGAGCTCTTTCACATTTTCACTCGATGAACGATTAGACGTCCTAATGGCGAGTGCATCGGAAAGAAAAAGATCTAACAGAAGATCAAATTCGAATTCAAAGTCTCAACAAAATCTTATGGCAACTCCGCCGGCGTCGTTATCATTTCGCCTAAATTACAGATATGTCGTTTTAATAGCTTCGTTCGCTTTGATTGGTTGCATAGTAGTGTTGTTTACAAATTCACCAAGCACGCACGATGTGTTTGAAGCTAATTCAGAGGCGAGTAATGTTTACTCAATCGAAGTGGTCAACGAATTTCCTCATGACCCCGAGGCTTTTACTCAGGTTCGTTTTCCAATCGATAATCTCTGATTCACTACAAATTTATGCATATTAACTGGACTGAATCTGTCAGCGAGCTAAATTATTGAATGACTAGCTCGAAATTGGCTCGAGTGTATCGACTCTGTTTAAATGTGCTTGAACTCGAACATTAAACGAGCTATACGAGCAATGTAATGTAGTTTACAGTCAATATTGTCATGAAACTCAATAGGCCGCTCGATGCAATACTTAAGTTCGGCTTGTGTTCTTAAACCTTTTTTGAATATCACCTTGAGCTCAAGTTATAAATACTGAAAATGTGAATATGCTCGACTACTCAATTCGGCTCGTATACACCTAAATGTCTTCAGTAGTCAGTAGATAATTAAAATTTGTTTTCTTTCATCAGGGGCTTGTGTATGCTGAAAAAGATATTTTGTTTGAATCCACTGGTCTAGAAGGACATGTAAGTTGCCGTTTGAAATTTTTATTTTGGATATTTGTAATGGTTACTTGTTGAAATCACAGGTTTTTCCATGCATATGTACATCTGTCTTGTGGTTTAGTCTTGATTCATGTTTTGGATCTGCTCTTTTTGTTGTTTAAGAGCTGAGTTAATTTAAACCTGTGAATTAACAGTGTTCATGTGCGTAAATGCAGTCGTCTGTTCGAAAAGTTTCCCTAAAGTCTGGAAAGGTATGAACAATCAACTCTAACTTCCTTTACTAAACATAGAAATTATCTATGACAGATCGGTCATATGATATATTTGCCATATTGATTAGAGTGGCTGGTGTTCTGTTCTTTACAGGTTCTGTCCCTCTTTAGAATGAATGACTCTTACTTTGGAGAGGGTTTGACTCTCATTGGTGACAGGTATGTTTAATCCTTTCAAGAGCTTACCTCTATTGACTTTGTAAAAATGAAGAACTCTGCAAGATAATGGATCAGTACCTATGCATTGAATGGTTTGACAAAATTACTTAAGTATTATCCTCTTTCATGTTCATTATTACTTAAAACGGCAAAACATTTTCTCTGTATAGTTGTTGTTCACGTAATTATTTATTGATAGTAGTATGTGATGGTGGTAGTGTTTTTTTTCCTTCTCATTTTGTACATTTTTAGTAGTGATCCCGTTGGAGAAAAGGTTTAATGTTGTGCTTTTGTACGTTACGTAGGTTTGTGTGCTTTGGTATGTTATATGCACCCCTCTCTTTTATCCCCTGCACCAAATGCAATCTATTTTTGCTCAGGAAATTCGTTTTTATTTGTAGGTTGTTTCAAGTGACTTGGCTGCAGAAAGCTGGTTTTATTTATGACCGAAACAATTTCAGTAGAGTTGCGTTTTCTTTTGCTTGCTCATTT
This sequence comes from Gentiana straminea, assembly GCA_036785695.1. NCBI lineage: Eukaryota > Viridiplantae > Streptophyta > Magnoliopsida > Gentianales > Gentianaceae > Gentiana > Gentiana straminea. The sequence continues at coordinate 490,355 of JAVUPR010000450.1, forward strand.
ATTTTTCATTTGTTATTCTTCCACGCTTTGTTCTATGATTGGAAATTAGTGTATTAAATTTTAATTTCAGAATCAATGTTTTATGTTTTCTTCACTTGGAGAACGAAGAAAATGAAATGCCATTATTTCTTCGATGCTTCTGTTCACTCAAATGTTCTGATGCAGTTTGAGAAGTTCAGTCATGAAATGCAAGATGGCTGGGGTTTGGCGACCGATGGCAAGTTTCTATATGGCAGTGATGGAAGTTCCACTTTGTATCAGATTGATCCTCACACATTTAAAGGTATGTTTGATGTGGATAAGCATTTGAATTTTGATCATTTAAATCCGTGTAACAATAATACTTTTAAACTAGGGATCTCCTTTTCACGTTGGATTTTTGGTGTTCCAGTCCATTTCAACTTGTGTTGCATTGATTCTTGAATAGTAGCTATGGCCTATGTGGTCACGAGCACTATTATCTATGATGAACGGGTACTTCTATTTGTTCGCGTGTATAGTATCTACTATATATCCGAAATGGATACATGCTAGATTCTTAAGATACACCTCTGGGTCAAATCTGCTAATTTTGAAAAGTTGGATACGGGAATTACATATGTATATATACATAACTCAGATAAGTAAAATGAAGAACTCTCTTGAAAGGTGAAGAAGACCCACAACTAAGAAGTTAAACAAAAAACTAACGAAAAAGACGAAAGTCCACTAAAAACTGCTTTCTTTTATGATTTGTAATATTTTTAATTTGGTGTTTATTAGTTTTATTATGTGCATTTTAATCCTTACACTTTTATTCTTTTAATATAATACACGCACATTTCTTCCATACTCACTACTCCGTACCCGTGTATGTATATTTGTACATCATATGCCCTCCAAGTCATGGTCGTATTTTCTCCTTTCCTCTCTAATTTCTCACTCCCAATATGCAGCCATTGGGAAAAAGATTGTGAAATATAAAGGACATGAAGTATTCTTTCTCAATGAGCTGGAGTTTGTTAATGGTCAAGTGTGGGCAAATGTTTGGCAGGTATTAACTCATACCTTAGCATTTGTAACTCTTTTTTAATATTCTGTTTGTTTTACCATCTCAAATTTACATGCAGAGTGACTGCATAGCTAGAATATCACCAAAGGATGGTACTGTGCTTGGTTGGATTCTCTTACACTCTTTAAGGTTTCTGCTTGTAGATTTCATTTAAGGTTCTTCTCTCTTACACTTTGTTGATAATAATTAATAATCTGTACCTTTTTTTTTTTTGTTGGCTTTTGTTCCTTTTCAGAGAAGGATTCCTAGCTTCTTGGAATGGGGTAAGCATTATACATTGGCTCAGTGTTTTTCTAACGGTTTCTTTATTTCACAGATTGAAGCACCGGTTTCCCTATTTTACATAATCTCTATTCTATGTGAAATATCTTAGAATCTCTACAGCGTACAATTTGAATATAGAATCAGCATTTTGTGAAATACATCTAGTGCATAATTTAGAGATTCTATTGCAACCGATTGTTAGTGCATCTGGATGATCTGAATCGTTATTTCACATATTCATCTTGTTTTTATAACGTTCACCGCAAGTGTTGTAAGAATCATATGTGACTGCTCATTCAATTTTTGCAGAGAATGGATGTTTTAAATGGGATAGCATGGGATAAACATCACAACCGACTTTTTGGTGAGTTTTATTTACTGTAAGTTAGGGCCACCTTTTAAGTCTGTTTTTTCTTCTTCAAATAAACTATCAATCCTCACATCACGAGGTGCCCCATTGCCATATCATTTTATGACATTTGTTATGTCAAAGTCAAGGACGGACCTGGAAAAAAATACTAAAAAACCCCTATTTAATCCTAATAAATTCATCAAGTAATTCTAATCTAGCCCATCTGGTTCCGAAGATAGTCCACTTGCCCACCCGTACGTAAACTTCTGGTTCCTTCCTTGGACTCAAAGTGGTTTGCGACAGTATTATTATTATAGTCATTGTGCTTCTCTATTCATATTGGTAGTGTTATGATGAAGACCAAATAAATGGTAGCAGTTATTTTACATAACACGGTATCCAACTTGACAATAGTGATGCTTTCTATGAAACTCTAGGCTGATTTGGAACTTTAAGCCAACATCTAGCTCTTGTACTTCCATTTCTCCATATATGTTCAGAAAATTGTAGATTTCTTTGTTATTTTTCGCCGATTCATGACAACACCGTCGTGCATCCAACTCACCATTGACACGCTAGTATTATGTGAAAGAGAGTAAATGTAGTTACATCATGTCCACTTGGTACTAACGGTTGTTTCTAATATGCACCGTGTCGTGTCCTCAAGCATAGATTTGAGATTTTATCCATCAGTGGCTTCTAAATAGGATGTGAAAATCTGAGTGACATCATGTCCCCAGTTTCTGGTGTACCCGTATCCTCAAGCATGGAATTAGGATTGAGTGTCTTTAGTGACACACCACAACGAGGTTTAACTGCTGGAAAGTCGAGCCTCACACTCCAATATGGTGTCAGGGTAGGTGTTGTATGGTGTCATTCAGTAATGGTCCTAAAAGTATGAAATGGAAATCTGAGTTACATAAGTGTGGCTTTTTTTATTTATTTATTGGGATGTTGGGGTGCTGGATATATCGAAAAGTGTCGCCTATTCGGTGTACCCCACCTATCGCCCTTGCATGGAACATTGACCCCCCTTCTGTTAGAAAAAAACCGAACCCCACCCTTTGGGCACCGATTAACCGATTCGGTGACCCCACCCTACCATTTAGTTTAATAATCAAAATTTGTTTCAGTGACTGGAAAATGGTGGCCAAAGCTTTTTGAGATCAAACTGCATCCCGTGAAGACACCTTTGAAGATGGACGTAGAACAAATATGCATGCCACCACGGTATGCATGGCAATAGAGTTTAGATAACCTTTAATACACAATATATACGATCTGATGTAAAAAATTAATCAATTTTGTATAATCCCCAACACTGTAAAATCTGATATATGTAATGCAGAATATAATCAAAGAGTCTTACATAATGATCAATTATGTAGAAAGATAATGTGTCACTTGTTGTTGAACAATCGTTGTTACAGCAAGATTTCCGTTATTTTAACCGTGTAAATGTGTGCTTTTCAATATAACCTAGGGAAGTTTTATGACACAAAAAAATGTGTCTTGCACCATGTTAAGAATAGCAAATACTCTAAAAAAAAAAAAAAAAAAAGACCATGTATTTGATTAAAAGTAAGCCTATAAAACATTATCAATAAATGGATGCATTTGCCATCGACACGCACCTAATCTCATGTCCAAAAGCTAAACCCCAAAACATCACACTTTTTCATTAAATTGACGTCTCCACGAAAATGACCAAATTTTTGTGCACGTTCTTTATAGTATAGTATTTAGTATTTACTAGAAGCATATGTACGTGTGCACATGTATTTATTTTTTATTTTTTTGAAGGGAATGCACATGTATTTTCCATTGGTCATATTAGACTATAGGGGGTGGTATTTTCCCACCAATAGAGGTGCGTTTAGATGATTTTGCATTGGACCATTACATCATTTATGCATATAATTAGAATATAATGAAATGCAACGTAATGAAAGTTCATTGTAGTTTTATAAAGAATTAAACCTGGGTTAGATCATGTAGTGTAATAATCTTGATAACTTAAGTTAAACATTTTAAGCCATATGAACTATTAAACCAAGTCTCCCCATGGGCATATCTCAACAGGGGAAGAGCACGAGTGTTATAGTGTAGACTGTAGTGACAACTATGTTTTGAACCGAAGTATAGGAGGTTGATAACCAGGGGCGGGCCTACCCATATCAAGGTGGAGTCACGTGACGCCACTGAGATCAGATAATTTTTTTGAATATTTAAACGATATCGTTTTGTGGTTAAGAAATATAGCTTCAGACCAGTGATCCACTTACACAAATTTTTAGATCAAAATTATAGTTTTGGTCTTTGATGACCCTACTGAATTTTTTTTGAATCCGCCCATGTTGATAGCTTAAGTCAAACATTATAAGCCTATGTGAGCCCTTGAGGGGTAGCTCAATGATAAAAGACCATGTGTATTGTAGTGTAATTATAATTTGTCTTTGTGTTGGAGCATAAGAGTTGATACATTATATCGGCTTCTCTAAAAAAAATGTACAATCAAATATTTGCAAATTGAATAATTGAAATATAATCCTCGATTCACTTTATTGTAAGTTGGATTACTGAATTATAATTTTTTATTTACACCATCTACGAAGTTTTAGAGACGAAGCCGATGGTGATTTTATTAGGTCATACATTTCTTGGAGACCAGGGTTCGAGTCCCGTCGGCAAGTGCGCGTGTAAAACTTTCGTATCTGGAAAAAAAAAAAAAAAAAAAAAAAAAAAAAAACCAAATTCTAAAACGTCTACAGTGATTCGCTGTCGATTAGTTTCACAATCCAGCCAATGCACATCCACCACATAGTACTCATCATGTGGGTGCCTATATGAGTCATCCTCCTCCCACTTTTACTTCCCTTTTCATTTTATTTATTTTATTATTGTTTCTATTCATTATCACCGACCTTCACTTCATTAATTTCAAGAAACTCCACGTGGAATTTATGCCCACTATATGTTTATTCTTCTTTTTGTATGCCATCTCACTAGAACGGAGCAATATGTTTTTTTTTTTTTTTATACCAGAAACGAAAGGATTTCATTAAAATAAAACCAACAAACAAGTTAAACCGGATCAAAGCCGAAAAATAGTCAGACTAAATCCGGATCACCCGGCCTAAAGCCGGAAACTACCACCAGCAACGAAAGAAGAAAACAAAGGACATGGGAAAACCCATCTCCACCAAATTCTACCTCATTAGAGAGGACTTGATTTTGTACCAAACTACAATATTCAGTCTTTACAATAATACAAACAGACTTACACAAAACTATAAATCTAAAAAACAATCCGAATTAATCGACTATTACCGACTCGATCCAAGAAAGACCAAAAACTTCCATCACAAATAGTCTGCACATCATCACCGGAGCAATATGTTTAAACATATGAAACCACTAATCTATGAGTGTTTGTTGTTTATTAATTATGATCAATGATTTTGAGTTCTTTATATGTCTTCTAAGTATGCAAAATAAAAATATCTATTATCCATGGTTGTTTACGGTTCTAAAGGAGCATCGGAGTAAAATTAAAGTTTCATCGAGAGTACAAATGATATTTATATAATAAAACTAAATCTTTGACAAAAGATTGATGGATAAAACTAAATTGTTTTAATACAAAACACAATTGGTGGATCAAGTGCTAGCTTTAGCACCATGGGCCCCCCCCCCCCCCCCCCCACCCCCTGTGGCTTTTCAGAAATGGGTTCCTTTTAGTTTTCTTCCATGTCATGGTGACTCCGATTTTTGGATCTGTTATTGTCTCAATATAACCATATAAAATGATACTACCTCCGTCCCATAAAAATATCTATTTTTTACGGTGCATACAGATTAAAAAAAAAATTAATGTGTTATACTAATCGACACATATACCCCTACTTTATAATAAATACTTGTTTTGAATATGAAAAGTGTATACAAACATTAAGTGGTGATAGATGTATGTTTGGCAAAGATGCATTGATATTCTAAATGGACATTTTTTAAGGGACAATTCATTTGTAAAAAGTGGACATTTTTTGTAGGACGGAGGTAATATAATTTAAATTGAAGTAAGATGAGTCCGGTAATCGGCTCTGATACTACATGTAACACCTTATAAATTGGGTCCGGTGTGCTATTTGAGGTATAATGGATGCAATAACTATTTAGTCAATCATCCTTACTTGTCCTAAAATAATTAACCCGAGTAACCGAGTCCATTATGTTTCAACCTTACATCTTAATAAAATTACTCTTAATTTTTCAACATGAAATATTACTGACATTCACAAATCTTTCGCCTTTAAAGTAGAATTATGTGTTTGTAAACAATGTTATTGAAGTTTTTTTTATCTTGTTTCTTAAGATATAATTATATTTAACTTTGTGTCTTCTTCTAAAGATCTTCGATTAATATTATTAGTATTATACTATTTAAGTATTATAATGATAACCCAATGCGCGTTTACAAGAAGATATTGTCAAATAAGTCAAACAAAGTGGTAAACACAGTGCGTGTGTGTTCATTTTTGCTTTTATTTGTCGGCATATGCAATTCGTTAATTAACTAAATTACCTGTCGAAACAAAGATTCGGATTAAAGATTTAATAATTATTAATTATAGACCTTGTCAACTGCTAATCTTTGTCATTTTCATTCTGATACAAGTTAAGCTGTTTAGATTGAATAATAGGTATACACCACTTGCATATGCAAACCTGACCCTGGGCATAGGTTTAAATGGACACGCCATTAGTCTCCCAAAAAAAAAAAAAATTGAACAAAATTTTAGGTACTGTATTTTTTTAATTAAGTTTCGAAATATACGAACGCATACTTTTTATTTTTATTGAGACTCGAATCCATATATTCCGGATTAAGTGTCTACGGTAATTACCACTGAGCCAATATCTAATTGGCAGGACGTGTTTTTTTGTCCAATGAATTTTTTAATCTAAAATGTGGCATATTTTTTAAAATCTGTTTGTTTTTTTCGGTGTGTTTCATTATGATAAATTGACCTAGTGCCACTAAAAACTCATGGACGGCTTGCACCAATTCCGTTTCTATTTATTTAGTTTACAAAATCTCTATCGAAAATAAAATGCATCAATATACCCGCAACCCAAAATTTTGAATACATAATTTGTGTTTTATGCTATCATGTAGTGCAAAATTCAGAAATTCCGTCAGGCCGGAGTTAAGAATTGAAGCTATTGTAGGTCAGTAATTGTATCGGCTAGGCTAAAATGATTACGATAACTCTAAGGATTGTCTAAAATTACCTTTGACTTTTATTAATGCAAAGTGGTGGAGAGTGAGTGGGTAAATAATAAATGAATGGGAAAAGGAATGTGTAATAAGTTCTTAATTTTGATTATTTAAATGGATTTATATTATGAAACGAAACAAAAAAAACTAAATTAAATTTCATTTTGTGACGGAGGTAGTACATTTTACATAACACTCTTTTAACATTCACTGATTGTGTTGGACCCATAGCAATCAATGAGCCCAACTTTTTTTCTTTTTTTTTTGAGGATGAGTCCAATTTTTTAATCAATGGTTATAAAATGTGTAGTGAAAGTTATAGTGGTTAAATGTGTAGTGATTATATCATTACTCATTCTATAAGGTTTTTAATTGCAGAGATTACAGAGTTTGGGGGTTGAGTACCCCAGTTACAATAGACAAAAAGATTACTAGGGATAGAAAACCTTAGATTAGCTAAAAGATCAACCGAAATGTTACTAGATCTTCCAATAAATGTAAAAGAACGACAATTTGCTAGTCTACATGCCCTCCTAATTCGAACGATGAGAGATCCAATCGGTGAGATATCTTCATCCTTAGAGTTGATTCTTGCAATACATATTGAAAAATCCGATTCAACAATAATCTTGCCGTTCCAAATTCTGGCTGCTTCTAATGTTCCACACAGAATGGCATAACATTCAGCAAACTCAACTAAAGGGACAATTCCCAGGTTAATTGAAAGAGCACAAATGAGAGACCCATTATAATCTCTAATAGCTACACCCACTGTACCCTGGCCGTTCCGGAAGCAAGCATCAACATTTGCTTTAATTGTTCCAACACTGAGCTTGATCCAGTAAGGAGGAAGCGGTGGAGTGAAAGTCATGGCAGATTCAACCGAGTTGGCCTTTTTGTATTCCGATAGTAATGAGATGGAGAGATTGTAGATCTTGGAGCTTGAAGGTCGAGCCGCTTTGAAAATCGCTTTATTCCGTTCTAGCCAGATGAACCAGAAAATTGTGAAGAGAAGATCTGCAGATTGGTGACGGTGGTGAGCAAGGTATAGACTAAGATCCAAGAAGGAATTGTGGTTCATCTTCGCAATAAATTTGAATTCAAGGGATTCTTTCCAGAAATTCCGGATCCAAGGGAAATTGAAGAAGCAGTGTACCCAATTTTCAGTGGAGTTCCGACAGAGTGAGCAAATACCATCAGAGAGACGACGTTTTTGGAGATTGTAAGCACAAGGGAGAGAGTTAGAAGCAATATGCCAAAGAAAAGCTCTGATTTTTGGAGGGATGCAGGCGGACCACAGGTAGTTCCAGGTTTTTCCCATTGTTTTTGAATCATAGGATTCAGTTTCTGTTTTCTCAATGGTTTTATGCTTCAAGGCAATGTTGTAGCCCGATTTCATTGTATACACCCCTTTGTTGTTGAAATGCCAAGTCAGATAGTCCTGAGTGTAGTTTCGACAAATAGGTATTGCTTGTATACTGTCTATCTCATGTGGTAAGAAGAGTGTAGTTAGGACAGGTAAGTCCCATCCTCCATGTCTAATTAATTGATCAGCAGTATGAATTGCTCCCTCAGAATGCCTAGGATGAACTTTAAACTTAGGTTCAATAGGAACCCAAGGTTGCTGCCAAATGTTAATGGACCTTCCATCCTCAACAACCCATCTTAAGCCTTTGCTAAGAAGCTCTATGCCCGCCAAAATGCTCCTCCAGACAAAAGAAGGTCTAGATCCCAATCTTGCATCAAGAAAAGAAGAGTTCTTAAAGTACTTGTGTTTCAGAACAATACCCAACATGGAGTGAGGATTCCTGATTAGTCTCCACCCCTGCTTAGCAAGTAGAGCACTGTTAAAGAGTGACAGATCTCTAAATCCCATACCACCTTGATCTTTTGGTCTACAGATTTTTTCCCAAAAGATCCAGGCAAGGGAGTTTTTTTCTTGGCTCTTGTCCCACCAAAACCTCCTTATCATTCCCAGGATGTCATTAATTTGTTTCTTAAGGAGATGAAAACATTGCATGATATAAGTAGGTATAGCATGAATCACTGCTTTAATAAGAGTCTCCTTCCCAGCAGGAGTTAGGTAAAAACCCTTCCACCCGTTAAGTTTTTTTCCAGATTCTATCTTTAATATACTTAAAGACATCATACCTTGATTTACCAATAAAGAAAGGGAGTCCAAGGTATTTACCTTTGGAATTTCCAATTGGAACAGACATAACATGAGTGATGTAGTCTACCAGATTTCCATCCATGTGATTGTTGAAGTAGATGTGGGATTTAGCAAGATTAACTTGTTGACCTGAGAGAGCCTCATAGCATCCAAGAATCCTCTTTATTTCATGAGCATTGGCTGTGTTAGCTTTAGCAAACAGAATGCCGTCATCAGCAAACAGAAGGTGAGACAAGCTAGGGCCATCTTTATCAAATCTAAAGGGTATGAGGGAGCCTGTGAGAATGGACTGTTTAATTAGGGCAGTAAGGCCTTCAGAGCAGATAATGAAAAGGAATGGAGATAAGGGATCTCCTTGCCTTATACCTCTAGTAGGGAAGAACTTGCCTGAGGGTTGTCCATTGATCAAAACCTGGAACTGGCTATTGTATCACATCTTAGGATCAGAGTGATGAACTTGGGAGGAAAGCTCATTCTTGTCAGGACCTTTTCTAGAAACCCCCATTCTACTCTGCAAAATCTTTCACCATATCAAGTTTCAAAGCCATCTGTTGAGAACCATTGCTACCATTCCCATTTAGAGTATGAAACGCTTCAAATGCTGTGATAGCATTGTCAGTGATCAATCTGCCCTTTAAGAAGGCACTTTGAGTTGGATCAACAACATTATGTAAGGACTTTTTGAGCCTGTTAGCAATAGACTTAGAAATGATCTTGTAGATAGTATTGCTTAAGCTAATGGGCCTGAAATCTTTCAAGTGAACAACATTAGGAATCTTGGGAACCAAGGCAATGTGTGTACCATTAATAGCACAGAAGTCCTCATCATTGTTGAGTATTTTTTAGGACAAATGGAAGGATGTCCTCTTTGTAAATGTGCCAGTGCTTTTGGAGAAAAACAGCCTGCATCCCATCTGGTCCAGGGCTCTTTCTCCTAATGAGTGATTTAAGAGCCTTGATGACCTCATCCTCAGCAAAAGGCTCTTGGAGAGCTGCAAAGTGTGTAGCACTAATCTGATTAAAAGGAAGGGCATTCATGGAGGCAATAGTATTAGTACCTGCAAAGAAGTGAACAAGTTAGCATAGAAGTTTTTTACATATTCCTGTAGCTCATCAGTATCTTTAAAGATGGTGCCCTCCTCAGTAATTAGGGATTCAATTCTGTTTTTGGTCTGCTTGATAGAAGCTTTTTTGTGGAAGAAGGAAATGTTCCTATCTCTAGAATTAAGCCAATTAGTTCTGGCCCTCTGCTTCCAATAATCTTCATTCATATTCAATAAGAGATCCAGTTCATCCATAAGGTCTTTTTCCACAAGCACATCATAGTCATCCTGTTGTTGGAGAGAGGTTAGTTTGTCCTGCAAAAGATCAATCTTTTTGGCCAGTTTTCCATACTTCTGTGAGCTCCAATGACAAAGAGAGTCCCTTACTTCCTTAATACCACTAGCAAGGTCAGTGGATTTGGGGTGAGGGTGTAGACTCCAAGTTCTATTCGAGATATCATGGCTCTAAGGATCTTGGAGCCAAAAGGGGTCAAATCTGGGAATTGACTTCCTGAAATTCTTATTCTTTCTGATATAGGGTTCTGAAGAGATGAGAAGTGAGTAACAGAGTATCCATCAAATAGAGATAACCAAGCCCGATTAGCCACAGACAGCCCTGTCCAATCTGGCTTTAACATAACCATTAGGTCTTCCATTGTTCCAAGTGTATTTGGCTCCAGAGTAGCCCAAATCAAGTAGATCACAATCCATAAGAGCTTGCCTGAAATTTTCCACCAAGTACCTAGCTCTCTGAACAGCCCTTGTTTTTTCAGACATGTGCAAAATTTCATTGAAATCCCCTGCATAGAGCCAATGGAGGTCAGAGATAGAGTGAAGTCTTTTAAGGAGAGTCCAAGAGTTCATCCTAAGGTTGTGGTCAGGATTACCATAGAAGACAGTGGATCTAAAGACTTTGCTTTTATAAGTAACCACAGAGTCAATGTGCCCGAGAGATTTGCTCAAAATTTGTATAGAGGTAAAGTCGTTCCAAAGTAAAGAGAGTCCTCTAGTTTTCTCACTGCTGACATGGAAACCAGAGGCAAACCCAATGCTAATTCTGATGTTGTTCATAGCTGTTGACGAGAGTTTGGTTTCTAAGAGAAAGGGAGAAGAGTTTTTGACCAGGCACCTAAGGCTAGGAACTGCGTTGGGGTTGCCTAAGCCCCTGCAGTTCCAACAAATGATATTCATTGGGCTTGGTGGAGCTGCATTGTAGTCTCCACCGTATCAAGGTTGGGTACCAACTTATTTTTTCCCCCTGAATTGTGTTGTCATCCGTTCCTTTTCTCATTCCCAGTTTGGTTTCCAGGTTTGTAACATCACTGAGAGGACTGGAGTTTTCTTTTGTAATTCTTTTGTAGGTTCCAGTTTTGGGGTACTTCTTTGGTCCAAGAGGTAGCAGGTTGGTTCGAGTTGGATATAATTTGTGAGAGATTATGGCAGTCTAGGTTTTTGCTTGAAGGGTTTAATCTTGGGTTGGTGCTTGCGGGAGAGAGGTATGGAGGGTTGGATTTTTGGGTATGGGAGGTGCTGTCAAGGGATTGGTAGGTGGTTACGGAGAGACTAGGGTTGATGGTTAGGGTAGTAGGTTCAGGTTCTTGGTTAATGTTTATTTTTTGATTCAGAAGGAAATGGTGGGAGGGGGGGGGGGGGGGGGGCGGGGGATTAAGGGGTTGGTACAAATGTCTGTGAGGGCTATGATTTTTAAAGGTGTTTCAGAGGTTGGAATCTCGGGTGGAGTGTGGGTAGTTGAGAAAAGGGACATATGCTTTTTCTGCTGCATTTTTGTTTTTTGTGCTTTCTTGGGCTGTGTGTGTGTTAAGGAAGTTTGTGTTGTTGCTTTCTGATTGGGACAGGTGAGTGACTTTTTCGAGTCTGTCTGAGGTTGACTTCTGTTGATCTTTTGTTTGACCAGGGATCCAAGAATGTTTTGGCGGGAGATTTGAAATTTTTTGGATTGAAGATTGGCCAGGTGGGGGAGAAGAAACAGGGTATGCAGGTTGGTTGGGTGTGGAAGTAGAGCCAAGATAAGGGTAAGATTGTAGTTCCATATCATGCAATCTAAACTCCTTAACCAGCTTGGTGTGTTTAATTGCATTCAGCCAAATTCCAAATCTGAATTTTTTCTCATCCTTTAGATTGAATTCTTTTGTGGTATGTGGGCTGACCTCGCAGTGTGTCCAAGAATTCCATATGAAGTGTTTATGTATTTTTACAGATTTTAGTGATATAAATGAATGGAAAATCTCTTTTATCAAATTTTCATGTTGTAGAGCATTGAAAACAAATGTATAAAACATATCAGCCAAAAAGCAAATCGCAAGTTAGGCTTTAGTTTTTGTCTTAATTATAAGCATAATTTCTACTATGATTATTACTAAGCTTAACTACTTTTAACGTTAACCATTTCATGTAATCAACATGTTCAAGTAATTTCATGATTTGATGCATCCAACTATCCTTATTTAATCACGTCTAGAATGTTGGTTCCTTCAAGAAATTCTAACCATTGGAAAAATGATTTGACACAGAGAATAATGTGGAGGTGAACAATGACTTATAATTTTCTTTTATCTATTTCTTAAATTACTTTATAAATGAAAAATATATGTTGAAATGATGTTTTGGTTGTATAGACGTGAAATATATTGTTAATGATTTTTCATAATAGGATTTTCTTAATGTAAACAACTTTCAGAAATTAGGACAAGTTTTGCCTAGCAACTCTAGTGAGAGCGCTAACAAACTAATAACAACATCAAGTAGAAATAACTAGTAAGGCACAAAATATATCGGTTTAGTGGTGAATTAAACTATAACCCGATATGGAAACTAGAATTCGAGCCCCTTAAAGTGTGTGTTAAAATCATTCGTTTCAAAAAAAAAAAAAAAAAAAAAAAAAAAAAAAAAACTAGTAAGAAAGAAATAACTAGTAATACCCTAAAAAAATTAGTAAGAAATTCAAGCTCAAGAGTCAAGGAGGGGGGGGGGGGGGGGGGTGTTTAATACAACTATTTGGTTGGCCGGTGGTTGCCGGTGGTCGGACTGCTGTCCGGTGCCGGTGGTTGTGGCTATGGTGGGTTGTCGGGCTGGGAGGTAATACGGCTGTGTGAGGTGTTTCTAGATCTAAAGTTTAATATTCAAACTTAAGCCCTAATATGTTTAGACCTACCTATCTACACCCGCCAATGACCTGTCAATGATCCAACCCTCTTAGGGTATAAAATATAAATGAGACGCTTGTCACCCGCCTAGCGTCTATGCTATTTATTTTAGCAATGATAAAAGCACAACGAAAATACACAACTTATTGATATAATATTGATCTACTTCATTGATTATTGTGAGACCTAGATCAATCAATATAAATGCCATAAAAATCAACGGTGTAGATCAATATTGTATCAATTAGTTGTGATTGTATTTTTTTTTCGGATGATTTGTTTGTCTTTAATTATTTAAGCGCGTGATTGTCTTGCGTTTTTATCATCCTTTGTTTCTTCTACTTTCATCTTTGTCCGACACAACTTTTGTTATCCTTTGTTTCTTCTACTTTCATCTTTGTCCGGCGAAGCTATTAACTAGACATGAGTTATGTCGTATTGGTCGTAGTGATTGGAGGACTCACCCTCCTCATAAAATAATTTCTATCACTATTACGGACATCGGCGTAATAAAATGCATGTTTTTTTTATAAATAAATAAAAAAAAAGTATGAGGTGTTTTTTTTTTTTTTTTTTTCTTTTTTTTTATTGACATTGAGTTGACGTGGAATTTCTATTTGATGTTATCACTCCCCTACGTTTAATGTTGGACTCCTATTTAAGCAAAGAGCACAGAAAGAGAGTTTCACAATCCAAAGAAAAACATGTGGTCTACGTGCACTTAACCTTCAACCCCCTTCCAAAAACCTCTTCACAATTAAAAACTCCTCCATTTCCATTCCATTTTTAGCTCTAATTTCTCCTCCAAATCTCTCCTCTCAGCTGTTTCTCCTTTCGCCGGTCACCATTTTCCGGTCATGGAGACTCAATTTTTAGTCTCCGGTAGAAACACCGGCATTCATTGCCGAATCAATTCTTCTCTTTCTCCGAAATCAAGTCCTGTATCGACATCAACGCCTACGCTTGTTGTTTTTCCGTCATTTAAGCTAGTTTCGAAAAGCTTACGAACGCGGAGTAAACCGAGATTGACGGTTTGTTTTGTGCTTGAGGAAATGGAATCGAGAGAAAAACTGGTGGTGGCGAGTCACGACGACGACGGCGACGGCGACGGCGAGGTGAGAAAGCAGAGAGAGAAAGAGATATCAGCAACAGCGGAGAAATTAGCACAGAAAATGGCGAGGAAGAAGTCAGAGAGATTTACTTATTTAGTTGCAGCTGTCATGTCTAGCTTTGGAATTACCTCCATGGCTGTTCTCTCTGTTTACTATAGATTTTCATGGCAAATGGAGGTATGTATGTTTTTTTTTTTTTTTTTTTTTAGCTCTATTTTTTTTTTTTTTTTTTTTTTTTTTTTAATGAATAAGGCAATTTTTGGTGGTCTGATGTCGTTTGCAACGCCGGAACAGGGCGGCGAGATACCGTTGTCGGAAATGTTTGGTACATTTGCTCTGTCAGTTGGAGCTGCGGTTAGTATTTTTATCTTCTTTTGACTCTTCTCGTTTTTTACTGTTTCACTAGAGTTATTTTATTATATGTGAAATAGAATTTTAAAAAAAGGAAATTTAAAATTTCTCAAAAATAAGAAAACACTATTCAGAAAAAAAAATAAGGACACAATTGGGAAAATATAGCCTGGATAATAATAAGATAATTGGATAATAATACGTATATCTCCAAAATCTACATAACGCGTACACTTGAGTTTAAACTTTATTTAGAATTTTTGAGTGTAAACTTTATGTAGAATTTTGAAAGTACATGTATTATTATCTTGGATGTAAATTTTATTCAGATTTTTAGAGGTATACATATCATTATAATAATAATATTAGATTTTTTTATTCTTTAGGTTTATGTCAGAGAAAATAAAAATATTAGGGGTTGGGTCCGTCCTTGGTATACATATCATTATCAATAATAATATTAGATTTTTTTTTCTTTCGAGAAACAAAGAATATTATTAAGCAATATCAGTCAAACAAGTGGCTATAACGTCATCCGGAAGCGAAGAACCTCAGAGTGTTCGGGCATTAACATATAATCCATGTCTAGCTAAAAAATACAGAGATATTCCTACACGTCGAATAAATGAAAAGGAAACAGAATAATATTAGATTTGTGCGGTAGTATTGGTCTTTTTGTCTCATTTATTACTTTCTGTCTATTTTATTGCCTCGTCCCAAAATATAAGTATTCTCAAACGTATGAAGAAAGTGATGAACGAGTGATTATCATTAATTCAATATTATAATTGAAAAGGGTCAAAGTATTGGGTTTTGTTGGTAATAGAAGTGCCATACTATTTGCCACTTTATAAAAAAACGGTGCATTATTTAATGTTATTTTTTAATTCAATTGTTTTGTCAATATTTATTGGTACAACGACTTACTGGTATAAGGAAGAAATAACAATTTATTATGTATAATGCAAAAAGTGGATCATTGATTGATTTTTTTTTCCCTCTTTGGGTATGATTGATTTCTTGATTCAACTTAAATTGAATTATATTCATTTTATCCAACTCGAAACCTCAACTATAATTTATTTGAATCAATTCAAAATACATAATGTTTAATGGACTCTCTAACATCTGTAAAAATAAAATTATTTTTAGAAAAAGATTGTGGAGTATCACTTTTAATTTAAAATAAAAGAACAAGAAAAGATTGTGGAGTATCACTTTTAATTTAAAATAGGAAAAAAGAACAAGAAAAAAAGATTGTGGTTGAGAATGACAAAAACGCGCATGTTACTATATGTGGTTGTAGAATATGTAGTAACACATGTAACGTAAGAATACGCACGTTTTTATCCTTCTCAACCACAATCTTTTTTTCTTGTCCTTTTTTCTCATTTTGTATCTTATTTTGTCATTTTTTTCCGATCAATAGGGCAATTGCCCCACTTGATTGTATGTAGGTACGTTGATTGACAATTATGGATGATTTTTATTTATGAAATGGTTTTTTGGATATAATTTCAGGTGGGAATGGAATTTTGGGCGAGATGGGCTCACGAAGCGCTGTGGCATGCTTCCTTGTGGCACATGCACGAGGTTTGGTTTTCCAAAATATCTTGTTCCACTTTTGATTCATTTTCTGCGGCGCGACTAATAATACTACTAATCTTTTAAACGAACACGTTAGTTAAGAAAAAGAAAAAGAAAAAGAAAGAAACAATTGAAGTCGGTCAAATGAATGTTAGTTGAGTCTTGCACTTAACTAATTATTCGAGAATACTTGGATCACACATACCACATGCCACATGGGTTTCCTTTTCCTTCTCTTGCTTCAACATTTATTACCCACTTCTATCTATCAGTCTATCCCAATGAACATGCATGCATCATGAGCCTGGATCCTCTGCTGCGATTAATACTCAGCAGGGGCTGCTGTATCGCTGAAACGGCGTCGTTTCGTGTCTTCGTGACGTCGTTTTGGCCGCGAACTAAAAAAAAAAAAAAAACAACACAGCAAACCGGCGTCGTTTAGAGTCGAAACGACGCCGTTTTGCTTCACAGCATTGGGTCGTCACAGCATTGGGTCGTCACAGCAGACGATCCCAATTCCATGCATCATACCCTTTGATTTTCATTTTCTTTCGATGTGTTATGTGAAAGAAAATAAAAATAAACGTGCGTGATGCATGTCACTTGATATAAATTTGTTACAACTGTTTTACTTTAAATCTCTCCTGTCCTAACTCCTAAGTCCGTTTTAGTTATGTGTTTTTGTTCTATAATAAGTGTAATTTATTTTACTATAGTAAACATTTGCTCATATTCTATCATAATTGTCCTCATTTACTGTTCTCGAATTACAATGATTTTATGATTTTATGGTGGTCACAGATCAAGTTTTTGATATAAAAGCTTTGGTGACTTGGAATGCTCCAATAGAAAACAACCTTTTCCAAAGCTTTATAATTTTTGTTAATGCCTTTTACCTTCTTCGTCGGCAAAGCTCTAATGTCAGAGCAGTTAGGCTAATGACAAAGCAAATTGCTATTGCAATAGCTCAACTCTCCCGTTTAGTACATTGTCAGAGCAATTATGCTAATGCCATCGCAGATCGGCGGCTCCAGCATTAGCTAGAATAGCTCTGAATATAGTGTTACCCTACCTTTTCACCTCTTCCATGAATCTAGATCCTCCCCTATGACCTTACCTTCATGTTGTGATCTCTTCAATGTTCATTGTGAAACTGTCATGTGACGGTTAGTTTATATCAAGTTATCAACTATATATATTCATGGAATTCCAACAAATTGACGGTTTCCATCGAAACCTATCAAAGCAACAAAATTCGAATGTTTTTTTTAATTCTTTTGTTAGTGTCGTTTAAATTCATCGAAATATCGAAAAGTATCACTAGAAATATCTCAACATGAAAGTCACAGGAGAGTATCAGGTCTCCTTTTTCACTTAGTGACATGAATGGACAGGTCATCAGTAAATTCTTGTCTAGTCACTCCACAACGTCAAAAGACATTAGTGATTTGAAGTGTAAATATTATTTAAACTTGAAAACGCTATCATTTTCTTTTACTGTAAATAAGCATCTTTGCGTGTTGTGGAATCACCACCTAAAAATTTCCCAGATTAAGTTAGCACCCAATAATTGGATGATGTTTTTAGATTATAATTGGAATAGTAAAATTTGTATGTTGTCATAAATGAAGTTGTGTACTTTTAGCTCAAATGTTCAGTACTATAATTGATTTGATTCTTTTAATATTTATTACAGTCACACCATAAGGCAAGGGAGGGACCCTTCGAGCTAAATGACATATTTGCCATTATCAACGCAGTCCCAGCAATAGCACTCCTCTCCTACGGTTTCTTCCACAAAGGCCTTATCCCTGGCCTCTGTTTTGGTGCAGTAAGTGTCAATTTCCATTACTATTTTTAAATTACTTCTCTTTCCTTAACCAATTAAATAAAATCACAACGAATAACACAACAATTAGTGTTCTAAAAGACGCTAGGCGGTAGTCGGGCGGTCATGAGGTGCCTAGCGCCTGAGGCGCCAGGTTTTTTATTTTATTTTAAAACAATACAATGGTTGTCCAACATAAATCATACATCATAAAGCATAATCATCAAGTAAATGTGTTAAAAGACTAATTAAAGTACAAAAACACATGAGATTATGTTAAAACAAGTCTAAGAAGTAAGAACTCAAGACTCTCAAGTCCAATCTTCAATCTCATTCGACTACAAGAAAAACAGTTTTTTGCTACACTATTGTATGCCACACAACAAAAAAAGTGTGGCTATATACTTACTTTTAGCCATATGAGTGTGGCAAAAGTGTCTAACCAAGTGCTATTAGCTACACTTTTTTTGTGTGTGGCAAAAACTAGTGTAGCACTAGAGTGTTTTTTTGTAGTTCCCCAAGTCTTCTACTTGTCCAGCTTCAACATCACGCTCTTTTTTGGAAGCCCTATACGCCTGGACTGCCTGTGACCGCCTGGGCCGCCTGGGCCGCCTAAAGCCCGCCTGGAACCCGCCTAGGAGCAAACCGTCTAGATATGGCCGTCTGGGGTAAAATCGAGACGGCCCCAAGGACCGCCTAGGCAGCCGTATGGACCGATTTTTAGAACACTACAAAGCATAAAAGGGTATTGTGAGGGTGTCGTAATTGTAAGAGCGGAAGCTTAATAAGAGAAGAGAGAAATAACTTGTAGTTTATTTCATTAAGTAAAAGCTTAAGTTACAAGGAGAGGGGCTGGTTGTTTATATATACACAACCAATCCAGAAAAGCAAAAAGCAACTAGCCGTTGGGCTGTCATGTCCAACGGCTAGTAGGACTTTCAGTCCATTATTCTAACCCGATAGAGACAAGGATCTTGAAGGATTAATTAGCTAACATAATTAACTAATTAAGACTACTAAGCACACTTAAGGAGGAGTATTAGTATTAACATATTCTAACACTCCCCCTCAAGCTGGTTGGTGTATATCAAACATTCCCAGCTTGCCAACATTATCTTAAAACATCTTTCCAGAAAGCCCTTTAGTGAACAGATCTGCAACTTGATTGGGAGGTCACGAACTTAGTGCAGATAAGACCTCTCTCCAGCTTTTCTTTGATGAAGTGTCTATCAACCTCAATATGCTTAGTTCTGTCATGTTGCACAGGGTTGTGAGCAATTTCAATGGCAGATTTGTTGTCACTTAGCAGTTTCATAGGGGAGATCCATTGAACCTGTAGGTCATTTAGGATTATTTTGAGCCATAAGAGTTCACATATCCCTATTGCCATAGATCTGAATTCTGCTTCAGCACTTGATCTTGAGACCACATGTTGTTTTTTACTTCTCCAGATCACAAGATTTCCAGCTAAGAATATGCAGTGACCTGAAGTAGATCTTTTTTCATCTATGGAGCCTGCATAATCAGAGTCAGTGTAGGCTTTGAGCTCTAGTTTTCCTTCCTTTTTGAACAAGATCCCTTTGCCTGGACACCCTTTCAGATATTCAAGTATCCTTTCTGCTGCCTTTTGATGACATACCTTTGGATTTTGCATGAACCTGCTAACCATATTGACAGCAAAGGCAATATCTGGTCTTGTATGTGCCAGATATATGAGTTTTCCCACAAGCCTTTGATAGGCATATCTGTCAACAGATTCATCTTCTGGTGACTCATTTAATCCATGGTTATATTCCATAGGAGTGCTGGCTGGTTTGCACCCCAGCTTCCCAGTCTCAGATAGGAGGTCAAGTACATACTTCTGTTGTGATATGAATATCCCCTGTCTTGAGTGAGCAACTTCAATACCTAGGAAGTATTTGAGTCTTCCTAGGTTCTTAATATCAAATTCTCTCGCCATAGCAGCTTTGAGATGTTCATTTGTGATTACATCATCCCCTGTAACAATGATGTCATCCACATAAACAAGAAGTATAGACTTCTTTCCTGTTTTTGAGATCTTAACAAATAGTGTGTGATCTCCTTGGCTCTGTTTATATCCCTTCTGTATCATAAATTGAGCAAACCTCCCAAACCAGGCCCTTGGTGACTGCTTCAGACCATATAAGGCTTTGTGTAGCTTGCACACCTTGCCTTCAGAGTCTTTGAACCTTGGAGGAACATTCATGTAAATAACCTCTTCAAGCTTGCCTTGTAAAAAGGCATTCTTGACATCGAATTGCTGTAAGGACCAGTCAAGGTTTACTTCCAGGGACAGTAATAATCTGACAATATTCATTTTTGTCACTGGGGCAAAAGTTTCAAAGTAGTCTAGGCCATGTGTTTGGGTATACCCCTTTGCCACAAGCCTAGCCTTGTGTCTTTCTATTGTTCCATCAGATTTGTATTTGGTGGTAAACACCCACTTGCACCCCACAGTTTTCTCCCCCTTGGCCAGATTAACTAGGGTCCAAGTTTTGTTTTTTTTCAGAGCTTTCATCTCTTCTTTCATAGCATTTGCGTATTTTTCATCAGCAAGTGCTTCATTAGTATCCGTGGGAATTCCTTCATTGTGAAGATTCACAATGAATTTCCTGTGATTTTTGGAACACTTCTTGTATGACAAGAATGTTCTCATAGGATGTTTGGTGCATTCCCTTTTCTTTTTCCTTAGAGCAATAGGAAGTTCATTTATAGCAGTGTTGCTATCTGTATCAAATTCATCAAAACTTCCAGGATTGTATTCATCAAGTGAGGACACTGATTCACTACTCTTTTTAGTTGTTTCCTCAAGATCATGACTTTCTTGTGGTACATCAGTATCCTCTCCATTAAACTCTTTTTGAGGAGTCTTAGTCCTCTTTTTCATCCTAGTGTATACAATGGGAGTTTTTTTTCTTCTGTACAGAAGGTTGGTCCCCTTCAAGATTCCCAGAATCATCAGTATTAGATTCTACTTCATGATTCTTTTCAGGACTTCCAGAATCAGGCCTTCCAGAATCAGTGTTTGTTTCTGGATGGCCCAGATCATCATAATTTCTCAGATCCACAAAAAACTCAGTATTAGTATCAAGATTCTAGAGAACAGGCTCCCCCTGAATCTTGAAGTAGGACACTTCCTCATGGAATGTTACATCTTTAGAGATGAACACCTTCCTAGATATAGGATGATAACATTTGTAACCCTTTTAGGTATTAGAGTATCCTATGAACACACAACTTTGTACTCTAGGATCCAGCTTTCCTCTGTTGGGTTGATGAATGTGAACAAATACCTCACAACCAAACACCTTTGGTGGCAGATATTCATGTTGGGGCATTCTTGGAAACCTTAGATGTAAGGTTGCAAGAGGTGTGCTGTTATCCAACACTTTAGTAGGGAATCTATTTATCAAATGTGCTGTTGTTAGCACAGCTTCTCCCCAATAGCTTTTGGGAACAGACATTTGAAACATTATAGCCCTAGACATTTCCATTAGATGCCTGTTTTTCCTCTCAGCCAATCCATTCTGTTGAGGAGTGTAGGGACATGAAGACTCATGTATTATACCCTTCTCCACAAAGAATGGATCAAGAAGCTGATTGAAGTATTCTCTGGCATTGTCTGATCTCATTCTTTTGATCTTGGTGTCAAACTGAGTCAGAATTTGATTGTAGAATCTGGGAAAAACAGTTAATAAGTCAGATTTTTGTTTCATTAAGTAAATCCAAGTGACTCTAGTGCAATCATCAATAAATGAAACAAACCAGAAAGAGCCATTTATAATAGCAATAGGAGCAGGCCCCCAAATATCACTATGAATAATGGTGAAAGGATCTTTACATCTAATGTTTTGAACTGGAAAAGAGGCTCTCTTACGTTTAGCTAGTTCACAAACATTACACCAAAGCTTATCACTATCACAATTTGTGAACATATTAGGGAACATTTGCTTTATCATACTAAAAGGAGGATGTCCTAATCTATAATGATACATCCACAACTTGTCTAGGTTAGCTTTAGATACAAAAACAGAACCATGCTTGTCTTGCTTTAACTCTTGGCCTTCCCAGTAGTATAGGCCTTCTTTAGCCTTAGCAACCCCAATCTTCTCCTTCCTTAGATGGTCCTGTATCAGACACATATCAGAAGAGAAAACAGCAAGGCATTTGGAGTCTCTAGTTAACTTCTGAATAGAGATCAGATTACCAGACAATTTAGGAACATGTAATACATCTCTTAGAGTAATATTTTCACAGAGATTGACATCTCCTATCCCAGTCACTTGGATAGGAGAGCCATCAGCCACAGTAATCGATCTGTACTGTGTACAGGGTTTGTAAGACATCGGTTGCTCTTTGGAGAAAGCCATATGATCTGTAGCACTAGAATCAATAACCCATAACTGGGAACCCCCCTTGACCATATTAGTTTTAGAAATACCTAAAAAAGTTAAGGAGGTTGATGAGTTATCCAAAGACTCAATGAACTTCCTTAGTTTCTCTATTTCTGATGGTCCAAGGTTGGGATTTTGATTCTGATTTACAACTCTATGGACAGACTCCCCAACTTTCTAATTTGCCTCCTGTCCTGCTGCAGTATTAGACTCTTTTTTATTGTGTTTCTCACTTCCTGGTTTCCCATGAAGTTTCCAGCAGTTTTCCCTAGTATGCCTACTTTTCTTACAGAAAGAGTACATTAGAGAATCCTTGTCACTTCCCTTAGAGTCAAAGTTGTGATTCTGATTGGTATTTTTAGTAATTTTCTGAGAAATCCTGTTGTTTTGTGAGATCATGGCAGATCCCTCAACAGGAGTAGAATCAATCATAACACTCCTTCTACTTTCTTCATTTCTAACAATAGCCATAGTTTCATTTAGAGAGGGAAGATCTTCTTTTCCCAGAATTTGAACTCTGACAGGATCATATTCCACATTTAGCCCAGCTAAAAAGGAATAGATCCTATCTTTTTCAAAAATTCTTTTGAGAATTTTCACACCTTCATTGTTGTGCATCTTAATGCATTGGTAGTGGTCTAGTTTTGCCACATACTCTGCATAAGACTTGAGTATTAGGTAATGGATCTCACACCTTGTTTGGTGTTTGAGATCCTATTCCTAATCTCATATATCTGTGCAGCATCATTGACTTTGGAATAATTTTCTTTCACATTATCCCAAATTTCCTTTGCATTTGTTGCGAACATATATGTGTCACTGATCTCAGGACACATAGAGTTCCACAACCAAGACATTACCAGAGAGTCAGCCTCATCCCAAGCATCAAACTTAGGGTCAGTTGGAAATGGTCCAATGCCTAACAGGTGACTGAGCTTGCCCCTTCCCTTCAAGAAGGTCCTGACGAACCGAGACCACTTCAAATAGTTTTTCCCATTGAGTTTATGTGCAGCTTGGATTTGCCGAAGATCTCCCATAGGGGTAATAGATTGCTCAGAAGAGAGAGGAACTCTAGTGGAATCACTAGTAGCTGAAGAATCTGTAGCCATAAGGATTCAAGAAAAACAGAATTTGAAATTTTTTGAACCAACGGCTCCTATACCATGTAAGAGCGGAAGCTTAATAAGAGAAGAGAGAAATAACTTGTAGTTTATTTCATTAAGTAAAAGCTTAAGTTACAAGGAGAGGGGCTAGTTGTTTATATATACACTAAAGAAAAACTAAGAGAAGAAATTGAAAGGAAAATATTTTATTGATTTTTCTTCCTATATCTAAATACAAATGAGAGCCACTTATTATATAGTAGTATTTATAATGAACAGCAAAGCTCTCGGCAAATCTTACCTAAATAACAAACATAGATTGGATTATCTTATCATTTATTGAGAGAACAAAATAGATCTTATCCTATCACAACACCATTTAAATTCCTAAGTTAAATATTTTGTGAAGACTCCCCTTATCTCTCCATAAATAACTTAAATCATCCTTATCTCTCCAGTCTTCACAGATTTGACAGCAATATTTGAATAATCCGAAGAAGAGTTAGTTTTGATGCAGTTCTTCTTCGGTCTTATTTTTAACACCCTCCCTCAAACGAGGCCGGGGCTGGAGGCCGAGTTTGTGCACATTTTGAAGAAGGATGTGTTTGGGTACCGACTTGGTCTCTTCTTCGGTCTTATTTTTAACATACACAACCAGTCTAGAAAAGCAAAAAGCAACTAGCCGTTGGGCTGTCATGTCCAACGGCTAGTAGGACTTTCAGTCCATTATTCTATAACCCGATAGAGACAAGGATTTTGAAGGATTAATTAGCTAACATAATTAACTAATTAAGACTACTAAACACACTTAAGGAGGAGCATTAGTATTAACATATTCTAACAGAGTAACAGTAATAACAAACGATGCAAGTCATAGCAAAACATAACACTGCATAGCAAAGCATTGCAGCAGCCTTTGCTACTCTCGCTCGATGTTTTGAGACGATTTTCTACACTTATTGTGACTTTTTGTTGTGCTAGTAGCATTTCATTTGGGAAACGCTACTACCAACAACGGTTGTGTCCCTTGATCAAGATGTAAGACATATTGATTATAATGTAAGCCCATGATAAGTAATGATGCAAAAAGCGTGTTGTGTTAATAAACCTTATGGCAAAAAGCTCACCCTTTTCTTTTTACAAAAAACAGGGGACCAATTATACACCATCTTCTCAATGAAAAATCAATGTCACGCATTTGAGCTTTGTAAGATGATTTCTTATTTCTTACGTAGTTACGTGTGTGTGACCACTGCTTAGCTGTTTTAGAAAATGCTTTATTTTTTCTCTTTGTGGTCATTCTAGCATGGTCTAAAATATGACACGTCCATGTTTAGAAATGGACGGAAATGTATGGAAATGAGCTGTCAGAAAAGCTACGCGTAATATACATAAATAAAGAAAATTATTCCAGAAATTACTACTACTACCACTACAAATAAATAAATAAAAAATAAAGAAATGGGCCTAGAAATCAGTGGTCAATTTGTCTGGATGGGGACAATGAAGTTTTTGGACATGGGGCAAATGTTTTTGTTTTTGTGCAGGGCCTTGGAATTACGGTGTTTGGAATGGCTTACATGTTCGTCCACGACGGTCTTGTACACAAGCGGTTCCCGGTGGGACCCATCGCCGATGTTCCTTATTTCAGAAGAGTTGCTGCTGCTCACACGGTACTTACTCCTTTTTATTATTTATTATAAATAAATATTACCGTCACAACAACTTACATAACGAAAGGATAAATATTACCGTCACAACAACTTACATAACGAAATGATAAAAACTACCGTAACAAAATATCGCGGAGGTGTCAATATGCTCCTATTTTATGTTTGGTATGATTTGCTTTATATGTCTTACTATGCTGTGCATGCATGCAGTGTTATTATCTGCTATGTTTTTATTTTTTTTTTATGATATGCTTTGCAACACTTTGTTGTAATTGTGACACCAACATTATTTTTTTTTTTTTATTTTTATATCTTTTATGATGATGAGTTATATTCAAAGACAAATTATGTAGCATGTGGGAGACAAACTTTCCAGGTTTACCAACGTACGGGACCACTTATATTAGGAAACAAACATAAAAGCATTAATCGATTTTTCTTTTTGTCATCTTTTAGACGTGTATTATAGTGTGTGTATATGATGAGATATATTATCATAGTAGAAACATTCTCAGCATAATCCTCAGAATAGGCTCCTCAACCATAAAACAAGGATGAAAAATGTAGATATACCTAAATATCGGCTCAAACATAATATATATCTCTTGAAATGTTCGGAAATCTTGTTCAAGCTTGACTCGTTTAATCTCGAGATCAGCTCGTCTATATAAAAAAACATATACGAGTGTCCGTGTCCGTGATCATGAGATTGTTTATTCAAGTTTGAGTACTCATTTATGTTAAACAAACAACCGTTTGTTCAAGCTTGGCTTGTTTAATTAGGTTACTGTTAGTAGTATTTGTTTGTGAACTGAAATGAGTGTTTGTTTGTTTACTGCATGTCTGAGTTTAATGAAGTGTTTGAGTTTAGTTCGTTTTCGTTTATTTAAACATGCTTTTATTAATGCACAAGGCGAACTGTTGTTTGTCTGTAAATGACACTGTTTACTTAATAGTTAATATCAATAGATATCAGGGAGGGGAGTTGAGCAACCAGTATGTTTCATTATTTACAACATGACAATCAAAAATTTGGATTTTAAATTGTTCATATTATTGTTTATTATGTACAGTATACAGTGGCCATCTTATCCTGCCGACCATAATCTTACTTAAAATGTGTGCCCTGACTTTTGCAGCTTCATCACTCCGACAAATTCAACGGCGTCCCTTATGGCTTGTTTTTAGGACCCAAGGTTTGTCTTCCCTCTCCCATATATATTTTAAGGGCTATTATTTCATTATTTGCACATAATCGTTCTACTCGTTTCCCCACCTATCGGAAGTGACCCAATTTTCACAGAATTGACCTTACGGAAGTCGATTTTAGAATCAATAATCGACTTCACGTAGAGTCGATTCAGAAATGACATTGAAAAGGTCGATTCTTGGCTATAAAATTTATTTTCACAGGGTTGATTCCACAGAGGTAGTGTGGTACACCGGTATTGTCATGGTGATGCAAATAAAGGGCCCTTTTTTTATATTTATTTTTAATACCAGAAGAGCAAATGCACTTATGAAATATGACTCCTAGGTTGCCTTGTCTTGTGATTGATAATGATATAGGCCCGTTATGATCAAATAGTGTAAAATGAAGTTTTATCACTCGTTCTGACTGAATGGTTGTGTCGATAACATTATCCTAATTGAGCAATTTTCTAGTAATAGACCTCATGCAATTTGTTTTACATGATTGGTCAGTAAAGTAATCACTCAGAATCAATTGGCGGAAAAATTAAAGGGTAAAATTGAAAATAAAAGTTAGGTGTGTTAATACTTTCGTAGGCGTGAAGACCTTACCTCTTTCTTTTAAAATGATTATTTTATTTATTAATTTGAATCAGGAACTTGAAGAAGTAGGAGGGCTGCAGGTTTTGGAAATGGAGATCAACCGCAGAACTAAAAATAGCCAATCATCATGAAGGAAAAAAAAAAAAAAAAAAAAAAAAAAAACCAAGCAGCAATCATTTTCAGTTTTGCATATGATTTCCCATTGTATAGCTTACAGTGCAATTAGTTGAAGAAGAGAAGGGTCATCATCTATATGCATGGAGTTTTTGTTGTCATGTGTGTGTCCATTGCAAATCCAGTTGTGCAAGTAGAGTGTAGCCCAAAAAAAGATAAAGGAAATGCATCTGGCTAGCACAATTGTTGTTTTACGACACATTTTTACATTATTGATTATGATATATGAAATGTGTAAAAGTGTGTTGCGTCATTTCGTTATGTTAAAACACAGACGAAAAGCTTGCAGTTTAAGAAAGATTTAAACAGTAGCAATACAAACATAAAGTATGGCGGAAATTGGTAAAACATAGAAACAAAGAGAACATAGTGATTTAACGTGGTTTCCGGCGTTGTGCCGACTACTCTACAGACAGAAAATGAGATATTTTATTATACACAAAGTTACAAGGTATTTCACACACTTGCAAAATTAACACACATTGCATTGATTACAACATTGATATTTATAGGCATAAATCCCTAACCCTAATCGCTAAAGATCTTTGTCAAGATTGTCATAAATACTCCGGATATGGATCACAGCTCCAGTTGTTATCCACCAGATGAAAACTCATCTCATAAAACTGACTTTTCCAGACTTGTAATCAACTGCTCAGATGTAGAACTCAGTTATACTCAAAAGACCAAACAGACTGTTGACTTCAGAAGAAACTCAGGTTGCACTTCACCAAAACTGACTTTCACATAGCTGATTACCCTTACCGAAACCGACCATCATTCTCAGTCTCAGTTTGATTAGTTCCACCAGTTTATTCATCAGTTTAGATATCAAGTCACCAAAACTGACACGTTATAATACAATCATTATGGTAGTAGCAATCACCTATACAGAAATATATTGTAATTGACATGAAACACAAACCTAGTCCAAAATAAAAAAAAATTCCATCTCAATGTGTATAATACACTCTGAAATAAAATCTGGAAACAACATGTTAGCTAAGTTGGTCAAAGCGTCGAGCTAATAAACCGAAGGTTTATGCGCTTCCGCAACGATGATTTAATGCTGGCATGTGTTATTGTGTGTTTGCTGGTCAACCCGGATACCATTCGAATCCCTCCTTGCGACAAGTGGCCCAAAGAGAAGCATCTTTTCCATTTTTTTGTGTGTGTAGAAGCTCTTTATTTATTAGTTTAATGACCGATCATGCATTTTATATCTTATTCGTGTTTGAGTTGAGTTAATTGTATGAGACTAATCTTTTGAAGACCTCTCCTAACAATAAAGTTTGATGTATGCACAAATGACTCAAATTTGAGATGTCTTGTTTAAGTGACCGGAGTCTCTTCCACCTGGCCAACCCCCGTTCTGTTGATTGATAGTAAACATATTTGCTAAAGCAACCCACTCCAAACTTTTGGACATATGATTCATGCAAAGTAATTTATAAAAATTTGTTTATAAGTATTTGTTTAATTAGCGACTTAGGATACACTTAAATCTTAATTGATTATAAGGACAAAATAATACTTCTCGGACAAAATTAA
Source organism: Gentiana straminea (assembly GCA_036785695.1). Classification (NCBI taxonomy): domain Eukaryota; kingdom Viridiplantae; phylum Streptophyta; class Magnoliopsida; order Gentianales; family Gentianaceae; genus Gentiana; species Gentiana straminea. The sequence goes on from JAVUPR010000450.1 coordinate 519,271, forward strand.
CCTCATATCTTTACACGATTACTTTTTCAGTACCATGGAGAAAAAAAGCCAAGATACTGTTGCTTTGCTTAGTCGTCGGTGCTATTGCCGGATGTAAATTCCGGTCTAAATACCAGCATCCAAAGCTTCTTTAATGGCGCAATTTTCACCAAACGTCATTTGCGGTCCATATTGTCGGCTTCTTACTATACATTCTCCGAAAACCATCCCAATTATATAGGACCACAGAACCAACACCACTTCCCCTGCTTCCTCATCAAAATCCAATTACTTCCGTGGGGTTGCGGTGCTTCCAGCCGATTAGCAGGTGGATTGAAGAAATAAGGATATACCCATCTTCTGTACCTTTGATTTTGGTGCCTATTCTAACTTTTCTCCATAGTATTCTATTCCAGGCCTGCTTGAAACCAAAAGAAAGACGAGGGGGAGAAAGTAGTTTACACTATCAGGTTTTAACACCTGAAAACAATCTTTATATATTGTTTACTGTCTTCTGAAGTTGGCTATTTGGGATCTAAATTGATTGATTGCAATTAACATGTTATTTTTGTGGATTGATTTGATTGTTGTTGGCTAAACTTTTTTTTTTTTTGTCGAAAACCGGATAGTTTATTAAAATAGAAAACTGTACAAACTATTCAAAGCATAAACTACACAAATTTACATCAGACTATGCCAAATAGAAAGACAATCAAGCACTACGTGTGCCAGTCTAAGTTTGCGTCTTTCGACGAACGAGCTTCGGAGGTGAAAATTGTCATCGGGGGCCGTGGGAGGTCTATGTGATGGAATTCCTTATTGCTAGCGGTCTGAGGAGGCTCAACACTACCTCGAAATAAGAATCTCCGAGAAAATAATGGTGTCGTGTGCTTGTACATATTGACTTTTAGGCAGTTCTCCAACCAGGACGGTGTATCATGAGTGGACAAGAAAAGAGCCCAAAGTGTTGCCGATGAACAACCGCTTCCACATGTTGTAAGTCCAGGGGCAATCCCTCATTACGTGTAAGGTGGATTCGGATTTATGCCACAGAATAGCATGCTCCTCTATCGCCGATGTGTCTCGCAGCGAGGAGGCCTGTAGTGGGTAGAGCGTCTCGGTGAATCTGCCAGAGTAGCCTATTACCCGTAAGTGGTCCCTTTATTGACCAAATTAAACGCCAAGTATGTCCTTCGGATTGCTCTTGGAACGGGTGAAGTTCGTGATATGCAGAGCTAATCGAGAATTTTCCGGAGGGCGTCAGTTTCCAAACAGTATTGCCTGTTTCGTCAGTGCTGAAAGCATCACGTATAAAGTTTGTTGCATAGCAAATATGCCGCCAAATGAAAGAGCAATGTGCCTTGGGTTCATCAAGAGGAGAGCCATATTTGTATCTTAAGAGTTGTACCCACAATTTTTCAGGTTCCGTAAACAATTGCCATGATAATTTTGCCAAAAAAGCCGTGTTCATGTCACGGGCACCGCGAATACCGAGGCCTCCATTTATTTTTTGTTGACAAATGTGCTTCCAAGCTACTAAGTGTAGACCGCGCCTATCCGCTTCGTAACCCCAAAAGAAATCTCGGATTATTTTGTCAAGCTCATTTGTTATAGAGGCTGGCAGCTTGATGGTTTGCATGTGATAGTAGGGCGTCGTTGCAAGGACCGTTTGTGAAAGGATAGCACGCCCGGCTTTAGACAAGGTGTTGGCTTTCCAGGGTTGCAATTTCTTTCGTACTTTGTCAATAATGCCTTGAAAATCCCCTTTTTTTGCCCGGTTGTGATGTAGTAGGACGCCAAGATATTTCTCAAGGTGGGTTGTGTGAGACATGCCAAGAGCTTCCTCAATGAGAGATATAGTGTGAATATTAGTGTTCGGGGACGTCGCAAAATTAGATTTGGCCACGCTAATTTTTTGACCCGAAATACTGCAGAAATGCGTGAGATCATCTGCAAAAAAGAGGTGAGATATTTTTGGTCCCCCACGGGAAACGGAGATCGGCTTCCACTTCCCGTCATTAATCGATTGATGTATAATGCAGCTCAGAACTTGCATAACGATAACAAAAAGATATGGGGCTAAAGGGTCTCCCTGTTTTAGGCCACGGCAAGGTTGAAAGCCCTCGAGAGGAGTCCCGTTTCAAAGAATTTCAAGCGAGGTGATCGAGAGCGAATACATTATAAGATCAACAAGCATGTCGTTGAAACTCACAATATGAAGAAGACGGTGGAGAAAATCCCAGCTAACTCTATCATACGCTTTTTCGAGGTCCACTTTAATGATCATGATTCCTTTCGCACCTTTTTTCTGTCGCATAGTGAAAAGAACCTCTTGAGCCACGATAATGTTATCGGATGTTTGCCTCCCTAGAATAAAAGCACTTTGGCTATGGTCCGCAATTTTGCCAATAATTGAGCACAACCGATTAGCAATAATTTTGGTGATGGTTTTAACTGTGACATTTGCTAGAGCAATCGGGCGCAATTGAGAAACCAATTCCGGCGGTTGTACCTTATGTATCAAGGCGATGAAGGTTCTGTTCATTGAGGGAGGAAACTTGCGTTCACGGAAGGCCTTGAGCACCCAATTAGTGACGGAGGGACCGACCGTGTCCCAATTTTGTTGAAAGAAAACCGGGGGGAAGCCGTTAGGGTCGGGGGACTTGTAAGCTCCCATGTAAAAAATTGTTGCGCGCACTTCACAAGCACTGACCGGTCGGTTAAGGAGCCTCTTGTCAGCATGATTGATTGGAGACTCAAAGAGACCGCATGGTAAGGGAGCCACTGGTCCAGCCTTGTACATCTCAGTATAATATTGTCGAATCAAAGCCGTAAGAGCTGCAAAATCATTGGTCCAATTGCCCAGATTGTCTTTTAGATAGGGGATGTGATTTTTATTCCGGCTGCGCTTGGTCGAGCTATGAAAATAATGAGTGTTTCTTTCCCATCCTCAATCCAGTTCAGCCTTGATTTTTGGTGCCAATAAACCTCCTCCTAGGATAAGATATCGTCATACTCTTGCACTAGAGATCGGTTCAAATTTGTTAGGAAATTTGAGGGAGCCTTAGCTAGGGCCAATTGGATCCCCGTAATCCTCGCTTTGCAACGTTTCTTGCGATAAAAGATGTTACCAAAAACCGATTTGTTCCATTCCTTCGCTTTAAGGCTAAAGGTGTTAAGAGCAGCTTGTAAATCATCATCATTGACATGCCATGAATCACGCAAGAACGGCTGAAAATCCGAGTGCTTCAACCAACAAGCTTGAAAACGGAAGGGTCTTTCAGAGTGATCATGAATCCGCAAATTTTCTAGTGATAGGAGAATGGGATGATGATCCGAATGAACACGCGGTAGATGATAAATAGAAGAATATGGGTACTTGTTCCACCATCGAGAATTACAGAGACCCCCGGTCAACGCGTTGTTCAATAGCCGTGGAAGCTGTGAATATTAATTAAGCCACGTAGTTTTTCCACAGAAGGACCCGAAACCGGGCGGCCCCCACGTTTATCCGCAGAATGAACCACCGGATCTAGATCTTCAATAATACACCATGGAACTAAAAACAGTGCTGAAATATGTTCAATAAGATCCCAGAGATCATCACGGTTAGCAGGGGATGGTGATGCATAAGTAAAAGAGATAATCCATTTTACCATATTATGAGAAACAACCGCCGTTATAATAGTCTGATCGGTAGCAAAGAGAAATCAGAGATCAAGAGTAGAGGCGTCCCAGAAAACCCAAAGACCACCACTAAAACCACGGGCTTCAACCGCAACCATATTCGTAAAATTGGACAAGCGAAGTATACGGTTTGCTTTTGTTAAATTGGCTAATTTTGTATATATTGAAATGAAGCTCGGGCTGGCATATCCAACCCTACCCTTTTCTCCCTTTTTAGTGCAACACAGCCGAGTAGCAGTGAGATTGAAAATCAAATCAAATCAAATCAAATCAAGGAAAAAAGGAAAGGTGTGAAGGAATTGGAGGTGTGTCAAAAAGTTAATTTTGAACTCATAAGTTTTGTTTTGTTTTGTGTCAAAAAAATGTATGCAGATTATGGTGCAACTGAGTTTGCTGCCTGGAGCTTTTGGAACTGCTTTGAAAAAAAAAACAGTGCATACTTAAATCTCTCTGTTATGATATATGCAAAACTGGTGCTGTGGTGCTTTTATTTTTCCTGCAGATCAAATAGAAAGATGGAATAGCAAGGATCATGGTGCTGTGTTGACTGAGCTTCTCAAATTACTTATGAGGATGGCTGGTGACCCTGTTGTTTTTCTATAGTCTATAGACAAGCTAAATTGCTGCATATTTTTTAGCACAAGCTCAATAGTTGTTGGTTTTTTTTGTACTTGTTGGGAAGCTAAAAGTGTTGCAGCTTTCTTTTTTGCTTTTGTTTTGTTTTGAAGCTAGTTTTAGGTCCAAAAAAATATTTGTTTCGTTTTGGTCATCTAGAATTTATGAGGGTTCTTGTCTGATACAATCAAAGGATAGGGCTCTTTGGGGAGAAGTAACTTCCTTGAACAAGTTATCTTGTGCATTATGGTTCACCTGAACGGGCGTTTGATACTTGGGACGGGCGTTCGGAGGGTCAATTTTGATACGGGATGTGATGGTTTGAGGGTGGACGGGCGTTCGGCCTGCGGGACGGGCGTCCAATCCTTTTGGACGGGCGTTTGGTCTGTGTCTCTAGTTTTCTATTGTCTTGAGATGTCGGCTTGCTTCTCGGGCTTTATAACATGATTTTTTGCTTAACCTTACGTGACAAAGCTCGAACTAGCTTCGGTGCGTTTAGTTCCGGCACCACATGGATTCCCTAAAAAGATGAAGTGTGGGACCCTTTGGAAGCTTCGGATTTGCCTTGTGCTTCGATAGACTAGAGTTTATCGATGTACGTATGTAATTGCTAGGCCTTGTCCGTGTCAGTGGTCTAAGTATGAGAGTAGAAAGTGTGAGGGAGCTTACCGAAAACACTTAGGTGGCTAGTTAAACATCTAATCAAACGTATGTGCTAGATTAAAATCTTAAACATCATGCAATGCTTGGTAAGGCATAGTACAATATCGCGATGTGTCCTCCGACCGGACAAAGTAGGCGTACCCACGCCGGTCAATCGATTGGCCGGATAAAGCGTACGGTGCACTCGCCGGTCATCACACTATCGGGACTCGGATATTCCCGGGGCTACTTAGAGCGAGTCTCTAAGTAGGTTGCACCCGATTGTCCTAGTACATCCTATTACTAGGCGTAGTGCCCTTGTTATTCATGATGTAACAAACTTGAGCTAAGATAGATACCCTTGGAACCTCATGTTATGCAATGAACATAATGTGATAGATAGTTAGGATTAATAACGGAAAATGGATTAATAAAAGACGGTATTGCTTTTGTTTCTTTATGAGGGCATAGTTATACGATCTTACTACACGTTGCTAAGTACTTTTGTACTTACCCCGTTACGTTGTCTTTGTCTTTTCCTTTCCCCAAAGAAGATGAACGGTGGTTACCGCCGATGAGTTCTTTGATGACGAGGACGTTTGAGTTGGAGTTTGAAGACTTAGATCGTTTAGATGTTTTCTTTTCGTAAAGCAGTTGTTTCCAATTTTAAACAATGTTGTTCTTTCTTTTGGTTTAATTACCTTTGAGATCTTTCGGGTTGAATTCTGGATGTTTGGACCTTTTATTGGATTTAGTTTTCTTCACAGCATTGATTACCGTATGTTTCGATCGTTTGGTTTTCCCGAGTTGTTGAGTTGTTTTATCTTCCGCGTCGTTTGGATTCTGATGTATGACGTAAGGCTTGCATGTATTATTGAGTTTTATTCGATAATATATGTGCCGAGCGCTCTTTCCGGATAAGGACTCGGTGTCCGGGAATGGGGCGTTACGGTTGGTATCGAGACGGGTTTTCCTTCTTTGTGTAGGACTTGATTTTCTTTAAGATAAGGTTAGAGCTTTAGTAACCCCTCTCTTTCTTGGCTACGGGATGGTGCTTACTAGAGGAGGAGCTAGTTCGAACGCTGAGGCAGATAATACCCAGACAAGTAACGCAGAGACGGATTTTACTGAGGTTGTGGTTCCGAGAAGGAGGAGGAGTGGACCAGCTACTCAGGTTCCTCCGGTCACTCAAGTGAACAACCCCAGTCATGGTGGAAATCAAGGACCAAGTAATTCTGTTAGAGGTCGAGTGGAACAAGCGGGTCCTTCAAGGTTTAGCACCCGCGTACCAGTTTACACATCGGCCCCAAGGACCACCACTTGGGCCCGGGTTGGGACTTCTAACCCACCGGCCGTCGGTTCTTCGGTTATCCACGGTATCCATGTTTCCGTCTACACCGTTGAGTTTCACTCCTCGGCCCGACGGTTCGACCTCCACCACCACCTAGATCGAGTTCTTTCGTAGCACACGGCTACACCCGGCCACGAGCGAGTTATCGAATGCCCCCGGCACGGTACGGCGGCGGTTTCGGCGGCGGCGGTTTGGGGGTTATGATAGACCAATAGGCGGTATGAGAAGGTGAAGAAGCACGGGGTACCGAGTTTTTCGGTAATGTTGAGCCGGCGAGCGAGCGGACTTGTGGCTTCGTCGTTTTGAAAAGGCATGCGAAACATGAGGGCCCCGAGAATCCGAATGGGCTCGGTTGGCGTATCTTTGTTGGCGGGTAATGCGAGAGAGTTGGATGGAGTCTCATGAGCAAGCTAATCCTAGAATCACGGGGCGGGCGGTATTCAAGGATTTGTTCTATCGGGAATACTTCCCTAGAACGGCACAAAATGCAAAGGCCAACGAGTTTCGAGTTTGAAACGGGGAAGAAATACTACGGTGACACGGTACTCGCGAGAAGTTTCACGAGTGGGCGATTCTACCCCGAGATTATGAAGAGTGAAGAGAAAAAGATTGACAAGTTCATGGAAGGATTGTCACGTGAAGTGGCTAAGGGCATGCTAGGAGATAGACCTACTAGCATGGCAAGCGTCATGGATAGAGCATTGACAGCGGAAAGGTTTGCCAACAGGCCGACAGTTGTAGTTGGGGACAAGAGGCCGTTCCCAAATTTTCAAGGAGGTAGTAGAGGGGCGCCACAACAGAATGTAAAGAAGACGGGGGTTTAGCAATGAAGAGTTCGACAAGTGGGACGCCACCGGTTTGTGCTAAGTGTAACAAGGCACACACGGGAGATTGCATGGTGGTAGCTTGAATTGTTTCCCTTTGCGGGGAAGCGGGACACTACTCGAGGGCGTGTCCTAAGAAGCTATCACAGGGCAATCAGGCAGGAGGGCGAAGTAACCAGCAGGGTAGTCGTCCTACAGGTGGCAGACCAGTTCGTGTTTTTGCAACAGATGCGGAGCCAGAGGAGTTAGAGGACTTTGTGGTGACAGGTACTTTTCAGTGTTTGTGTTTCTTATAAATATTTAATATGATATAGCGCGCATATGATATTACATATTTATACGTAAATTGATTCACTTTTAGGTACCATAATCATAGATAATCTAGCGAGTTTCGGCTCGTTTGATACCGGAGCTTCGGGAACTTTTGTTTCTTCAAACATAGTCAAGAAGTTAAACCTCTCGCTTAAGGAGTTGGAGAGACCCTTGAGTATATCCACCCCTTTGGGCCGAGTCACCGGATGTGCTCAAGTCACACCCTCGGTCGACATTAGAGTTGGGACTTACAAGTGCCGCATGCCCCGACGGTGTTGGATTTCTCGGACTTTGATGTTATCCTAGGTATGGATTTGGTTGTCTAAGAACCATGTCTATTTGGATTGCAAAGGCAAGAGAGTAATCTTTAAAGTTCCGGGAAAATCGGCTAAGACCTTTCGGGTACCGTATACAAGCCTAGCAAGAAACAACATCCGATCATCTCGGCGGTTAAAACCTTAAAAGCCTTGAGGCAGGGTTGCCAAGGTTTTGTTGTTTATGCATTAGACAAGGAAAAGCTCAAACCCGAGTTAGGAGAGACTCGTGTAGTTAAGGACTTTCCGAAGTTTTCCCGGAAGATTTGCCGGGACATATGCACGATAGGGCCATAGAGTTTGAGATCGAGTTGATCGCGGGAGCTTCACCCGTAGCTAAAGCACCATACGGGATGGCACCAGCGGAGTTGAAAGAGTTGAAGACTCAGCTTAAGGAGATGTTAGAGAAAAATATCATCCGGCCAAGTACATCACCGTGGGGAGCACCGGTTTTGTTTGTAAAGAAGAAAGATGGGAGTATGCGTTTGTGCATCGACTACGAGAGTTGAATAAAGCGACGATCAAGAATAAGTACCCTTTACCAAGGATTGATGATGTTCGGCCGGTTGCGGGGGTAAGAAGGTGTTCTCCAAGATTGATCTTAGGTCCGGTTATCATCAGTTGAAGATCAAGGTGTCAGATGTACCTAAGACAGCCTTCAGTACGAGGTATGGACATTATGAGTTTTTGGTCATGCCATTTGGACTCACTAATGCTCCATCAAAGTTCATGGACCTAATGCAAAGAGTTTTCATGCCTTATCTCGACAAGTTTGTGATTGTCTTCATAGACGATATTTTGGTATACTCTAAGGATGAGGAAGAGCATGAAGAACATCTAAGGATAGTTCTACGGACCACTAAAAGAGAACAAGGTTTGTATGCTAAGTTTTCCAAGTGCGAGTTTTGGTTGGATCAAGTCGGTTTTCTTGGACATATAGTTTACGGAGAAGGTATTAAAGTGGATCCGGCAAAGATAGAAGTTTGTCTCTAAGTGGCCTAGACCGACATCGATAACGAGAGATAAGGAGTTTCTTGGGTCTAGCGGGGTATTACCGGAAGTTTGTAAAGGATTTCTCGAAGATAGCTACACCTCTTACGAGACTTACTCGGAAGAACGTCAAGTATGAGTGGACCGATGAATGTGAGGAAGCCTTTCGGACTTTGAAAGAAAAGTTGACCACGGCCACTTGTGTTGGCGTTACCGGAGGTTTTTGATAATTATGATGTTTATACGGATGCCTCGGGTCAAGGTTTGGGTTGTGTTTTGATGCGATCGGGAAAGGTGATTGCTTATGCATCTAGGCGACTAAAGGTGCATGAGAAGAATTACCCTACACACGACCTAGAGTTGGCGGCGGTGGTGTTTGCTCGAAGCTTTGGAGACACTATTTGTATGGTGTCAAGACAAGGATCTTCACGGATCATAAGAGCCTTAAGTTCTTCTTTACTCAGGAGAATCTGAACATGAGACAAAGAAGATGGTTAGAGTTTGTGAAAGACTACGACTTGGACATTCAATACCACCCGGGTAAGGCGAATGTCGTAGCTGATGCACTTAGCCGGAGAGCGGTTAATGCTATCACCACCTTACAAGAAGTTGTGGATCAGTTGGATAGAATGCAGATTGAAGTGGTTGAGCAGAAGGATGAAGACCAGTTTATGGCGCCATTGATGGCGAGGTCGGATCTATTTAGATGAAATACGGTTTAAACAAGATAAGGACCCGGTGATGGTTAATTTGAAGCGAGTGGCCCGAGAAAAACCTACGGTGGGTTATCGGTTGGACAAGAGTGGTTATCTACGGTATGGAGACCGTTTGTGTGTACCGGATGTGGATAGTCTAAGAGAGAAGGTTATGGATGAGGCTCACAAGATTGCTTTTGCGGTTCATCCCGGAGCCACTAAGATGTATAGAGATCTCAAGGAAAGATCGGTGGCCTGGTATGAAGTTAGGGATCGCGAGTTCGTGGCGAGATGCGATACATGTCGAGAGGGTGAAAGCGAACATAAAAGGCCGGGAGGTTTTCGAAACCTTTGGAGTTACCGGAATGGAAATGGGAGAATATCACGATGGATTTCATCACCGGTTTGCCTAAGACGAAGGGCGGTCATGACATGATTTGGGTGATTGTGGATAGACTTACCAAATCAGCCCATTTCTTGCCGTGTAAGGTAGACATGCCTATTAAGAAGTTCGCTACTATGTATATCGACAATATAGTGAAGCTTCATGGTGTGCCTTTATCTATTGTATCCGACGGGGATAGTAGATTCATCGGTCGCTTTTGGAAAGGTTTGCGAGAAAGCTTTTGGCACGAAGGCGGATTTGAGTACGGCGTTTCATCCTCGGACGGATGGGCGGTCCGAGAGAACGATTCGGACTGCGAGGATATGCTTAGAGCTTGTGTATTGGATGCCGGAGGTTCATGGATAGATTACCTCAACTTGGCGGAGTTTGCTTACAATAACGGTTACCACGCAAGTTTGGGAATGCCACCTTTTGAGGCCTTGTATGGTAGGAAGTGCGGGACTCCACTTTATTGGGATGAAGTGGGAGAGAAACACATCACGGGGCCGGAGATGGTTCGGCAAGCCAAGGAGAAGATCGAGTTGATAAGGAAGAACACGAAAGCCGCACAAGATCGCCAAAAGAGTTGGGCCGATGTTAGAAGGAGACCGCGTAGAGTTCGAAGTTGGGGACGAGTTTACCTTCGAGCGTCTCCCATGAAGGGTGTCAAGAGGTTTGGTCAGAAAGGAAAGCTAAGTCCAAGATACGTAGGACCTTTTGATATCATCGAAAGAGTTGGGAAGTTGGCTTATAGACTACGGTTGCCAGAATCGATGTTTAGAGTCCACAATGTCTTCCACGTATCAATGCTTAAAAAGTGTTTATCAAAAGTGGATGTGGAATGCGAGATTGATCCGGAAGTGTTACAAGACAACCTATCATACGTGGAAAAGCCGATCAAGATTACGGATAGAAAGGAAAGGATGATCAAGAGGCGAATGATTCCGTTAGTGTTAGTGCAATGGAGCAACCATGCACCGACGGAAGCCACTTGGGAAGTGGAAGCGGATATGTTGGACGAGTTCCCGAGTTCCCCCATCTTCCGGGTATGTACTAGTTTCGAGGACGAAACTCCTCTTAAGGGGGAGGAATGTAATATCCCGATTTTTGGATAAAGGGCATTTCGGTCTTTGATAAATCGGAATATTATGTTCTTTTGTTTTAAAGGTTTTATAAAAGAAAAAGAGATAATTAAGGAATTTTAAGTAATTAGGAAAATTGGGATTTATAAAAAGGAAACAAGTCTAATTAACCTAATCACTTTTGTCAAGAAAAAAAAGAAGGGGGCGCATCTTTTTGAGGGAGGCCGCGAGGTTTAAAAAAAAAAAAAAAGAGAGAGGAAGAACTTTCAATCCCCGAGGCTTAATCCGTTGACCTTTTGGACGGACATCTCAAGGGAAAAAGAATCACCGCGACAAGAGGATCGTTTGGATATCAACCATCCCTAGAACCGTTAACGTAAGTTCTCATCATCGTTCTTATTTTAGGGTTCGTTTTTCGGCACCTTCAAACTGCGTTTTACGCGTTTAAGCGAGCGTAGTGATCCGTTTAGTATTGATCGGTTGTAGGTTCGGTGTAAAGGTTTAATCTTTTGGAAGGTTGAAGCGTTGGATTGTGGTAGCTCGCAATAATCAAGGTAACGTGGTCTTCTATCGTATGATTAAGTTCTCGTAGGGTTGTAGAGCAATTTGTATGGTTTTTCTCTTGTTTTACTCTTGTTTAGTCGAGTTTGGGGATGCATATGGGTTGGAGATCGCGAGCAAACGGGTTGCGGATTTTCACGGGTTAAAACCCGGTGGACGGGCGTCCGGACTTCCGGACGGGCGTCCGGTTCCTCTGCGGCTTGAACGGGCGTTTGATACTTGGGACGGGCGTTCGGAGGGTCAATTTTGATACGGGATGTGATGGTTTGAGGGTGGACGGGCGTTCGGCCTGCGGGACGGGCGTCCAATCCTTTTGGACGGGCGTTTGGTCTGTGTCTCTAGTTTTCTATTGTCTTGAGATGTCGGCTTGCTTCTCGGGCTTTATAACATGATTTTTCTTGCTTAACCTTACGTGACAAAGCTGCGAACTAGCTTACGGTGCGTTTAGTTCCGGCACCACATGGATTCCCTAAAAAGATGAAGTGTGGGACCACCTTTGGAAGCTTCGGATTTGCCTTGTGCTTCGATAGACTAGAGTTTATCGATGTACGTGTAATTGCTAGGCCTTGTCCGTGTCTAGTGGTCTAAGTATGAGAGTAGAAAGTGTGAGGGAGCTTACCCGAAAACACTTAGGTGGCTAGTTAAACATCTAATCAAACGTATGTGCTAGATTAAAATCTTAAACATCATGCAATGCTTGGTAAGGCATAGTACAATATCGCGATGTGTCCTACGACCGGACAAAGTAGGCGTACCCACGCCGGTCAATCGATTGGCCGGATAAAGCGTCGGTGCACTCGCCGGTCATCACACTATCGGGACTCGGATATTCCCGGGGCTACTAGAGCGAGTCTCTAAGTAGGTTGCACCCGGTTGTCCTAGTACATCCTATTACTAGGCGTAGTGCCCTTGTTATTCATGATGTAACAAACTTGAGCTAAGATAGATACCCTTGGAACCTCGTGTTATGCAATGAACATAATGTGATAGATAGTTAGGATTAATAACGGAAAATGGATTAATAAAAGACGGTATTGCTTTTGTTTCTTTATGAGGGCATAGTTATACGATCTTCTACACGTTGCTAAGTACTTTTGTACTTACCCCGTTACGTTGTCTTTGTCTTTTCCTTTCCCCAAAGAAGATGAACGGTGGTTACCGCCGATGAGTTCTTTGATGACGAGGACGTTTGAGTTGGAGTTTGAAGACTTAGATCGTTTAGATGTTTTCTTTTCGTAAATGTGATTGTTTCCAATTTTAAACAATGTTGTTCTTTCTTTTGGTTTAATTACCTTTGAGATCTTTCGGGTTGAATTCGGATGTTTGGACCTTTTATTGGATTTAGTTTTCTTCACGCATTGATTACCGTATGTTTCGATCGTTTGGTTTTCCCGAGTTGTTGAGTTGTTTTATCTTCCGCGTCGTTTGGATTCTGATGTATGACGTAAGGCTTGCATGTATTATTGAGTTTTATTCGATAATATATGTGCCGAGCGCTCTTTCCGGATAAGGACTCGGTGTCCGGGAATGGGGCGTTACATTCATAGAGATTATAATTGATAAGTCATGTCTCTGCATCGGGGGTGGTCTCTGCATCGGGAGTGGTCTCTGTTGGGAGTAGCGCCCAAAAGACAATTTATGTAATTGTTTTTATAATTAATAAATGACAGATTTGTTCTCATCTTATTACTTGCTTCGTGCTTGTTAGTAATACACTGCTGAAAACCCTAAGTTGTATCATATGTAGCATATAACTTAGTGTGTGTCACACATGAGGATTAAGTTTATGGTGATACACTTGAATTGTTAGTCCGTGGTGAACTTAATCAAAGTATGGGGTCTATTGATTAAACCACCATTAATGCGCCCATAACACTTTATGGTGTGACCGTCTTATCCGGACCATCGATATTGGTTATCTAAGTGGGCATTTATATATGATGTAGTAATATAAGACTGGACCGATTTAATCTGCATTTCTCATATAATTCCGTGATTGAAAAATCTTATTAAATCACAAAATGATCATATATGGATTAACATTAATCCTGAAGTGATTTCAGACGCCTGCTTGTTTCAAGATAGGGTTTGATGTGTTCGTTAAGGATCGCTAAGAGGCGCGGTCCGAATCACTTTCATGTTGGCACTATTCTGGGATGAGCGAGGAGTGTGTGTCTCACAGATATGGAATTCATTCATTCCTGCGGGAAGTAGAAAGACAATCCCCTTATTTGTTGATCCTAGAAACTGATCGATCGGCCGAGTTCATATTGGTTATGAACTAATTGATCACTAGTGAGTTAATGGTAAATAAGGATAAGATATAATGAAGAAGGTTTACGGAAATAATCCCGCTTCGTTACGGATAGTCTATGGAGGGTTGGTCTGTGTGTAATGATTATATCAATGGACACTTATTGACTCGACGCTTTGAGAATAAGTTATATCTATAATCGATAGAGTTCAGTTCCGGATTTATGTTGGCGTAATTCCGGAATTGATAAGTTGAGTAGAAATATTCTGTTTGATGAATGTTTTATTCAATTTATTGTAGTTCTTGGTTATAGGTCCATGGTCCCCGGGTTGGCAAAAACCAACCCAATATTTTTGGTTTCAAGCTGGGTTGGGTTATTTTGAGTTGGTTCGGTTGGGTTTTGGGTTGGTTCGGGTTTATTGGGTTTTGCTCCTAACACGCTAACACGCGAGTGTTTTCTCGTTTTATGGAACCTCGAGAATAAATTAAATAGTTGGTCTATTTAATGAGTATGAATAATATGTAATATAGAAAATACATTTTCTATTATCCCAAATGATATAAAAAATGGCGCCACTTTATTTGGTTTTGAGAAAAGAATAAACTCTCAAATTATTTTTTTTTATTAAAAGGAGAGTTTCTCCCAACACAAAATTGAACAATAGTAGATCCAACGCCATTTTTTAAGAAAAAAGGACGCACCTTTTTGGGAAAAAAAGAGAGAAATTTGTTTTCTTGTCTTAGCCATTGGGAGAAGAAAAACTAGGGTTTTTCTTGAAGCATATTCGACGAGTTTCTACTACGAGGATCGATGTCCACCAGTCGTTTCTTGGAGATACAATCCGGAAGATCACGGCTTCTCTCTCTGTTGGGTAAGTCTTCAACTTTCTTGTAGTTAGATTAATTTATTATGCGAATCATATCGTGGTAAAATCGCATGCGAATTTAATTCGTAGCTTCCGCCGTGCATGATCAAGCGTCTCGATCGGTGCTGTGAATCAGATCTGACGATCCAATTATGGATCGGATCCGGATTCAGGTTTCGTATATCCAGCAATTCACTGCATCGCGGTGTCTCTACATCGCGGGTGGTCACTGCATCGAGGGTGACCACTGCATCGTGGTGGTCAATGGATCTGAGGTGGTCAATGCATCGCGTTGTCACTACATCCGGGCATCTCTGCATCGCGGGTGGTCACTGCATCGCGGCGTCTCTGCACCGCGGGTGGTCCCTGCATCTCAGTGTCTCTGCATCGGGGGTGGCCACTGCATCGCGGTGGTCAATGGATATGGGGTAGTAATGCATCGCGGTGTCACTTTATCGAGGCGTCTCTGCATCGCGGCGTCTCTGCATCGGGGGTGGTCACTACATCGCGGTGTCTCTGCATCGGGGGTGGTCACTGTATCACGGTGTCTCTGCATCAAGGTGGCCACTGCATCGTGGTGGTCAATAGATCGGGGGTGGTCAATCCATCGCGACGGTCAATGCATCAAAGGTGTCTCTACATCGAGGTGTCTCTGCATCGCGACATCTCTGCATCACGGCGTCTCTGTATCGGGGGTAGTCACTACATTATGGTGTCTCTGCATTGGGGGTGGTCACTGCATCGCGGGTGGTCACTGCATCGGGGGTGGCCATTGCATCGTGTCGATTTTGCGAAGAAAATTTTGATTTTCAGAAATAATGTTGTATGAGCAAAAATCAAATATCACTGCATAAATCGTTGCAAATGTTCTTGTCACTGCATAAATCGTTCTAATGTCATTGTCCATGGTTGATGGGTGGTCACTGCATCGAGGGTGGTCACTGCATCGGGGGTGGGCATTGCATCGCGGTGTCTCTGCATCGGGGGTGGCCATTGCATCGCAGTGGTCAATGGATCTGGGGTGGTGAATGCATCGCGGTGTGCCACTTTATCGAGGCGTCTCTGCATCGCGGCGTCTCTGTATTGGGGGTGGTCACTGCATCGGGGTGGTCAATACGTCGGGATGGTCAATGCCTCGGGGTGGTCAATGCGTCTGGGTGGTCAATGCGTCGCGGTGGTCAATGCCTCGGGTGGTCAATGCGTCGAGGTGGTCAATGCGTCGGGGTGGTTAATGCGTCGGGTGGTCAATGCGTCGCGGTAGGCAATGCATCCCGGTGGTCATTGCATCGCGGTGGGCAATGCATCGAGGTGGTCACCGCATCGCCGCATCGCGGTGGTCAATACATCCGGATGGTCAATGCATCCCGGTGGTTACCGTATCGCGGTGGTCAATGAATCGCGATAGTCAATGTATCGCGGTGGTCACCACCAAAAAAAAAAAAAAAGAACAACTTTTTAGTATCCGGAAAATAAAAAAATAAAAAAACATTTTTAGCATCCAGAAGATTTACAAACTATGATGCCTACCACATATTTGTTTAGCGTGCGTAAGGTAAGATAAGGTGGAAGTGGTAGGGTGATGTGAGGTAGCTTTACCTCACCACTCGCCTTACCCTACCAACTTACCCCCACCATACCCTTACGACCATACGCTACCTTACCCGCTCTACAATACTCTACTTATTTTTCCTCACCTACCACTCTCATACTCGTCACCCTACCTCTTTACGCACCGTACATTTTTTACCCACCCTACCATACCTACCACCATACCCTACCTTACCCTACTTAACTCATGTCACCCATCCACCACTACACATTACCTCACAACCTTACTATCTGACATCTCACCCCACCCGACCCCGCGACATCCCAACACCATACGATATCTCATCACACTCTACATTTCCACCAACCATGTCCTACATTACTGCATCATCATACTTATCCATTCTACTACCTAACTCTACCCTATCATACGTTATCTTACCCACCACCCCACCGTACCCTATTCTACCACACTCTACTCAACTTGCTCACCACTCCATATTACCTTGCCATACCCTACCCAAACATCCACTCTACCATACCTAACCTTCACCCACCACCTATCATACCCTACCATTTCTCACTACCCACTTTACCCTACCACCCACCTTACTCTACATAACTAAACCCATCAACGCTACCCTACCACATATTTGTTTAAGTGACCGGAGTCTCTTCCATCCTGACCAACCCCCGTTCTGTTGATTGATAGTAAACATATTTGCTAAAGCAACCCACTCCAAACTTTTGGACATATGATTCATGCAAAGTAATTTATAAATGCTTCATTTGTCAATATCCTCCCATTGAAGATAAAGTAAAAAACCAATGTAAAGTAGCAATGTTTCAAATTGAGCCGTCAACTAAAAGCAAAACAACGGAAGGTTGAAGTCGCAATCCCAACTTTACATACATAGCCCTAACAAAATTCTTCTTTTCTTCCTCAATTCGATTCGATTTGACTGACGCCTAATTGTTTCGAGAAAAAACAGAAACTAAACCAAAAGATCAAATAGATTCTCTTTAGATTGTTTACATCCTCACGTTGAGAGGATAAATAATACAGTAAAAAAGTAGAGAAAAAGAGAGCAAGAAAAGTCGTTACTTAAGCTTTTGAAAATGCATACAGAGGTCGTAGGATCGATTTTCTTCTGAGACCATGTTTTAAGCTGAATTACAATAAAATATCTTGTTTATAATTATCAGAAGAAATAGATCTTGTACGCATTCATGTGTAAACGACTTGTGTCCGGATAATAAGATCTTGATCTTATCGCTCGATTTTATCTATACATTTCTGACGAAAATTTTTGGACTAACTTGATTACGTTGTATCGTGTTTGTTGGCCCTTATGGCGTTTCTAACAAAATCATTTTGGATAAGCTTGCCTATAGTAACTTATTATGTTTATCAAGGAAGAAAAATTCCATATTTATGCGTAAACGACACGTGTCTAGATACAACGTTTTTAGCGCAGTCTATTGGATAAGAGATGTTATCTATATTTATGTGCATATGACGTAATGATTGGATAGCAAAATCTTTTCTCGATTCATTAATTTATCTCATGTGACGTTTCTAACGATATCTTTTTAAACCGACTAGGCTACAATATGTATCGTGATTATGAGGGTAAAAGGGTGATTATGCTGCTAGCTGCTTTTCGCTTGTCACAAATCTAACGCTTTCAAAGTAATTAAATCTCCCTCTGATTAATTTTCTAGTGGACATATAATTGAAAAAGTTCATGATACAAGTGTTATAGACAAATTATAATGAAAGGTCCAACTTAAACACTACTACTATGTGAAAACTGATATAAATATATGATTATACTTTTAATACAATATTCGTACTACATAACAGAAAATATATGATTTATACACTTAAATACAATCTTTATTTTTTGAGAGCGTAATAAAGATAGAGTAATTCTGCTGAAGATACACCCGATTAAAATAAGTCGTCGGATGACTGCCGCGTGGATAAAGAGACAATACACTATGTCTCCTTATAACACGTGTCACTCATCCGACAACTCGTTCTAATAGAAAATCCTACAACATAATTTTCCTAATAAAGAAATTTTGGATCGGGCTTTAGAATTTGGGCCAACTTTTCCTACCCTTTTATTATAGTATAGTAGACCAAAAACCTATCCATCTATCTTTAAAGTCCATGTCATCCCTCCACCAGCTAGACTTAGAAATGGTCAGAAGATTCTTTTGTTTTTTAGCTTGATTTTCATCAACAACCGTCTGCCACGTGTCGTTTTCTAACTTAACTGACTAAATTACCCTTTGCTTCTCCTACTCAACCCCGTCTCTTCCCCTTAGCCAATTCATTTTCATGTGATCAGTTTCTTTCTTTTTATGCTCTCTCTTTGTCTGCATCTCCGTGTTTTCTCTACACAAACAATTCGCCAATTTTGTTTTCAATTCGATTTTATGCAGATCTTCAGCTGAATTCAATAGCTAATCGGTGATTATACTGAATCGGAGTGTTTTTTTTTTTTTTTTTAAGCTGCTGAATCGCCATAAGAGATTGCTATCGGAGTCCTCTTGTTCGATTTCTGCTTCTAAGAATCAGGTTTCATGCTTATTTTGTGTTTTCATTTCTCAATTGTGTGATGGTGTTGTGTGTGTGCTTTTTTATATTCGAAAGTGAATGGTAGTGAGCGATTACTGAATCTATCAATTTTGATTTGTGTTACGGTTTATGTTTAAGTGATTCTGTGAGGATAAGGTGTTGTTTCTATTGAATTATTCAATTTCGATATGAGATCTGGTGGTGTTATGTATTAAAGTTATGGATCCGAAGCTGTTGTGAAATAATGTATCTTTGCTTATTTGGATTAGCTGTTCTGACATGATTGTGATTGGTTTATTAGGACAATTACTAGGTATTGATTTGATTCTGAGCTGTGAATTGAAAAAGTGTCATACACACACTCAGCCACAGCTTGATCTGTTATCTGAATGGTTTTTGATTGATGAGCTGATCTTATAATGGGTGTGGCCTATAGTAGCCTTGTTAATAATCACAAGTATGAGAGGATTGTATACTGTTCAGTCATTTTGATCTTGTAACTAAAGAGACGACGACTTTATTGTTTATTGTGTAACGTCTTTAGGTGCCTTGTTGCCTAGGTTGCTTAGGCTCCTCTCTCCATGCTAGATGATCATCGATAAAGTTGTAAAATAGAAGCCTATGAGAAAATCAGTAAGTACACCAAAAAGCCAATTCCCGTCACACAAATATTCAATTGTGCCTTGAGAGTTGTGTAAGCTTTAGCCACATCAAAACAACTATAGGCATGAGCATATATAGTCAATTCATGCACCAACTCCGACAGAGTAGTAACTAGTAAAAAGTTTTATCATGTTGCCTATTGAAGTTATGGATCTGGAACTGTTGTGAATTCGTATTTATTGCTTATTTATATTAGGTGATCTGACACTCTTGTGATTGGTTTAATTGGATAATTACCAGGGGCTGCTTGATTCTGAGCTGGAAATTCAAAAAATGTTACATACACACCCTCAGCCACACCATGATCTGTCATCTGTATGATATTATGATAATGAAATCCTTCGATTCTATAATCTAAAATAACAAGGTGTGGCTTAAAAGGGTGTGTTTATAGCCTTGTTGATAATCGCAATTCGCAAGTATGAGGACTTTATGAAATCCTGTTCTCGGTTATTTGATCTTGTAACCAAAGAGGCGGGGACTTTGTTGTGTAAAGTCTTTATTATACTACTAGTAGATTGGATATATTCTTGAAATAGATCTTGGTAACATGGTTTGATATAGAGTTGTTAAAGCCTTAGGCGAAGCCAAGGTGCTTACTGCTTAGTTGCCTAGGTCGCCTACGATCACCTCACAATGTTTGGCAATGATGGAAAAAAGTTAAAAAATAGAAACCGATTGACAAGAAAATCACCTCGAAAAGGTTAATCCCTTTTAAACGATTATGCAAGTATTGAGCACTGTGAGCTCCATACTTGCAGGAGCCAGCATATGTAGCAAGTCCTAACGACCCAATGATATCAATTAAGCTCTCCATACTTAGACCAACTTAGACAGGAGTACTAACTAGTCAAAAGTTTCATCATGTCCACAAACGCAACCCTTTTTCGTACAACATCTTACATAGGTGATCCTCCCCTGTCTTCTAGGTGCTAATACTCGTTTCTCGCCTTCGGTTAATACTTCTCATCGGATTTTCAACGAGGTATTCTAAAAACTTATTGACATTATAATGCTTGAGAAGTGAGAATTCTTTATTCTTGGTCCGATACTTGAATTGTATTTCTAGCGACAGGCTCACCTTAAGTATGATATTTCTGTCCTTGTATTTCTCTTTCTCAGCAAAAGCCTCCGGACTACGTATTGTTCTTATCAAACACTAGCAACTTGACAACTTACATTTCGTTATTTGTGATACAGGAGGAAAGGCCATGTAACATACATAAACGGACTAGTGCATTCGGTTGGGTTAGCATATCATCCTTTGCTTGCTTGTTTTCTCTACACAGATGGGTACATGTCCGGTTTCTGGAAAATCCGTAGGAATGACTAGGAATGGTTTTGCAAGTTCTTACCAATTCTCTCTAATGCTTTGTCCTGTCGTTTCTGTTTGGGATTGTATCGTCCGTAAAATGAGGTATTCTTTTAGACCCGAGTGGGTGTAGGCTGCAATTTATAGGGTAAGATACTCGTAAATTCTAGGCTGCGAGATCTTTTTTTTTTTCCCTTTCTTTTTTTGGTAATAAAATATAGTACAATACATTTATAGTGACAAAACGTGATGCATACTTCCTGAGGAAGTTTGTTTGGAACAAAAAAGAAACTGCCTAAAGGAAGTTGAAGCAACATCATCGAGCTATTTACGGGTTAATGTTCGGTAAGATGGATGGTTCTAAAGTGCAATCCGATGTCAGAAAATCGAAGAAAAAGCAGGTGAAAGACGAGATGGATCGTATTAGGCAAGCGGAGAAGAAGAGACGACGTTTGGAGAAGGCTTTGGCTACTTCAGCCGCTATTCGTTCTGAATTGGAGAAGAAGAAACAAAAGAAAAAAGAAGAACAACAAAGGCTTGACGAAGAAGGTGCTGCAATAGCTGAGGCTGTTGCGTTGCATGTCCTGCTCGGTGAAGACTCGGACGATTCACGTAACGATATACTGAATAAGAATGAGGGGTTAAACAGTTGGGGGGACAATTTGGGTATATTTCCTTATAATGGCATTTCAAGTTACTGGCATGATGGTATAGGGTGGGTTTCGAACCCCAACCACCAATACGAGTCCCACAAGGAATGGATGGTCTCATCTGAATCCGTAGGACGAGAGGTTCATCCGCGATACCTTGATGAGGAATGTTGGAACGGTGATGCGGGAATTTCTGTTGCTGCACAGGGCGTTTCGTCATTGCGTATTTGTGAAGATAATGATGATATGGATAAATATGTCTTGAAACCCATGTCCAGGTGTTGAAATGAAGAAGTCTCTTCTTTGGTTGATGGTTGCTGTTTGTCAAAGCCTTTGCTTTGGCTCTTTGAATAAATTTTTTTATATATATATATATGGATTGGATATATATTCATGTCAAACTTCATCTTTGGATTTTGGGCTTGCATTTGCTGAGACATTGGGATTTTGATCTGTTGAATTTGTTATGTATTGTTATGGGAATCTTGATTCTCTTTCTCTTCTTTTGGAGAGAAATGGATTGTGCAATAATAGGGGATGCGTTAGCAAGTATCTTTTTTCTTTCTTTAAATTTGAATTGTTCTAACTTTCTTTTACAACATCTATTTTTATTATAAAGCTCGAATACTGATTATGAATTTTTCCTTTTAATTTGAATTGTTCAACTTTTCTTTTGCAATATCTACTTTAAAGCTCAAATACTGATTATGAATCATAGGAGGCAGGAAAAAAAAAGGAATTGTTTTGAGTTTCTCCTATAAAAGTCTACACCTCCAATTCATAGTACACTACATCGGTTTGTTTTCAGTTTCTCTCGTAAAAGTCTACACCTCCAATTTATAGTACCACTACAATCAAGGTTGCCACTTGGGGAAACCGCGCTAATTTGAACTATTTAATAGTTTTTTTTTTTTTTTTTTTTTTTTTTCCTTTTCCTTTTCTAAATGTAAGCTATCAATTTACACATTCTTTTCAGAAGAAAATGTTATAGACACTGACCATTGTAGCGCAATCTAATTGTACACCATGAATGTATTATGTCAATCGTTGTGTCAACGACTTTTATGGTGATAACCGTTACCATTACAACATATTTTTGTATAGGCGATTGTTGCTACACATTTATACACGTTTGATTATGATAGTCTTTCATATATCATAATCAATCGTGTAAAAATGTGTCGTAACACTACAATGAAGTTATAATGGTACCACACATTTTTTCTAGACACGTCATTGTAGATTATAACGTATAAGGTGTGATGCCACTGAAAGTCTATTCTAATGTTAAGAATCGGACTTTACATTGCTCGAGTGTGGTGTGATGCCAATGCCAATGCCACTGAAGGGGGTTTTGGCAAGTCGATTCTATTATTAAAAATCGACTTCACAAAAAGGTCTAGTGTGATGAGGTTTGGCAAGTCGATTCTACTGTTAAAAGTCGACTTTACAAAGGTCAAATGTGTGTGATGTCATTGACGGTAGGTCTGAAAAATCGATTATGAGGTTAAGAATCGACTTTGCAGATGTCGAATGTGGTGCAATGCTACTAAAAGAAGGAAAAATCGACTTTGCAGAGGTCGAATGTGGTGTAAGGCTATTGAAAGTAGGGGGTTCTGGAAAAAGTCTATTTCAAGAGGTGGAATGTGGCACTAAGTAGATTTAGTAAATGCCATACCACTAAAGGCTTCCAAATTTTCTTTTTGAAAAAGATAGACGTTAAAATGTGTCTTTTCCTAGGAACTTTATAATACAATACTGTAATTGTAGAAGATTATACCAAATAAAATGTATCACATCCATCATATGAAAGAGACATGATGCAACACATGTCAACAACTGTATACTAAAAGGAAAAATATCCAAGTTTTGGACGTTTTTAGTGGCACCATATTGAGGTTCAACCTTTGGAAGGCTGAACCTTACAGCACCAGTACAATGGCCTGATACATATTGTGTTATGACACTAAAGACGCCCCAAACTAATGTAAGATGCTTCGTATACTTAGCTACAGATGAAACCAATCATGTAAACCATCAACACACTAGAAAATTGATCCCATTAGCCAAAAAAAAAAAAAAAAAAAAAAAAAAAAAACTTGCTTGAAACCATAATAGCATCTGTTTGATATACGTTAACGAGTTCAAACTCACCCCAAGTTCGAACCCTCACAACCCAAAAAAGCCCCCAAAATAATTTACAAAATCAGTGTAGTAGAGATGACCAAACACAAAAAAACTAGGATGGCCCTTCCATACATATAAAAGCCTCCCCAATGAGACCAAACTGAAATTCACCAAAAAAAAAAAAAAAAAAAAAAAAAAAAAAAAAAGCAAAAAACAAAATAGATAGATACTTTTTTCCTGCTGAAAGGACACGTGGTGCCGTGTGACTCACGGTCACGGCTTCAACCCCTGGAAATAGCTTCTTCTTATAACTACATATTATATATAAAGTAAGACTGCATTCGATACGCATATAAGGTATATGCTTCCATGCATCGCCTTGCAAAAGGAGTCAAGCATTAACCAGCACTATCATTCGACATATCTTGTCGTCTTACGTGCTGTGGAGTAATCATTTGACTTCCGCAATCCAGATAAACCTACAGGACCACCAACAAGCCTTTCTGTCCGCCTGAATGCTCCTCCCATGGGAGACCTCGAAGGGCTACGAACAAAACTACTCTCATTAGCCCATCCAGAGTTTCGCTGACCCCTCCGGTAATGATCTTCTTTTCCAGTATCACAGTGAACATCCTCAAACCGAGAACGCCTTTTGTCAGAATACCTCATACCAGATGTCCTCCTACCATTGTTGCAATGTTCATCCAACTCGTCTCTGCTAGAAACAACGGGATATCTTCTGGATAAAGTACGAGTATCCGACAACCTTTGGTCCCGTCTGAACATATCCCTAGGTGACTTCTGGTGTCTAGTAGGGTGAGTTAGAAATATTGTTTCACGGACAAACCGATTACCGTGAGGAGGAGTATGTAAAAACTGGCCTCTAGGTGAAGATACAAGCTCTTCCTCATAACCAGCACTAAATTTGGGCTCTTGAAATGAAGCCCTCGTCCTATCCACATGCCTCGTGTACGCAGAGCGTTCAACATCATCAACAACTAGCTTATCGTATTCCTCTCTAAAATAACCTCCAGAACAATTCTCAGAGCTTCTTTCCCTTCTATTGCTTCGGATGTTTGCTACTTTCGTATTGGCACCACGAAAATCAAACCTCTTAACTGGTGATCTTCTCCGAGAAAACGGCTGTCTAATGCCTTCAGGTTGATAGTTTTCTTGAGACCTGCCAATGGAATCACCAATCTGATATCTTGGCGGTCGATGAACATTGCTTCGAGATTGAAAATGGTTGCCATGTCTAGAATCCGGGTAATTTAACAGCCTATTACCTTCAGTCTGTCGATATTTATGCAAGGAAGATCCGCATCTGGTGATTCTGGTCACATGCCTATCAGGACTGTTTTCTCTTTCAGATCTTGAAATGTCAACCTTACCAAACCTAAGAAGTCAAAGAATTTGCTCATAACTGAAATCAAATCTATATAAAAAGGGACAAAAAGGGAAGTTTACTAAGAAATTCACCTGCCAGATGTGTGCCAGCCCTCCGTACACGATTTCCACTTTTCACTAATTACCTTCGAACCGATTTCCTCCATTCGTGAGACAGCAATATCAAAAGGGCATTTTCTTTTACCACTACTATCATTCTTTTCCACAACCATACGAGACGTGAGTTCATCTACTCGAATTGGTACGTTATTTCTTTCTGTTTCAATATTCTCGATGCTGTCATCCAACTCTTTGTTGATGCCCAAACTCTCTTCCGTAGCTTGTGAACCTTCAGGACCGGGATAATGAGCAGAATCCAAATCGTCACCAACTCTACCATTAACTTCATAGTCAGCGCAATCATGTTCACCGTCTTCTACTTCATTTGAGTGTAAAACAGACCCCCTCAATTCTCCATCCTCATAAGGAGAATCATAATCCATCTGAAGCTCGTAAATGTTCTGGGTGCTATCCAATTGCACACGATCTTCATTCTCATAAGCATCCAACTTGTTACTATCATCATCATAAACGTGAGTCTTGATCGATTCCTGCAAGTTGCATACGGTTCTCACCTCCGTATCAGAAATAAGCCCTTTGTCCGAAGTAACGATGCCTTCACTTTTAGTTCCAGAAGTTTCCACAACAGTATTGGAAGTCTCTCTGATCATTCCCTCCCCAAATGTGATCCCATTTTCAGGCAATTCAAATGCCTTCTGAAAACGTTCTTCTTCTTTCATTTGAATATCATTCTCAGGTTCAGACTTTTCTGACCCTGTGACCTCGAGCATTCCCAGTTGATCCTCAGAATATTTCAGGATTGTACATCCCAGGGAGCTTCCACCATCATTACTTGGTCCTAGAGGCATGTGCTTTACATCATTTACGTTACTTTTGCAATCGAAATCAGTTGATGCATAGTCTTCATTCCTATGTATCTTCTCTTTCGAGATGCAATCAGAAGAGGCTTCATTTTCTTTGCATGCTTCCATCAGGGTGTACAGATCCCGATGCAGTGTGTCAACGTCGGAAGAACCAAAATTAGTTGCCCCATTCGGAATATCATCATTACTACCGATCTGATCAGCATAAGAAGCTTCAGGAAAACATTGACGTTTCTTATCATCAAGATGCAAGACATCTTTTTGGCCCGAGCATGAAACAGAGTCTCCTAATTGCATGGAGGACACAAACGTATGACATCGTCCCAGAATAGAAGATGGTGATTCCATATCATCACCCTTAGCATTTTCCGGTTCTTCTGTGTTATCATTACAAGCTGTAGCTGCAAGTAGAGCAATGCCAGAGAAATCATCTGAAGGTGGCTGATGTTGCGGTGGTAATTGGTCAGCGTTCGGCAAAGAGCCGTGTGATGGAGATGGTGACGGGGCCCAAAGGATATGTCTTCTTTTCTTTAGAGGAACACATAGTGAATCATTCGATGAATGAGGCCAGACCGAAGCTTCAATGTACTGCAAATACAAAACTATTTTATCACAGAGAGAAAAAATGCTGAATTGGTGAACGACAATCAAGAAAATAAGTAGGTAATACCTTCTCTGAATCAGATCCAGAAAAATCTACCACTCTCACAGGGCTCTCACTGGGCAGCTTTGAAAGTCCATTTGAATTCCTAACAACTGATTTTCTCGAGCGCTTTCCTTTACTAACAGTCTTCCAATCGAACTGAGAATTTTTCAAATCACCAACTTCCAGCCCTAATGGTCCAAACATGCTTCCAGGAATCGGCCCTATCCCGTCAACCATGATCAGATGCTAAACTCCTCGGGCAAGTAGATGACTTACTTGCATAAAACACAAAAGATTCAGTTCATTATAACTCAACAGCTACACTATCCTATCAATCATCAACGTGGCTGTAAAAGCTAAGCCATTTCAAATGGGCGATGCTATTGGCACCACAATCAATCTACCGTGGTACATTGGACCTCTGCAAAGTCGAATAAAGAGCTTACATTCGACTTTTCGGAGGTTGAATGTCACTGCCCTGAAAGTAGATTCGATGCGGTGCCAATAACCAGCCCGGATCCTCTGCTTTTGGACCCCTGCTTCTATCCAGCTTTTGGGGACATGGCGAGATCGTGGCCGCCCAAAGATTGCGTGTTTTCTCTCCCCGACTGGAATGAGCGGACTTGATCCGGCCACGTCCCCAAAGCCAGGTAAAGCCGGGATTCTCAAAGCCGAGAATCCGGATTCGCCAATAACAAGCAGTGAAACCAAAAGACAATATGAAACAACATACATACATATATACATAGTTCATAGTGAAACAAAACCAGCATTTAACAAAAATGATTGAACATAGGTGATGGTGTGTAGGAGGCCCTCCTTTAACCTACAGATAAAAACAAGCAACCTAAAAAACATCCCAAAGCCTGAAAATTGCTAAAAGCATATCCTACCACAAAGAAAAGCTCATATATATATATATATAATATATGCATGCATTTCTTCTCGTCCTCAATTTCAGGTAGCAAAAACGGATGGGAGAAAAAAAGTAAATCAGAATTCATCAATGCATGGCCCAAACTTCTGCTTCGGCGATCATACATTCACTATGAACAACAGATCTAGTCACTCGCACCTCCACCAAAAACAAACAGTTGATTCCGTAGATGATGCAAATCGAAGAACGACGAAGAGATAAAAAGGTAAACGAAGACGAGAAATCTAGCATTGCAATTCTGTATACCTTTTTTTGTTCTCAGATCTTCACAGTATAAGCTGAAAGCCCCTGTTTAGTGTCCACTATTCATCGTTTATAAGAAAACCTCGCATAATAAGGTGTAAATTATGAGCAAATCCAATGGCCGCTGATCGTTCAATCGAGAAGCAATAACTCTGTTCAATTTAACCGCAACAACGAGGAAGGGACGAGTAAAAGCCTGCAAATATCCATTATAAGAACAAGTATTATTCTCTTTCTCTAACGTTGGCCGATTGTTTTTGCTTTGTATAATTTACAGTCTGCAAAGCTTTGATTCCATTTCCATCATCTTTGTGCTCGTCCAAGTGTTCGCCCTAGTGCCCCAAGCGCACGGACTATTTCAAATTTATACAGCAGGCAGCCAGCCCCACGTATTCGCTGCTTTCTCAGTGTGCCGAAATTGCCCTTGAGCTGCTTTTCTTCATGTGTCGAAATTGCCCTTTAACATGTAATGTGAATAGTGTATAGTTTGTACGCTTGGTTTTTATAGCAGGAAACCTTTATCTACACTGAGTTAGCCGATTCACCACACTTATCACCACCACAAAAACTCGAACATTACACGAATTAAGGTGTCGTGAATCGTGATAGATTCAATGAGTTACAGCCCGAAATAAATGAATAAAAAATAATTTGTGTTGTTCCAGTGGCAATATTGAATACAATGGAAAAGGGAGGTTGCTTTACAAAGCCGCATGAACTGTCCCAAAGCTTTTGGTACAAGCATCTGCATCATTCCACCTGGGAATTTTAAACAATGTCATAAATAGACGGTTATTACCGACATCACAACATATTTACTTTCAGAACACCACACCGACATTCGACCGTTAAATAGTCAAATATAAACTCAACATTCGACTTTACATCGTATGTCCAATTCAACCTTTGTCAAGTCGAGTCAGCTCAAAGTGTGATGCCAACGGTAGATTTTGATTGTGGCGTCGTCTATTAAAATCAAGTAAGTGTTTGTATATTGATTGTCGTGACAATTCCAATTATAAGCAATAATTCAGAATAATGATAATACGATACACTCAACACTCAACACTCAACAATGTACAAATAGAAACATAAAATCAATAATCAAAATCGAATAAAATATTTCTATTAATAATATGTATGACACAACATCTTCCTCAGGGCCTAATAAGACTTGGCAAACAATGCAACTTCTTCAGCTGGATTTCCAGTCATTAGACAAGATTTTGGACCCTTTGGTTGTTCGAACGGGAAGCATCTAATTGTTGCTCCTGTCTCTTCTTTTACCTTCATTTCTTCCCCATCGCTACAAACCACCACCATTACATTTAAACTCCATCAGTATAAACTACATATATAAACACCGCGCCACAAACGTCATACCAAAAACAACCACACGCCACACCACACCACACGATAGATACACCATATATTAAACATATATTGTTTGTAGTATATATAAATATACAACATACACTATATATATACTACGAACGCTATATACATATAAATATATCTATTGTGTCTGTTGTATATATGTAGTGTATAATATATATACACGCCTGACCACAAACGTCTGACCTCAAACGCATGACCACACAAGCATGACCACAAACGCCTAACCTCACACGCCTGACCTCAAACGCCTGCCCACACACGCCTGACCTCCAACGCCTGACCACACACGCCTTACCTCAAACTAGTGTATGTCATGTATATATATATATATATACTACAAACTAGTGTTTGTAGTGTGTGCATGTCGTGTGCGTGTGTGTGTATATATATATATTTATAAATATATGTATAACGCCCGACCTCAAACTAGTGTATGTCATGTATATATATATATATATATATATATATATATATATATATATATATATATATATATATATATATATATATATATATATATACACACTACAAACTAGTGTCCGTAGTGTGTGCATGTCATGTGTGTGTATCTAAAAATCGCTAAAAGCGATCGCCTAGGCGCACCCCGAGCGTCTCGAACATACCCTAGGCGACCTCTGCTGGGCGATCCGGTCTTCTGGGCGGTGTTGGGCGCTCCTGGGCGATTAGGGTTCCATTTGGGCGAACATCCAAGTTTTCCTAAGTGTTTAGACAATAAAGAGGCATATAGAACACTCATACCTTGATACTGCTGGGCAATAATGATCAATTAGTGTATCAATTACCCACAATGAGCTCCCGTTACAAAAACACAACAGTTAAAAGCTTTGTAAACTAGAATTCTTTCGAATCAAGTCATCCAATGTAAAGATATTACACTCTAGAGTTTTCCCCCAAACTGTAAAAAGCTATTACTCTGAATGTTGGAACTCAAGAGACTTGTACTCAGTTAGTGTAACCTTAAAACCGCCTAGGCGCCCCAGTAGCGTACCGACTTCGCCTAGCGAGTTTTAGAACATTGAAATTGATTTTGACCCAAACCCAATTCTACCCGCTCCAAATCCGGTTGTACTCGTTTAAAAAAAATCACCACATTAATTACATGATACCAAAATTGATTGACAATTATCACCACATTAATTACAGGATACACTAGTGATATATATATACACTACAAACTAGCGTCTGTAGTAATATGTAAATCTACCAAAACTAGTGTATGTGGTGTGTCTATATCTACGACAAGTTAGTGTCTGTAGTCGCTGTGTGTGTGTGTGTATATATATATATACACATATATATACACACACAGCGACTACAGATATATATTACGAACTTGTGTCTGTAGTGTGTGTGTGTATATATATCTATCTCAAACTAGTGTCTATTGTGTATATATCTACTACAAATTAGTGTTTTGGTGTATATATGTCTACTACAGACACTAGTTTGTAGTATATATACACACACACACTCGCTATGGACACTATAGTTTAGTTTATATATATATATATATATATATATGCCCAGAAACTATAATTTCTCTAATATGTATACTACGGACACTACGTATATACATATAGTGTATATA
The DNA here is from genome assembly GCA_036785695.1 of Gentiana straminea. NCBI lineage: Eukaryota > Viridiplantae > Streptophyta > Magnoliopsida > Gentianales > Gentianaceae > Gentiana > Gentiana straminea. Next base: position 549,881 of record JAVUPR010000450.1, read on the forward strand.
TAGTGTCTGTAGTATGTGTGTTTGTGTGTGTATATATATGTAGTATATATACTATAGACACTATAGTGTCTGTAATATATATACACTACATACGCTATATTGTTTATATATACACACAATGGACACTATATATTTACTACGGACACTGCAGACACTATTTATATACTACACATACTATAGTGTCTGTAGTGTGTGTGTATATACATACATATATACACTACAAACCACAAACCCCAGACACACATCAGACCACAATTCACAGATCACACACGCCAGACCACAAACACTAAACATATACTACAGGTACTGTATATATTAACTACAGAAACTATACACACACACACTACAAGGCACACATTACACACCACACACTACATACCACACAAGACACCTCACACAGTACACCACACAATACAAAGGAAAGCACTGTAGAAAAAGTTTTTAAGCAGGGAATAGGACAATTCTAACTCTTAGAGCCGAAATATTCTTAGGTAAAGAGACTATTGCACAGGACTGTGGGTTAGTGTTATTTGAATAAAAATACAAAAACATATTTGTCTTTTTACGTTAGAGACTCCTTATACTATAATTTTCATTGAGAGGCTTACCTAGCAGACCAAGGGCCCCTTGCCCATTTTCCTTGAGCAATGACTTCCTTAAGCTCGTTGTAAGAGCTTACGTCCACTATGTTCCTACAGGGAAAAAAGTAGTCTTATGTTTCAGTATATATAGCACTGGCAACTGTGACTCTCTAAAATAACAGCGAACACTTTCAATAGATACTGCAAAAGAAAATAAGTTTGTAAAATAGAGACCTATTTATCAAAAATCATCTGCAACATAATCTTAGCAAAGTTTACAAAATACATAAAAAATCACTACTTGTAATGCATAAAATACATATACTCTATCCAAATTATATGTTGTGGAGCTTCTAATACATTTGTAAATTAGAGAAAAACAGTGATTAACTCTGTAAACTAGACACTAGGCCAATCCAAAACCTATCCCTTTTGGTGTTTGATTCTGCAAGTTATCCATAAGCATTCTTTACTAATTCAAATGCTCTAAGAAAACATTTTCCAGAACAAATTAAACAGAATACCTTTCTTAGGTAAAATGTGCTGCCTAAAACACTAGATCACTGTTTTTCATGCAATTAATAAAACAAAATAGACGTTAAACTAGAATTTATCATAAAATTACTTTAGAGGTTATATTATGATAACTTACATATTGCGGAACGCGGTTGCTTTTTCAAGCAATGCAGTTTGAATCTCATCCAGCAAGCTTTTGACAAAAGGAACCAAATTTGAAGCATCCATAGATATTCCGGCAACCTTTCCTTGCTTTCCAGGTACATCTCGTCTGGAGATGACCACACTCCCACTCGCCACGTCACGAGGACCGATCTCAATTCTAATAGGGACACCCTACAAGATAAATATAAGCATGTAAACATGATGCACTTCACAGCACGTCTAATGTGAGTCTATAACAAAGAGTTTGGACCAACATGGCACAAAAAGTCATATAAAAGGCACATCCAAAGCAATAGAGAGGCCCAACAATATAAATGGGGTGCACACGGAGACAAAGAAGTTTACTCTCTTGACCTTATGTTGTGATACCATATTGAATTAATATCTCTCCTAAAAGCTTAAGTTGTTGCATTGTTGGAGAGGTAAGATATTTACATACTTAAACACAATGCACATTAACATAACTAATATTCAATCTTCAAAAATGTGCTATACATAGGGGCGTCTTTTTGACAACACTGTTTTTACTATGGCACCACACCAAAAAAAAAACCACTAACGGAAAGTCGATTATTAGCTCTAGAATCTACTTTCACCCGGTCGATAGTGATAATCAACCGGCGGAAAGTAGACTTTCAGCTGCAGAATAAATTGTAAAAAAAGTCTATTGTCATTGTGGTGCCATAACAGTAGAATTGGAGTGATTCTATATATGTATTTACGCAAACAGGGACACGTACCTTCATTTCCCAAAAATTATATTTCCATCCGGGTGTTCTCTGATCAGAATCATCAACCTTAACCCTAATTCCAGCTGCTTGTAAAGTTTCTTTAACAGATGATGCTGCACTAAGGACATCACTTTTACCATCCACTTGCTTTACTATCGGAACAACCACCACCTGAAAAGCAATCAGCAATCAGATCATAAAATCTCAATGCGTTCAAGATAATGTCTACACAAACACGTCAAAAACATGGATTGCGGAAATAAGTTATACCGTAAGGTCCGTGACTACCAAAAGAACTTTGAATACCTGAATAGGCGCTAGCTTTGGGGGAAGCATCAAACCAGTGTCGTCCCCGTGAGTCATGATTATACCACCAATAAAGCGAGTGCTAATTGCCCATGATGTCTGCCATACATGTTGCCTTTGTCCACTTTCGTCGGTGAACTGCATGAAAAACACACAATTTAGCAAGATTAATCTGTCCCAAATGTAGGTTTCTATGAACAGGAGAAACCTTCAACATAATGTTAGATTAACTGATACAGCAATAACATAATCATTAAAAAAGAAAGGTGACCACCATGAGAACAGAGCTTTTTTATATAAACTCAACAAAGTCCTTCGTTCTTTGTTGATCAATAATTTAATCGTTGAATGAAAATTCAAAGATCAAAAACTTTTTGTTACACCAACAAAAAGTCCATTGCTCACAACCATTCACGATATAGAATTATTCGTCTTCAATAAGAAAGGTAATGGCATTTGTACTCAATCCGAGACAGGTCACTAGACCTCATAATGGAAAACAGCCATGACTTATACGTTATCTACGAATTTGACAGTAGTAGTGCCAGATTTCATAAATGTGAGTTACAAATATAGGCTAATAGCCTGATAGATTTATTGGAGACTATTCTGCTTGAAGTATGTCATACAAGTATGTCAAATCTGTTTAAAGTTGTTACTCCACATCCACTTTAGTCTCCTTTACATTTTCTTCATACACCTTCTGATGCACAACATGTGCATCTAACGATTACCTCTGCATGCCTCCACACCACCTCAAATGCAACCCTTTCAATTTCTTAAAAATAGGCAGTTTCTTCATAAATCATTTCTTTTCTTATCCATCGTAAAACCAATGCTTATATTTACGCAAATCTTTCTACCAGAAGTGCACAAACTATAGGTTGTTAACAAAAAATAGGGTACAGTTGATCTATAAAAGAGCTAAACTGACAGATACAATCCCCAACAGATCTGGAAATTCAAGTCCTGACTCCTGAAAGGCAAAGAACAATAGTTTCATAGCAGGGCATAAGCATCATGATCTCCACTAACATGGCGTGGTCAAATTCCGTTAACCGTACTAATCCAAATAAGGAACGTTAGCATCTAACTTGCAAAGAACAGAGAAAACGGTATTACTAGGTATGCACACGACCATAAAATATTTGATTTATTTTTTTATAGGTAGTAACCTGAGTTCCAAAAGCACGGGAAAAGTTCTGCCCAAGATTGTGGCTTGTCCCAGCCTGCAAGGCTTTCCTGTCACCCATCATTGCCTCAATTGTATAGGTCTTCGAAGCACCGGCAAATGTCTCCACCTTAGATTTTCTACCTGCAATAACAGGTATTGCAGCTTGCTGATAGGCAAACTTTGTATAGACATCAATCATCTGTAATGCCTGCAGTTACATAAAATCAAGATGTCAAATGAAAACAAAATGTTCAATTTTAGGAAATACATAATATTCGTTTCAGGAAGCACCTCCTTTTCGGCTTCCTCATGTGTGGCATGTGCAGTATGGCCCTCTTGCCAAAGAAATTCAAGGGTTCTAATAAATGGTTTAGTTCGCATCTCCCATCTTGTGACATTCGCCCACTAGAAATCATATCAACCAAGAAAATCAGTGAAAAATACTTTGGATAAGAAAGAAGATAACAAACGAGGACATGGAAAAGGGCATCACCTGGTTGATCATTAAAGGAAGATCACGGTGACTATGAATCCACTGGGTGAACATATGATTCACAATTGTTTCACTAGTAGGTCGAACCTGCCAGAACCTCATGGAGTGCAACAATCAAAAATAGAACTCAGGAAGTATTTGAGAACTTTACATAAACATTCAAGTCAATTTGAACCTAAAATTGTTTTAACAAACGACAATAATTGCAGAATATGTAAAATATGTCGAGCAACTAGAGCATTTACCACAAGCTTTTCCTCAAGCTCCTTTCCACCACCAATTGTCACAAGAGCCAACTCTGGACTAAAACCTTCAACATGACTTGCTTCTTTCTCAATGAAGGAATACGGAATGAACTACAACCAATGATGGCGCAATTATCAGACAAACAAACATGGAAGAGCACAAGTTGCAAAGCATATCCACATATTTAGTCATTGGTTTTTAACACACAACCAATCACTCAATGCTGAAAAGATTCAAATCCAAGTTTTATTGCTTGAAATGACTAGAAAACCATCATCAAGCAATCAAATTCCAAAAAGAACCATACAACCAAGCAGATATTATCATCAAGCATTCGAACTCTGAAAAAAACCATACAACCAAACAGGTGGACCATGCACACATCACACATGCCATTGATTATTTTATTATATCATAAATCAACCACTGCAGTTAGAGTCCAGCTTATGAATTGCTTATCATCATTGCAAATTACCATAAATCATACTTTGCCAGGTGGATTCGAGCATATGAATTGGTTATTATCATTGCAAATTACCTTAAACCATACATTTCAGGTGGAATCGAGCATATGAAATGCTTATTTTACCATACACGTATACACTCTTCAATGCTCATATAAGTTATATGAAGAACAATCGCTCCATTTATACTGAGAAAATAAGTAAATACTCCCGACAAAGTTCACCATACCTGTGGAAAATACATGTTGCTATGACCGGTTTCCTTAAACTTAGCATTCAAATATTCCTGCTCACACAAAAAGCTCAAATTAATTCAACGCCAGAACTTGGAAAAAAAAATTCGAATAAGCTTAACACATTGTAAAAGCAATCGTACTTGAATAGCTTCCCAAATTGCATAACCGTATGGTCGTATGACCATAGTTCCGCGAACAGGACCATAATCAGCAAGCTCCGCATTAGCAATAATATCTAAATACCAAGCATTGAAATCCTGAGACCGTGGAGTGATAACTCGGTCTTTCTCTTTCTCAACGACTCGCGCCTTTTGGTTCGCTAATTTCAACTCATCGAGTTCCGGAACGATTTCCTGCTCCTTAACTGTACACTGTGAACAGAAACTCGCCGCCAATAGCCTCCGAGCAGGAACGCATACAGAGTAAAGCCGGCACGACGGCAACGGCCACCGGACGGAAGATGAAAGTATCGCTGTGAACGAGTGTAGCCTCAGAGCTCCCATTACTAGCTACAGCAATGAAGAAAGAAGAGGATTGGTCTTTCATTTTATTTGATAATGACCGCCTTTCGGCTTTCTAAATGGGCCTAGTATATAGCCCAATCCCTAAAAATGTTCTTATGGGATAACTGTCCAACGTTGGCACGGTTCAAGAAACGTTGGATCTTCGATAAAAATGGGCTGCCACAAATGGATTGGGCTATAGCGGTGTCTCGTGTTTTTTTTTTTTCTTTTTTTTTTCCCTCTCTCTCCCTCTTTGAAAATGACAGAAAACCGACTCACACTGAGTGGTGTACTTATGGTATGTTTGGTAGGTCATAGGTGAGAATGAAATGGAATGGAATTAACAATGTTTGTGTATGATTGTGAGGTAATGAAATGGAATGGAATGAAAAATGTCTATTTTCATTCTTTCCAAAAATGGATGGAATGCGATGGAATAAAATGAAAACCCACAAAACACATGGGTGATAGGATAAGAGTGGGTGGGTGGGTGGTAGGGTAGGGTAGGGGTAGGTGATGAAGTAGGGTAGGTAGTGTAGGTGGGGTGGGTAGGTGATGACGGAGTAATAGGTGCTGGGGTAAGGTATGCCTGATGCGTAGGGTAGGGTACGATGAGATAAGGTTGAGTAAGGTAGGGTAGCATGGGATTCTGAGTAGGGTAGGGGTGGGCAGGGTAGGGTGGTGTAGGGCAAGGTAGGGTGGGGTGGTAGGTAAGATAGGGTAGGGGTTAGGGTGGTAGGAATGTAGGGTAAGGTGGGTGATGGGTAGGGTAGGGTAAGATGGGTGGCGGGTAAGGTAGTGTAGGGTAGGTTGGGGTGGTGGGTAAGGTAGGGTATGGTAGGGGGTGGGTTGTGGGTAGGTAAGGTAGGGTGGGTGGTGGGTAAGGTAAGGTATGGTAGGGAAGGGTATTGGGTATGGTAGGGTAAGATGAGGTGGTGGGTAGGGTAGTGTAAAGTGGGTAGGAGTAGGGTGAGGTGGTGGGTATGGTAGTGTAAAGTGGTGTGGGTAGGGTGGTGAGTATTGTACGGTAAGGTAGGGTGGGGTGATGGGTAGGGTAGGGTTGGGTGGTGGGTAAGGTAAGTTATAGTAGGGTGGTGGTAGGGTATGGTGGGGTGGTGGGTAGGCCAAGGTAGGATATGGTGAGATAGGGTAGGGTATGATAAGGTGCAGGTAAAGTAATGTGGGGTGAGGTGGTGGGTAGGGTAGGGGTGGGTAAGGCAAGGTGGGTAGAGAGGTAAGATGCGCTGGGGTGTGGGGTATGGCTACCTCACCCCCCCTACCTAACCCCACCCCGGCTACCTAACCCCATCCCTTCAACTATATCCTACCTTATGAACCATAGCGTAGCCTATCCCATCTATCTTAATCCGCTACCATGCCCTACTCATTACTCAATGTGTACATTTTATATAATCTGTTTCATTCCATTCTTTAACATGCCAAATGCAGTAATGAAATAAATTTATTTCATTCCATTCCTATGATTTTATTTCATTTCAATCCATTAATGCGTAACAAACATGCCATTAAAAATAGTAGAATACTTGTTGTGAGAGATTTTAATTTGTCAATGATACATATATAATATAATCTTAAGAATAATTTTTTGAAGGGGAATCTTAAGAATAATTAACGAAAAGGAAAACAAGACATAACATTTAATCAGTATATATATATAGATATTGTTATACCCGTGGTACAGTATGTGCTAAAAATTATGAAAATATATACAAAATAAAATTAATGCGAAATGAAAGACCCAAACCGAGGCGAGTGCGAACACTCTCTCCTTAAGACAATTTGCTCTGGTATAGTGCCTACGGTGCTAGCAATTGTCTCACAGGATACAACGGTTTACATGTTCGATGTAGTGGCACTTCAAACTTCAAACAGACGGCGAACTCTTCCGGTGTCCCAACATTCTCTTCGACAAAAATGCATACGACTCTTCTACATGAGAGTATTTTCTAGTACTAAAATTTACTTGTCAAATTCTAGTATATAACATCTCTAACAAAAGAATTTATATAGTAGTAGAAACTGCCACTAATGGTCATTATCTCATGACTTTATAGCCACTAATTGCAATTATGACCACTACTCTCCACTTATGACACTAAGTATAACTTAAGGAAACTAACCCATGTTTTATGGCTACTAAGAGCATGGCCATTCATGGACATTTTCTCCAACAATCCCCTACAAAATGGACATTAATGCAAATGCAAATGCAGACCCTGAAAAGAGAAAAATACTGCAACATGAGAGGTAGCTTCTGACTTTGAACCTGCCTTATTGCCGTATTATCGGATTTATTCGGCTAATCAGTGAACTATCTCTTGACTGTTCAGCCTTTATTGTAAAACCAAACAACAGTACTCACACAATATTTCCCTTAACACCGTATTTGGTTCTCATGGTTGTGTTCATTTTGGCCATGAATCACCTTTGGTTTCAAAAAGTGTGTTAGAGAATTCAGCCCACAAATTCTCACAAAAGCGGCCCAACTTCACACTTACATAGGTGACCTCCTATCAAGAGTATTCTGTCATACTCCACTTGAATTAACAAAGTTATAGGAATCATTAATAGTTTTCACTTAACCTTTATACCATTGACATATAACACTTTTATTCACAGAATGCGTAAGTGTTCACTGGACCTTCGTAACTTAGTTGTCTCTTTGAACCATGATCTTGGGATCTCCAGTCAACATGTTTGGGTTACCATTACACAGTTTCTGTCGTAATAGGCTTTAGTCCCATTCCGATTGTCAATTTTGACATTTGATCTCTAGGTAAGCCTTTGGAAAGCGGATCCGCAAGATTCTCCTTCGATCGACAAAATTGATGGAAATCACACAATTAGAGATCAATTTTTTAATGGTATTGTGTCTCCGGCATATATGTCGAGACTTACCATTATACATATTACTCTCCGCCCTTCCTATAACCGACTGGCTAACGCAGTGTATGGTGATAGTCGCCACTGGCTTAGGCCAACACGAAATATCCTCAAGGAAATTCCAAGCCATTCAGCTTCTTTCTAGCCTTATCCAATGCTATAAACTCATCTACCATTGTGGAACGAGCTATGCATGTTTGCCTCGTAGACTTCCAGGACATAGCATCACACGAATCGTGAATAAGTATCCACTGGTGGACTTTGAATCTTTCGTATCTGATATCCAGTTGGCATTACAACATCCTTCTAATACTGATGGATATCTTGTATATTGAAATCACAGACTCATAGTGTACTTCATGTACCTCAACAACATATTTAAGGCTGCAAATTCGCATAGTAGATGGCATAGGAATCTGCGCATTTTCACAGTATAGGCGTAATAGGATGACATCAATTCAAATCCTCGATTTTCGAATTGAGAGAAATATTGAGAGAGATCAAGAATTCTCACTATTTCTTAGATTCATGGACCCAATTCAATTCAGTGGGATCTTTCATTCACATTTTTTCCGCCAAGAACGTTTTCTATGACTATGATATGGATTACTTTGTTCGTTTGCTGCACATTCTAAGTCTGGTCGTGTACATATGGTTATGTACATCAGACTTTCAATCACTTGAGAGTATCTCAATTGATCCACTAGTTCACCTCTATTCTTGACTAAGTGCACACTTAGAGCAAGTGGAGTGCTCACAGACTCAATGAGTTTGTGACAACACAAGTCCATTTGATACTCTAGAGATCTTAGTCCCTAGTATCACATCTGCAACTCCCAGGTCCTTCATATCGGAGTATCCTTTTTGTATTCATGATACTCTCAGGGGTACTTCACATTATCAGCATGTCATAGACATACTATCACATATATGTGTTCTTAATGTAGACAAATTTATCACACTCGTTAATCTTAAATCCATATGACAATATAACATTGTCAAACTCGATATGATATTGCTCTGACTAGTATTTGAGCCCAGAGAGACTTAACGATTCTACACACCTTACTCTCTTGTCCTGGAACTATGAACCCCTCGGGTTGTTCCAAGTACATCTCTTCTTTTAACTCACCATCCTAAAAGGAGGTTCTTACATCCATTTGATGGATTTCCAGGTTATAGACTCTAGCTATACCAATGTGAACCCTTATATAAGTAATTCTCGTAACCGGTGATTATGAAGTCAAAACCTTCATTTTTGTCGATACCCTCGGGTTACCAACACGGCTTTCCAATTATCATAAATCCATCAACCTTTAACTTCTTCTTGAAGATACACTTGCATCCGAGTGGTTTCTTTCATGGTGGAAGACCAACCAACTTAAAAGTGTGGTTTTGCATGATGGACTCTATTTCACTATTTATAGCCTCTTTCCAGAAAAGGAGCTTCTGGAGTAGACATTGCCTCAGCATATTCCTGGGTTCATTTTCTACCATATAGGTCAGAAAATCAAGACCAATAGACTTCCAAGTCCTAGCCCTCTTACAACGACGTGGTTCCTCGATTTCTTGAGGATCACTTTCTTCTTTAGACTCATATACGGAAAGAGTTCTTCAAAGAACACAACATTCATTGACTCAATGATGACATCATCATGGACATCACATATGTCGGTTTTATGCACCAAAAAACCAATAGTAACTACTCTTGAGAGTATATCCGATGAATATACAATCAATATTTTTAGGTCTATCTCCACTTGCTATGGTTTAGGTACTTCTACCTTAGGCAAACACCCCCACATTTTAAAGAATTTGTAGCTAGACCTCAGCCTTTCCACAAGTCATACGGGGTGTCATCCTTCTTCTTTTAAGGGGTCTTGTTCATAATGAATTTTGCTGAGAGGACAACTTCCCCCACGAGTTCGGTTTTGCACGCAGCAACACCACTTGACTAAGGTGTGTATGGTGTAGTTGTTTGATGAATGACGCCGGGCCCTTAGCAAGACTCATTAAACAATACATCATATCCACCATCACAATCCCTACGGATACATATCATCTGTTTGCTATGTTTATTCCCACCTTCATTCCGACAATCCTCCAGGCATCACGAGCCTTATCTTCGCTTTTCAGCATTATCCCAACATTTGGTGCTATAGTCAATAAAAGTAACAATATACTTTTATCACCTCTAGTTTGCATGAATCTAGAGGTTCTATGTTCCTTTCTACCATTCAAACGGTGAATTAGCCAACATGGCTTCAACACGTACTAGACACTTGGTTAGGATCAAATTTCAAATTGGGTAACAACACCATGTTCATCAACGGACAAACGAATTTGAAATTCGCCAGTCCTAGTCATAGTGTCACAAGCAATATAACTCAAGCATGTAAGCGGACCTTAAAGCCAATCTCACTGGCTCTTTACGGAGCACCACTTTTGTGCTCAAACGAGACTGGGCTTGATCCACTATTTTCACTTTGTCAACATACTTGTCAATCCGGTTTGATCATTCAAACCATCGTTCGTTGCACCACCGAACTTCTAATTTGCTCAATATTTCAAGGGATGATATTAACCGGTCACTAAATAGTCTACGTCTAGTCTTGTCTAACTACAACGAGAAAGCACAAGACTAGTCAACTTGCATTTGACAATAGTCACGTGTTACTTATCACATTCAAACCTAGGATATTCACGAGTATAACATACCGGATCTAAATACAACCTATCATAGATCTCGAATATCACGTAGCGACGTACACTTGTGTCACAAAAGACACAGTCACATATGAATACACCTCGGTGTATCCTTTTATTTCTGTCCAACAACAGAAGATTGACAAAAATTTCAAATCCGGTTCTTTTACACCACAAATAAAAGGTCACTACTGGTATAATCAGTTCAAACAAATCAATTCTCATATTTTGCAATTAGGAAATATATATTTCAAGATACAAGAGCAACAATGTTGTTATCTGCTCGTAATAAGGTTCACAAATACGTTACACGATAATTCAGTATTTAATACATTTTTTTGGTGAATTCAAAACCCACAAGCACATAATCAAATAATATCCACCAATTGGAAGTGTTAGACTACATAAGCCACTGCTTTTAACCAAATACTCCAAGTAGAAAATATTTGGGTGGGAAAGGTGAGTCTAAATATGCTCAATTACCATACTCATGCACATACTGATGTAGTAAATCTTTTAGTACTACTTATCAACACGAATGCTGCAATCATGAAGATGAATATCATATACTCCGAACTGATTACAAGTTTTTCCAACCACTAATAAAGTATTGTATCCATATGTCAACATCTACTCGATTGACAAAGTATATTAACATGTTTACTATCCTAACTTTCCATCTCCATAAGCCAAGGCACAGATATATACGAACCAAGCTTTCTGCACAACAATTATATCCATAACATTTAATTTCCTTGTTACACAGCGACACATAAAAGAAAATATATACAAAATAAAATTAATGCGAAATGAAAGACTCAAACCGAAAGCGAGTGCGAACACTTTATCCTTAAGACTATTTGCTCCGGTATAGTGCATACGGTGCTAGCAATTGTCTCTTAGGATACAACGGTTTACCTGTTCGATGTAGTGACATTTCAAACTTCAAACAGACGGCGAACTCTTCAGGTGTCCCAACATTCTCTTCTACAAAAATGCATACTACTCTTCTATATGAGATGTATTTTCTAGCACTAAAATTTACTTGTCAAATTCTTGTATATAACATCTCTAACAAAAGAATTTATATAATAGTAGAAAACTGCCTACTAATAGCCATTATCTCATGACTTTATAGCCACTAATTGCAATTATGACCACTACTCTCCACTTATGACATTAAGTATAACTTAAGGCCATATGACCCTAGCTAAGAGCATGGCCATTAATGGACATTTTCTCCAGCATATATATATTCCCGGAACTCACACCACAATGACAAGCAAGCAACTCTACAACAAGAAACAAACAAGCATAGAACATGAAAGAAAAGCAGAAACACACATACACACACTAAAAAAGCCCACAAAAGCTATAACATGTTTTTTTTTTTCCTTTTTATATTTGATACTAGTGGCATTATTCACCGTGCAAGGCACGGTGATGCCCAATACGAATGTTTGTTTGAAGAACAATAAAAACCCTCAAAATATACATACACAACAAGAAATCATGGTGCAATTGTCTTGTCTAGAATTAATTATTAAAGGAAATGACATTTTTTTACCTTGTTAGGACATATTTTTGTATATTATATGTTGTCATAAAAAAATTTTAGGACCTGGGAAACAAGGACAAGAAAAAAAAAATGGTGAGAAAAAAAACAATAGGTTACTACATTTGGTTTTAACATACAAGACCACTATCTTTTTTTCTTGTCATTTTCCCTCATTTTAGATCAAAAACAGTTCTTTACAACCTTTAACCTTAAAATTTTACCTATTGTAAAAAACAATAGGTGTAATATACAAGATGTTTTCCCCACCATAACAAACACAAGATACAATAGGTAACACTGAACCACAATTATTGCAATTAAAAAATAGACTTTGTGTTGTTTTTTTCTTCTTCTTGTTTTGCTATTTATCTTCTAAAAAAAAATTGACCTTTCACTCTCCACGCACAATTATTGCAATTAAAAAAGAGATCTTTCTTGTTTAATTGCAATTTCAGTCGTCCTGATTTGTTGTAATTCCTGATAGAGTTAATCATGCATGGCTCGTTTGGATTGATGGAATGTAATGGAATGAAATGAATCATATGGAATTGAATGGAATGATATCGTTCAATTAATGCGTTTGGTACCAACCATTTCATAGCTTTTTTAATGGAATGAAAAATCAAAATAAATTTCATTTCTTACGTTTCCAAACATGCCAATTGATGGAATGAAATGAAAAAATATTCCATTCCATTATATTTCATCAATCCAAACAAGTAAAATCCACACCACATCTATATTAGGGGCGGATCCAGAAATTTTTTCAGTCAGGACGGTCACTGGACCCAATGAGGTCGCATAGATCCGCCCCTGATATATAACCAACATAATATCGTGGTTGGCACTATTTTAAATATTTTTTTTTAAATTCCTTTTACAAGTGAATAATAATCCAAGTTAATTATTATGCGACTAAAATTGCAACCAAAACATAACGCTAACTATACATGCAAGGATTAGAAAAGAAAAAAAAATATTGAAAGCACAAAATTAATAAAAGGTAATAATTAATCTACACCTTTTGCTTCTTCTCCTGATGTTGAATGTGGAAGAGTTCCAACTGACCCACTTGCTTCGAGATCATTCGCAGAACAAACAGCAAACATGAGCCCAAATGCAAGTATGCAGCTAAAGAAGAAGATGAAGTTTTCTACTTTGATTTCCACCATTTTCAACATCTCTCTATATATATTTTGTGCTGATGATTATATGTTTGAATTTGCGTTTCATATCAATGTTGTGGGGGAGAGACTATATAGTGTGCTGAATTAAATGCATTCGATGGGCAAATTTGTCCTTTTGAAGGTATTGAGAATTACAATCAGTGCCATGTTTTTATAGCAGGGAAATAAATGTTTTGTAGAAGATAAATCCCTAACTTAGAAGATAAATCCCTAATTTAAATGCAAACAAATCCTGTTGAATTTCTGTTCAATTTAAACTTGGAATTGGGATAATGGAGTTGGGATAATCTAATTAAATTTGCTTCATTTATCCGGTTATTTGAACGCTTTTTGAATAGTGAGATGAATTCCACTCTGTCTTTGAACTAATGACCCTTAGCACACTAAACCACTGCACACACGTCCCTTTTGTATTTGAATTTGAAGTTTAATCCTTCCTTATCTCTCCATAATTCTCCTTATATCTCCTCATCTTCAGTGACCTGAATTTGTTTTGTCTGAACGGCATCTGGGGAGTGAGCTCTGTTCTTGATACCCTCCCTCAAACTATGGCTGGGGTGAAGGCATAGTTTGTTTAGGAATTGAGCGAGGATATGCCGAGTAGCTGGTTTTGTGAAGAGATCAGCTACTTGAAGATGCGTGGGAATGTGCTTAGTGGTCAGTTTGCCTTGGGCCACTCGTTCTCGAACAAAATGGAAATCCAGCTCAATATGTTTGGACCTGGAGTGAAACACAGGATTGGCAGTCAGATATAAGGCACTAAGATTGTCACAGTAGATAGTGGGGGGAGCTGACAGCTTGAGGTGTAGATCATCACATAGGAACTGTAACCAGGTGAGTTCAGCAGCAGTGTGTGCCATGGCACGGTACTCTGCTTCAGTGCTTGATCTGGAGACGGTTGGTTGCTTCTTGGCACACCAGGAGATTAGACTACTGCCCAGAAAAGTGCAATAACCAGTAGTGGATCGTCTGGTGACAGGGCATCCAGCCCAATCAGCATCTGAAAAAGCAGTGAGAGTGGGAGTTGGAGCTGCAGTTAACTGTAGGCCCAAATGGAGAGTGCCCTTAACATAGCGCAGCAATCTGTTGATTAGTCTGAAATGTGCTTGAGTAGGAGATATTGCAGTGCACCAACCATTTGTCTGTAGTGAGTAGGATTGTCCATAAGTGGTGAATTTGGATCTGGACTAGGCTTTAATTCCAGTGGTGTTGCAACAGGTTTGCATTCAACCATTTGAGCTCGTTCCAGGATTGTTAAAGCATAATGTGTTTGGGAGAGATGTAATGTTGAACCTGCACAAAAAATTTCTACACCAAGAAAGTGATGAAGTATGCCTAGGTCCTTCATTGCAAACTCAGTGTGTAATAGTGCAATGAAATCAGACAATAACATGTTATTGGAGCCTGTAAGAAGCATGTCATCAACATATAGCAATAAGAATAAGGATCCATGGCTAGAGTGATACACAAATAAGGAGGGATCTGCCAAACTGCAGTAAAAACCATATTTTATCAGATAAGTACTGAACCTGTCAAACCAAGCTCTAGGAGCTTGTTTTAACCCATATAGGGCCCTGTTGAGCTTGCACACATAATTGGGGTATTGAGGATCATGCATACCAGGTGGTTGTTCCATATAGATCTCTTCATGGACATACCCATGAAGGAAGGCATTCTTAACATCTAATTGCCTGATGTCCCAGTTATGACTAAGAGCTGTAGTTAACACAAGCCTGATGGTGGCTGGTTTAATGATAGGGGAAAAAGTCTCATTATAATCAACTCCATCCACTTGGTTGTACCCTTTGGCAACCAGTCTGGACTTAAGCTTGTCTAGGGATCCATCTGGCTTCAGTTTTGCTTTAAAAACCCATTTAGAGCCAATTATGTGCATCCTAGGTTGGTAAGGAACTAGGTCCCATGTATGATTGTGATGGAGAGCATCTAGTTCTTCTGTCATAGCTGTCCTCCAACCAGGGTGCTGTAGGGCTTCTTTAACAGTTCTAGGTTCTCTTGGGATATCTGGGAAGGAGGAGACAAGAAGGGCATACTTTGGATTTGGTTTGAAGATGCCATGTTGTCCTCTGGTGATGATTTGGGGTGATGGTGGAGATTCTGGTGTAGGTGGAGAAGCTGGTGAGGGGGGTGAGGATGAATCTGTATGAGAGATTTGCGATGAGTTTGGGGTGTGAGGTGGAGTTGGAGGATCAGTGAAAGGGGAGTCTATATGAGGGATGGAAGATGGACTGGTAGGTGGTGAGGGATGTGTGGATGAATCAGATAGAGGGACTGCATCATGTGTTTTTGAAGTGGTATGTGATACAGGTGAAGGGGTATCTGTGGCTGGTGTGTCTAGAGTGGGGTATGTTTCTAGTGTAGGATTGGTGACAGGGCACTCTGTAATGATATTCTCTGGACTGATGTTGGCACTATTTGGTGTGGGGAGTTGGTCAAGAGATGTGTGTGTGTGGTTGTGTGAAGAGGTTTCAAGCCAGTCTGTAAAAGTACTAAGTCTAGGTTGAGAGACAGGGTTGATGACAGCCTGTTCACTAGGTTTGTATGGGAATGTGGTTTTATCAAAGGCAACATGCCTAGATATGATAACCTTTCTGGTGGTTGGGTGATAACACCTGTATCCTTTGTGTTGCATACTGTAACCTATGAACATGCAGGGGACAGTTTTAGGATCAAACTTGTTATTTTTGGTATCCCAGGTGTAAGGGTAACATCTAGTGCCAAAGACCCTAAGATGTGAATAGGTAGGCTCTCTTTGATATAGTTTAAAGTAGGGGGACTCATTGTCTAAGGAGGATGAAGGCACTCTATTCATGATATAGACCGCTGTAGAGAAAGCTTCTGTCCAAAGGTACAAGGGTGCATGACTGTGAAAAAGCATAGTCAGTCCTAACTCTCTAATGGTCCTATGTCTTCTTTCAACCACTCCATTTTGTTGTGGTGTGTGGGGACAGGACATCTGGTGAATAACACCAGTGGTGTTGAAGTGGTCTTTAAGCTTATTATTAGTGAATTCAGTGCCACAATCAGAGTGAAAAATTTTAACCTCTTTATTAAACTGTCCTTTGATCAGTGCTTCAAAGTGTAAATAGGCAGTGAAGAAATCAGACTTATGCATTAAGGGAATAAGCCAAGTAAATTTTGAAAAATCATCCACAATACTTGCATAATAAGAAAAAGATCCAACAGATTTAATGGGAGCCGGCCCCCATAAATCACAATGTATTATTTCAAATGGATTTGTGCTAATATGTTCTGAATCAAAAAAAGGAAATTTACTAAGCTTTCCTAGTTGACAGCTTTCACAGATGTGATCTGTCTTTATTTGCCCTAAAACTTCAATGAAACCCTTGGCTTTTAGTTGTTGAACAGTGCTCATCTGGATATGTCCCAACCTCTGGTGCCATAAGGTGCTTGAACCAGACCTGAATCTATTTGAGAAGTAGAGTTCAGGTTGGTTTTGTAAGACATATAAGTCACCCCTTCTTTTCCCTGTGGTCAAGGTCTGACCTGTTTCCTGTTCCTTAACAAACACATCATCATTAGTGAATTCACACACAACAGGATGATCATTAGTGAGCTGACTAACAGAGAGCAAATTTTTTGTTAACTTTGGTACTAAAAGAACATTTTTTAGAGGGATTGTGTGTTGATTCTGCCTTAAATTGGCCTGTCCTATGCCAGTAATTGGTATTGTAGCTCCATTTCCTATGATAATGGAGTCAGATCCAGTTAATGGTTTAAGTTTATGCAACATGCCTGTTTTGCTAGTCATGTGATTGGAGGCTCCAGTATCCACCGTCCATTCTGTGTCAGCAATGGATGTGTCCAAAGTGAGTGCAGCCAAGGCCTGAGGAAGATCCTGATTCTGTTGATCTTTCTTGGGGATCCACCAGCAGATTTTTGCTATATGCCCCATCACACCACAGTACTGACACTTGTCATTTTTATATCTCTCTCTTTCTTCCGCAGTCATTCTCCTTTCTCCTGGAGGAGGGGGCTTTCTCTGATTCTGTCCAGTACTGTTTCCATGTGATTGTTGAGCTTGAAATCCTCTTCCAGATGAGGTAAACCTGCTGTCCTGTTGATTCTGTTGCCTGAACGGTTGTGATGTTCTGGATTGGTTCTGACTGTAGTATGCCATCTGAGGTGTTGATTGAGTCTGATTTATAGTGCTGGAGAACCAGGTTCTTCTCTGATCCAGATTCTGTAGGTGTGCCACTAGTTCTGCATATGAAGGTCTGGGGGGTTTGAGCATAGTTGTTGTGAAGGTTTCATAGCTTGGTCCAAGACTAGTGAAGAGGAAGTAGACTTTTTCAGAGTCTTGAATTGGTTTCCCTATTGCTGCCAGGCTGTCACATAGACTTTTAAAGTGTCGAATGTGTTCTGAAAT
This sequence comes from Gentiana straminea, assembly GCA_036785695.1. NCBI lineage: Eukaryota > Viridiplantae > Streptophyta > Magnoliopsida > Gentianales > Gentianaceae > Gentiana > Gentiana straminea. The sequence continues at coordinate 568,059 of JAVUPR010000450.1, forward strand.
GTTCTTGTCCTCATCTTTTTTCAGATAGATGAGTTGTTGTTTGAGTGTGAACTCTCTTTCTTGAGAGTCTTGTGCATAGGAGTCCTTGAGAGCTTTCCATACTGCCTGTGCAGTATCCAGTCCAATCACCAAGCCAAGTGATTCTTCAGACAGTGAGCTAATGAGCCAGCCTCTGAGTAATCGATCTGCCTTTTTCCATTTTTGGTATTCTGGATTTTCTGTGGTTGCCTCTGATCCACTTGAATCTGTAGTTTTTTCATGCTGATTAGGTGCAGGAGTCTCATTGGTGAGGTGTCCAACAAGATCCTGACTTTCAGCCAATGCTAGTGCTTGTTCCCTCCACAGGGGGTAGTTTGACTGATTGAGCTTTAGTGTGACAAAATTGCTTACATTGAGAGAGAGTGTTGTCATTGTGGAGTCTTGAGTTTGTAGAGTTTGTTGTGTTGTTTGAGATTTGGACAGACATGGTGTCTGCTTTGTATGTTTGTTGAGTCTGTTTGCTTGTATGTGGATTTGCTTTCAAATTTTTCTTGTTTTTGTTTTTGTGTTTATGGTTTGTTTGAGATTTTTGTAGTGAGTGAAATGACTGTTTTGTTTTTCACACAGTTTTCTTCTCTGATACCATGAGAAAAAACGCAGGAAGCACAAAGAAGCCAATGAAATCGAAGAATTGCAGGTATAACAGGTATGAAAAACTTTTTTATTCAACGTGCTCTAGATTACAATTAGTGCCATGTTTTTATAGCAGGGAAATAAATGTTTTGTAGAAGATAAATCTGAAGGATGCAGGTTCTTAGATCTAATCAAGTTAGATCTATACGCAGCGGACGGATCACGATTTACATATCATAAAACATAGTTAAAGGACTTAAAAACTACAAGGGGTTAAAATCAAGTTACCAATTTTAGGAAGAGAAGCCAAGATCTTCCGATGTGTTCTCCAAACGGCGGTTGGTGGACACCCTTCTTGATACACGAGCCTCCTTGATATGCAACCAGAAAAATCCCGAAGATTTTTCCAACTCGAACCCTAAGAATAGAGGCCGAATTTTTTCGGCCAATTTCTCTCGGTGAATAGTGACGTGAATAGTACCTTGCCATTAGACTTGGGAGAACTCTCTTTATATAGGAGAGTAAACCTTGTCCTCCAAGGATTAAATAATTAAGAGATAATTATTACATTAATCCTTTTCCAAATAAAAGATAAATAAAATGATTATCCCAAACAAATTAAGATAAATCATATTATTATCTATTATTCCATGAATTATCATTTAACAAATAAAAGATAAATCATATGTTAAATAATTATCCAAAAAAACTAATTTCTCTCTAATTATTAGGACATTAATGGCGCCACATATTGGGTCAAAAAAGCCCACATAAAATGTCTTTTATGTGTATTATATTATTTAGCCCAACTAAATAATATCCATGCATATCAATTAATTAGCCCAGCCAATTAATTATCACTGAGGCCCAAATAACAAGATTACTAGTCCGAATTATAGAAGCCACATCGGGGACCATGGACCTATAACCAGTAGCTCCAATAATTAATTATTCGTCGAACAGAATAAGTACATTAATTATTAATTCCGGGATTACGCCACCATAAACCCGAAACTGAACTCTACCGATCATAGATGTATACTTATACTCAACCCATAGAGTGAATAAGCGTCCATTGATATAATCACTACATACGGATTAACCCTCCATAGACTGTCCATTCTGAGTGGGAAGTCTCCGTGAACCCGACTCAGAATATCTTATCCTTATTTACCATTAACCCCCTAATGATCAATTAGTGCACATATCTGACTAGTAGCTAATTAGTCAAAATATGAACTCGGCCGATCGATCACTTTCTTAGGGCTAACAAATAAGGGATCGTCTCTCTACTTCCCGCGAGGAAGGAATGGATTCCATGTCCGTGAAAATCGAACTACTCACTCATCCGGAGATAGTGCCGATGAGAAGTGGCTTGGAACACATTATTTAAGTGAACCGTAACTAACACATCAAACACTACCCCGGGACAAGCAAAGACCCCGTGATCACCTCGGGATTAAGGTTGATCCATTTTTGATCATCTAATGATTTAATAAGATTCCTCGATCACGGAATTATACCGAGAAATACGATTAAATCGGTCCAAATCCTATATGAATGCCATCATATATAAATGCCCCACGTAGGTACCCTCTACCGACAGTCCGGATAAGACTATCACACCCTAAGGTGTTTCGGGCGCATTATTGGTGTTTTAATCAAGAGACCCTAAACTCGATTAAGTTCACCACGGACTAACGATTTAAGCATATCTCCACTAACTCAATCCTCACGTGTAATCCATACACCGAGTTAAGTGGTTACATACGGATATACTTAGGGTTTGCAGCAGTGTATTACTTTACAAGCACAAAGCAAGTAACTAAGGCGAGATAAATTCTGTCATCAATTATTAAAAACAATTACACAAATTGTCTTTCGGGCACTACACCTAACAAAATCCCTAACTTAGAAGATAAATCCCTAATTTAAATGCAAACAAATCCTGTTGAATTTCTGTTCAATTTAAACTTGGAATTGGGATAATGGAGTTGGGATAATCTAATTAAATTTGCTTCATTTATCCTGTTATTTGAACGCTTTTTGAATACTGAGATGAATTCCACTCTGTCTTTGAACTAATGACCCTTAGCACACTAAACCACCGCACACACGTCCCTTAGGTATATTGAGATATACTACATCATTTCAAAATGTAAACCCGTTTAGACATTTTCACACAGTTTAAAAAAATGTGGTTAAGTGTCATTAATTTTAATGGTAAAGTCTATAATACCCTTTAACTTTCACTAATGTAATTGTCGTAAAATAACTGAATGTATAATAGAAAGGGAAAATGTAATAAAAGCTCCATTGGATATTCTAAATGGACTTATACCGTAAAACAAATTCAAAAAACTAAACAGACTTATATTTTGTGACGGAGGTAATATATACAATATTAATTATCTACATTTCCCGTTAACTTAAGCTTTTGGTTAAGATGGTATTCAATAACGTAAAAAGCTTGATTAATAATTAGGTTGCAAGATAGATTGATTTCACGTACACTACACCATATTGGAACAGACAGTTGACAAAGCAATCACGTAGTTGAGATTGTAATTCACACTACAAAAAACATGCTTTTTAGCGGCGGAGTTTTTCCACCGCTATTGCTGATAGTCCGCCGCTAAAACTCTTTTGCGGCGGTTTTTGCTACCGCTAAAATCCGCCTGATTTGCCTTCGCCGCTAAAAGTTTTAGCCCTTTTCTAGCGGGTTTTAAGGATCCGCCGCTAGGAACTTTTTGTGGCTAATATTATCCGCCAGCAATTAACCAATAATCCACCAGGAATACTTATTCCATCGACACAAGAGGAAAAAATGGTTTTGGCAGCTGATTTTTCCTCCGCCGCGAATATCGAAAAATTAAAATAAAAATAAAAATAAAAATACAAAAAAATATAAATATAAATAAAAATAAAAAATTTAAATTTAAAAACATTGATCCAAACATGAATCTCAACCCAGAAAAACCACATTCTATTTCCAAAACACAAAGGCTTGATCAATAATTAATTTGGAAGTAAATGGCTTAGGTGCCTTAAAATCACAGCTGGACTCAGAGCTGGAGTGTGGAGGTTCGAACCACGTAAATAATCGACTTCTTTCAGTTGTTTGGTATAATAGAAAGCCCATGACTCTGAATCCCTAGGTTACCTAATTAATATCTCCACTCATTCCCTGGGATACAGTGGGTATAAGGACCCTTGTGGTTAGGGTTTAACCATTTTTTAATAATTAAGTTGGAATATAGATTGATTTCACATACACTACTTCATATCGGAACATGCGGTTAGTTGGCAAAGCTTTTCGTTAATTGTTTACGTAATCTCTCGAGTCAATTTTAACCCTACACATTGATGCGGTGGAAAATATCATGGGTGCGTTATTTATGTATAATATGGATATCTAGATCAGTGTTTCTGTCTGTTATTGCTTATAGCTCAAGAAAGAACTATGAATGTTAGCAAGAACTTGCATGTATGAAAGAGAGTGTTTGTCAACAAATTGATAGAGCTTGACTGCTTATTTCAATTAGTGGTCGATCCATTTTGAAGAGGGGTAGTGCCGCTATTTATAGGGCTTACAAAGACGGTTAGAAGGCGAGTAGAAAATACAATATACAATCTACCGATCCGCGAGTTGAGCTTGTTTTATGCGAGATGATTTATATCTTAGCCTATATTAGATCTCCTTGTATCCTGACTTGATTGCCTTGTTTGGCGGGCTTCAAATCGAGGGGCGAGCTGATGGCCCCCCGATGCTTCGTCTCGCCCAGGAAGTGGCGTATGAAGGCTTGGTTGATACTCTTTGCTTAATCGACTATAAGTGTTGTGGTGGCATAAGACGGGTTGGATAATCTTTTGCCTAATCAACTATAAGTGTCGTGGTGGCATAAGACGGGTTGGATAATTTTCGGCCCTACTTGTCTTATTATAATGCGAGCTGAGCTGATCAAGGACTATATTCGCTATTGAACCTTCTAGATGACCCAACATGAATCCGAGGGAGCATTTACGGGTTTAGCGTATCACACATGATCGAGGGGGCGTATATATTGAGATACATATGATGTTAATTATATATATATCTAACCCCATTAACTTTAGCTTTTGGTTGAGACGGCAATTCAACATCGTAAAAAGATTGATTAATAATTAGGTGGCAAGATAGATTGATTTCACGTACAGTACACCATATTGGAACAGATAGTTGGCAAAGCTTTTGCGTAATTATTTAGGTAATAACTCGAGTCAATTTTAACCCAATCATTGCAATGGTGGTGAGTTGAACTCAGTGATCTCTACGATTGATATTTTATGTCATTTATCCCGCAATTTTTTGTTCATAATCATTGTAATTCGATCGGCAAATTTGTTTTTAAGTGTACATATACAGAAGAATAGTTGAGAATTTAAAATTAGAATTATTCAACGTACACCATAATGGAAGGATTGAGTAATTACCGAATAGAATAATGTTGTGCAACATAGACTTTACTAATGTTTATCACATTGGATGATTGACTAGGCAAAAAAAATACTTATGATATAAAACTTTTCTTGAATAACAGTGTTACGATCCGTCTCTAAAATCGAGCATGACCTTTCGATAAGCGTTACAACTCAAATCAATTGAAACACATTAGTCCAATCGAGCATGATCTTTGTATATATGTGTTATATTTTCTCTTCTTTTATTTGTTCTTTTTTTCTTTTTATTGTCATTAAGGGCTATAACTCGGATTTGATTCTATATATGTGTACTTTGTCTAATGCATCATAAAAACAAAAAGAAAACATAATTATGCATATGAAAGTCTTGAACTTGATATATGTCAAAGCTTATGACATGGGATGTCTTCCAAATGTGGATTGCTATCATATCTAATTACTTTTATGCCTTCGGTATCATATATACACTTAATATAACAAAATGTAGTTAACTACTTGTTCCACCTTTATAGAACATAAATATATATATATGTTAGGATTTTAAGCATTTTTTTAACTTCATAAAAAGAAGGGATTCATTATTTTTATTTCGTTCGTAATGTATTTCCAGACAATTGTCTAATACTAATCATTTGAGATACTGTCGAGCATAAAAGGTGACAATTGTCTAAGACTAATCCTTCTGATAGGACACAAAAAAAACCTTTAGCAGCCAGTTAACAAGACAAAAACTCATAATTCTACGTATATAAATTTAACTTACTCGTAAAACCAAAAGCACGTGCCAAATGTTTGATGCATCATAAAGAGAGATAATATTCTCAGACTACAAAGACAAGAATAAACTTATTAGGACCTGTACCACTTAACAGGAAAAATGTAATATATCTGCCAAATTCTTACAGGAACATGACAAAATCGTGAAAGTTTCTCTGACATTTTCTTCAAGTTCCTAGAAAATGAAAAAGATTTCAGAAATTGAACGAGACAAAGCTCATTAAAGGCGATCGATCTCCTCTTCCTCAGGTCAACACTAAGTATGGATTGTCGCCGGTGATGAAATCAAGGCCATCTCATCACGTTTTCACCAGAAAAACGAAAATAATTCAATTAAATCAGAAACTGAAGAGAATAATACATGCAGTCAGAATCGATTTTCGTTCTGATGTATTGCTCATCGCCTGCGATTTGAAATCAGAATCGATTTCCAATCTCACCACGATTTCACCACATCATCGAGTATTCGCGCAGATGGAAGAAGTTTTCCGATCTCGCCACGATTTCACGATGATGGAAGCAGTTTAGGGTTCAGATTCAGAGAAAATGAACCGCACCTTTCGAAGTTTCTTTTCAATTTATTATTATTTTTATTTTGAGGCATTGGTAGTATTTTATTTGCAGCTGGAGATATATATACGTGTTCTCTACTTCGGATGTTTTTACGGGTATCGAGCCGAGTCGAGTCAAGTCGAGCCGATCCGAGTCAATATTTTTTAGGATTGAGTTTGACTCAATTATAAAAACGTTTCAAGCTTGAACAAGCCATACAAAGGCAAAATTGAACTCGATTCGTTCAATACATGATATAACCCGACCCGGCTCATTATGATAGTTGTCACCAAGCCTTATCTTAATGTTTATCACACAATGTGAAGTTGAGATTATCCATTTTGTGACAATACACTAGACCTTTCGTGAGAACATATTTCTTTTTGTCACTAACTAATACAAGTTTTTGTGAGAAACAAAGTTATTGTCACTAGAAGTTGCTTGTGTGAGAAAAGTATTGTTTGTCACCAAAAGATCTTTTTTTTTGTAGTGCGATGTACTGTCGGGCACCAAAGGTGTGACCTCTATTGTTTGTCACCAAAAGTTTGTCACCAAAAGATCTTTTTTTTGTAGTGCGATGTACTGTCGGGCACCAAAGGTGTGACCTCTCCCAACAAGGTTTGCTGCATCCACAAAGGCTCGAACCCCGAGACCTCTTGCTTAAGCGACCGGAGTCCATTCCACTCTAACAAACCTTTGTTGGTAGAGATTCATTATTTTATCTCTATCTAAAATTTGTATCCGAGCATGAATGTCAAAAGGATAAATGTTACTTCTAAGGGTTTTATGTACATAACATTTGTTTTATTTATTTTGAATTTAGTTTTTCTTTTTAATCCGATTCTCTCCTTCTATATAAAGGAGACAAATTATATCAGTTTATTCATTCAATAGAACAGTTATTTTAGAGATTTCTTGTTGTGGTATTCTTGTTTTTCCTTAAGAATATGTAAAATTTGACGAGCAAATAGCACATTTACCACAAGCATTTCCTCCACACCATTGGTCACTAAAGCCAACTCTGGATAAAACCCTCAACATGGGACCTAAAACCCTCCCGGTGAGCTCCCTCCCGTGGCTCCTCCTGTGACAATGATTTGCATAAAGAAACTGATTTTTGTGTTTTTCACGGAGTAAACTTACATTTATTTTACGCATTCAAAGGCACAAAGTAAGCTTAGTTTGTGTCTTAATTTCATTAATTGGAGGCTTCACAGGACACACGACTCACTGGAAGGGATTGATGGGAGTCAAATTGAGGCCATCATTTACTATGTGATTATATCCCGTTTAGACCTCGTTTTATATGTTTTCGGAGACATTTGGTTGTATTTTGATGTAGTTAGACCATGGTTTGCATTTCGAGACCTAGGACGTAAAGTTCGGGATTCTCGGTCTTTTTTAGTGTATTTACTATACTTTCGGTCACCCTAGTGTCCTGTAGGGGCTATGTATGGTATTTGTTGTGATCTTGTACATGTATTAGGTGTTCGAGAAGGCTGGAATGCAAGTTATGAAGATAGGAGCGTGTGCCCGGAGCTTAAACGTTCAAACGGATCAAAACTCGTTGGTACTACAACCATACCTTCCATTGATCTGCAGTTTGATCCACCTTAGGGGAATTTTGTGGGCTGGACATCTTCATGAAAGTTTTATACAATTTCATTAGCTTTCCAACACATTTTGAATCACTGGATTTGGAGGTCTATACAAAGTTATGGCCGATTTACTGAAGGTGTGTCACCTAGGGGCGCGCCTGAGAAATGCTAGGCGCACGCCTGCGAAATGCTAGGCACACGCCTGCGGGTTGATTTTGTCCAAAGTTCAGTCTGTCTTTCTACTTTTTTGCATGTTAGGCGTGCGCCTGACAAACCCTAGGCGCACGCCTAATAGTCAGATCTCACAAAACACTATAAATACCCCTCATATGATATATATAGAGATATATATATATATATATATATATATATATATATATATATATATATATATATAGAGATATATATATATACATACATAGATCGATTTTTCTGCGTTTTTCTTCATATTTTAATAGATTAGATTAGTTTGTAGGTAGATTAGCTTAGTTTAGTCATAGATCGTTGTAATCTGGAGGATCTCGGTGATAGCTTGACGCGTTATTGACGGGATTTCGTTCGGAGATTCGATTTTCTACAACTATATATTTTCGGTATTTCAATTTCCTTTCTTGTTCTTGCTTTCAATCTTGTTGAATGTTTGATTTCTTGTTATTTTCTTGTTATAATGAGTAGCTAATCCGTTTATATTCGAGTTATGTGATAGTCTATGAAATCGAATCCAAGCTTGTTCATGTGGTGTTCTTGATGTTTGACTGTTGATTCTTGATGTTACCGTAGTTCTGGAACTTATTCTTATCATGTTTGTTAAATTGGCCATTTGATAATCGTATCACACGTATCGTCTTTACAAATGTATTTTGCGAGAGGATACGGGAACCGGGGTTCTAGGATCACCCTGTAAAACCGACTGAGTTGTTCAGATTAGGTTTCGTGTGTGAGGTTTTGTATCGACTTGTCGAGCATTTCATTGATCGTAGACCGTGTGAGGTCTGTTAAATCCGGTCAGCGGACTATTGAAATAATGTCTATTCTCAGAGCCAAGAAACGACACCCTAATTGACATCGAGAACGTTTAGGTGAATCAAGAATACCTCGGGACTTAGCTAGGGTTTGTGAGTATTATATTAGATCATAGCTCGGCTATCTTTTTTTTCTCATAGTTTTAGAATCTTTGTTTTGTGTATATTTAGTTTGTAGAACCGGTGAACTGACAAATCACCACGTTCAGTAGTTGTGTTGACCTGAACTAGGGACGATACCAACTTTGGTACTCGACTAGATTCCCTATGGGAGACGACATTGACTTACCAATTCTAGGCTACAATTGACCCGGTACACTGCCGGTAAGATCGGACATTTAGAAAAGGCCGATCAAGGCTTTCTGGCGCCGTTGCCGGGGAATCGGGTTGATATTTTGTAAGTTAGATGAGTTTTTAGGATTAGGTCGTTTTAATTATTTGTTTTCTATGTATATTTTTTTTTATTGTTTATTTTTGAAGTGTCACACCATTTACTTCGGTAGTGGTAGTGACAGAATACTGTGATTGTGTTCGTGTTGTTTCCCTGATTTGCAGATGATGAATCCATACTACAATTACGCTCTTATCCTTACTCATTCGGATATTACAATTACGGTTCTATGGGTTACCAAACACAACCCTATTACCAATTCAACCCGTACACCGCATCATACGGAAATGAGTGAGATAATGCCCCAAGTTACTTTGATCAACAACTCGATATTCCTCCACCTCCGGAATCTGAGATCTTAACGGAGAAACGGTTGGCACTTGACAAACCATTGACAACAAGGTAAAGAGATTCGAGAGTTTCGTAATGATATGACAACAATGCAAGCTGCGATACGAAACTTGTAACGTCAAGTGCAACAACTGTTAGAGGAGGTTGAGAGGAGAGAACAAGAAGGTATGATTGAAGTCAGCCCTGAGGAATGCTACGAAGAGGGTATGAATCCTGTTATTATTGAATCATCTATTCCTTTTTCATCTAGCATTACTATTATACCAACGGGGGTGCACCATATTGAGTTTGTTGTTGATGTTGAGCCTAAATGTTCATACTTGGTGTTTGAGTCATTGTTAGTTGGGATATGTTTTAGTTTGGGGAAAGTGAATTCGTTGTTCTGTGCAATGGATTCATTGAACAAATCATGGTGGTGAGGATTGAGCCCCGTGGTTCTCTTATTTCATTTTTAGGGGGTGGTCAATTCCTACGATTTCGGTAGGGAGAAGCAACGGTTTGCTCTCCTTTGGTATAGCTATCCTTGACATAGTTGGGGGTAGAAAGTCGAGCTGAGGACTATAAACTCAGAATGTACTTTTATTGCTCTTTTCTCCCCTCGTGTTTCACTGTGTTTCTTTAGTTTGTATTTTGATACTTCGGGTAAGTTTTGATGTAATATAACCCGAAGAAGTGTGTTTTGAGGGGGCTAGTTTGGTGTTTTTGGTTTTGATGAGCTGTGGTGATCCGTATGGTTTCGATTCAATATCTCATACCTATGTATCTTGTATACGTTGCGTTTCTTTTCAATATTAGCACAGGTACCCTGGGAGGACTTTTACGGATGCCACATGATCGTACTCGCGCTTTTTCCGGTTGTAAGCTAAGTTTTCTACCCTTATCATTCGTGTTTGGTTTTAAAGTAAGGGTGGTTGGTTTAGCTTCAATGTTTCGTTTTCATGTCGAACGAGTTATACTTAGCGATTGTTATCCCTATAGTGTAAATGAGTCGGTTTTAGAAATTTTGATGCATTTGACATTGGTTTTGATACATTGAGCCTATAGTATTGTTTTGATAAACATCTAGTGATTGTACGAATGCATTTCATTTGTGTTGTGATCTTGTATTGAGGAATTGAATAGTTCTATCATGTTAGCTTCGACTTCACGAATCACCTTAATTAATGAACGATTATGGTACGTAGTTATTAATGACCCGGTTACCTAGAACTTATATTAGTAACTTCGAGGCGGAATAGAAAGGTCGTCGTTGTTAGGTACGGGATGACGGTTTTGGCATTTATTTTGACCCGATCAAAGCCAAAGGCCAACCTAAACGATTAATCCATTGTTACCCCTCTAAGCCTTTTGTAGGGTGGTTAGACTGCCACCCAAACTAGCCTTTCGTATTACTAGCCCGTGAAAATCGATGTCCCTAACTTTATTTCAGTCTACGTACCCTTGACTACCTTGCAATTGAGCTTGTTCATTCTGCACATTTTTACGATGTTGCGAGGTATTGTTGATACGCAAGTAATGGTATGGAGTCATGATTTATGAGTTATTTGGAACGAGGAGTGTAGCAATGTGTAGGTTCCAGTTTTGTTCGGAATTTTGATGTATATAAGAAGGAAAAAAAAGGAAAAAGAAAGAAAGAGAAGTAGTAAATGTGAATAGATATAGTTTGATATAAGTCCGAAAAGGACTAAAGTGTTGTATAATGAAGAAATGTGAAGTTGGCGTTAGGGTTCGGTTTGAAACCCGAGAGTGTAAATAGTCGGGAAGGATTGAAGACGAAGTTGAAAACCGAGTACGTGTTTATATTTATCGGTTAAAGCTCTTTTGCACTTTCTTCTATTTATTTTTATCGTAAATATCCTTTCGTTAGCCCCGACCCTAACTTAACGTTATAACCCTTCAAGTCCTACTTGACCCTAATAGACTAAGATTGACCTCGATTAGTGGAGATGTTTATGAAGTATAAGCCTATGGTGTAACCTTGGTACATTATACGTCTATAATCTAAACCGGTCGTAAGTGATGAATGTCGAAGAAGCTTTACACACACGCATATTCTTTTCTCAATACAAGGTTGAACTTAAATCCTATGCATTTGTGTCAATTACTTGTGTTTTACCATTTCAATTCTTATAGACTAGATGTATGATTTCAATGTTGACTCCATCATTATTTTTGAATCGCTTATCTTTGCTCGAGGGCGAGCAAACACTAAGTAGGGGGTAGTTGATGAGAGTCAAATTGGCTATCATTTACTATGTGATTATACCTCATTTAGACCTTGTTTTATATGTTTTCGGAGACATTTGGTTGTATTTTGATGTAGTTACACAATAGTTTGTATTTTGAGACCTATGACGTAAAGTCCGGGATTCTCGGTCTTTTTCGGTGTATTTACTATACTCTCGGTCACCCTAGTGTCCTGTAGGGGCTACGTGTGGTATTTTTGTGATCTTGTACATGTATTAGGTGTTCGAGAAGGTCGGAATGCGATTTATGAAGATAGGAGCGTGTGCCCGAAGCTTAAACGTTCAAACGGATCAAAACTCGTTGGTACTACAACCATACCTTTCATTGATCTGCAGTTTGATCCACCTTAGGGGCATTTTGTGGGCTGGACATCTTCATGAAATTTGTAGACAATCTCATTGGATTTCCAACGCATTTTGAATCACTGGATTTGGAGGTCTACACACAAAGTTATGGCCGATTACTTAAGGTGTGTCAGCTAGGCGCGAGCCAGAGAAATGTTAGGCGCACGCCTGAGAAATGCTAGGTGCACGCCTACGGGTTGATTTTTTCCCAAGTTTCAGTCCGTCTTTCTATTATTTTGCATGTTAGGCATGCGCCTAACAAACCCTAGGCGCACGCCTAACAGTCAGATCTCACAAAACATTATAAATACCCCCCCATATGATATATATATCTATGCATATATAGATCGATTTTTCTGTGTTTTTCTTCATCTTTTAGTACATCAGATTAGTTTGTAGGTAGATTAGCTTAGTTTAGTCGTAGATCGTTGTAATCCGGAGGATCTCGGTGATAGCTTGACGCGTTATAGACGGGATTTCGCTCGGAAATTCGATTTTCTACATCTATATATTTTCGGTATTTCAATTTCCTTTCTTGTTCTTGCTTTCAATCTTGTTGAATGTTTGATTTCTTGTTATTTTCTTGTTATAATGAGTAGCTAATCTGTTTATAGTCGAGTTATGTGATAGTCTATGAAATCGAACCCAAGCTTGTTCATGTGGTGTTCTTGATGTTTGACTGTGGATTCTCGATGTTACCGTAGTAGAACTTATTCTTATCACGTTTGTTAAATTGGCCATTTGATAATCATATCACACGTATCGTCTTTACATATGTATTTTGCGAGAGGATACGGGAACCGGGGTTCTAGGACCACCCTGTAAAACCGACTGAGTTGTTCAGATTCGGTATCGTGTGTGAGGTTTGTATCGACTTGTCGAGCGTTTCATTGATCGTAGACCGTGTGAGGTCAGTTAAATCCGGTCAGTGGACTGTTGAACCTGACATAGGATGGTAGATTATTGAAATAATGTCTATTCTCATAGCCAGGAAACGACACCCTAATTGACATCGAGAACGTTTAGGTGAATCAAGAATACCTCGGGACTTAGTTAGGGTTTGTGAGTATTATATTGGATCATAGCTCGGCTATCTCTTTTTTTTCATGGATTTAGAATCTTTGTTTTGTGTATATTTAGTTTGTAGAACCGGTGATCTGACAAATCACCACGTTCAGTAGTTGTGTTGACGTGAACTAGGGACGATACCGACATTGTTACTGGACCAGATTCTCTGTGGGATACGACCTTGACTCACAATTCTAGGCTACAATTGACCCGGTACACTGCCGGTAAGATTGGACACTTAGAAAAGGCCGATCAGGGATCCGGAGCCCCTTCAAGATTGTTTGCTTCTTTCTCAACAGACACACCAACCTGGAAAAACACAAGAAGTTGTGAACCGTAATGAGAGATTTTAATTTGTGAACAGGTGCGGACGCAGGATCTCGGGTAAGTGGGGCAGTAAATTTTTTAAAGGCCAATAAAAAATTTAAGAGGATGCAAACTGTATGCATAGGACAAATATTAGTGTATTTTTTAGGATAAGGGGGCAGTTGCCCTTCTTGGTTGTATATAGATCCGCCACTATTTGAAAATGATATATCATCTTAAGCTTAACAGAAACGAAAAACAAAACATAACATAACTTTTAATGAGAAAAGATATTCATGTATATTTATTCCCAGAAGTTCCTAGCTAGCCACACCACAATCACTCGAGAAACAAAGCATAGAACATGAAGAAAAACATAAACACATAACTCACATACACACACCCAAAAACCTGCAAAAGCTACAACATGTATGTTCATATTTGGATTTTATATCAATGTTGTGGAAAGATATTATATAGTGTTCTGAACTAGATTCATTTGATGGGTAAATATGTCTTTTGCACGTAAAAAGTTCGATCATTATTATTAATTAATTTGTAAGATAGATTAATTTGACTTGGTTTAACTTATTTATAACGGTTGTAGGATTAACAAAAAAATCATCTAATACATTGCAATTATTATATATCATGTCATTTTCTTCAATTGGTTATTATCAATGTAATTCAATCGGCGATTTCTTTTTTTTTTTAAGGACAAATTTTGTTTTTAAGTGTACATATATAAAAGAATAGTTGAGACTATATTATTTTATTTATTTTTAGTACACGATAATGGAAGATTGACTGCATAAATTGAATATTGTTGTACGACATAGACTTGATTAACGTATATAATGTTATTAGCGGCCCATTAATTCAATTGTAGCACTTTTCATGCAGTATCTACGTTACAAGATGATACTCGAGAGATTTTTACAACATATCCAATTAAGCATATTGCAGTTTTCACGTTAAAAGTATATTCAAAAGAGAAATGTTTGCGGAACAACAAAATATACTCAACAAAGTGTTTTTTAGGTGTAAAAGTGGATACTATTTATTAAGTGGAATCAACAAAACAAGCCACGGTTACATGGGAGGGAGGGAGAGCTACCCCAAAGCTTACACCCATTTAAATTGAGATCTTCCTTTGCAAGGAGATTTGCGGGAACATTCTCTTGTCTCTTAACGAAGGAGAAAGAATATGAAGCAAAACAAGGTAAAAACTGTTTGATGTCTTCAATGATGCCTCCCACCGGCGTCCGATCTTCCGGCTGAGCCATAAGACGTTGATGTATGATGAACGAGTCGCCTTCAAAAATCACACGGAAGAAACCCCAGTCAATAGCATAAAAGACTGCATGGTAGATAGCACTTTTTTTCACCTTTGATTTTTATGGAGTCATTTGAATCAGTAGGTCCTATATCACAATCAATTGTCCAAAAGTGTGTTGTGTATTTTGTTGTGGCCATTTTGTTGTGGCAGTATCACTACTCAATCCAAATTGTCACGTATTTTGCATTATCACACATTATCGTGCACCACAAATTTTATGATGGTCCGGCTACAAATATGACTAGGTGGTTCGGAACCAATCAAATTTAGTTGTTTTTGTTGTTCCCACATGTATAGAAAAAAAACCACTCATTCTAAAACTTGCAATTGCTGGAGAATGTGATGACATGGTGGTATTGGACCACCATAAAATCACCGATCATGCATTCACGACTCACAAGCATGCATGTGGCACAAATAACTCACGTACATTTAGTATCGTGGTTAGACACCTCATGCACACTTGTCAATCACACCTGCAATACCATAACTGTTACTTCACATGCATCCGGGCTTATATATATCAGCGTACACATGATTCTTAATAGCACGATGGATACTGACAAGCACGTTCAATGATACCAACATCTGCCGCACACATACACACGTCATGGCACAACACATCGATTTCTGGTCTTTTTTTTATTTTTTTTATTATTCAAATCAGTTTATTGTCATTGGCTTTGTACTTCAAACTTGGATACTTATTATAAATATAAAAAAATCTTGATATCATTGGGGTGAAATCCGTTCTGCATTCATTTTTTCTTCATTCAAACTTGATACCGGATACCTAGTTTTTAAAAGAAAGTTTATTTTGGACGAGCGTCCGGTCCGGGATCTATAGCCCCGTCAATACTTGGACTTGGTTCCATAAATAATGACCGTAAAAGTAAATGGTTTGTTAAATAAATCTACTTGAATTCAATTCATAATGAATTTTTTTACCAACATTTTTTTTATTAAAAACCATATCAAACAAGACGATAGATATGTCCAAAGATACAAAATTACCGGATGATCAATGCAAACTTCTAACAAAATGACAACCCCAAACCACACCATCAAGCAAACAACTACTCCAACAAAAGAAAATGCACTAATGTCGCCCAAGAAAGGAAACTCCAATTAGCACACAATTTCCAGCACAACACAAGAATTGACACAAATGTCAACTTAAGTGATATGCTAAACTCGTAAAGGAGCTCTCGGATTCACACCAATAAGGCCCAATAACGAATAGCGTCCCTGACCCAATCAGTTCGCATTATAGTAAGACGAGCAGGGCCGGGAATAATCTAGCCTGTCTTAGGCCATCACAACATTTTTAGTCAATTACGCAAAGGGCACCAACAATAAAGCCTTCACACGCCATGTACCAGGCGAGACGAAGCGCTGGGGTCCGACCAAGCTCGCCCCTCAACTCGAAGCCTGCTTCATTAGGAAACGCAATCACAAGTCTCATAGGAAGAACCCGCAATGGTCGAGATACCAGCCAGCTCGCATATCAAGAGCTCGACTCGCGACTTTACGCTTATGCAATGCTTGTATTGTCTTTCCCGCCATATGAACAATGACTCTATAAGCTCTATAAATAGCGGCACTCTTTATCCTTCATGGGGTCGGATAATTGAAAACGCAGTCATGCTCATCCAATTTGTCGACAAACACTCTCTCTCATACATGCATATTGTTCTTACTAACATTCATAAGCATTACTTGAACATTAAGCAACCAAACACTCAAACACTAAGCCATATATCCACAAAACACTCGTAATACCGCTACCGTGATATTTCCGAACGTATCATTAACCAATTGTAATTTTGGAAACAAATCATCAGCTGCATCACATCGGCATATTTCTCCAAACAAACCCAATTGCAATCAATCCATCAGCTACAATGGGAACCGTCAACATTGTCTCCATATATCCACCTTTGACATCATTGAATCTAGCCTTGAACACATAAATGAAGATTGCATAATATCAATTATGATATACCCTTGAGTCGGAAGTTGTTGGTTGAACCTAATGCTATTTCTTGCCTTCCATATACACCTAAGCGTGACCTTATTTTTGGCAATCCATCTCTTAACATTTTTCTTATCGTACCACGTCTCCTTAGCCTTGAAGCAACCAAAAAATAGATGATCAACTGATTCGATATGTGAAGAGCAACATACCCAAGCAGAGTCGGGTAAACATATTCCTATTGTAAGAAGATTATCAGTGGTTGGTATCTTGTTTAAGGTGCATCTCCATGCAAAAATATTAATTTTGAAAGGTACCAAACAGATATTATTGAATGTAATATTTGAAAAAGGGGCGCAACATTTCTTGGCGATATCGAAACAACATCCTCGACGCAAACTCTTAGTGCTTTAACCGAGAATGAAGAATCATGGTTAAGATTCCACACCATTAAATGATGGTGATCAAGGGGAAAAATCACACATGCATGAACAGAGATGATAAAAGATGAAATTCCCCCCACTCCCTCCCCCTTCAACTCTCTTCTCCGAGACTAATTCCACCTCCAAACACCCTCAATCCACTCACCTTTCTCACACACTATACTATCTTCCACTACTTCCAAAACTAAAAGTCGAGGAAAACTCCATAAGCACCATGTCTCCCTCCCATATATCTTTCCAGAAACAAATATGATCCCCCTTCCCCATCTTCCACCCAACATAATTTATAGGATCCACACCCCAACCTCTCAACTTACACAATATTCAATGATCTTTTCCCATACTCTTCCCATACACCTCCTAGCTAGATACACTCGATCTCACAAAGCCATCATCCTCCCCATACATACCCTTTATCACCCTAACCAAAATAGACTCCCTTTTATTTGAAAATCTCCACCTTTTTCCCAAAAGGCAAGTGTCAGTAAAGTGACTTAAACTCTACATCTGGTGGAACCAACTGAAGACTCAGCTGTGTGATGGACAGCTGAGAAGTGTATTCAATTCGTGCATCGGTAGGGTGGAGTCACCGAGCTTCAAAAGCGGGGGTAGCTTCGGCGGGGTAACTATCGCGGGGTGATAGTCCGTCGAGTACTTGAATACAAAGCAGGTCCCACATCGTTTCGTTATGTGACGGCTATACGGTGTCATTAAAAGGAGGACACGTGTAGGGGTATTTATGGTGCATCAGACAAAGATTCCTGGCGGCTAGGGTTTAGGGATTTGTGCCTATAAATACAGTTGTTGTCTCATTATTCGAGTGTGTTGAAATCTGTAAAATTCAGTGCATAATAAAATATCTCTTTTCTGCCCGTGGTTTTTTACCTCTCCCACTAAGGGGTTTTCCACGTTAAATCTGTGTTCTTCTTGTTTCTGTTATCTCCTTTGATTGTTTATGTTTGATTGCTTCTGTTTCTGTTTCTTGCATCTGAAGTTATCTCCATCCGTTTTATAACAAGTGGTATCGGAGCCAAGTTCTGGAGAAAACAATCTGTACGATCAACTTCATCTTCACCAAGGCCTTCAGCAAGGTGCTAGGATCTGTGATAAAGTTGTAATCTTTAGCAAGGAAAGATGTCAGCAGTAAACGTAAAAATCGATAAATTTACAGGAAGGAACAGTTTTGGTCTGTGGCAAATCAAGATGCGTGCACTTTTGAAACAGTAGGGTTTGTGGAATCCTTTATCTGACAAACCAAATACAGGTGCAGCAGATTATGCCAGTCTGGAAGAGAAAGCACATTCAACCATCATGTTGTGCTTATCTGATGATGTTATCACTGAGGTTGCTGAGGAAGACACCGCAGCCAAGTTGTGGAAAAAGCTTGAAAGCCCGTATATGACCAAGTCACCGACCAACAAGTTGTTGTTGAAACGAGAGGTTGTTCGGTTTGAAGATGCATGAAGGAAGTCCACCGAGGGAACATCTGGACCATTGAACACAATATTGCTTGATTTAAGGAATATTGATGTTAAAATTGAAGATGAAGATGCGGCCCTAATCCCTGTTGGTGTCATTACCGGCATCATATGAAAACTTTGTGCGATCTTTCATAGTTGGAAAGGATACGGTAGCTTTGGAGGATGTAAGGTCCGCCTTACATGCCGGGGAGCTTAGACACAAGGTCGCCGGAACGGACGGTCGAGTTTCTTGGGCTAGTAGCTATAGCGACAATAGTGGAAAAGGATATGGACGAGAAGAAGAAAAAGAAGTCGGGGTCCAAAGGTCCGTAATTACCGTAAGGAGCGGGGACATTGGAAGTCCAATTGTCCAAGGAAGAAGAAACGACAGGAAGGCAATTCGGCACGGCGGCCTTGGCTATTGAGCAATCGATGAGGATCCGGTTCTAGTTGCGGGGGATTCTACACACCACAATGATGTGTGGATACTTGATTCGGAGCATCCTATCATATTTGTCCAAACGGGGAGTGGTTTTCTACTTATGAGCGAGATAGATGGTGGTCAAATTTATATGGCCAACGGCAAGGTTTGCAAAGTTGTGGGAATTGGCTCGGTAAAGTTAAGGACGAGAGGATGGTAAATTTTGTACACCGAAAGATGTAAGACATGTTCCACGGATGACCAAGAATTTGGTATCTCTTAGTCTACTTGGACGACAAGGGGTTCAATTTCAAGGGTGAAGGTGGACGGTGAATGTCTTCAATGATTCGATTGTAGTCCTCAAAGGCATCAAGAGGGAACCTTGTATATATTACAAGGATCTATCGTATACGGCACGCTCGCCGTTGCATCCTCGGCAGTTCACCGATCTCGCGAGACTCGTTTGTGGCACATGAGACTTGGTCACATGGGTGAAAGGGGTATGCGGTGTTCTTTCTTCAAAGCGAGGTTTTCTTGGGGGATATAAGGTCAAGAATCGGACTTTTGTGAACATTGTGTGTTTGGGAAGCCGCATAGAAGTAAATTCTCGGCAGGTTGCACAACACAAAGGCAACACTTGATTATATCCATTCAGATCGCTTGGGGTCCATCAAGAGTTGAGTCATTGGGTGGTCACAGATATTTTGTGTCATTCATAGATGACTATTCAAGGATGACTTGGGTGGTGATGATGAAGAACAAAAGTGATGCATTCAGTAACTTCAAGCAGTGGAAGGCCCTAGTGGAAAATCAGTTAGGCAAGAAAATCAAGAAGCTTCGTACAGATAATGGTCTGGAATTCTGCTGGACGGATTTTGATTCATTTTGTGCAGCTGAGGGTATTGCCAGACATCATACTGTAAGGAATACACCTCAGCAGAATGGTGTAGCTGAAAGGATGAATCAAACTCTCTTGGAGAGGGCAAGATGTATGCTTTCTCAAGTTTGGTTTATCAAGGAGATTTTGGGCGGAGGCCGTAAAAAACGACTTGCTACTTAATCAACGGGAGTCCTCACACAAGGATCAATCTCAAGACACCATTTGAGATGTGGTCGA
Source organism: Gentiana straminea (assembly GCA_036785695.1). Taxonomy (NCBI): domain Eukaryota; kingdom Viridiplantae; phylum Streptophyta; class Magnoliopsida; order Gentianales; family Gentianaceae; genus Gentiana; species Gentiana straminea. The sequence goes on from JAVUPR010000450.1 coordinate 588,543, forward strand.
GCAAGCCCGCCGACTACTCGTTCTAAGGGTTTTTGGGAGTACAAACTTACTATCATGTTAGTGAAGGGAAGTTAGAACCAAGAGCCAAGAAAGGAGTGTTTGTGGGGTATGGTGATGGAGTGAAAGGATATAGAATTTGGTCATCAGCAGAGTCCAGAGTAATCCTCAGCGGGGACGTTGTGTTTGATGAAAATTCTATGTTAAACTCATCGATGGGGAGGTCTACCGAGTCCGAAACCAAGGTCGAATCGATAGTGTTGAGAAACAGGTGGAGCTTCGGGTGTAGTCTACCGATATGCAACAATCGGTGGATCCAAATCAACACTATACTGATCTGGATAATGAACCAGATTCTGATCCAAGCCAGCCTGCTGAGACCTCAGCAGGGCGTCATACAAACATTGATCGGCAGAGTCTACCGCGTAGGCCTAGAAGATCTAATGTTGGGATACCTCCAAGGAGATATGGTTATGATGATTTGGTGGATATGCACTCCAGTTGTTGAAGAAGTAGAGGTTGTTGAACCTACTACTTACGGGGAAAACGATGACATGTACGAAGCATCCCGGTGGCATGCTTTGCCATGGGAGATGAAATAGAGTCATTATTGAAGAATCGGACTTGGGAATTAGTCAAACAAATTTACCGACAAGGGAGTTGTGACTTGTAAATGGATTTTCAAGAAGAAGGAAGGAATAACTAAGGCGAAGGGGTCGGGTATAAGGCACGTTTGGTTGCAAGAGGATTCGGTCAAAAGGAAGGGGTTGACTTTGATGAAATATTTTCACCAGTGGTCAGACACACTTCAATCAGGGTGTTACTAGCAATGGTGGCACAGCAGGATCTGGAACTTGAGCAATTGGATGTGAAAACTGCTTTTCTACATGGTGAGGTGGATAAGGAGATATACATGACACAGCCTGAGGGTTTTCAAGTCCCTGGAAAGGAAAATTATGTTTGCAAGTTGAAGAAATCACTGTATGGTTTGAAGCAAGCTCCAAGGCAGTGGTATAAAAGGTTTGACAGTTTCATGCTTCAACAGGGTTACAACGAAGTCCATATGATCGTTGTGTTTACTTGATCTGTGAAAGATGGATCATATATCTATCTTGTCCCGTATGTGGATGACATGCGTCGATAGGCTGCGGCAAGGAAGTCTGATGTTCAAAATCTGAAGAACCTTCTCAGTGCTGAATTTGAAATAAAGGATTTGGGTGCAGCCAAGAAAATTTTGGGGATGGAGATCGGAGAGATAGGAGTCGAAGAAGTTGTTCTTGTCTCGGCGGGGTTATGTGCGAAGATATTGGCCAAGTTTGGGATGTCCGTCGCAAAACCAATAGATACTCCTATGGCATCAAATGTTCATTTATCTCCGTTTATGCTTCACGGTCGAGTGAAGAGAAGGAGTATATGTCAAAAGTTCCCTATGCTAGTGCGGTTGGCGATCCGATGTATGCCATGGTTTGCACTAGGCCTGATTTGGCTCAGGCAGTCAGTGTTGTCAGCAGGTTTATGGCTCAACCTGGAAAGGAACACTGGAAAGCTGTTAAAAGGATATTCAGGTACCTGAGAGGTTGTTGCGGAGATTTTGCATCAATAACAAAAGAAAATTTATAACCCTAACCTATATGCAAAACTAACTCCTAACCGACCAAAACATCGGGTTGTTGCCAGTAAAGTTTGATAAGTACGGGTATCGATCCACAGGGAAAAGGTATGTTCAATCTAATCCATTAATCCTACCAATTGCTACTCAAGAAAACAAATAAACGAAAGACAAAACATAGAAACGAGAAAATAATTCAAATAATCTAACCGAAGGAATAAAATAAACAATCTAATCTAAAGACATGGGATCAAATAATGCACAAACCTATGTGATCTCAATCCTAGTTCAATTCATGATTCTAATTCAATTTGTGGTTTCACCTTTCCACAAGACATAAACTCCTAATCTCTTAGCGAATTTATCTCTCAAGCTATGAATCCCTAATTTCTTAGGTGAATTCAATTATCTATCTCTCATCTTTCGAGTGTTGAGACCGATTTACCAAACAAAACTCGGGTGTAGATTCAAAGTTTACTTTCGTATAATTGAATCTAACAACCTAGAAAATTAACCGATTAACTTGTCATCATTAATGATTAAAGATCCTATCTTTCTATGGTGATCTAACGTTACTCAACTTCCGTATGTTGTAACTATCAATAGTAAACTAATCTTCCGATTCAATCACATGGCATCATAAACATAGAAAAGATACAAAACTAAATTAAAGATCATGAAATAAAAAGGATTGAATAAATTGCAAAAATTACAAACTCACATAGTTTGGACACTTGGATGAATCCATGAATCAACGAACGAAAGAAACGAAAAAAAACTACATCCTAATCTAACCCCGGATCACCCGAGCACAAGGCTCGGGTGACCGGCCTTGCTCCCAGAAGTTGCCGCCCCCTTCTTGTGAATTGCGGGTGGAATTAATGTATATGAATTATGGGATATTGCATGCGCATATTTATATGAATTAAAGGCGGCCGGGATACAATTAGGGTTGCATGCCGATGTCGAATGAATTTGAATGAATTCCTTATTTAATTAGGATTTGGAGTATGTCGGCTGCTCAATGCATGAATTTAGGAATGAAACTTCTAAAATTCATATCTTGAGTTGTAGACCTTCAAAAATTATGATCCGAATGTCATAATTAAGCTCTCGGAAAACTCTACAATTTTCATTAAGGACTCTTCTTCAGAAAACGCCTTTTTGATTAGCCCGTCGTGTTACGAGTCGTTTTCGGGATTTTCCAATACCACATCATCATTATCCAAACTTGTAACGCTCATATCTCGGGCCTCGTAAGTCGGAATGAAGTGATTCAAGATCCTGTAGAATCCTCTCTTCAATCCCTACAACTCTTCTCTTGAGGTCGAGAGTCAAATCAGTGTATATCATATCAAGAACTGCGTCGGAAGTTCGGCTGCTTGAAAGCTTCATTCCAAGCTTTATCTCCATCTTTATCCTCTTCCAAGTCAAAAACATGTATCTACATTGCATCCAAACACCACAAAAACGTAACAATATCCACAACCATATAAAACAATCAAATAATCGTATAAATTGATACGTTTTCATATTTAACTCTTTAAATCACCATTCACTCAATATTTCACTATAAACCTCGAATTCTATGAAAATCATACGTATATGGGGGAAATTGAGGTGAAACATATCCTTAAAAACACTACAATTTGACCCTTAACAACACCCCCACACTTAAACCTTGCTCGTCCCGAGCAAAACAAAACAAGATAAAGGCTCGGAAAGAATATAAACATCTCAACACATATACCATATAGTCAATAAATCAGAAGTTCACCCGAGTGTGTGTGCATAGCCATAGAAAATTTCCACTAAATCCAAACTCGAATATTTCAAGCAAAACTAGCTAATACCCCCTTCAAACTAGTAATAAAAGATACTTATAAGATGCACCCTACAAAACGGAACATATCCCGGAAAAGATGATAGAACACATTTAAGACCTTTCCGACATACTTAGAGGATAATCCCTACAGCATATCCATCGGTTTATACTGGGGATAAGATTAACGATAACTAAGTCTCATTTCATTCTTTTCATACCAATTCTTAAGTTGATTCAATTGATTTCACATTTAAACACACATCGGAATAAGCTATTGCTCATCATAGCAGAATAGGACATACGTGGTATACCCTACCTTACTCAAATCATAAAGCAAGTTTTTTTTATCGATCGTCGTGAGCTTTTGGTCATCATAGTGGAATAAAACATTTCGAGATAATGCCTTACCGCACTCAAATCATCGACCAGCTTCCGACACACCCTTATTAATCAACTATTAACTTAACTTTTTCAAATGACATTAGTTACGTATTACTTATCACATTCAAACCTCTAGATATTCACAAGATATCATACTTGGAACTAAACACAAACTATCATAAGTCTCACGATATGAACATTAGCACTAAGCACATGACTTATAAGGAATCAAACATCACTAATCAAAAGGGGTATAACTTTATAATATAGCTCATCATTCACTATGGCTCGTGGAAAATAATATCGGGTGAAGAAACTAACTTACGGAACATACGGCATACAACATCAATGAATATAACAAACCGAACAAAAACATGCATTGCTCACTCGAGACAAAACAAAATTTTTAAAATTTAGCTCATTTCATAGAAATATAATAGTATGGCAAATGAATGTAGAAACATAAAACCATTTCCCTCCCCCACACTTAAATTACAACATGTCCTCATGTTGTGCAGAAATAAAAAGAAACATAAAACTTAGCTGATTCGTTGTTCGAAAGGGAGCTATTCTGGTAGTGGGTCGACCTCACCCAGAAATGCTCAACGAATCCGAAGAGATCGTGGACCATCCACCGGAAAACCGAATTCATCTATAGCTCACAAACGCTAATATCCCGCACACTTGAAAAACACGGAAGTATCTCGGGGACAAGGGGGAAGATAACATATAAAGCACGGGAAAGGAAGTCTAGAGAATTTTCGATTAAGCTCAAATAAAAATGGAAAATATACATGAAACATTACAAAATAGTAGGCTAGGTGCAACTACATGAAACTATAGTACAATGCAAACTACATGAAAAAATCCTAAGAAAATAAAAGAGTGATGGTATATGGAAAGCCAACAAGAACCATACTCGAAAAAAAAAACGAGGTAGTATTACGGAAACCGACAGTTAACTACACTCAAGAAAAATAAAAGAAAGAAATAAATGATGTGGTGTTACGGGAACCGACAAGTGACCACACTTAAGAAAAATAAAAGGAAAAATAGAAAAACAATGCAACTAGATGGAATGCAACTAAATGAAATGCATTTAAATGATATGCAAAAAGAGAATAAAATAAAAGAAAGAAAACTAGCCCACTATATGCAACACGACATATATATAAACGTCTACCACATAATGACAAAAGTTACGATAAACGACAAGTGTTTGTCACTAGTGCCGACGCGCCTTAAGACCTATCGAAAGTGATAGACTTATGGAAACCAACAAATCATCTATCTAAACAGGTATAACTCCTATGGAGAAAGGACGTAGCATACGGAAAACCGACAATAGCTACCCATATGAACTATAAAAACAAAGGAAGCACATACGTCTCAAAGCTTAAAAGATTCATCGGAGCGGTATGTAGCATACGGAAACCGACATTAGCTACTAATTAACCATAAGAACAAGCGAGTTATAGCTTACGAGAACCGACAAATCCACTATAACATGCCTAGATGAATCATATATAAGGAATTGATCAATTATCTAACATGGATTCATAGATGGAAAAATAAAATCACATAAGTTCGGGACATCTACGTAAAAATCAATTAGCCACGAAGCTCGAATGAAAAATCCACATCAAATAAAAGCATTGAAAATAAAATCAAGAAATTTAGAACCCGGATCGAACCCCGGACGAACGTTCACTTAGCGTTCGGAACCGGACGGGCGTTCCACCTTGCGACGCTCGTTTGGTCCTCTAAATCGAACGGGATTGAAAATATTTGAACGGACGAGCGTCCAATACTTCCCAACGCTCGTTCACTGCAGATGAAGAATTGGACGGGCGTCCAACGAACGTACGCTCGTCCATACAACAAGAATGCACAGACGGCGAGAAAAACACAGCAAAACCCTAAATACTTATGAACACAACACAAGAACACGTATCACGGCACATCGGCCTTATCAAATTAAGCACAAGGGGTTAGACTAGGTAACACATAAACATATAAACTTCACGTAAAACAAGTTGAGTAAAAAACTTTTGCACATTCTTAACCTAACGGTCATCGAAACACGGCAAAATAAAAACTCTCAACTTGGTATACGCTACTTTTATTAAAAACAAAAATAAAACGTAACAAAATCGAGAACTAACAAAACTAGATTCAACATGACACCTATTCCCCGGCAACGGCGCCACTTTTGTTGCGGAGATTTTGCATCAATAACAAAAGAAAATTTATAACCCTAACCTATATGCAAAACTAACTCCTAACCGACCAAAACATCGGGTTGTTGCCAGTAAAGTTTGATAAGTACGGGTATCGATCCACAGGGAAAAGGTATGTTCAATCTAATCCATTAATCCTACCAATTGCTACTCAAGAAAACAAATAAACGAAAGACAAAACATAGAAACAGAAAATAATTCAAATAATCTAACCGAAGGAATAAAATAAACAATCTAATCTAAAGACATGGGATCAAATAATGCACAAACCTATGTGATCTCAATCCTAGTTCAATTCATGATTCTAATTCAATTTGTGGTTTCACCTTTCCACAAGACATAAACTCCTAATCTCTTAGCGAATTTATTTCTCAAGCTATGAATCCCTAATTTCTTAGGTGAATTCAATTATCTATCTCTCATCTTTCGAGTGTTGAGACTGATTTACCAAACAAAACTCGGGTGTAGATTCAGGTTTACTTTCGTATAATTGAATCTAACAACCTAGAAAATTAACCGATTAACTTGTCATCATTAATGATTAAAGATCCTATCTTTCTATGGTGATCTAACGTTACTCAACTTCCGTATGTTGTAACTATCAATAGTAAACTAATCTTCCGATTCAATCACATGGCATCATAAACATAGAAAAGATACAAAACTAAATTAAAGATCATGAAATAAAAAGGATTGAATAAATTGCAAAAATTACAAACTCACATAGTTTGGACACTTGGATGAATCCATGAATCAACGAACGAAAGAAACGAAAAAAAACTACATCCTAATCTAACCCCGGATCACCCGAGCACAAGGCTCGGGTGACCGGCCTTGCTCCGAAGTTGCCGCCCCTTCTTGTGAATTGCGGCCGGAATTAATGTATATGAATTATGGGATATTGCATGCGCATATTTATATGAATTAAAGGCGGCTGGGATACAATTAGGGTTGCATGCTGATGTCGGCTGAATGAATTCCTTATTTAAATAGGATTTGGAGTATGTCGGATGCTCAATGCATTAATTTAGGAATGAAACTTCTAAAATTCATATCTTGAGTTGTAGACCTTCAAAAATTATGATCCAAATGTCATAATTAAGCTCTCGGAAAACTCTACAACTTTCATTAAGGACTCTTCTTCAGAAAACGCCTTTTTGATTAGCCCGTCGTGTTACGAGTCGTTTTCGGGATTTTCCAATACCACAGCATCATTATCCAAACTTGTAACGCTCATATCTCGGGCCTCGTAAGTCGGAATGAAGTGATTCAAGATCCTGTAGAATCCTCTCTTCAATCCCTACAACTCTTCTCTTGAGGTCGAGAGTCAAATCAGTGTATATCATATCAAGAACTGCGTCGGAAGTTCGGCTGCTTGAAAGCTTCATTCCAAGCTTTATCTCCATCTTTATCCTCTTCCAAGTCAAAAACATGTATCTACATTGCATCCAAACACCACAAAAACGTAACAATATCCACAACCATATAAAACAATCAAATAATCGTATAAATTGATACGTTTTCATATTTAACTCTTTAAATCACCATTCACTCAATATTTCACTATAAACCTCGAATTCTATGAAAATCATACGTATATGGGGGAAATTGAGGTGAAACATATCCTTAAAAACACTACAATTTGACCCTTAACAGAGGTACAACTGATGTTGGTCTCATTTATGGAGGTGATACTGGTCTGGTCACAGGTTACTGTGATGCTGATTATGCAGGTGATGTTGACAGTAGAAAATCAATGACTGGGTATGTGTTTACATTGGGAAATGCGTAGTCACCGGAAAGTCGCTCTTCAAAGCTACGTAGCCTTATCAACTACTGAAGCAGAATATATGGCTCTTACTGAAGCAGCTAAGGAGGGTATCTGGTTGAAGGGGCTAGTCAGTGATTTGGGGTTGCATCAGGATCAGGCTGATATATATTGTGACAGTCTTAGTGCAATATGTTTAGCCAAGGATCAGGTTCATCATGAGAGAACCAAGCATATTGATGTCAGGTATCATTTCTTGAGGAATGAGAAGAGGGTTGTGGTGAAGAAGATTGGCACAAAGGAGAATCCGTCGATATGTTCACTAAACCAAGCCACAGAGAGTAAGTTCCAGATTTGCCTGGACTTACCGAATATTCAAAGCTTATAATCTGTTTCGGAAACTTTGCGAGGGCGGATCGGTGGAGTGGATGCTTTGTGGAGATAGTCCGGCATGTACATCCGGCATTGACGAATGCATCCGGTACAAGTACATCCGGTTATGCAACTGTTTGACTCTAGTGAGAGTTGAAGTCAAGGTGGAGATTTGTCAAGTAAAGTGACTTAAACTCTACATCCGGTGGAACCAATCGAAGACTCGAATTTGTGTGATGGACACCGAGAAGTGTATTCAATTCCCGTGCATCGTAGGGTGGAGTCTACGAGCTTCGGCGGGGTAGCTTCGGCGGGGTAACTATCGCCGGGGTGATAGTCTGCGTCGAGTACTTGAATACGACAGGGTCCCACATCCGCACCCCGTTATGTGACGGCTATACGGTGTCATTAAAAGGAGGACACGTGTAGGGGTATTTATGGTGCATCGGACAAAGATTCCCGGCGGCTAGGGTTTAGGGATTTATGCCTATAAATACGCTTGTTGTCTCATTATTCGAGTGTGTTGAAAAAATTCGGTGCATAATAAAATATCTCTTTTCTCGCCCGTGGTTTTTTACCTCTCCCACTGAGGGGTTTTCCACGTTAAATCTGTGTTCTTCTTGTTTCTGTTATCTCCTTTGATTGTTTATGTTTGATTGCTTCTGTTTCTGTTTCTTGCATCTGAAGTTATCTCCATCCGTTTTATAACAGCAAGCATTTTGAATTTTGAGAGACCCCATCGCCGACACCCCCCTTCCAATTTTTATTCTTTACCGGAATTTTCCAATGAGTTGTTAAACCGATATATTGTTGTTTAAATATCTTATCCTTTGCCAACGATGCTCACCTCAATTATTAAGCTGATGCGGTCACATGTTTGAGTCTATCGGCTTGTTGATAGTGCCATCAACAAACCCAAATTTCCGGCGAGCCTTAAAGGACAAGGTTATTGCCCTAGCCCGTGCCATGTAGTTATCTTGTAGAAAACCTATGCCCAAACCCATATAAGAGACGGGACCTCATCCCCAAAACCTAGAGGCTGTGAGTTGAGGGAAGTTCATATCTTAATATGGTGGGTGATACATTAATAGCAATTGCCTAATGTGAGACAACTTTAACATACATCCCTTCAAGATTACGTGAGTAATCAAATTTCCGGGTTGGTCACCGGAGTGAAGTGAATATAGCTCCATGTTGCATTCAGAAACAGCAGGATCTCTTTCAGGACTTTGGTCGAACACATTAGACCAAAAGCAGTTAGAGTTTGTTGTAACAAATTAACTCGCCTTGTAACCATTTCACACTTGTAATTCTAGTTGTTCTACAAACCTATATATAGTAGAAAGTCTGATTGTAAAGTTAATTGAAACAAATGAATAAAATCCTATAGTTTTTATTCTTCATCTTCTTCAAAGCTCTATTTTCTGTTTTTCTGTTTTTTGCTTTCTGTTTCGATTCATGGCTCAATTCAAACTTGTCAATGGAGTTTGAACTTCTTCATGGTATCAGAGAGATATGATTGTTTCCAGAGCGCACATGATCTTGATTAGAGGAGAATCTTGAGAGAATTCTTCATCCGGTGCAAAATCTTGAGAGTTTTTTTGCAATTTGGTGTGTTTGTGCAATGGCAGCCAGTCAAAGATCAAATGCAGCGATCATTAATGAAACCAGAGGTCCAGAGATAAGTTCTTTTAGTCAATTTTATCTTCATCCGAATGAAAATGCTTCTTTGCCTCTAGTTTCACCTCCTTTAGATGCACATAACTATCATTCTTGGTCTAGATCCATGTTAATGATGTTAGAAACTAAGAACAAACTTGGATTTGTTGATGGTACGATTGAAAAACCAGCTCCTAATGATGAATTGTTCAAAGTATTGAGTCAATGTAATACTGTGGTTATGACCTGGATTATCAAGTCGGTTATTCACGATATTGGACGAGTATTATGTGGATTAAAAACAAGAGATATCCGGCTTGAACTTGAGTTTAGGTTTTCGAATGTAGATTATTTCAGAGTTTCAGATCTGGTTGAGGATGTTAATACCATCAAACAGGGTTCTATGTCTGTTGTATCCTATTTTACAAAGCTCAAAGCGAAATGGGATGAGATCATGGTTCTTAAACCGGTTCTGTTTGTGAGTGTGGTCATCCCTGTGTGTGCAATATCGCAAGAAACCGAATGAATACATTGAAGCGGTATCGTGTGATACGTTTCATGAAAGGTCTCAATGATTCTTTTGCTCCGGTCGGATCACGAGGTTTTCTTGTCCACACCACTGCCAACCTTGCAACAAGCTTTTGCTATGGCTATCAAGTTTGAAAGACAAGCTGTATATGCTATGGGGCATCCCGGAATTCAGAGGCTATGGTTCTGGCAGTCCAAGCTCAAGGCTCTAGTCAATCCAGCCAACATCAAACCAATAATCCTTCCACTTATTCAAGATTTCAAGGATCCAATACAGGACAATCTAATTTCAGAAAGCAAGGTCAGAATGGTGCAGGACAGAAGAAAAAGGTTCAATGCTCTTATTGTGGGTACAATGGTCATACCATTGATCAATGCTACAAGAAACATGGATTCCCACCAGGATTCAAAGGCAAAGCTAGGGTAAATATGGTACAACAAGAGGATGAGCAAGACCTATCTGTTGATACTCCAGTTCCAGAATCAAATCAGTCTCAGATTGCTATTCTTCAGAATCAAGTTTCTCAACTGATGAAATTGATGGAATCTAGAACAGATTCTGGACAGCATGCTGTTAATCAAGTCACAGCTTTCACTACAAACAAGATCCTACAGAGGTTCAAGGTAAAACCAGTCCAGTCCAATGGGTGGTAGATTCAGGGGCCACAGATCATATCATTTACAGTCATGACATGTTTATGACTAGTAAAAGAGTTTCTGGTGTCACTGTTACCTTACCTAATGGTCAGGAATTGGAGATCACATCTATAGGCACAGTAAAACTTAATGAGCATCTTATATTGACTCAAGTACTTTGTGTCCCAAACTTCAGATACAATCTTTATCAATAAACGGACCGACAAAACAATCTGGTTTATCTGCTGTTTTTTCTAATAACCAGTGTGTGTTGCAGGACCAAAATGGAAAGATGATTGGATTAGCTAAAGAAAAACAAGGGTTATATGTTCTGCAGCCTGTTAAAAGTCATACACATGTGGCAGCCTGTGCTCAAATACCTTTATGTGATAAAATTCCCACAGATTTGTTATGGCACTATAGGCTAGGTCACTTGTCCAACAATATAATAGCTGCTATATGATGAGCGTTGTTTTTCACCAAACAAATTTATTAAATACTCAAGACAATGGTGACTAAACAAGCTCTCTAACCGGCAGTGTACCGGGTCGATTGCGAGTAAAGCTACAGGAGTCCGAGGTCGATCCCACAGAGAAGATGTGCTTGTAAGTACCAAAGTGAACTTATTGCTTAGTCTAGGCAAACAAGTTGTTGGAATGTTTGTACACTTCAATTAAACTAAAGTAAATTAAACTAACAAGTCTAAAGGGAGAAAGGGACATAGCCGAACCATGATCAAAATGACTAATTTCAACCCCGAGGATAGACAAAACCGGGAGTGTGCAATATAACAAACGAGCTCTTGCATTCAATTTCACGGGTGCGAACTCCTAAACCCGGTGCTAGCGTACGAACAACTCTCTTCTAACACCTTATGCCATGTTAAGGTCCGAACAACTCTCTCCTAACAAGTCATGTTTTGCACTCGAGCCGCTTAAACGTATAAACGAGTAACCTCACGATGAGCTCGGTTTAACAACTAAACCGAGACTACACCACGATCCTAGAACCCTTTTCCCACACCCCTCTCTCTGAACAACTCTCAAGAGTGATGTGTGTGATATTTGACCTAGGTAGCTAATCTAGCTCAAATCCGTTATAACAAGTTCTAAAACGTGAAACATGCAAGAAACAACAATAAAACACACTATCCACTCCCAATTTCATCACCCAAAGGGTGATTTCATCACATATCACATGATGACGGCTATGGGGAGGAATTAACTACTCATTATACTAATTAAAACATGAAAGAAACAATGAATTAAAGACATAATAAGTAAAAGAGAGAAGAAATGTACCATTAAAGTGTAGAAATTCGAGTTTGGAGAAGAAGAGCACAAAAGTTGAATACAAAAGATCGAATTTTGCCCAATGAAATGTTATAAATCGAAGCTAAGAGTTAGAGAATCAAAGAGAGGATTGAAAGAGCTTTCTAACGGTATATTACACTAATTCTAACTCCTAAAAACGAAGGAAATCACCCAAATTGATCTTAAACTACTTCCATTCGCGTCTCCCTTCTGTTCTTGAGTTGGGCTGAGGGGGTATTTATAGGTGGAGGGAAAAATCTGCAGAAAAATTGGTCCAAACGCTGGTTTGAAGGCTCTTAAACCAGCGTTTGGAGGGGTGTACTCTCTGTTTCCATTCTTGGCACTTGAAACGCTGGTTTGGAGCTTGGAACGCTGGTTTGAGACATGGAATGCTGGTTTGAAAGCTTGGAACGCTGGTTTGAGACATGGAACGCTGGTTTGAAAGCTCCAAACGTGCGTTTCGCATGATGCAGTTTTTCTGCTGTAGTAAAACCTTCATAACTTCTTCATCCGAGCTCCGATTGGGTTGAATCAAAAACCATTAGAAAGCTCTTTCAATTCTCTACAACTTTCATGAAGAAGTCATGACCAGAAAATGCCTCCATCATGGGTCAAAATGCTGCTGAATCAGAACAGACCACAAGGGTACCAACCATTCCTCTCCCTTTTCTTCCTCTTTCTCCTTCCTTGGCTCATTGTTGCACCTTGACCATGCTTCTCATCATAATTCTTTGCCTTCCGGGTTCTCGAGACACCAATACCCTACATCATCACAACAACCAAAAACAACCAAAACATTCCGGAGGGTAAAAGTGCTCGGAATAGGGTCAATATCAATAAAAGGAGGTAGTAAACCATCAAAGTGACGGATTTACTCCCCGTGCTATAAAATCACGATATTACCCCTAAAACGGTCTAAATTACCAAGAAACATGCTAAAAGTGTGGTAAAAGGGGGTAGAAAATGCACCGGAATCACGTAAAGTTGACTCCCATCACCACCCCACACTTAGCCTTTGCTCGTCCTCGAGTAAAATAGGCGTTTTAAAACAAACCAAGGGATTCAACCTTGTGATGTAGGTGCTACTACTCACACTCTCGAGGTAACCACAAAGTAAGGAACACGAACATAAACACATTGGTACAACATTATCAAGAAAATGGAGTGTGTGTGGTGCCAAGCCAAAAACCAAGTGCTCAAAATGATTGTCGGGGCTTGAATCCCATCCGAAAGTCTACCAACCGTCTCATAATCACTAGCCTCTCCACTAATCAAGGTCACTAAGTTTGGACACGATCGGGTAGGACTTGAAGGGTTATAACGTTAGGCTAGGGAAATTTCGGTTAATCGAAAGGGGTATTTTGGGAACTGGAGAAAAGAAGTACGAGTGAACCTAATCAACCACGTACCATCTCAACTTTATCATACAAACCACCCCAAAACTCCTTTTTGATCAACTTTGACACCTTGGGAACCATAGGATACTAACGCACCCGAACTCATTGCCTCACTCAACTATATTTCAAGTGTTATGAGGTGAGATCGAATACATTAGCACCTATCTCACTATCCCAACTCCAACATCATAAAAATTTATCATTGAGCTCCTTACTTTGACTCCAAGCCTTTATTTCTATATACATCCATTGTTTATTCGGTTTTTTTTTTTTTTTTTTTTTTTTTTGAGAAGAAAGATAGAAGACGTACATATTTTCTTTTCTTTTGGCTCAACACTGAACACCAAGCCTACATACGTTCCTCAACACCTTATAGCTCAAAACGAGAAACAACAACCCAATCAAAAACATCATCTCCCCCACCCCACACTTGCCTTAGCAAGTGTGGTCTAACAAAGGATTAAGTCCACTCGTAGGGTAAAAATGAAGGAAATATGACCATAAATAAGGCTCAAGGGTAGGTTTCTGACTATGTAACAAAACGGCTATCAAGCGAATGGTGGTCAGACCATTCTATCAAGGCTAAGAGGGGCTACGAAGGGTAAATGTTCCGGTTAAGGCTTATTTGGCTATGGTAGGGTCAAAAGAACGCCAAAACCGTCATCCCATGTCCTACTTAGGTGAACCTTAAACATTTCGCCTCGAGACTAGTGATATGAAAGGTGGTAGCAATCAAATTGTGCAAAAGTGTAGCTTTCATGAAATTAATAAGACTTCATTCTCAAGATAATATCAAACCACAATGTACATGTTCGGGATCCCGACTAAGGTGATCACCACTCAAATGTGAAAATAACACATACAACACGGTGTTAAGACCCTTGAAAATTTTTAAAAATTACCCAAAAATCGACTCGAGCCCGATCATAGGCTAAGTATACCACATTTATAGCACATTTAACAACGAAAACAAGAAAACAGCTAAGTCTCCCACCCCACACTTAAACGAAACACTGTCCTCAGTGTGTGAGAGATAAAAAGAGTAAAAAGACTTAGCTGTTTGACCAAAACCCGGCAGAAAGGCGCACTTTAGCCCACGTGACATCTTCTAGTAAGCTCCATCTCGAGTACCTGAACACCATGTAGACAGAAAACAAGGCAAACACATGCACGGGAAAAAAAATCCACGTGCCAAAAGATGGTGATAGATACGAGATATATAAAAATAGAAGCCATGCCACAATCAAGGTATCAAAGCACATCAACCATACTAGACGGGAATCGCACTGGATGTAAAGATAATCAAAAGAAACACAGAGCATCCATGCATAAAATAAGGCCACAGAGGCTCACATAAAAACATCCTCGTCTACGTACAAGAGCAAGAATCAAAAATAAAATCTCACCCCAAACTCTCTTGTGAGACAAAACTCTCCCCTCTTGCACCCAAAAACCACTTCAAAAACAAAATTATTACCAAAAAGGTGGGTTGCCTCCCACAAAGCGCCTTTGTTTTAAGTCGTTGGCTCGACCAAGTGGCACCAAAACGGACTCAAACCACAAAGGACTCAAACCAACTCAAGACAACATTTTTATTTCAATCAAAAATCACCACAGACTATCAACCGAAATCCGAACTCAAGAATATCAACAATTCAAGGAGAATGAGCATAGCAAGCATAGGGGAAAACGAGTTCACTAGGAACTTACCGCACATGGCTCTTGGGAATCCCCTTTCGTTGAAATCCGCCATCATCCTCTTCTTGAAATTACCATCCCATGGTAGTTGTTCCCTTTCATAAATCTTGTGAGCTTCATCTACCGGGGAGTAAAGAGTGTAGTAGTCCGGGACCGGTATGCTAATCACCTCCAACTCTTCCGGTAGCTCTACCACGGATGTCATATCAAGCTCATGAGATTTCATCACACACTCCAAAATTGCATCATCATACAATTCAATCGGGAGTGATGGTGAAATGGGCGATCCCGTCTTCTCTTCAAACTCAGAATCCGGTTCTTCAAAAAGTGCGCTCAAATCTATCATACACTCCTCCAAGTCATCGTCTTGCATTTCTTCGGAGGGCGGTGTAATAGACAAACATTGCACCTCTTCCATCTCTTCTTCATCCCAAAATGAGCTACTTTCATCACCAAAGATTTCATGTTGAGTCTTAACAATGGTTGGTTCCACCATACATTCCACCAAGGCATCATCAATGTTCACATCAGGAAGTGAGGGTGTAATTGGAAGAACGTGAAACCTACCACAGTCAAACTCCACAAGAGGAGACTCTAGTGACATGGGCGATCCCAACTCAATCTCTAGCTCGGAAAACGCTTCATCTAGATAAAAATCATCATCCTCTCTCTCCGTTTTCCTTGAATGAGCCTCTTCTCGCTCTTTTCCCACGGCTTCTAGCTCCTTTCTTGTTTCTTCTTCTTTCTCAAACCTCCTCTTTTCATTTAGTTGCACTACTCGATCTTCAAGATTTTGCAAAGATTCCTCTTGTTGGTCCAACAATTTCTCATGGTGTGCATCTTCAATCTTTTCCCCTACCGACTTCATCTCACTCGGTTTCTTGCGTCTTGGCCCTCTTCTTGTCTCGGAAATATAAAGTCTTGAAGTTTCCGCAATCCGTTCAATTTGGTCAAACGCTTGATCAGGTTGTAACATCATTATATCACCACCGCTTGAAGCATGAAGTCGGTTTTGCATATCTTGATCAAGTCCCCGCAAGAAACAATGGACTTGGTCCCCACGAGTGACTCCATGTCCGGGACATTGGCGCAACAAGGCCTTATACCGTTCCCATGCCTCGAGTAGTGACTCGTCTTCATAAGCATCAAAGGTCATGATTGCCTCCTTCAAATCAAAAACTTTCCCCGGTGGATAGTATTTAAGCAAAAATGTGCGCACCACCTCGGTCCAAGTGTGTAGGGAGTCATGACTTAAGGAGTCATACCACGCCCTTTCTTGGTCTTTTAGAGTGAATGGGAACAAAAGTAGCTTGATTGCCTCTTCACTAACACCTTCCATCCTTATAGTCCGACACACCTCGAGATAATGATCTAGGAAGAAATAAGGATTTTCGATTTCCGTCCCTCTAAAGGTTGAGTTGTCCCTAATCATATTGATAATATTTTGCCCAATACTCATAGTGTTGGCGGTGATCGGGGGCAACCTTATCGGACTATGCCCCACCAAGTCGGCCCGTGGCATGACCAAATCTCTACAAGTCCGCGCATCTCCTTGATTCGGTGCCGGATTGGGAGTTTGCATATGAGCTTGCATTAATGCTTGAAATCGCTCTTGTACTTGATTCATGAGCCAATTCATAGCATTCGGGTCCATCGGTGGCATTGCTCCACCTTGTCCTTTCCCTTGACAGTTTACCCTTTGTTGAACATTGTTACATAAGGATTGGTCTTGGGCTCGATTAGTAACTCCTTGACCTCCCCCGATAGAAGGGTGTTCCACAAAAACTTGGCCTCCACGACCAACTTGATTAGTGTCTTGGTCCATTTCCGTTTGTTCCGGACTCAAACCTTCAAATCTAGCAATCAAATTCCCAACTAGAAGGCCCCTTCCTCTTTGTTTAGCAATGGTCTCCATTCTAGACATGTAAGGTTCAAGCGGTTCTCAAGAACTCCGGCCAATGCACTACAAAACACCAAACAACAAGAAAACAATAAAATAAAACCTAGGCCCAAGCCTTCGGTTCACTTGCAAGATATCACAAATAGCACACATCTTCCCCGGCAACGGCGCCATTTTGATGAGCGTTGTTTTTCACCAAACAAATTTATTAAATACTCAAGACAATGGTGACTAAACAAGCTCTCTAACCGGCAGTGTACCGGGTCGATTGCGAGTAAAGCTACAGGAGTCCAAGGTCGATCCCACAGAGAAGATGTGCTTGTAAGTACCAAAGTGAACTTATTGCTTAGTCTAGGCAAACAAGTTGTTGGAATGTTTGTACACTTCAATTAAACTAAAGTAAATTAAACTAACAAGTCTAAAGGGAGAAAGGGACATAGCCGAACCATGATCAAAATGACTAATTTCAACCCCGAGGATAGACAAAACCGGGAGTGTGCAATATAACAAACGAGCTCTTGCATTCAATTTCACGGGTGCGAACTCCTAAACCCGGTGCTAGCGTCCGAACAACTCTCTTCTAACACCTTATGCCATGTTAAGGTCCGAACAACTCTCTCCTAACAAGTCATGTTTTGCACTCGAGCCGCTTAAACGTATAAACGAGTAACCTCACGATGAGCTCGGTTTAACAACTAAACCGAGACTACACCACGATCCTAGAACCCTTTTCCCACACCCACCCTCTCTACGAACAACTCTCAAGAGTGATGTGTGTGATATTTGACCTAGGTAGCTAATCTAGCTCAAATCCGTTATAACAAGTTCTAAAACGTGAAACATGCAAGAAACAACAATAAAACACACTATCCACTCCCAATTTCATCACCCAAAGGGTGATTTCATCACATATCACATGACCCGGCTATGGGGAGGAATTAACTACTCATTATACTAATTAAAACATGAAAGAAACAATGAATTAAAGACATAATAAGTAAAAGAGAGAAGAAATGTACCATTAAAGTGTAGAAATTCGAATTTGGAGAAGAAGAGCACAAAAGTTGAATACAAAAGATCGAATTTTGCCCAATGAAATGTTATAAATCGAAGCTAAGAGTTAGAGAATCAAAGAGAGGATTGAAAGAGCTTTCTAACGGTATATTACACTAATTCTAACTCCTAAAAACGAAGGAAATCACCCAAATTGATCTTAAACTACTTCCATTCGCGTCTCCCTTTCGTTCTTGAGTTGGGTGAGGGGGTATTTATAGGTGGAGGGAAAAATGCGAGAAAAATTGGTCCAAACGCTGGTTTGAAGGCTCTTAAACCAGCGTTTGGAGGGGTGTACTCTCTGTTTCCATTCTTGGCACTTGAAACGCTGGTTTGGAGCTTGGAACGCTGGTTTGAGACATGGAACGCTGGTTTGGAAGCTTGGAACGCTGGTTTGAAAGCTCCAAACGTGCGTTTCGCATGATGCAGTTTTTCTGCTGTAGTAAAACCTTCATAACTTCTTCATCCGAGCTCCGATTGGGTTGAATCAAAAACCATTAGAAAGCTCTTTCAATTCTCTACAACTTTCATGAAGAAGTCATGACCAGAAAATGCCTCCATCATGGGTCAAAATGCTGCTGAATCAGAACAGACCACAAGGGTACCAACCATTCCTCTCCCTTTTCTTCCTCTTTCTCCTTCCTTGGCTCATTGTTGCACCTTGACCATGCTTCTCATCATAATTCTTTGCCTTCCGGGTTCTCGAGACACCAATACCCTACATCATCACAACAACCAAAAACAACCAAAACATTCCGGAGGGTAAAAGTGCTCGGAATAGGGTCAATATCAATAAAAGGAGGTAGTAAACCATCAAAGTGATGGATTTACTCCCCGTGCTATAAAATCACGATATTACCCCTAAAACGGTCTAAATTACCAAGAAACATGCTAAAAGTGTGGTAAAAGGGGGTAGAAAATGCACCGGAATCACGTAAAGTTGACTCCCATCACTATACGTGGAGTTTGTCCAGATGTATCTGTATGCAAAGACACTGTTTGTTATGTCTGTCCACTAGCAAAACAGAAGAAACTATCTTTTCCATTAAGTACTTCTAGTGCTAACACTCCTTTTGCTCTTGTACACATGGATATTTGGGGTCCTTATAAGCACCCTACAATTCATAATCAGTCTTATTTTCTTACTATAGTGGATGATTGTACTAGATATACTTGGATTTATTTGTTACAAGCTAAAAGTGAAGTAAGATCTGTTATTACTGCATTTTATAACTATGCTTTAACACGGTTTGGTTATTCTATCAAAGTACTTAGATCTGACAATGGGTTAGAATTTGATTTCACTGAGTTTTACAATGAGAAAGGCATTATACATCAAACTAGTTGTGTGGTGAGACACCACAACGAATGGTATAGTAGAGAGAAAACATCGCACATACTCAATGTTGCTAGAGCTTTAAAGTTTCAAGCTCAATTACCTATTAATTTGTGGGGATATCGCATTTTGCATCTTGTTTATCCGATAAACATTTACGCCTACCCCTGTATTACACAATCAGACACCATATTTCTTGTTACACAATAAACAACCAGACTATACTGCTTTGAAAGTGTTTGGATGTCTTGTTTTCTCCACTACTTTGTCACAAGGCAGGACTAAGTTTGATGCTAGGGCAAGAACTTGCATTAATCTAGGTCATGCTCCAAACCAAAAAGGATATACCTTGATGGATGTCCATTCAAAGGATATATTTGTATCTAGAAATGTGGTTTTTCATGAATATATATTTCCATCTATCACTCAGAAACTTCAGTCCACAGGAAATCACTCTTTTCCAATTCCTTATGCATCTGACTGTGTTTTTCCAACATCCAATACTGATTTTAACAGATGCAATTCATCTTCTACAACAGATCAGGTTACTGATCATAATACTCTTCAAGATTCTAACTGTGATGACACATCTCATTCTTCATCATCAAATAACATTTCAAATGTGGATATACCTGTGATACCCACTTATGGTATACCTGAAACCAGAAGATCTACAAGAGAAAAGAAGACACCATCTTTTCTAAAAGAATATATTTGTAATCAGACACAGGTTACTCCATATCCTTTAGATTCAGTCATTGATTACACTAATATTTCTGATAAATACAGGTCTTTTGTCATGAATGTGGATGCTAGCAAGGAGCCAAAGACTTACAATCAGGCTGTTAGATTTCCAGAATGGCAAGAGGCAATAAGAAAGAAATTGATGCCTTAGTTCAGACCAACACTTGGGAAATAGTGGACTTACCCCCAGGCAAGAATCCAATAGGGTGTAAATGGGTATACAAGATCAAACATAAAGCAGATGGCACTATAGAGAGGTATAAGGCTAGGCTAGTTGCCAAGGGTTACACTCAGACTTTTGGAATAGACTATGAGGAGACCTTCTCTCATGTTGCCAAGATGAATACCATCAGAATCCTCCTTGCCATAGCTGCTGCAAAAGGTCTTCATTTACATCAACTAGATGTAAATAATGCGTTCCTTCATGGAGATCTCAATGAAGAAGTCTATATGACACTACCTCAAGGTTTTCAGGCACAACAAGGCAAAGTATGTAAACTCACCAAGTCTTTGTATGGCTTGAAACAAGCCAGTAGGCAATGGAATTCAAAACTGACTACAGCATTGCAAAACCTAGGTTATATTCAGTCCAAGCATGACTACAGTCTGTTTACAAAGAGAAATGATGTTGACTTCATAGCTATTTTAGTGTATGTGGATGATGTTGTCCTTGCCCAGCACCAAAGCATGGATCTGATCAATGAGCTCAAACAATATCTACACAAACTTTTCCAAATCAAAGACCTTGGAGAATTAAAATATTTTCTGGGATTAGAAGTTGCTAGATCAAAATCAGGGATTTCTATATGTCAAAGGAAATATGCACTCAACCTTTTGACAGAATATGGTTTTTCAGGATGTAAACCTGCAAAAACTCCAATGCAGAGCAAAAATCATCTCATAAATGGAGACTCAGACCTTCTTCCAGATAACACACTGTATAGGAGTCTTATTGGAAAACTCCTATACTTGACTATCACCAGACCTGATCTGTCTTACAGTGTTCATCAGCTTAGTCAATTTTTAGCAGCACCAACAATCAATCATTTACAAGCTGCCAACAGACTACTAAGATATATAAAATTCAATCCTGGTCAAGGCCTGTTCTTCCCTACTAACACTGACCTCATGAGTCCAGAAGATCAATCACAGGATATTGTATGTTCCTAGGTCCTGCATTAGTTTCTTGGAAATCTAAGAAGCAACCTACAGTCAGTAGAAGCTCAGCAGAGTCAGAATACAGAGCTATGGCCCTAGGAGTTTGTGAATTACAATGGATCACTTATATCCTACAAGACTTAGCTATTCCTTGTCAACTTCCTGTTTCTATGTATTGTGACAGTGAGAGTGCCATCCACATAGCACACAATCCTGTCTTTCATGAGAGAACCAAACACATCGAAATAGATTGTCATGTTGTAAGAGAAAAGGTTCAATCCGGTCTAGTGAAGCTTCTGTCTGTCAAGACACACAATCAGCTGGCTGATATCTTGACAAAACCATTAGATGGTCCTCTGTTCAATCACATTTTGCGAACTCGTCCATTTCCAACATTCACGGCTCCCTAGTCCGTCTTGAGGGGGTGAAGTGAATATAGCTCCATGTTGCATTCGAAACGGCGAGGATCTCTTTCGGGACTTTGGTCGAACACATTAGACCAAAAGCGGTTAGAGTTTGTTGTAACAAATTAACTGCCTTGTAACCATTTCACACTTGCAATTCTAGTTGTTCTACAGCCTATATATAGTAGAAAGTCTGATTGTAAAGTTAATTGAAACAAATGAATAAAATCCTATAGTTTTTATTCTTCATCTTCTTCAAAGCTCTATTTTCTGTTTTTTGCTTTCTGTTTCGATTCATGGCTCAATTCAAACTTGTCAATGGAGTTTGAACTTCTTCACGGAGCAAGATAAAATGGTGATATCGATCTTGCCATCTTCCGCCATGGTGAAGTTGATGCCGGTGGAAGAACGGAATAGATAAACTTCGGGTGTGTTTTTTTTTTTTTTTGCTAGAGTTCAAGAAATGTTGGCTCTGATACATGTCAGGAATTGAATTTCCCTAGATTCGATTATGAATAATCTCGGCACACAAGGACGGAGCCAGGATTTGAGTTTTGGGTGGGCTAATTGACTATATCCGGTATATCGGGTGGGCTGGATTAAGAATATTTTATAAATCGAGCTGGACTATATATATTTTTTAGTGTAATATTTTTTTTTCTGGGTGGGTTTAGCCCCTAGGTATTCTACTTGCCTCCATCCTCGACGGCACATATCTATATCTATATATATTTGAAAGGATAATTTAACCCAATTACCCGCAAAATTCGACCCAGATCCGCTTTTAAGATTCCTAATAAATCTTTTTCCAAAACAAACAAATTAAAAGATAAATAATAATAATATAATCCCTTCATAAAAGATAAATAATAAAAATAAAAAAAAATGAAACAAAAATGACACTCGAACAAACCAAAATGACAATCCACACATATATTCTGCTGATTTAAGAAGAAAAAAAGGAAAAACAGCACGGGAACAAACTTTCTCCAACAACCAAACAAAAAAAAAAGATAAATAATAATAATAATAATATCCCTTCAAAAAAAGGATAAATAATAAAAATAATAAAATGAAACGGAAATGACACGTGAACAAATGGAAATGACAATCCACACATATATTCTGCTGATATAAAAATTTTTTTTTAAAAATAAAAAAAAAAAAAACAGCACAGGAACAAAAAAAAAAAAAAAAAAGCAAGCATATTAACAGGAAAAAAATAAAAGAGAATCCAAAAACAACCAATCCTAACAAATTTTAATCTAAACAAATTTTTAAATATAAAATTACTTAAACAAATCTAAACAAGCAATCCTAAAAAATCTCATATCCTCCATAAATAAATTACTGAAACACAAATTACATCATATTAACAAACCATTCCATCCAAGAAATCCATTCAACATATAAGCAACCGAAAGTATTAACTCTTACTTTTCTCAATGTATTTTCTTATTCATGTTACACTCAATTAGTTGAGATCATACTTTCGTTACTCTTATTGTACCTTCAAGTTTTTTTGGGACATAATGCTGATGAAAAGGGAAGTATCAAGTATGTTAAGTCTTTTATTATTTATTTATCATTGTTGCAATGTATTGTAATCGTCACGTATCGTTATAGTTTCTATTATTTAGCATTTATTATTATTTTTTGTGAACTTATGTCATTTTTGCATGGACATATAAGAGGAAGACAATGTATAGGAAGATGATTCTCATAAATGTATATATGCCATATATTCTTTTCTGACATCATACATTATATTTTACTTTTTTATTTTTCATTGGTACTCGACCTTATATGCGTAATATGTTTGAAAACTTTTCTCTTTCAAGAAATCAATGGAATTTGGCTTTACAGGATAGACCACAAATCTAATATTCTCATCCCCTCTCTATAAATATATTCTGAAACACATATTCTATTAAAGACATTTCATCGGTTATCAACTATTACTTTTCTCTGTATGTAGTATATTATTCATGTTATACTCAATTAATTGAGATGATACTTTCATTACTTTTGTAAATCAATCACATGCAGATACATCTTCTCAGGTATACAATTCAAACACAACATTTGATAGAAAAAGGTACACAACAAAGAATTTTTCTATTACGTTCAATCATCCATGTTATTTGATTTTTTATGTCACTAATTATTCAGACCTTAACGTTACTCTTATTTTTCAGGTATACACATCAAACACAACGCAACATTTTCGAGAAAAAAAGGTACAATACAAGGAATTCGATTTATTAATTGTAGAAAAACTCATTGGTGCAAAGTGGGTGGAAGTATTTTTTTTTTTTAATTTTATTTGGGGTAAGAGTGAAATTCAGTTTTTTTTTATATGTGAACATGTGTTACTTGCATGTACTCTGCAAGTAATAGATCAAATTAAAAAAAAAAACACACACACACACAAAAAAAAAAAAAAAAAAAAAAAAAAAAAAAAAACAATCAGCTGTAAAAACAAAATAGAACCAAAAATAATAATAATAATAAAACACTCGAACCACCGAAAAAAAATGCATCTTCCTTTTTTAATTTGAACAAACTCTAAAGAAATTTATAATATCTAAACAAATTTTATAAAAAAATCACTCTAACAAAAAAACACATTCGAACCAATAAAAGAAAAAAAATGCATCTTCCTTTTTTAATCTGAACAAACTCTAAAGAAACTTATAATATTTAAAAAATAAAATTTTATAAAAAAAAACCACTCTAACAAATATCTACTCTTGATATTCTATGATTTTTCAAAGAAAAAAATCAGCTATACATAAAAAACGAATCTACAAAAAAATCTATACAATAATAGTTTATAAAAAAATTCACTCTAACAAAAAAAAAAAAAAAACAAATCTATAAAAAATCTGAACAATAACAGTTTATAAAAAATTCACTCTAACAAAAAAAAACACTCGAACCGAAAAAAAATGGTAAAATTAAAAGTTATAAGTCTATGTTTTAAGAAATGGTAAAATTAAAATCTATATGGATGATAGGACAATGGACGTCGACGTTTCGAGCGACAAATACAAAGATTATTGGGAACCTCATACACATTCGCTCTACACGCTCGAACAACGTCAGATTCCACAGACCCAACAGAAACTGTATTTGTGTTGAAAGTGGATTGGGGTGAGGCCTTCATGCTTTGAAACGCATTCAAGAAAGAAAAAAAAACCGTACAAAACGTAAAACGTTATTTAATATTATTATTGTTAATGGCATTAAACACTTTTAACTCATTACAATGCCTCAACTGTTAATTTTAGGTCATGCATTAATTTAAATGGCTTGACGGATGCTGACAAGATTAAACATTGTTGTTGTTTCATTTACGTTTTGTTGTGGAAACATGTGAATAAGACAATATATTTCATTTTTCTTTTTATCGCCGCTTATCGTTTGCAGTGTGTCACATTTTCATTATGCTATTTTTTTTAATTTATATAATCTAAACGTCCCGTGCATGTGCACGGGTTATTGGCTAGTATACAAATATCGATTGGAGCTATCTCCCACTAATTACGTCTAATCATGGTTATAATCACGTCAAAGAATATTCTATATAATCAATTACATTAATTGTGTCGGAGTAGTCCAAAAACCGATCGTAGACATATGGCTTAATACAAAGTTACGGTTGATGCGTGAAATAACGTTGAATAAGAGCTACGCAATGTTAGGATAAACGATGATTAGAAAAAAATTAAATATTGAAATAGTCGATACATGCCTTTGAAGGCCCAAGTTATTATTACAAATAAAATTGTTTAAAAATCAATTTGTGTAATTTTTTTTGAAGGGATATAAAGAAAATATTAACGACCCAATGTTACAAGTATTACAGCTTAATCCGAGTCTTTTGCCTTTATAAAATGACTGAAATTCTTGTCTCTCTCTCAAAAAAAAAAAACAAAAACAAAACAAAGGATTTACAGTATTGTTAAAAAAAAAAAATTTGAAAGTAGAAATATGTAAACAGGACATTGGAATTATTTATTGGATAAAAACACAAGTGTTTATTTCACTATAATTTAAATTCTCTCATATTTAATTACAAAAATAAATGTATATTTCAATCTGAACGTCAAAAGATCGTAATTCTATCACTTTATTATTATTTTTTTTTCGTTCTCTTTATTTAGACATCCAATTTGATAATTTTTCGATATCATTTCAGGACCATTTTTGTCAAAAACAACGAAACAATGGAATAGTGGATTTGAAGTCAATCCACTTTCTTCAACAACAAAAAAAAATCAATTCCACTATACTGAACAATGGAATTGGAGTAACTAATAATGGAATTGTCGTTATCACCCAATTTATATTTCTACTGTCCTGATTCTTATTTTCTCCTATTATTTGTCCTTTTAAACCACTCCCCAAAAACAAATTCTCGTCTTTTATTAGGGTCCAAATTCTTAATATAAAATAATAATAATAATAATAATAATAATAATAATAATAAAATCTCAAAACGAAATTTTATGGTGATCTAGGATTACAAAACAAGACCACCGTTTCCTGTTTTTTCATCCAATACGAAATTGAGAAATATTTTTTTAATAAATTCCAAATTTATCTTTCTACTCTATTGGTCGGGATCAGCACTACTACCTCCGTTCCAAATCATAAGTTATCATACATTTTTAGATTTGTTTTACAATATAAACCATTGTGTATTACCTAAGTAATATTTATTGCTTATTTCTCCATCTTATCCCTAATTTTTATTAATTCACCTTTTAACTTTATGATATGTAACCAATTCCTTAATATATATAAAACTTGTAGGGACAGAGGTATTAGAGTGACCCGAGTGGTTGTATTTTAAAACCCCCTAAATCTCATATAGAGTGGAGACTCAACTTTTTGGACTACAATGACACCCGACTCAACTCTTTATCCCCAATTAAAATTAAGACTCCCTTCATAAATAAAGGGTCTCTTAACGTGAATAGTTGTACAATTTCCCTCTCCAACTACTACCTAAATTCATTTCAACAGCAAAAAAAAAGCCTATCATTCCAGCTCCTGGAAAAAAACATATAGTCATTTCCTATAAGAAGTATACTACAGACATGCAAATAATATTTTTCCATAGATGAAAAAAAAAGATGATATCTTCTGACACAAATTTTTTTTTGTCTAAATAACATACGACATTTTTTTTATGAGCGGATATGATAAATATATATTTTATTTTGACAAGAATGTCAACTATTAAAATCTCACCTCGTAGGTATAAAATATGTAATTCCAATTTATATAAAATAAAAAATATGTTGATAGATAAATTAATTAATTGAGTGTGAGAGGAAAGTAATTTTAGAAAATAATATAAGGAGTGTTTATTGGAGTATGTTGCTTTATAGTAGGATGTTAAAAAGATGAATCTAAAACGAAAAATAAAATAAATTGGGAGTGGAATATGGTGGACGGTCACTCTAAGATTTAGTCGGGGACGAAGATAAAATTTGTGCAAAACCTTTGCCATTGCCTATGCTTTTGTGTCTCCTTCTTCCCCTCCTTCTTTCAAGATTTATGCGTCTCTCGATCACCGCGCGGGATTCTAACCTTTTAGTCTGAAAAGGAAAACCCAAAATAATAATTCATCTGCACTCTGATCAAGAAAAATTACATAGTTATATGGAGTGGGATAAGCAGCCGATTCAACCGGGAGTGGTTGCAGAGGAGTTGAATGGTACAACAGCAAACAATGGAGGAAGAGGAGGAGGAATGTTTGTTAAAGTGATAACTGATGAACAAACGGAAATTCTACGAAAGCAAATTTCTGTTTATTCTACCATCTGCAAGCAGCTTGCTGATTTGCATAGATCTCTTACTTCCCACCATGATCTCCCAGGTTTGCTTTTTCCAATCTCTGTCCTCCCATTACTGTTATCCAATTTGGGTTTTTCTGATAAATATGTTGCAATCTTTTTTTTTTTTAATCGAATCAGTTGAATCTTGATAAAGGGATTATGATCAAATCCCCCCCCCCCCCCCCCCCCTTTTACCCTTTGTATGTCTCCCTTTGTGTGTCTGCAAGTTTTATGATCTATATATGTTTAAAGGTTTTTTGTTTTTGTCTGAGAATAAGATCTAAAAACAGGGTTTTTTTTCCGAATGAAACACTGTTTTGATGTCTAGTTATTTTACCATTCTGCATAAAATTGGTATGCAGTAAAACCAAAATTAATGCAGACATTCATTACTCTTACTCTGATGATTATTGTGCTTGGGATGTTCAATTCATTCAACTTTAATGTTGCAAAATATGCTAAGGAATTTTTGATTCTTTGCAAAATATTCTTACTTTGCTTCATCATTTTCTCATTTGCCTTAAATGCTAATATAACTCCTCAAAAAATTGCTTGGATAAATTCTTATAAGTCCAATAAACTTTTTTGTTGTTGTTGTTGTTGTTGATGTTGATTCAGGTGGCAGGTTGGGGAACTTGTACTTTGATCCTTTAATTTCTTCAGCTGGCCATAAAATAACTGGCAGACAACGATGGACCCCGACTCCAATCCAACTTCAGATTCTTGAGCGTATTTTTTACGAAGGAAACGGGGCTCCATCAAAGCAGAAGATCAAAGAAATCGCTTCTGAATTGGCTCAACATGGTCAGATTTCTGAAACTAACGTGTACAATTGGTTTCAAAATAGGCGTGCTAGATCAAAAAGGAAGCAACAAGCTTCCACGCCTAATAATATCGACTCAGATTTGGAGACAGAGGTTGAATCTCCGAATGAAAAGAAGACGAAGCCAGAGGATACACAGTCTTCTCACTTCCCTACTTCAAAGGCTGAGGATCTTGTCTTCCATAACTCTCCTGTAAGCTCAACGATGCTTTCTTACGATCGACTTAATAATAAAGCAGATCCCATTTATCCTTCAGAAGTCAATTCAAAGCCTTCTGGAAGTTTTGGTCATGTTTCATTCTATGAAAGTGCTCTATCCAACTTAAGTATGCACGAAGAAAACACATTCATGTTAGAGACCTTTGGGTTCCCGCATCTTAAAAAATGACACATCATCTACAATCATACATAACCTATGACCTCCGTTCTAGCTCAGGTATGTGAGGCACCTAATGGGCTACAACAGATCCTCTTACCATGCGTGCACAAGAAGTTCAACCCAGTTTAGGGCGTCAAATTCTAGATGACTTCAATGAAGATGTCCTAATCCGAGATGAAGTGCCTCCCAACCCTTGTTGTAGCGATATGGTGCATGATCACCTCGGTTCTGAACTTTCAGCTCGGGGCAAATCATCATCGTCAACTCCAGGTTTCTGAGATGAGCTGTCAGGTCATATAGCATACTATAATGCCACATAATGAATCTATGATTCCCACTCCATTATGGAACTAATTGTAAACCGTCCTATAATCTTAGTATGTCCTTAATCATGTGCTCTAAGGCATCTTCGGCGAAAAAAAAGATTGTATAAAAAGGATTAACTCCTCATAATTTGAGAACAACGTTAATAGTTTGATCTAAAATTCTCTATGTACGTTGGAAGTCAATCACATTGACCCAACTAATTACCTGCATTAAGATCCTATTTAATCAATGACGATTCCGATCAAATACTATTGTGAATTTCAATATGAAATAAAAATGTTAGAAGTTGAATATATAAAAAACAAAACAATAGTAATTTATAAAAATACAAAATTCCACTTTGAAACTCAATGTTTAATGTTGCAGTTGTCGATACTGTGTTCTTTGTATCTTCACGTGTCATCCTCTCCCATCGCATAAAATGAGTCATTAAGAAGTGTAAAAACTTTGTGATTTTATTCTTCATTAAGAAGGGTACTTATCCTTTTCATAGCATAAAATGGATCATTAAAAAATGTAAAAACTCATAAGAGTATGTATGAATTAGTTAATGAAAATAAAGGAATAATAATGATAAAGAAATATTATATTTACGTATCATAATGTAGAACTAGTTTGTATATGATACACATAACCCGCAAACAGTCCTTTGGATCTGAGCGGGGGTCCAATGCCAAACAACGGTCCTCGTCGCCGCCAGTCCGCATGACCGCAAGCCATATCAGACCGAAGACCCTCTAGACAATCAGCTCGACTCTACTCTATGGACCGGGGGCTGAGCCCGTTGCTCAAAGTTAGCATTTCGCCAAGCCGGACCATGCCCGCACCACAAGGCAATTAGGATTCATACATGAAAGCTATAAGGCAAGGCAACAAGGCGGCCAAGAGATTGGGTCCGCCCCAAGTGAAGCCGCCGTGAACATGGTATGAAGATAGTCTGAGTCCCCACGGATAGCGATCCGTTCATGGCTAGGGTTGGTTGCGAGTATTGCATGAGATTCTTGTGTTTCAACTTGATCTTGTGTGTACGAGTGATTGATTTTAGACCAAGTGGGAGATTGTTGAAATAGTGTCCTAAACCCAATCGGGTTGGACCGGATCCGACCGGGTCGGATCATTTCTACTATTTCTTTATGTTTATACGTATAATAAATGGCTTTTCTACGCTCCTCGGGATGTTTATGTTGTAATCGCACTTAATTATGTCTGATCGTAGTTAATTATATCTTGTCATAATTAGCATAATCGTCATTAGCAATCCGCCTATAAATAATGGCACCTTGTAAATCATAATCCATCATGTAATAGAAAAACCAGACATGACTCTGCCAATTTGTCGACTCCATCTACATCTTCTTCAAACATTGAGTCCGACCACCGTTATTCATAAAAACTACCGCACCTCACCGGTGAAATCACACATAATAAGCCGGATATCCATCTTTCGACATTGTTACCGCTACCATGATATTTCCGACGATATCAATATACTATGTTTTTAGTACATGTGTGTGTGTTGTCTAGTTGATCTTTGGGTTTGATCAACACCCTAGGTGTTGACATTGGAGTCTCCCTTGATAGTGCAACATATAGTTGTCCATGACAGAACATGGGTCAAGATAAATAAACTCCTATAAACGATATCGTTTGTCCTTGTGCTTAATTGATAGTCATTGCCAAGCAAAGACGAAAAGGATATTACTTTCTTGTAAAATGAAACGGGTATTCTTCGTTTTTGCCGGTGAGAGTGGAATATGTGGGATTAAAACCTACTTTCCACAATGTTACCAAACCATGATTTCATCATGAATCACGTTTCCTTTGAACCTTTTACATATCATAATTGTGTCATTGTATAATCCTCCTGCTGGATCTAAGTTCATTAACAACATTATCGGTGAATACTTTTTCAACACTAATTTGCAAGAAGGTAAACCGTTTGGTGTCAAAGTGTTGAGAAATTCTTCTTGATAATAATCATTAGTGTCATCAATAGCCTTATCAAAGATGAAACAATATTCTTCCCTTGGAAAGGTTGATATCAAATTTTCCTTTAACTTATCAACATGTTTATTAGTCGTAGCTGGTATTGCTCGCTGGTATTGCTCTGCTTGTAATCTATTCTGCTGACAATGTGTTCTCCTGTATAGATGGAAAGATAAACTAGATTAAATGATTTTCCGAAGCCTCTTCATCGTTTTCATCATATTCAATGACCACGTAACGAATTTTTTTTGTGATTTAGGCATGCTTCGGATGGCGTCCAAGTCCCGTCCACTATGGACGGGCGTCCATTGCTTCGGACCGGCGTCCAAGAGGGGCTTTTACATACGAGAGAGTTTGGACGTGGTATGAACGAGCGTACGCTCTCTAGCGTTCGAGAATGTTGGACGAGCGTCCGAGAAGAGGACGGGCGTCCAAGGCCGTATTCGACAAAACCGACTTAGGTTCGTAGCGACCGACTTAGTTTTATTATAAATAGCAGCAGCCCCAAACCCTAATGACACACAATTCATTCAGCCGCAATTCTCACAGCAGCAGCGGCAACTTGAGAGCTTCGAGGCCGGTCACCCGAGCCTTGTGCTCGGGTGATCCGGGGTTAGATTAGATGCGTTTTTCTTCCGTTTTTCATTGTTGATCCATGGTGTTCAACCCTTGTATAAACTATGTGAGTTTGATTTTCCAATTTATTCAATCCTTTTTTTTTCATGATCTTTAATTGACTTTGTATCGTTCTATGATTATGATGCTATGATGTGAATTAGATCGAGAGATCAGTTTGCTATTGATGTTTACAACATACGAGAGTTGCGTAAACTAGATCACCATAGAAAGATAGGATCTTTAATCATTAATGATGACAAGTTAATCGGTTAATTATCTAGGTTGTTAGGTTCTAAAATACGAGAGTTAACTTGAATCTACACCTTCGTTTTGTATGGAATATCGGTCTCAACATTCGAGAGAGGAGAGATTGATAAATTGAATTCACTACGAGATTAGGAATTCATAGCTTGAGAAACGGATTCACTAAGGAATTAGGAGTTTGTATCTCGTGTAAAGGTGAAACCACAATATTGAATTAAAATCATGAGATGAACTAGGATTGAGATCACTTGGTTTGTATATTGTTTGATCCCATGTGTCTTTGTTTTATGTTCGTTTCGTTTATAGTTTTATTTGTTTATTTTCGCTTTTATCCTCCCTGGCTTTGGATTAACAATCCTCCGTCCAGTTATTTTTCTGTTCTAGTTTAGGTTTAGTTAATAAAGAAGAATTAATTAGATTAGATTCAACATCCCTTTTCCCTGAGGATCGATACCCGTACTTATCCAACTTTACTAGCAACTACCCGGTATTCGGCCGGTTAGGAGGTAGTTTGCATGTTAAGTATAGGTTTATAAATTTTCTTTTGTTTTAATGATGCAAAATCCTCCGAACAAAAGTGGCGCCGTTGCCGGGGAATAGGTGTCATGTTGAATCTAGTTAAGCTAGTTCTCGATTTTGTTACGTTTTTTTATTTTTCGTTTTCAATAAAAGTAGCGTTGAATAAATCGAGAGTTTTTATTGCCGTGTTTCGATGACCGTTAGGTTAAGAATGTGCAAAGAGTTTTTTACTCGATTTGTGCAACGTGAACTATATGTTTGTTTGTATCTAGTCTAACCCTCTGTGCTTTAATTCGATGTGGCTGCTCTGTGATATTTGATGTATGATCTCTTAAGAAATTAGGGTTTGCTGTGTTTCTGCGTTTTCTATGCAAATTCGACTGTTGGACGAGCGTTCAGGTAAGTGAACGCCCGTCCAGTCCCTAACATGCAGGTAAACGAGCGTCTGGTTTGTTGGACGCTCGTCCGTTCCAAAACGTATCAACTCTGATCTGATGACAAGAACCAGACGGACGTCCATATATCTAAACGCCCGTCCGACCTGTTTTTATTGCAAACGAGCGTCTGAACTATTGAACGCTCGTCTGGCAGTCCAGGTTCCAGATTTCTTCTCAATTTGATTTTTAATGCTTTATTTGATATGGATACTTTAATTTGAGCTTCTGTGGCTAATTGTTTTCACGTAGATGTTCTGAACTTGCATGTTTACATCTTTCCATCTACGGATCCATGTTAAATAATTGCATCTAATGGATAATATACTTGATTCATCCATGCAAGTTATAGTTACTGTCGGTTCTCGTATGCTATAACTGGTCTTCGTGTCAATTAGTAGCTAATGTCGGTTTCCGTATGCTACATACCGCTATGATGAATCTTGTGAGCTTTGAGACTTAGGTGCTTCCTTGTTATTTTTGTAACTCATATTAGTAGCTAATGTCGGTTTTCCGTATGCTACGTCCGGTCCTTATGAGTTATATCTGTTTAGTATAGCTAACTGTTGGTTTTCCATAATGCTATCACCTTTTGATGAGTCTTAAGGTGCGTCTACACTGCATGTAATGAACAGCACTGTCGTTTATCGTAACCTGTCATTATTTGGTAGACGTTTATTATATACATGTCGTGTTGCAAATGAGTGGACTAGTTTTCTTTCTTTTATTTTTACATATCACTTAGATGCATATCATTTAGTTGCATGTCATCTAGTTGCATTGTTTTCCTATTTTTCTTTTATTTTTCTTGAGCGTAGTTAACTGTCGGTTTCCGTAATACTACCTCGTTTTTTTTTTTTTTTTTTTTTCGATTCTGCACGGGCCGTAGTCACTGTAGGGTTGTCCTCTCAACTTGCTCAGCCTGAGCCTGTCAGAATTTATTTTTATTTATTTTATTTTTAGGATTGCATATCATGTAAGTTGCATTGTAGTATATTTTCATGTAGTTGCACCTAGCCTACTGTTTTGTAATGTTCCATGTATATGTATTCCATCTTTATATGAGCTTAAATTTGAAATATCTCTATATCTCCTTTTCCATGTGCTTTATATATGTAATCTTTTCTTTTCCCCGTAGACTCTTTTTGCACTGATCAAGTCTGCAGGATATTTTTGATAGCTATTGTGCACTTTCACGATGAATTCAGTCTACCTGTGATGCTCCACAGTCTACTGAGCTATGCAACAATTTTGGTTTTTACCGATTTTTCCGGAATTGCCAGCATCCAATCAGCTAAGTTCTCTAATTTATTATTTCTGCACAACTTGAGGACAAGTTGCAATCTAAGTGTGGGGGAGAGGATGGTTTATATGTATCTATGCGTCGTTTGCTCAATTTCTATTATATTTCTATGAAAAGTGCTTAATTTTAAAATTTTTGCTTCGTCCTAAGTGAGCAAAGACATATCTTTATTTGAGTTTTTATATCATTGGTGCATTATTTTGCATATTTAGTAAGTTAGTTGTTTCACCCGACACTATTTTTCACGTGCCATAGTAGATGATGAGCTATGTTTTTAAGCCATACCCATTTGATTAGAGATTTTTGATGATTATCGCATGATTCTTTGCTTCCATACGAATTTTGAAAAATTAATAGTTTGTATTTAGAGTTAAAGTATGACATACTGTGAATATCTGAAGGTTTGAATGTGATAAATGACACGTAACTATTGCGCTTTTGAAATGAAGTGAATAAGTGAAGTTGTTTTAAATTATAAATGTGTGTGTCGAAAGCTGGTCGATGATTTGAGTGAGGTAGGTCATACCACGAATGTTCTATTCCACTATGATGACCAAAAGCTCACGACGAGTTAGAAAAGGCTGCCTTATGATTGGAGTAGGTAGGGGATTAGCGGGAAATTTCCTATTCTGCTATGAGGGCAATAGCTCATTCTGATGTGTGTTTAAGTGAAATAATTAAATCAACTTATGAGAATAGTGTTATGAATTAAACGAAAGACTTAGTTATCGTCGATCTTATCCCCGAGTATAAAGCGAAAGATATGTTGTAGGGACTATCCTCTAAGTATGTCGGAAATATTTTAAATGCTCCCTATTATTTTTTCGGGGTTTGTATGTTTTGTGAGGTGCATGTTATAATCGTTTTTATATGTCTAATTTAAATGGGATGTTGGCTAGTTTTGCTTGAATCAATTTCAAGTGTGGATTTAGTGGAAATTTATTATGGCTATGCACACACTCACTTGGGTGAACCTCTAAACTACTTGAATATGTTTTATATTTGCATAAGTGTTTATTTGTCTCGAGTGATGATTATGTTTTGTTTTGCTCGGGACGAGCAAAAGTTTAAGTGTGGGGGTGTTGTTCAGGGTCAATTTGTAGTGTTTTTAAGGATATATTTTACATCAATTTTCCCCATATATATAGATGTTTTTCATAGAAATCGAGCTTTATATTGAAATATTGAGTAAATGATGTTTTTAATAGTTAAATCTCAAAACGTAACGAATTATGTGCTTAAATTGTGATTTTATATTATTTTGGAGTTATGTTACGCTTTGGTATGTTTTACTATCTTGTAGATACATGTTTTCGAGCTAAAAGAGGATTAGAAGAGGTTGCATTCGGATCTTTTGATGAAGAGAAGAGATAGGGATGAGAAGAAAAGGATAAAGATGAAGAAATCAGCTTCTAGGCATGCTGGACTGGCGTCCAAGTCCCGTCCACTATGGACGGGCGTCCATTACTTCAGACTGGCGTCCAAGAGGGGCTTTTACATACAGAGGGTTTGGACGTGGTATGAACGAGCGTCTGCTCTAGCGTTCAGAATGTTGGACGAGCGTCCAGAGAAGAGGACGGGCGTCCAAGGCCGTATTCAGCAAAACCGACTTAGGTTACTGTAGCAGCCGACTTAGTTTTATTATAAATAGCAGCAGCCCCAAACCCTAATGACACACAATTCATTCAGCCGCAATTCTCACAGCAGCAGCGGCAACTTGAGAGCTTCGAGGCCGGTCACCCGAGCCTTGTGCTCGGGTGATCCGGGGTTAGATTAGATGCGTTTTTCTTCCGTTTTTCATTGCTGATCCATGGTGTTCAACCCTTGTATAAACTATGTGAGTTTGATTTTCCAATTTATTCAATCCTTTTTTTTTCATGATCTTTAATTGACTTTGTATCGTTCTATGATTATGATGCTATGATGTGAATTAGATCGAGAGATCAGTTTGCTATTGATGTTTACAACATATGAGAGTTGCGTAAACTAGATCACCATAGAAAGATAGGATCTTTAATCATTAATGATGACAAGTTAATCGGTTAATTATCTAGGTTGTTAGGTTCTAAAATACGAGAGTTAACTTGAATCTACACCTTCGTTTTGTATGGAATTCTTTTGTTTTAATGATACAAAATCCTCCGAACATAACTCTTTGTCTTTCTCGGTGTTTGTTGGTTCTTCTCCACAACCCTACCCTTAATAAAGATTGGCTGGAGTGTAGATCTCCTCTTGCTCTCATACTTTTAGAAAGGTATAATTTTTCCAATCATTGGCCATAAATATGACCTCACCAAAGTTGCCTCTATTGTTTGTATTATCGTGCCTTTTGGTACAACATGAATCACTTGTCTAAAATCACCTCTAAATACAACCACTTTTACTCCAAACGCGTTAGAACTTCTTATGATGTCCTCTAAGCTTTTGTCAAATGTCTCAATTGCCCATTTCTTTGCCATTGGTGCTTCACCCTATATGATTAGACTTGCTTTTCGTCGTAATTATGCATTTCCACTTTGCATTGAAATATGGCACATACTTGTTTCATGCGCGTTAATTAGAATTTTAAAACGTGAATGAGCAGTTCGTCTTCTGGGTATATATATTTCTAGCTGCAACTCCTGATGTGGATGTTGCTATAGCTATCTATTGTCACCTTATTAGATTTGCTAGCAGAGCCCTATATAAATATGTTATCCCCGTGCCACCATGCCATCAATAAAAAATACCGCACCGTGGCCATTTTCATCCAAAAAGAGTTATGGTGCACGAGTTATTAAGGAGTTATACTAAGTGGATGGTTGTGATATATCCACCTCACACCTACACACTTTTATTGTGTGAAAGTGGATGACGTGGATGCATCTCATCCATCCACTTGGTATAACTCCATTAATAACTAATGCACCATAACTTTTCTCTTATCATCCTTATAGAGATTTTTTTGGAATATACTTTGTTGTTTAGGATTAAGTTTTTTTTCTAAAATATAATCTTCTTGGGGAATCTCTGAACTTTATAGATAATTAATCACAAATCTTTCTTTGTATATTTTTAACAATGTTGTTGTGGTATACTTGGCAAGTCGTATAATGTCAAGTTTTTACCCATGCTTTCCAGAAAATTATTTATGGATTCCAAAGTTTTGGTCATAATTGATTTGACTGATTTTGTACGATCTCTCATGAAATCTTCCGACACTGGATCCCAATATGTATCCCATAGTTGTCGAATGTTTGTTGGTTGACAGTAAATTAATAGAGTTGCAAACAATCTTCTTAATGCATTAGGCATTTAAAAGGAAATAGCTTCATTTAAGCATTCCGAGATGCTCTGGTCGGATTATAATAAACCTATTTTCTCCGCATCTTCTTCGAAACTGGTGCAATTATTGTTGTTTACGTTTGATAAATCTTCAAATGATGTTGGTCTGCTAACATGATTAAGTAACAATCTAAGATAATACTTTTCTCCTTCTGATGGATTTTCATCATTTATACAGCCAATCACAACTTTATGTTTCCTCCCTATCCAATATTTTTGTGTGCTCTTCCATGCAAAAAATTCTAAAATTTCACAATACATGGAAGAGCACACAAAATTCTGAGGACGAGGTCCATCATCTTATATGAGTTTGAGCTTATATTTTCAACATGGTATCTGAGTCACCCATTTATTGTACAAGTGTTGAACCTTTTTGTTGGTCTTATAGTGTCCTTTATTGTGCCACGTGACCCAAACTTGTTATAAGCCCACACTTGGGGCGTGTTAAAGTGAACCGCACTGGGCACTTGTGATTTTTCACTCACCATATTAAGATATGGACTTCCTCAACTTGACAACCTAGATTTTGAGGATGAAGCATCTTCTCTTATATGAGTTTGGCTAACGTACGAGTATATTTTTATTACAAAGGGGAGGGAAATCCTATCTATGGTTTAAAGAGGGAAAGATTAATTTACTTTAGATTTAGTTTGGGTTTAATCCAAATAATTGTCTGAGATGGTTTTATTAACATGAACGATAGATTTCAATTAAAACAAGATTATTATATCAAAGAAAGATACATGTGATGATGTATTGTTCTTCTCGTTATTAGTTATTATTTTTATTACTATTATTTTATTAGATCTATCTATTTGATGATTCGGCTAATCTAATTTGAACATGACATAATTGATTATATTTAATTTAGTGAATTATATAATGTTTTTTTGAAGGAATTATATAATGTTATATTAATTTGATGGCGGCTTATATCGGCACCACAAATTTTCTCACGGCATCACGATTACTCTCGGCATATAAATTACTTTTGGGACCACATTGTTTTTTCTGTACTCCGAGCACCACCAATAAATGAAAAGCGTACTTTTTTTTCGTACTCCGAGCACCACCAATAAAATGAAAAGCGTACTTCTTATACCACAAATCTTATAAAATACAATTTGGTCCTTTAATAATTAAATTAAAACATTATAATCCACAATTTTTCACATATATCCATAACAATACACAAACTTAATCTTCATCCAAATAATCATCAAAATCCACAATTTTATCCTCATCTTCATCATCAAAATTCATCATCCTCTTAATCATCAAAATTCATCTTCATCTTCTTGAAACAACTTCTTCATCATCAAAATTTTCTTCAACCTTATTCATCATCAAAATTATTCTTCATCTTCTTCAACCATCTTCATCTTCTTCAACCAGCTCCATCTTCTTCAACAACCTTATTCATTACATCAAACTCATCACCCAAAAAATTGATAATTTTGAGCATGTAATAAGATAACACTTAAACATCATTCTCAATTGCTTGAAACCCCATGAATTATAGAATAAATGAAGATTATTAGAGTTTTCCGATCGCTTATTGGATTCTCCCGCCGGCATCCCATAAAACGTCAGTACGACTGACGTTTGTATGCAAGTTGAACGTCAAATGTGCTGACATTTTGGACTCCGGAACTTAAAATGTCGTTGTTTTCAAAACGCCAACACTTGTGATGTTTCTTTGTAAAGAAAACGTCAACGCAGGTGAAATTTTGGACACAGAACTGCATATGATTTTGATTATAAAACGTCTGCACCTTTGACGTGGATTGTGAAACATAACGTCACTCTTGGTCACGTTTGTGACATCAGGACTGAATGTGGTTCTATTTTCAAAATGTCATCATATCTGACATTGGTTTGGCTGAACAACATCCGTATTGTTGACATTTTGGACCCAGTACTAAAGAAACATGATTCAAACAATGATCAACAAACATAACAACAATATTGATCCCAAAATATCCAAACAAAATCATCCACAAGTAATCCCCACAATGATTTAAAATGTTCAAAACAAAAGGTAATAAGTCATCCACAATGATTTAAAATGTTCAAAAAAAAAACCAAAAGGTAATAAGTCATCCACAATGATTCAAAATGTTCAAACCAAAAGTAAAACCACTCAAAAAAAAACCAAAAGTAAAAAGTTATAATCCCCACATCCAATAAGTTATAAAAATGATTTTCGAGTCTATTAATTCCCACATCCACCACGATATTATCTCTTGTCGGCTGATCAACGAGTTCAAAGGTACATCTATCTCCAACGTTAAGGTTATTGGCCGTCAAGAAAATGTTTAACCTTGTTAAGCGAGCTTGTCGATAGGGTTCGGCACAAGCTACAAGTCTAGCCAGCCATAAATCCCCCGTGGCACTCCGCAGCTCCATAGTCTTGCATCGCATCATGTCATGAGTCGCCATTTTTGAATATCTTGTTTCGTCCACCGAAGAAAATGGTAGTGGAATATTCTACCAATCACAAAAAAATTAAAAAGTGTTAGAAAATGAAATGAGGGAAAATCATAAAACAAGAAAATAACTAAGATGTTTTAGAATATCTCACCACATAACCATGTGAAAAGGTTGAGTTTTTCAACGTCGTCTCAAAACGGGGATTTTGGTTACCATTGTTGTTGTCACCACCTGCATCATCATCTGTATCATCTTCTTCACTCTCGGACTCAGAATAAGTCTTCTCACAGGAATTGTGACCCAGCACAATAGTGTCAAAAGTGAAATATCCTCTTTGTTCAAATACTACGAACTCGCCCTGATTCAAGTGATGAACGGCCACATACTGCTCCAACCTTCCCCAAAGAAACGAAGAAGTATTGTTTGTCGGTCCAACCCTCACTTCCCATGTCCATATTCGGCTATTGAGAACAACCATATCTAGGTTCCACAACGTGTCGTTCAAATTATCAACGTATTTTTGTGGTAGTGTCTATGAAGAAAGAAACATATCACGTTATTTCAATCATAATATAAGCGATAAAAATGTAAGTTAATTAATAATGACATACCAAACTTTTTGCGAAATCGCCAACAAGAACTTTGAAGAAACGATCATTATCCATTTTCTTCACTATAGATTAAGAAGGAATGAGAAATCAGAATTTGCATTAGAATCAGTCCGCATGCCATTCCAAAACAAGACAACATAGACTCAATCCAAACATAACCATTCACTCAAGAGAACTAGTACCTTAATCCATACATAATACATACCTGAACTTCTTGTACGATCAACAAGTGTTGTTTGTTTTAAACACGAAGTTCTTCTATTGTGAGTTCTTTTAATTGTTGAAGGCGAGGGGGACATCAGGCCTTTTTACGTAGATAATGGCTAGCCTGAATCAGTCCAT
Source organism: Gentiana straminea (assembly GCA_036785695.1). NCBI lineage: Eukaryota > Viridiplantae > Streptophyta > Magnoliopsida > Gentianales > Gentianaceae > Gentiana > Gentiana straminea. Next base: position 629,776 of record JAVUPR010000450.1, read on the forward strand.
TAAGAAATGGATGTCCTAGGCATATCAACTTATGGGAGATATTAACAAATGGATATCATTGTCATTTCTTAATGGAACTAATTCAGGTAAGCCAGTTTACAAAAATAGCAAAGAGATCCCAATGGTTTGTAAGAGATCCCAATCTGTTAAAGCAAAGAGATCTCACGGCTTATATTATCGTGTCCACATAACACACATAATGGGCAAGACACATCTAAGTATACTTTTAACTAACACACTTACATTGCAATGAAACACATCTAAGTCTACTTTTAACTAACACACTTTTCATTTTAACTCACTTAAATGGCAAAAATTCATAGTTGAAAAGTTATTTACAATGTGAAGAAATACACTAATTCATAGTTGGAGTACACTAATTCATTGGTGGCCAATTGTTTACAATGTCAAGAGACACACTAATTCAAAGTTGATATGTGCTAATTAATTATGACATTATAATAAAATTCAGCATATAACGCCAGCATGGTTAACGTAACAGTGAGACAGTAACGTCAGTCACGCTGACGTTCTATCAACCGTGAGCCATGTCAACGTTCTGAAGCAGTGTTAATGTCACCCACACTGACGAAGAAGTGGGTAACCCTAGTGGAATTTTATGAGACAAAAGTCATCCTAATTGATGTTATAGGCGACGTTTCAAGCACCAATCATCTTCCCCACCCCTCCGATCGGAAAACGGCTGGATTGTCGAAAAAGAGCAAAAAGACCTCCGATTTCAACCATATTTCCATCCGATTTCACCCAATAACGAATACACATTACAATGAAACAAACATTCGATTAAAATGGAGCATTACATATGAAAAAAAAACCTTAAAGCTACTCCATTAAAACCTTCAAACTTTCAAAAAATAATACCTTCGATTTCTACCAATTTACAACCGGAATCAAAACAAAACAAGATACTTACATGATTTGGTTCAAAGTGATGTTGTTCTTAGTTTCACTTGCGGCTTCCGGCGATATTTGTCTTCTCTGGCGGCTTTTCCGACGAGACTCCGGCGAGATTTGTTCTAGGCTTCACTTTTCTTGTGTTTTATATGGTTTCTTGGTTTCAAATGAAAAAAAAAAAAAAAAAAAAAAAAGAAGTAATGTGGGGGGAGTTAAAAGAGTTTTTAGAAAAATGTGTAATGTAGGGGTAGAAATTTGAGGGACTAAAGTGTTTAATTTATAAAACATGAGGGACTAAAGCGTACATTTATTAAAATTTATTAAATGAATTATTTTTAGGTGATGCCTTGAGTGATTAGGTGGTTTGAAAAAGTAAATAAAAAATAATAAATTAAAGAGTGCCGATAGAAGCCGTCTAATTCGATTTAATAGAACTTTGTTGACGTGTAGATTGATAGATATAGACGGAGACACTTGAACTCAGATCAGCTTATCGGCATTGGCTTAGGCAGAGACACTTGAACTCAGTAAAAGATTCACAATACATATCCAGTGGGAGCAGAATTTACCATTTTTAGTGTCTTCAAACTTAAAACCGGATATAACCAGTAAAATAAAATGGGACTAGTTATCTGTATGACTCTCCTATAAATATAGTATTCTCAATAAATGCTATAGCTCGGATTCGATCCTTAACGGTTATAAACGTGTACGTCGTCTAAGGTCTAATGCATCTTAAAAAAAGAAAAAAGATAAGTATACATGAAAATCACTTAAACTTTAATCACACTTAAACAAGTTGACACTCTAGAAACATGCATGTCACACACACACACACACACTCAAAAATCCACAAAAAGCTACAACACGGTATGTTACTCTATATTTGATATCCGATATTTGTTAGAATCAAGCGTTTACCATTTTACTAAAACCAATTAGTGTGGGCAATATCTCTCAACACCACCTTCCTTATACATTCAAGAGTGTGTGCAATCTCTCCCAACACCACCCCTCAAGTGTGGCAATATAATTGGGTTCAACACGCCTCTCAAGTTTGCAATCTCTCACAACACTTAAATTGTGAAAATAATGTTCACACCAAGGTTCGATCTCGGCAATATAAGTGTGGCAATATAATTGGGTTCAACACGCCTCTCAAGTTTGGCAATCTCTCCCAACACTTAAATTGTGAAAATAATGTTCACACCATGGTTCGATCTCGGAAATATAATTGGGGTCCAACACGCCCCTTAAGTGTGGCAATCTCTCCCAACACTTAAATTGTGAAAATAATGTTCACAACAGGGTTCGATTACATGACCTCTGACTCCGATTCCATGTTAGGATCAATCGCTTACCATTCTACTAAAACCTATTGGTGATAGTAAACGCGATACTATATTTCTTTATACATTCAAGAGCGTGGACAATCTCTCCCACAATATTGTTTGTGTCCATGTCCGGTTCAATAAATAACATATAGACATATTTTTAGGTCAACGTCATAATAGGTTTTATATCAATCAATAGATCTCACATCACGATGAATGATATAAAAAGCATAATTTGAAATTTGATATGTCGTGTTAATTTTGTTGTGGCACGGTAACAATAAGCTTGCTTTCTTCTACATCTTGAGTATTGCCGTGTTATTTTAAAAATTGACATTTTCTACGGCTTGGATATATTGTTTTGTAATCTTTTTTTTTGAAGGCCAAGGTATTTTATTAAGCGTTGTCAATTGCGCGAGCATCAACTACATCCGAGGGTGGGTGGGTGACCAATCCCTAAAAGAAAGCAAAGAAAAACCTTTTCTAGCTAACAGATGTGCGGATACATTTCCCGATATTTTGACAAAAGAGAAAGCAATTGAGCTAAACATAGAAATGACCTCCTCACACGCCTTCAGAATTCCTCCTAACTCAGACAAATCCTCGACGGGTGATCTGAGACGTTGGGTTAAAAGTAAGCAGTCTCCCTCAAAAATGCAATGGTGACAACCCTGACCTAGCGCTACGGTTAGGGAGTGATAAAAGGCTAAAGCCTCTCCAAGAAGAATATCACTACCGATTCCAAGTGGGTATTAAAAAGCACTTAAAACCTCTCCTTCAAGGTTTCTGGAAAGGAAATCGAAGATGCGGTATTCCAAATGGGCTCCCACAAAGCACCGGGGCCGGATGGCATTCCTGTTATCTTTCTCAAAAAATGTTGGCCACAGGTAAGCTCTTCTGTTATTGACTTTGTTACTAAAGCTTTTTGTGACGGTGTTTTCCCCAAGGAGTGCAGTGAAACTCTTATCTCTCTTATTCCGAAGAAGCACCCACCGGAAAATCCTGCCCAATTTCGGCCCATTGCCCTATCCAATGTCTCTGTCAAGACTATTTCAAAAATCATAGCCAACAGATTAAGAACGGTTCTAGACAAATTGATCAGCCCCACACATAATGCTTTTATCCCAGGGAGAGGTAGCACGGGAAACATCATAATTGCTCAAGAGGCCTTGCATACTTTCCGCAAAAAAACGGGCAAGAAAGGGTATATGATGCTGAAAATCGACTTAGAAAAGGCTTATGACAGGGTGAATTGGAATTTTTTGGAAGCTACGATCAAGGCAAATGGGGTTCTCGAAAAACTCACGCGGCTTATTATGTTTGGGCTATCTTCTTCACAACTTTCGATTTTGTGGAACGGGACGAAACTTGACCCAATAGTCCCAAAACGAGGGCTCCGTCAAGGTGACTCTCTTGCTCCGTATCTGTTTGTCTTGTGCATGGAAACACTTAGTCACTCATTGAGGAGTCGGTTGGTAGGGGTGATTGGAAACCAATCCGCTTAAGCAAGAATGGGCCCGACATCTCTCACCTATTTTTTGCGGATGATCTCTTCCTTTTTGCGGAAGCCTCGGAGAACCAAGCTACAGTTATACACCAAGTGTTGGCCGAATTTTGTAAAGTTTCAGGGCAACGTATTAGTATGGCCAAGTCTAATTTTATGGTCTCGAAAAATATTTCTGCCAACCAACAACGAGCTATTGCGCAAAGACTTGAGATGGTGCACACAAATAATTTCGGGACTTACTTGGGAGTACCTTTATTCCAATCTCGCCATAAGATTAAACCATACGGCTATATTTTGGAAAAAATGCGGAAAAAACTATGTACTTGGAAGATGAATGCATTAACGAAAGCTGGGAAGGCCATCCTTATTAAGAGCTCTCTCTCAACGCTTCCGAACTATGTGATGCAAACAACGAAACTACCGAAAGCCATCACTAGTGACATTGAAAAAATATGCCGTCAATTCTTTTGGGGGGAAGAAAACGGTAAGAGAAGGATTCATCCAATATCTTGGGAACAACTCTGCCAACCCAAGAGTGAGGGGGACTTGGTTTTAAAAATATTGAGATTATGAATATCGCTCTTTTGGGCAAGCTTACGTGGCAATTACTTGCGATGACTCCTCATTATGGGTCTCGGTTCTTATCAACAAATATGGGAGCCCTTTTGAGAAACCGAAGACTGATGCGTCCCCGACTTGGAAAGGTATATGGACAGCAAGTACGAAACTTCAAGATGGGTTCGCGGTCCTCAATAATGATATTATTTGGAACCCTTCTGGACAAGGCAAATACACCGTCAAAAGTGCGTACGACTGGCAAATGGGATTCTTGGAGAATGAGCCGTCGGACCTTTGGACTTTGATGTGGAGTCTAAAAGGGCCCACTCGCTCTAATTTCCTCATTTGGCAGGCTTGCCACGATAGCCTATTGGTTGGAGATTTTCTTTTCTCTCGGCGTATTGCACCAAGCCCGAAATGCAGCCTATGTACTCAACATACCGAAACAGCGCTTCATGCCTTGCGTGACTGTGATTGGGCTTATTCGGTGTGGAGGAGGGTTGTCCCGGCAGAGGAAGAGCACCATTTTTTTCGGCATTACACTTGCAAGATTGGATTGGATGTAACCTTAGAAAGGCAAAGCATTGGCCCTATGTATTCCGAGAAATATGCTATGGCATTTGGTATTGGAGGAACAAAGTTGTGCACGATCCGAGTTTGGTGAGGCCACCCTCACAAGTTTTTCTTTCAAAAGCCATTAAACGGGCGAAGGATCTCCGACTAGTTTGAGGCATTGAAGAATAGATGTTTTTAGATTTAACACTTGCTTGAGATTGTTTTCTCGGATGACATTTGCTTTATAATTTTAATGTATTGCCACGTTCACTACAAGAAAAATGGTTTTCAATGACGGGAATTTAATGATGGGTCAAAATTACGTCATTAAATGATAGTTATAATGACGGGACCTAAATGATTTTTTTGGTTGATGACCAAATATAATTTCCCATCATTAATGATCATGTTTCCCGTCATTTATCAGCCGAAAAAAAATCCTCTCATTATTTATACGTTTTTAAACAAAACAACACATTCTTAAAAAGATAAAAAGAAGAAAATCAACCTGCCCCAACATCTATTATTCTACCCACCAATTTCTTATAAAAATCATAATTCATTTATCTCACAATACAGACTCATAACCAAATAACCCTAATCTTCCGTCCTCAAGCCTCCACCGCCACCGATGCTCTTCACTTTCCCACAGCCTCCGATGCTCCTCACTTCCCACGCCGCCGATGTTCTACACTCCCTGCCACCGCCGACGTTCAATACTTCCTACCACCGCCAACATTCTTCACTTCCTGCCGCTAACGACGTTTTTCCCTTCCCGCCACCGCCGTCGTCTTTGAATCTCCGCCGTGAAGCTCTTCAATAGGTTCCTTTTTAACAGCTTATTCTTCGATGGTTTGCTTTGCTTAAGAAAATCAATGGCATACTTATCTTCTTTCTGACTCTAATTGTCTCTCATTTTTTCTCTGAATGAGATATTTGATTCCCTTACTTGATTATGTTTCCTTTGAAGTTTACGGTGGTCACTTTATATGTGATTCAGCTTCCAGGTTATGGCTTTTCGTATGCTACGGATTTCCCCATATGATTCTCATGTAACATGTAACAGTTGTGTAAGAAAGCTAAAATTTTGCTTAATCTAGTTAGGTACAATGTCCTCATAAAGTCATAATATCTTGCTATATGATTCCGAGTGTCCTCTTTTGTGCAAAAGTTTTTTTTAGCTAGCTTACAATTGTACACTTGCAAGTATTTAATTGTTTAGGTCTATATGTACGCAGCTTTATGTCATTTACAACTACCTTTGGGGAAAGATATAAAAACATCATGATTCCCCAACGATCTTACATCATATTTTCCGATCTTCATCATTCACTTAATTTCTAGATTTGATTTCTGATGATTTTTTTAGCAGTGGATTTTCATCAATTTTGATAAGTTGCCACGGAATTGGTTGGAGTGCAAGGATTGGCTACGCCAATAGAGCTTTGCTTTTTTGATCATTTCTCTAGCAGTTTGAGTTGTTTGGTTGAGAACCAATATAAAATAGCAACTTAAAAGTACGGAGAGAAAGGAAAAGAGGTGTATTAAGAGCACTCCGACTGTGTGGAGCAGAACAAGTGGATATGTGGAAAGTCCAAAGAAAGAATATATTAGCTGGATAATGGCTTTAATAATATAAAGGAGGAAAACCTGTTGAGGGAAAATGGATTGTAAAGACCTCTCAGAATGCATGATTCTAGCGACAGCTATGAAGAATTTGTTCAAAGGGTTATGGAACTCTCTTTCCAGAATGAGTACTTGAAGTCCCAATATGAGGCATTTAAGACCTCTAGCATCAATGTACATTCTGGTGAAACTACCTAGCAGAAGTAATCAACACACTTGGAGAGTGATGACGTAAAATATCTTTCTGAACAGATAGAGTCACTAAAAGGTGGATTTTGGAAGAATAGAAAACACAAGGTGCTGCAGAGGAAGCCCTTAAGCACCTAAGAGCATTATATTCAATGGCCGATGCCATGACCCAAGAGCTGAATGTTAAACTCGCGAAAGATCAACAGAAGATGGATCAAAAAAGAGAATGTAATGAGAAATACTATGAGTTTGGATACCAAATTTAGTAGGCTGCATAGACTAGAAAAACAACGTATTCAAGAATTTCAAAATGAAATGGATGATATGGTGGCCCAGTTTTTTGCGAGGCCAATGACAAAGCTGAACAAGCATCATTGCAATTGTCATCACTACAGCATGAGTTTGATCGTACAAGACAGCAAGCCAGTGAAGCATTAATACCTATGGACTCAGGAAGGCAACAACTACAAAGTACACACAATAAAATACGTGATGAAATTGAAGAAATATGTCATTTGCTTACACGTATAGAGAAAGTCATTGAGTCTTTGAAACATTCACTTCTGCGGGAATATTACCAGTTGCAGAGGAAAAACGGCTAGCTTCAATGGCTCAGCTTTCTTCGAAGCATCAAATGCAATTTCAAAGTTTGGAAGCTAATATAGCTGATGCTCTGGCTGTAAGAAGTAAATCAACTGAAACAATAACATCTTTATGGGCATTAGTTGCTGAGAAAGAATCTAAGATTGCAGAGATGGATGCAGCTTCAAACAAAGAAGCTACAAGACTTAAAGCTAGCATTGAAACTATCAAAGGAGGCTTAAACACGTGAAAAGCGAGAATGAAAAAGAAATTGGAAAGAGGTTACGAAATTACTCCAAGCAAAGCTTGTAAATCACAACGTGAATCTTCATACATTATTGGAAGAAGAAACACAACAGGCTGACTACAACAGTGTTGCAAATGATTCAGGTTTCTCGAAATAAGAAGTTACACATTTTTTAGGTTTCTCGAAATAAGAAGTTATCACAAATGATCTTCATCTCTTAAGTTGGAACCAGGATAAACGTCTTCTGGCTTTTGTCTCCGGGCCTCATCAAGTAACAGTTCATGATTACGACGATGTGGGTTAGTAGTTTATTACCTCTTGCGTCACAGTGGTCAGTTCATATGAACTTTTTTATTTTGTCATTTCACCTGTCGAGGTATGTTTTTTTGTAGTGTTGGAGTAGTTTTTCTCAATATATCATAGATTTGCGTTATTGTGTTTTTATTTTGTTTTGTTTTAAATGCTCTGTTAGATGGCAAGATCCCTGCATTCTTATCAATGAAACACAAAAAGATGAGAAATGGCTTGATTGGTGCCCAAATGGTGGGAAAATGCTGTCTGTCGCATGCAAGTGAGTATCCAGACACGGTTGATGCTCCTACTTCGAGCACCTTCTGATGTCAAAAAGCATTATACCAATGTGTATTATTGTGTTTGTGGTATTTTCATGGAGATCATTTAGAGTTTAAGCATTTGTCATTCTTATGAACAGGGGAGGGATCTGCATTTGGGTTCGGTGTGACCCTGGAAATCCACCATGTGTTTGTTCTGGATCCGCATCAAACACATTCTTAAGAGCTGCTGGATCCCGATGGATGTTAGTTGATTTTCTTCCGAGTCGTTACAATGAACAAATTAGTTCTTTGTCATGGAGTCCTGATGGAAGATATCCTTTTGATTTCTCTGTTTAGTGTAATTTAATCTTTGTTTTTCAGTATGAAAGACGTTTCAAATTAGTGACTGTCTATGTATGATCAGGTGCACCCTTCTTACCTGTTCAACATTTTTTATTCATGTATTTCTGAGTATATCTTTGGTTAGTATCTTATTTTGAGAAGCTGGTGAAAACAGAAATGTAGTTGCTATCTTCCTTGTTTACCTTGTGCATGAAATTTACTTCTCTATTTTAAATTTATGTTGTCTTTCTCTAGTAATGGTCAACAGGCCATGGAATTGATCCATCGGCCTGACAATTAAATATTACATCTCAGCTGTTCAAAACATTGATTTCCTTGACTTATTTTTACATATTTGGCATCAGCTTCCTTTTAGAATTCATCATTCACTGTCTGGGATTTAAGTCAAGGTATGTTACTTATCATTTTTTTTGGCACTGCTGTTACTTTGTATTGATTTTTGGGGGAGAGTTTCATACGATTCATTATCTTTCTTTTTTTTTGGGTTGAAATGATTCATTATCTTTGTGATAATGTTATTGGTATATAAAGTTGCTTTCATCGTATCTGCACTGTTTTTATTTTATAGACGAAACTGTGGACAAATCTTATGGAGAACATTGTATGAAGTCTATATTATAGGAGGAAAAAGTACCTCTAGCTTGGAATGTGAACTTTTAGCCAACATTTTCAAACTCCGACCCTCATTACTTTTGTATTGCACAAGGACCCTACAGTTCAATATGGATATATTGAGGTCTAGAAAATGAAATATTTGTACTTACTGTTTGTTTACTAATGGAAGTCTATGTATCCATGTGGCTTACAGGAAAGGGAACACCTATTCAAAGGGGATTGGGCGGCATATCTCTACTTAAGTGGTCTCCTTCTGGAGATTACTTTTTTGCCTTAAAATTGTATAGTACTTTTTTTTTACTTCATTTTGCTAGTTATATTGTCGTGTGCTCTGGTTTAGCCCCGTGATCCTGATCACAATTAGCTTATTATCATGTTTCTAAAAGGATCATATTGCTTCTGGTTTAGCCCTTTTATTGAATATCGTGTGATGCTAATATTTTAATTATATGGGCCAATAGTGAGATTTGATTAACCGGTTTCTAGTATCTAATATTATTGTTTAAGCTCGGCTTCATGCTCTATTTTCTTAGCAGGACTACACTACGGATGCAATTAATGTACACAAATTTCACACTTCTGTTCTTTGGAACAAAACTTTTGTTAATGGAAGGAATGGAATGGTTTTAAAAAGTGGTTCAATTGACCATATATTTATACAATGATCATGGTGACCCTGGATTGCCATGTCATTACATCTACTTGTGTTACTTTTAGAATGGAATGTTGTGACCTATGGACTAATTATTTTATTTGTCATAAATTAGGCATTCCATCAGGCCCTGACATTTAAGCAAATGATCAGGTTGATATTTTGAAGAAGAGACGCGCATTAAGACATATAAAAGATAGGTACTTCCTTATTACATCCCTTTTAGTTCGGCTTGCAACATTGAAAATTAAGTGTGATCCGAAGGTTCCTGTGGATAAATTCAATAACTATATTTGTTTTCTACTTGGAGGCTTGGGATTCCAGAAGCATCTTGGAGGGACTTTTACCGAACGACTTAAAACATTTATGGTACTACAGCGTGTAGAGACAAATATAGCTGGGAGACATATTACCTTGACTTCTCTCCTACTCCTGAAGAATATGCGACATGATTAGGTGATGTAAATAATGCTGCCTAGATGAAGGATTTGTAAATTTTACTCAAAATTTATTTTATACATGAATGTATGTGATGCTTTAATATTTTACTAGAGAGTGACAGGCCACTCTTTGAATTATGTCTCATCCCATGATAAACCATTCTTTCATAGTATGTTTGATAAGGGTGGGTTATTTACAAAGAGCAGGATTTAGTGTGGGGCTAATAACCCTATAATGACGGGAATTTTTTGTCATAAATTCATGATTTAATGATGGCAAATCACCCTACAATGAGGGAATTTGTTGTCATTAGTTTGTGCATTAATGACGGGTAAATGACCCTATAATGATGATTACATGGTCATTAAATTGTGTTTTAGTGACGGGTAATTAACCTTATAATAACGGGAATAGTCGTCGTTAAAAAAATATTAATGACAGGAATTTACGGTCGTTAATGTGTATTATGATTAATGACGGTAGCCATTTTCTCATCATTGTTTATTTTTAACTAGAGAGGTAATAAGGGGGTGATGAGGGGAATTTCCCCTCATTAAAAGCCTTGATGACGAAAGGCGTTTTAATGACGGGAATTCCTCTCATTGAGGGGAATTTCCCACTTGTTTAAATAAAGAAAGGTTCTTTTAAAAAATAAAAAATAAAAAACCTCTCCTTCATAATTACGATTTAGTCCCCCCACTGATAATTTATTATCCATGATGCTGGCATCAAAATTGACCTTTGCCTTGCCAATCTCAGGTTTCTTCCAAGAAATAGGCCATGCATGTGACATGCTGTTGGGGCTCAACTGTGTTTGTATACACCTCCATAACTTCATTGGCTAAGCTTGCTGCTTGGTTTATTACCCGGGAGATATAAATATCTTCCATTTCGAAAATTGCATTGCATCTCGTCTTCCAAACAAGCCATAGAAGTGCAAGAGCGCCAAAGGAAGTGCTTAACTTTCGGTTGAATTTTCAGCGACCATATGTTGGTAATTTTATATGATAAATATTTCAAAAGATTATATTATACGGTTTTAGATTAATTTAAATATATATGTCTTTAAAATGTGTTTTATTAAATATATAAATTTTGCTATTCACTCTACGTATATTACCTCTTCTGTTGTTCCACTTTTTAAGTTGATGGTTTGACTTGGTCACTTCCATCTTATCTTTAACTTAGTAGGTTAAGTTTGGTGGTACATGTATTGTTCCGAAAAATATGCAACGTGAGCCTTAAATTAAGGCCTTGGGTTTCTCTTTGTTTGTTAGAAGTGATCAAAATTATTCTTATAAATTGGAACTGTAAGAAAAAAAAGAGACATTATTTTTCGATGGAAAGAAGAAGAGGGAAAATAATTTTTTTCAGCGACCAAAATAATATTATTCCAAAAACTCATTTCATCCGATAGGACGGTGTTATTTTTGAAGAAGTGCTCAGGCTTTGGATGTTTTTAATTTTTTGAGAAAGAGCAAAGTGGTAGCCTGTCTTAATTTACAGTGTAAGCTCCATTTGTCGAAAAATGCCAGATAATTTTATGGGGTCCGGGGCAAGGAGAGAGGTTGATCTGCAAGATATTATCCGCTATATGCGAAGGGAACATATCACGGACGAGTCCTATATTCCATGTCGGTCCTGGGCTTAGGAGTTGACTTACTGCAATATTGTCCAAGTTTTCGTCAATCGACCCAATCACAAACCCCGTTATATTTGGAACCCATGGGTCTTTGAAGACTCTTATGTCATTCCCATTCCCTACCCTCCAACAGAGTCCTCAATTCAGAGTGTCTTGGCCTTCTATTATGCTCCTCCAAACAAAGGACGATCCCGAGTTGCACTTTGCATTTAGGAAGGTTGTACTGCGGAAGTATTTTGCTTTCAAGATACGGCTGGACAACGAGTGGGGTGATTGGAGTATTCTCCAAGCCTGCTTGGCCAGCATCGCCTTGTTGAAGCTTGTTAAATCTCTGAATCCTAGCACCCCTCGATCTTTTCTTTCTGCAACAATCCTCCCAGCTTTTCCAATGTATCTTTCGCTCCCCCCTATTCAGCTCCCCAAAAGAAACGCCTCATCATTGTTTTGTAATCTGATCCTTTTGTTATCTGGTGTCATGCTAGATTTTTATAAATAAAATTTCTTGCTGTTCAAAAACAAAAAAACAAAAAAACAAAACACACACACATTATTAACTTTCAACACAAGAATTAATTAATGGAACGTGACTAAGAAAAGATAAATTTAAAGCGCGAATTTTAAAGAAAGAAAAGAACACGGAAATTTCTTACGGCGAAGCAACGCAAAGCATCAAGCTTTTTAGAAATCCGGCAAGTGCATTCCGTTGAGCATGGGGCAAAATTTGGGCACGCATGGTCACAAATAGAGTTTTAATTTCTTCAGGAAGATCCGTAAATACGAACAACGACTTATAAGGTATATATGATCACACCATGTCACCATCATGCATCAACGTTTTTCGTGATATTACTAAATAATTTGCTGAATAATCCTTCATTATTAATTGCCACTGTTTCAAAGATACAATCACAAAGAGTCGGTACGTGGCCAAAAAAGGCAAGATTAATTAACAAAGAGAGTAGTATACTATTCTATACCTTTTGCTTCAGCAATATCTTATCTCCAGATGAAGATGAATTAATGTGGAAGAGTTTCAGCTGAATCAAATGTAAGTATGCAGAACAAGAAGAAGAAGATAAAGTTTTCTACTTTGATTTCCACCATTTTCAATATTAATTTGTATGACTGTATATCTCTATATATATTACTTATATAACTTATTTATAACAGTCTTAGGATAAACGAAAAATCATCTAATAAATTGCAATTTTATATCATGTTATTTTATTCAATTCGTTATTATCTATGTAGTTCAATCGGCAATTTTATTTTTTTTAATTTTTAAGTGTACACACCATAATGGAATGGAAGATCGAGCACACACATAAATAGAATATTGTTGAACAACATAGACAATATTAACATATGACCCATTAATTCAAATGACACGTACCTTTTCATGCAATATCCAGATTATATACAAGATAATACCCCAGATATATTTGCAATATATCCAAGTAAGCGTGCTGCAATTTTCACATTACAAGTATATCCAATATGTCAAGTATCATGACTCACAAGCATGCATGTGGCACAAATAACTCATGTACATTTTGTATCATGATCAGAAACCTCGATCATACACACTTGTCAATCACACCTTAGATACCATAACTATTAGTTCACATGCATCCGGGATTATATACACACATATACATATATATATATGTGTATAAAATATCTCTTTTACGCCGTGGTTTTTTACCTCTCCCACTCGAGGGGTTTTCCACGTTAAATCGTGTTCTTCTTGTCTCTCGTTATCTCCTTTGATTGTTTATGTTTGATTGCTTCGTTTCGTTTCTTGCATCCGAAGTTATCTCCATCCGTTTTATAACAAGTGGTATCGAGAAAGGTTCGGAGAAAAAGTACGTACGATCAACTTCATCTTCACCAAGACCTTCGACAAGGTGCTAGGATCCGTGATAAAGTTGTAATCTTTAGCAAGGAAAGATGTCGGCGAAGTAAACGTAAAAATCGATAAATTTACGGGAAGGAACGAGTTTTGGTCCGTGGCAAATCAAGATGCGTGCCGTTGAAACAACGGGGTTTGTGGAATCCTTTATCCGACAAACCAAATACAAAAGTGCGCAGATTATGCCGGTCTGGAAGAGAAAGCACATTCAACCATCATGTTGTGCTTATCCGATGATGTTATCACCGAGGTTGCCGAGGAAGACACCGCGACCAAGTTGTGGAAAAAGCTTGAAAGCTTGTATATGACCAAGTCACCGACCAACAAGTTGTTATTGAAACAGAGGTTGTTCGGTTTGAAGATGCATGAAGGAGTCCACCGAGGGAACATCTTGACTAGTGAACACAATATTACTTGATTTAAGGAATATTGATGTTAAAATTGAAGATGAAGATGCAGCCCTAATCCGTTGGTGTCACTACCGGCATCATATGAAAACTTTGTGCGATCTTTCATAGTTGGAAAGGATACAAGTAGCTTTGGAGGATGTAAGGTCCGCCTTACATGCCGGGGAGCTTAGACACAAGGCCGCTTTGGGACAGACGATCCAGTCTTGGGCTAGTAGCTAGCGACAATAGTGGAAAAGGATATGGGCGAAGAAGAAAAAGAAGTCAGGGTCCAAAGGTCCTAAGTCTACTGATGTCTGTAATTACTGTAAGGAGCAGGGACATTGGAAGTCCAATTGTCCAAGGAAGAAGAAACAGCAGGAAGGCAATTCTGGCACAGTAGCCTTGGCTACTGAGCAATCTGATGAGGATCCGGTTCTAGTTGCGGGGGGATTCTACACACCACAATGATGTGTGGATACTTGATTCTGGAGCATCCTACCATATTTGTCCAAACAGAGAGTGGTTCTCTACTTATGAGCAGATAGATGGTGGTCAAATCTATATGGCCAACAGCAAGGTCTGTAAAGTTGTGGGAATTGGCTCAGTAAAGTTAAGGACAGATGATGGTAAATTTTGTACACTGAAGGATGTAAGACATGTTCCACAGATGACCAAGAATTTGGTATCTCTCAGTCTACTGGACAGCAAGGGGTTCAATTTCAAGGGTGAAGGTGGACAGCTGAATGTCTTCAAAGATTCGGATTGTAGTCCTCAAAGGCATCAAGAGGGGAACCTTGTATATATTACAAGGATCTATCGTATCGGCACCGCCGTCGTTGCATCCTCAGCGGTTCACCGATCTCGGCAGACTCGGTTGTGGCACATGAGACTTGGTCACGTGGGTGAAAGGGGTATGCGGTGTTCTTTCTTCAAACGGGTTTTCTTGGGGGATATAAGGTCAAGAATCCGGACTTTTGTGAACATTGTGTGTTTGGGAAGTTGCATAGAAGTAAATTCTCAGCAGGGTTGCACAATACAAAGGCATCACTTGATTATATCCATTCAGACTGCTGGGGTCCATCAAAAGTTGAGTCATTGGGTGGTCACAGATATTTTGTGTCATTCATAGATGACTATTCAAGGATGACTTGGGTGGTGATGATGAAGAACAAAAGTGATGCATTCAATAACTTCAAGCAGTGGAAGGCCCTAGTGGAGAATCAGTTAGGCAAGAAAATCAAGAAGCTTCGTACAGATAATGGTCTGGAATTCTGCTGGACGGATTTTGATTCATTTTGTGCAGCTGAGGGTATTGCCAGACATCATACTGTAAGGAATACACCTCAGCAAAATGGTGTTGCTGAAAGGATGAATCAAACTCTACTGGAGAGGGCAAGATGTATGCTTTCTCAAGTCGGTTTATCAAGGAGATTTTGGGGCGAAAGTTTGTTAAGACGACTTGCTACTTAATCAACAGAGTCCTCACACGGGAATCAATCTCAAGACACCATTTGAGATGTGGTCGTGCAAGCCCGCCGACTACTCGGTTCTAAGGGTTTTTGGGAGTACAGCTTACTATCATGCTAGTGAAGGGAAGTTGGAGCCAAGAGCCAAGAAAGGAGTGTTTGTGGGGTATGGTGATGGAGTGAAAGGATATAGGATTTGGTCACTACTAGAATTTCCGGCAATTCCTACGCGAGATTTCGTCGGTATTTCGTCGGAAACACGTGTTTCCGACCAATTTCCGACGAAATATGGGTTGTTGCAAAAAAGCCCGTTGGAAATCGTTTGTGACGAAATTTCCGACGAATTTTAGTGACGAAATTTCCGACGAATTCACTGACGAAGTTCCTACGAAGTTCGTCATTAACTTGTCAATAACGTTCTAATTAAAGGATAAACATTCCGACAAAATTCCGACGAAAACCGTCACTAATTCGTCGGAAAATTATGTTTTCCATAAAAAAAAATTCTAAAGCACTTACAAATAAACCACAATTTTCAAATCCAAATAAATTAAATTGCTAAACTCAACCCATAAAAACTACACATAATTATAACAAATACAAAACAAGACTCATCAAAAAAAATATGCATTTATGCATCAGAACAAGACTCATCAACAACTTCCTAACAGAATTCCAGTACATGACTTGAAATAAATGCAAACCTGATGCTAACAGAGATACAAAATTGATCTAAACAAGATTAGGACTTTAACTATGAGCCAAGGATCATTACAAGATGCATATGCAAGTCAGAACAAAAGTCATAGCAAGAAGGGCATGTCCACCTTAGAAGCTTCAGTAGGACCTCTGTTTTGAAGACATAAACGCCCATTGATGCAATATAAGGATATTTAGCTGCCTCCATCTTCGAAATTCCAAGAACAGAAGTGTCAACTCGCTGCAATATAAAGTAAATGACTTGCAATTAAAAATTAGAAGATAAATGGGTCGATTAACGTGTATTCTAAAATTTGTGATGCTTAAAAAAATATAACCAAGACTAACAATCCCTTCGAGAAGGGTTACATGACACAAAATGTTTCGATCTCTTATATGTGTTAGGAACAACTCTATAATGATGAGAGAGTTGCTTAAAATAAGTTTTATCTACATGGCGTTCGGGGAAAGCCCCTACCAAACTTTCAAGTGATATTCATCCCCCCTCCTCTACTTTCGACCCGGCGCCATCCATCCGTGTTGATCACGGTCGTTGATTATCGCTCCGTTTTCGATGAGATTATTGATTGCTCTAGCTTTCCCTTTTCTTGCAGCATAACATAAGTTCTATACTACGCAAGAACTCAAAGACATGCACCATAAATGAACGAGCTTAGCCATTTCGAGAGGAAAAGAGGATTACGGAATAGATATAAGAACAAGTGCACAAAGAGAGAATGGTAGAAAAGCATATACCTATTTTGTAATTATCATAAAACAAGCTATTGTATGCAACTATTTAAGGTCATATGATGATCTGCTATTGTACGAAAAACATTTGCTCAATTAGTATCATATCATAGATAAGAGGAATCATAGATCAACTCATCCACATGATCACATAAACGACATACCAAAAAAGCAAGAGCCTAAAAAAATGGTACATATTTACCAAATGAAAAGTCGCCAGAGAAGAATAATGATGTTGATGGGCTTGTGACACACTTACATATATGAGGCTAATCGAAATATCAACAAATCCTAGTTTCAGGAAAAATGAAAGTTAGCAAGAACTTTAAGGAAATTTTTAATGGCACTAGATCATGTATTACCAGAATTGGCACAAAAACAGAGCCGCTCAATGTCAAACCTGTTCATTTCCATAGCTTAACATCACTCATATGTAGGATAAGCATAACCAAAGACAATTCTGCATAAGAATTTCATATTATGAAACTAAGCAAAGACACAAATAGAGCTAAAAAAAGTGCAGGGCACAAGACAAAAAATCTAATACATGCACAAGTCCGTTGATGAGAAACGATCCAATTATCTTGATTTCCTGAGCCAACTTGAAAGGAAATAAAGAAAGAGAATTTTGTATAAACAAATACCCCAACCAGCTGGTAGTGAAAATATATTACTTGCAGCTGCCATATGTTAAGAGCTGCATTCTTTAAGTAGCTCGATCTCTCGCCAAAATGGTTTCATGTAACAAAGAAAACCAAAAACAGATACGAAGATAAATGAACCATTAAGGAACAAGCTCAAAGAATAATATTTAATCACAGGTTGTAATGTATCTTGAGCAACATGCCGAATTGACACACGTGTTCATCCTTTAACGGCTATGGAAAAGGGACGGGTTCATCCTTTAACGGCTATGGAAATGACTTACACGTTAAACACGTGTTTCTTGAATCCAAATGCCGCAAGATCAACATAAATGGAAAAGGTCATGGAAATATCAAGATCAAATCGAGAAAATAGGAGGCACAATATTAACTATTAAGTGAAAAGATACGACCTTGATTTAGGGTTGACCGCAAATTCGAGAGAATCGACATTAATGGCTCGTAACGAGTCACCGGATTTGATGAAAGATCACACCTTTCATATGCACGCCTTCAATCAGACACGAGGGCACAAAATCAGAGCAGAGTCAAGTTCAAATCAGCATTAAACTCTGAATATATGATATAAACATAAAATCAGAAAAATATGACCTGATTAAATGCAGATACGGTTGGGCTTCCATCTAGAGTTGCCGGAAATGAGAGGCCTTCACAAGAACGGTTCTTGCGTTGCTGCTCTGTCACAATCGCAATCGAATCAGTCATAAAGACGGAGAATTTATGAGATCGAAACCTTCCTGATGTGGTTTTAGCACATGGTCATTTCGATTCAAAACCCTCACAGATTAAAGGCTCTGAGTTGTTTCAAAATTCGATTTTCACCACGAGGGATAAACAAATAAGAAATGTAAAGGGGTGGAGATGAGAGACGGACTCGCAGATTTTAAGGGATACGCGATATCGTCATTGATGGGGGTGGATATGGAGGATTTGGAGCATTTAGTGAGAGAGAGGATGACTAGATAGGAGAGACGGCAGAGAGTGATTTAGGGTTAGGGATTTTTGTTTGGAGGATTAAATGGGTAGATCGAAACATATTGAGCCCGATTGATTAATCTTAATTAAGGGAATGAGGCCGGCCCTGTTTAACAAAAGTAGATATATATATTAAATCATGTAACATAATTATTTAATCAAGTTTTTACTTACAAAATTAATAATATTAATTTTATAAAGTAAATTAATAATTGAGAGGATGGTGTTCGTCGGAAATTCGAAGGAAACACTTATGATCGTCGGAAATTGGTAGGAAACACTTTTGTCCGTCGGAAATTGGTAGGAAACACATGTCCGTCGGAAATTGGTAGGAAACACTTATGTCCGTCGGAAATTGGTAGGAAAGACCCGAGCGGGAAAAATTCGCGCCTTTAAACATAGGCGGGAACCTTTCGCGCGTAAGATTTCCGACAAATTTCCGACGAAATACTTTGCGACAATGGAATTCCGTCGGAAATACGTCGCAAATAATTTTATGATTTCATAATTATTTAAACCGTCGCAATACCGTCGGAAAGTCGTCGCAAACTTCCTACGACATTATTTCGTCGGAAATTCTCGTCGGAAAAACAGAAAATTCTAGTAGTGGGTCATCAGCAGAGTCCAGAGTAATCCTCAGCAGGGATGTTGTGTTTGATGAAAATTCTATGTTAAACTCATCAGTGGGGAGGTCTACCGAGTCCGAAACCGAAGTTTGAATCCGATAGTGTTGAGAAACGAGGTGGAGCTTCGGGTGGAGTCTACCGATATGCAACAATCGGTGGATCCAAATCAACACTATACCGATCTAGATAATGAACCGAATCCGATCCAAGCCGTCCGTCGAGACCTCAAGGGCGTCATACAAACATTGATCAGCAGAGTCTAGATGCCAGCAGGCCTAGAAGATCTAATGTTGGGATACCTCCAAGGAGATATGGATATGATGATTTGGTGGATATGCACTCCAAGTTGCGAAGAAGTAGAGGTTCTTCGAACCAACTACTTACAGGGAAGAAGCGATGACATGTACGAAGCATCCCGGTGGCATGCGCCATGGGAGATGAAATGGAGTCATTATTGAAGAATCGACTTGGGAATTGGTCAAACAACCTACCGACAAGGGAGTTGTGACTTGCAAATGGATTTTCAAGAAAAAGGAAGGAATAACTAAGGCGTAAGGGTCGGGTATAAGGCACGTTTGGTTGCAAGAGGATTCGGTCAAAAGGAAGGGGTTGACTTTGATGAAATATTTTCACCGGTGGTCGACACACTTCAATCGTGGTGTTACTAGCAATGGTGGCACGGCGGGATCCGGAACTTGAACAATTAGATGTGAAAAGCGCTTTTCTACATGGTGAGGTGGATAAGGAGATATACATGACACACTCGAGGGTTTTCAAGTTCCTGGAAAGGAAAACTATGTTTGCAAGTTGAAGAAATCATTGTATGGTTTGAAGCAAGCTCCAAGGCGGTGGTATAAAAGGTTTGACGAGTTTTATGCTTGACAGGTTACAACGAAGTCCTTATGATTGTTGTGTTTACTTCGATCTATTTGAAAGATGGATCATATATCTATCTTGTTCGTATGTGGATGACATGCCGATAGCTGCAAAGAAGGAAGTCCGATGTTCAAAATCGAAGAATCTTCTTAGTCGAATTTGAAATGAAGGATTTGGGTGCGCCAAGAAAATCTTGGGGATGGAGATCGGAGAGATAGGGGTCGGAAGAAGTTGTTCTTGTCTCAGCGAGGTTATGTGCGAAGATATTGGCCAAGTTTGGGATGTCTCCGTCGCAAAACCAATAGATACTCCTATGGCATCAAATGTTCATTTGTCTGTTTATGCTTCACGGTCACCAAGAGAAGGAGTATATGTCAAAAGTTCCCTATGCTAGTGCGGTTGGCGTCGATGTATGCCATGGTGTGCACTAGGCCCGATCGCTCGGGCGGTCGGTGTTGTCGGCGGGTTTATGGCTCAACCCGGTAAGGAACACCGGAAAGTCGTTAAAAGGATATTCGGTGCACGAGAGGTACGGTGATGTTGGTCTCATTTATGGAGGTGATATCGGTCCGGTCACAGTTTACCGTGATGCGATTATGCGCAGTGATGTTGACGGTAGAAAATCAATGACCGGGTATGTGTTTACATTGGGAAATGCGGTGGTCGGTGGAAAGCTACTCTTCAAAGCTACGGTAGCCTTATCAACTGCGAAGCGAGAATATACGGCTCTTCCGAAGCGACTAAGGAGGGTATCCGGTTGAAGGGGCTAGTCGGTGATTTGGGGTTGCATCGGGATCGCCGATATATATTGTGACGATCTTAGTGCAATATGTTTAGCCAAGGATCGGGTTCATCATGAGAGAACCAAGCATATTGATGTCAGGTATCATTTCTTGAGGAATGAGAAGAGGGTTGTGGTGAAGAAGATTGACACAAAGGAGAATCCTGCTGATATGTTCACTAAGCCAGTTCGGCGAGTAAGTTCCAGCTTTGCCTGGACTTACCGAATATTCAAAGCTTATAACTGCGTTTTTCGGAAACTTTGCGAGGCGGATCGGTGGAGTGGATCTTGTGGAGATAGTCCGGTACAAGTACATCCGGCATTGACGAATGCATCCGGTACAAGTACATCCGGTTATGCAATGCGTTTGACTCTAAAGTGAGAGTTGAAGTCAAGGTGGAGATTTGTCGGTAAGGTGACTTAAACTCTAAATACGGTGGAACCAATCGAAGACTCAGTTTGTGTGATGGACGGGTGAGAAGTGTATTCAACCCCGTGCTTCGGTAGGGTGGAGTCTACCGAGCTTCGTCGGCGGGGTGTGTATCCGAAGTTATCTCCATCCGTTTTATCCTACACATGGTTCTTAATAGCACAATGGATACTTACAAACACACCCAATGATACCAGACAACTACCGCACACTTACACACGTCATGCATGGCACATATACATCTTGATTTTTGTTCTTTTTATATTTACACTAGCATATCGGCATTGACTTTGTTGGAGACACTTGAACTCACCGGTAGATTCACAAACCGTATCCAGTGGAGACGGGATTTACCATTCATCGTACATT
The DNA here is from genome assembly GCA_036785695.1 of Gentiana straminea. Lineage (NCBI taxonomy): Eukaryota > Viridiplantae > Streptophyta > Magnoliopsida > Gentianales > Gentianaceae > Gentiana > Gentiana straminea. Next base: position 651,494 of record JAVUPR010000450.1, read on the forward strand.
CAAACTAAAAACTGAATATACTTATTTGAAAGAAAAAATCATTGGGACAAGTAATGGTTCATTTTTTCTTCGTTCAAACTTGATACCAGATATACCTAGATTTAAAAAAGAAAAAGAAAAAGAAAAAGAAAAAGAAAAAGAAAAAGAAAAAGGAGTAAGTTAATTCTAGGCGAGCTTCCGGTCCAGGATCTGTATATATATAGCTCTTCAATTCCCATGCTTGAATTTGTTTTCAATTGGATACATGCAATGAGGCTACATCCACCGATGTAAACCTCCCGAAAAGTTACCGAGACTACATCACCACCATTCCTTTATTTTTATTTATTTCTTTAGGTCATGTCATTGAAAAAGTACACGGCTCTAATTTATTTCCGGTGTTCTTTTTGTGATTCATTTCGATCGGGGGGATGTAGCCTTTATGGGATACATGTCCACGTCAGGCTCTCTGCGCCCACATCCAGAATTTCAAATGCAAATGCTAGTGCCCATACAAAACAACTAATTAAAACACGTGAAACAACACACTTTTACATTCGATCTATTTTCGTAAAAGTTGTGTTAATTAGTTGTCATGTTAGTTTTATTGTGGCAATATATAACACTAGCTAGTTATCCTTTAAAAAAAAATCTTCATCAGCATGCAGTCCGTAGTCTCTTAATCTCCTTCAACTACAGTACTGCCTCCATCACTAACCTCTCCATCATCATCTCCATCTTCAACTGCAGTATTGTCTCCATCATCAGCTGTATCTTCTCCTCCGGTAGTCTCTTCTGAGGTAGTAGTAGCTGGGCGCTAACATATAAAAATAAAATAAAAGTGTGTAATCAAAAAAAGACGATATATCGTATATTTATTCTCATGAGTTTCAAGTTACACCGCACTCAAGAAACAAGCATGGAAAATGAACGAAAAACATTAACACTCAGAAACACACACAATTCAACACTAAGACGATATCAAAAAAAGAAAAAAAAAAAAAAAAAAAAACCACACTAAGACGATATATAGTAGCTTTCAACACAAGAATTAGGAGAAATAGAGAAATAGAACTGACATAAATAAGATTAAAAAAAAAATAAAAGCTTTAAATAAATTTTTAAAAAAAATGCAGGGAAATTTCTTACGTCGAAGCAACGATAATTGTTATAGGTAGAAGAAAGCTGGCAAATGCATACTGATGGGCAGTTACGGGGATTTGCGAAAAATCCGCATGCTTTGTCACAAGTAGAATCTTCTACTGGAAGAGGAAGATCCGAAAATGCTAAAGCTCTCACAACATGCATCAACGATTTTCGTGATATTTTTATATATTTTGCGGAATAATCCTCCGTTATAGCCACTGTTTCAAAGATACATATATATATATAATCACATAGAGTCAGTGGCCAAGAAAAAAAAAATACAAAATCAGTCTTATAGTTTGGCATAATCAGCATTTTGGTCCTGTTTTAGTGATCAGTTGCAATTCAGTCCTGGCCTAGCTAGCTGAGCTCCCCGGTGCCGGAGACAGAGGAAGCCGGGGAACAGAATTTGACGGGAGAATGCCTCCAGATGACACTAACAATTAAAAAAAGCAAAATTGTCCTAATTATGGCATGTCAGCAACCTATGTCGTCACCGGTTGACTAGAATTGTTAGCAAAAAAATCCAAGTTAATTATGGGATATATTAAAATATATTTCCTCCGGAGCAAAAATAAGAATAAAACGCTAAGTAATTAAGCACGGATACAAATACAAGAGTAAGACTAATTGTCAGCAATAAAATTAATAAAAGCTAGCATTAAATAATCTACACCTTTTGCTCCTGCAATATCACCACTAGATGATGAACGTGGAAGATTTTCAGCTGAATTATCATCGTTAATTCTTCCTTGGCGATCTGCAGAACATGAAGCAATCATGCACCCAAATGCAAGTATGCTGCAGAAGATAAAGATGATGTTTTCTACTTTTATTTTCACCATTTTCAATCTCTCTCTATTTTTATTAATTTTTTTTAGCTGATCGATATTTATATGTTTGAATTTGGATTTCTTATATCATTGTTGTGGGGAGATATATTATATATATACTGTGCTAAACTAGATTCATTCGATGGGCAAATGTGTCTTTTTGCCCGTACTAGATTCATTTCACCCATATTTGAATATACAGTTGGCAAAGCTTTTGGTGTATTATTATTCATGTAATTACTCGAATCAATTTCAAAGAAATATATATATATTATTTGCTTATGCTGTTGTCCGTTAAGAAGTATAGAATAAAATTATATTTATTTAATGGACACAATATTGAAAGAATGAGTACGCACCCTAAATAGAATATTGTTATGCAACATAGGCTTTATTAATGTTTATCATGTTGGAAGATTGACTAGGCAATTAAGCCAAATAATATCGTTATGTATTTATACATTATTCTACTATCACTTGTTAGTTGTCTTGTTTTTATTAAAAAATATATTGTTGTTTTTTTGAGACAAAAAAAATAAAAGAGAACAGGATAAATGTGTGAGGAATAATATGCTTAGTTTGAAGTAGTCTATGTTTTTTTTTTGAGTTTGAAGTAGTCTTTGCTGTGTGAAATTAACAAACCTAATCATTATTACAATCTGTTTTGGTTCATCTTTAAAAACTCAAATATTAATTTGGTTTGAGTTTGGTCTTTATCTTTTACAACCTAGGATAAACTGATTTCACGTATAGTACACCATATTTGAACAAACACTCGGCAGAACTTTTGGTGAATTATTTGTTGATTGATAATGATACGGACACAACCGTTGTGACATAATGTGTGCCACAACGTGTATCTACACCGTTGATCAAGATGGATATAATAATAATGATCAATAAGTACAGTCAAAATTAAAAATCAACGATGTAAATACACGTTGTGTCACAATGGCTATCATTATTTGTTTATGTTGTTGTCGTTTAGAACTATAGCTGAGATTTCAATCAAGGCCGGCCCAATGCATAGGCGAATTAGGCGTCAGCCGAAGGGCCAACCGTCCTCATGGGGTTCGAAATTACTTGTTTCGCAAAATAAAAAATCCGTGTAGATCCAATATCATCCAACCTAATAAATGTGTTAAACTTTTTTTCTTGAATTGATAAAGGCCCAAATTATAGCTCTAGTAATATAATGTCTTAAAAAAATAGAAAATGGCTAAATTATAGACCCAAATTTATAATAATTTAGATGCATGAATTCGAATTTCATAGGTACGTTCGTTTAGCTAGGGGTGTTTAGCTTTCGGGGGTGTTGCCCCCAAACCCTACGAGTTGGCGCCCCCATCAATTTAGCTTTTAGGTTGAACCCCGTTTTGTTATGACAACCCAAATGCAAACGATAACAATATATTAAAATATATCTAACATCAATGAATTAAAATTTTGAATCCACAAATTTTAGATATACGATGTTGAGGTAATCTTTTGTAAGTATCTTTTCGAAAGAAAAAAAAAATCGAACTAAAAGGGCATTTCGACGAAGTTGCCGAAGGCCCGAAAATCCAGGGCCGGCCCCGATTTCAATGCCCATAGTCCAACGTTTGTGTTATTTGGGTTTTAGAAGAAAATACGATCTTCATAAAATGTCTAGGGAAAAAAGCAATGGAGTTTTTCTCGTATGGCGGGTCTTTGATTTCAATGCCCATAGTCCAACGTTTGTGTTATTTGGGTTTTAGAAGAAAATACGATCTTCATAAATTCTGGTGTCTAGGGAAAAAAGCAATGGAGTTTTTCTCGTATGGATTTCGGGTCTTTGTGATAGCTTAATTTTTGTGATAGAAGATTTTTGAAGATTGATTTTTTGCCCCAACAGGCATTCATATTCTTGCAAAATATTAATCACAGCCATGGATGTCTCGGTGGTTGCTTCCACAAAAATTAAGCTATCATCTGTAAAATAAAAATAAAAAGATAAAAAAAAAAATTCGATGGGCAAATTTGTCTTTTTGAACGTAAGAACCTAGGTCGATTAATAATTATTAATTAGGTTGTAAGTAGATTAATTTCAGGTGCAGTGCCACTACACCACATTGGAATATTTGGTTTGGTTTCGAAAAACTTTAAAACTGCACCAAACCAACATTGAATAATAATATTACCAATAGAGCCCATAAATGTGGGCTTCATTTGAACTTGGGTTCATAAGCCCTATGACCCACTTGTAGATTGAACAGTTGTTGTATAGCCCAAAATAGTGAGTGAGAGTTGATTTTCAGACATATGTGAGTTGGATCATTCATTATTCTTATTGGATGCATGTCCAAAGTTAGTAAAGTTCAAGAAATGTTTTATCCTAAATGAAAGGCAATGTTGGCAATAGTTGTATTATAAGCCATTTCTTTTGTCATAATTGTTGTGACAGTAGTATTTTTCCGAATGAAACGTGGTTGCACCATATATGATCTAAAGATATAAATGTGTGTCGTTAAAAAATAGACAAAAATAATCACCATAGAATTGAGTTGAAATCATTGTTGTGGGCGGATGTGGGATAAATGGTTGATACTAGTGGAGGGATTCCTCTTTGGATAGTCGTTTAAAGACAAAAAAAAACGGCCTACCGGATAATTACCATAAAATTGAACTGAAATCATATCTTCGATAAGATTTTTTTATAAATAAAATGGTTGTAGAAATATTTACCAAATTACATGCATGCTTTTACAGTTTGAAAGATGATTATAAAAGTTACATCAAATGGATGGAGATAATGCAATCAACCCTCAAAAAAATATATATAATGCAATCAACTCACTCTCAAATTTAACTATAGCTGTGAATGTTTTATTCTAGGGGGGTTCTCTAATATCATAATATATTTTTAAAAAAAAATGAGAGATCCATGTGGTTTCTATAGGATCATTTTATTGGGACAAATCTCTTTTATATTTCAGAATATCCATTCTCTCTCTCTCTCAATATATATATCTCATATTGTTCGTGTCCACATCATGTTCCATGTACCCACATCCAGAATTTCTGATGAAAATTGCTATTGCCAAAACAAAAGAGTCAAAACATGTAACACAACAAGGGCGTACCTATGTGCAGACTAAGGGGGGCTTAGCCCATCCGGGAAAAAAAAACGTTACACTAAAAATTCTATGTAGTCCCGTTTGATCTATAAAATATTCTTAATCCACCCCACCCGACGAATTTGATATAGCCCGTTAGCCTACCCGAAGTTTAAATCCTAGCGAGAAAATTACAAAAATGGTGTCATAACTTTTGGGTGGTATCAATTTTGGTCTCATACGATTCTTATTAATCGATTCTAGTCCTGTAAGTTAAAAAAAACACATCAATTTCAAAACAATGTTATTTTCCGGCGAAATATAATCAGAAAATAAAATTTTCCGGCAACTTCACTCAAAAGCTCAGACAAGACTATACTTCTCTGTCAAAAAAATGTCACATTGACCGAATATATTACCCCATAACCCTTGCAATCCCAATTCATTACAAGTCGTTTTCTGCCTTTCATCCCTAAATCAAGTTCAACAAACCTCTTCCTAAAATAAAATAAAAAATAAAAAATAAAAAGCACATGCACTATCATTGTGGACGACTACTAGAAAATTGGCTCATCAAATATACATTAACATTGTTGTCATTTGGCTCATCAGATACCATATCATGCTTATACAAAACAGGGTGCATGCATATGTTATGAATCCGTAGATATGTTATGAATTGCTTTGGTGTTGATATGTGTATACAAGAGTAGATTGAAAAATCAAATTTTTTGGATCAGAATATTTTCCGATCCGGTAGTCGTCCATATTTTCCGGCGATTTTTTATTTTATTATAGGAAGAGGTTTGTCGAACTTGATTTTGGGAAGAAAAGCAGAACGACATATAGAATCGGGATTGCCGAGTTTTAGTGTAATATATTTGGTCCATATATGTGACATTTTTTGACAGATTATGAATAAAGTTGCCTGAATATTTTAATATTCGCCGGAAAATAACATTGTCCTGAAATCGATTTGTTTTTTTGAAGCTACGAGACTAAAATCGATAAATAAGAATCGTATGGGACCAAAATTGATACCACCCTAAAGTTACGAGACCCTTTTTGAAATTTTCCCCCGCCCTTGTACAACACACTTTTACACTCATATCAATCGTTGTAAAAGTCGTGTGGCTTGTCGTGTTAATTTTGTTTTGAAAATAACACTAGTCTTGCTTTAAAGATCTTCTTCTGCATTAGTATATTGATCTTCAACTGCAGTACTCTCTCCATCACTAATCTCTCCACATCAACTGCAGTATTGTCTGCATCATGAGTTGTTTCTCCGGTAGTCCCTAAGGGAGTAGTAGTAGTAGTAGTAGGGAGCTAACATAAAAAAAAAACACAACACATTAAATATTTGCTTTCAACACATGATCAATGAAACAAGAAATAAAAAATTTGACACCGGTACCGAAATTTGAATTTTTACTGGATCATGGTCTGGATATACTAACAGTGACTTTGGTATCACACCACGCAACAACGTTTTTCGTGATAATATTATATGTTTTGTTGAATAATTCTCCATCCCCACTATTACTGTTTCAAAACAAACATATAATCACATATAGTTGGTGGCGAAACAAAATTACAAAATTGGTCCAGTAACTTGACCTAATTAGTATTTTAATCTTGCCTTTACTCGGATTGCAATTTTGATCGTGTAACTTGGATATTTTCTACCCTGGGAGGAGGCTGATTTTGGGGGAGAGGTCGATTTTGGCAGGAAAATGCGAGCTGCAAGAAAATCAAGGGATTTTTTTTGCAAAATTCCTTTTTTTTTTTAACTTGACCTAATTAACATATTACGTCTTTTTGGTCCTTAATAATCATTATGAATTACACACTTACATTGATGGTGAGGAAGACGATTAAAATGTTATATATATATATTACAACACGTCTGTACATCTGTGTTGATATCATGTTGAATTATTGTTTCTCCTAAAAACATAAATTGATGGAGAACATATAATTAACATTTTTTAAATTTCTCACGCATGATGAGTAAAAGGGTGAGTAATTAATATAAATATAATATTCTACACCTTTAGCTCTTGCAAAATCTCCAGACGATGAATGTGGAAGACTCTCAGCTGAATTATCATTTGCTGAAAAGGCAAGAATGCAGATGAGGAAGATGATCAAGTTTTCTACTATGATTTGAACCATGCATCTTCAATATCTATATATTTTGATCTGATTTTTATATGCTTTTGAATTTGCATTTAATGATATCAATGTTGTGGGGACTGATTATATATATAGTTGCAAAGTTAGATTCACAATTGGGCTGCACATGCATGCATGCTGTAATCTTTGTTGAAAAAGTCTTTGCATTTATTTATGCAAAAATTAGAAAATTAAAAATATGTCAAAAGCTTTGCTTTATTAAAATCGTTTGATAGATTATGATATTGTTACATTATTTATTCTTGTGGTTATTAGTTATAAGGCTGTCGATAGAGACTTAATGATTATTAATTTAGGACATTCAAAAAACTTATTCGGTTATAAGGACGTTCTAATTTATTTTTTCTGTCACCGCCGGCCTTGTAAACCCTCTGAATTGACCTTAACAACTGCGTTCTTCCTCCTCCTCCATTTCCACCGCCCAAATTGCCGCCAAATCCAAATGATTGCTTCATGAAGTTAAAATCTGCTTTTGATTAAGCAAGAAGAAAACATCATTTGATATTGATTTTCCTGATCATCATAAAAAAGATTACCACTGTTTTGAAAACCTAATTCGAAAATGGCAACAATCAGTAGGGATGATCTTCATCTCTGCATTTCCAAATCTATACAATTCTCAACAAATTCAGCTTGGACTTTTATCAAACACCATCCCTTCATTTCATTCACCTTCTTCTTCTTCTCTTTTCTTTATGCATTTTCCCCCTTCTTTTTCTGGGCTCTGATTCATTTCCTAGCTTTTCTCATCCTCCTAATCTCAATTACAATGCTATATTCTAATCCTAATCCTAATCCTAATTCTAATTATAATCCTCCTGAATGCAAGATTAACAATGCTAATCCCATCAAGAACAGAAATGGAAGACCATTTGTTCGAGCCCGGTCGGTTCGACAAAGAAAATCAAGAGACACTAGCAGAACTAGTTCTGTACAAAGCAGCGAGGAGGACGAGAAAAACGCGGTTATCTCGTCGAACATGGTTGATAAAAATCCATGTCTAGAACAACAACAACAAAACGAGAAACCGAAAGAAATCCGTGAGGTGTCGGAAGAGATTCATGGCAATAATATAGAGACAGAAAGTTCAGAAGAAGAAGATGATGTTTTAGGTGTTTTGCCGTTGGAAATTAGGAGGATATATATAATTTATAGGCCCACACTCCCTCAAGTGTGGGCCTATAACACACAAATGCATACGATCACTTATAAAGCCAACAAAGAGGGCTAACACATCAAAACAATATAAAACGTGCTATGTAGTTTGTCATTTGCTTAGCATGCTCTGTTTTTAATGGTTTTGATGCATTTTGACAAAGAAGTGTAAGCTCAAGAACTACCGAAGTAAGAAATAATTTTCTGATTTACATGCTACTTGATGGAGTGACATTGATGACTGATGCAGGGACATTGGTGACTTATGCAGTGACATTGCTGACTTATGCAGTGACATTGATGTCTGATGCAGGGACATTGATGACTTATGCAGTGGCATTGATGTCGATGCAGGGACATTGATGACTTATGCAGTGGACATTGATGACTTATGCAGTGACATTGATGTCTGATACAAGGACATTGATGACTTATGCAATGACATTGATGTTTGATGCAGGGACATTGATGTCTGATGTAGGGACATTGATGACTGATGTAGGGACATTGATGTCCGATGCAGTGACATTGATGAATGATGGAGGGACATTAAGCTAAACAAGATCGTCAAATGATTCAAGATCGTGTTAAAGAATTGAGGGATTCCACAATGAATCCAATTATCAGGAGGGCACAAACAACGTGTGGCCATTACAAGAGTCATAGTGAAGAGTCTTTGTAGTTTCACCAAACTTGTACTTCTATCCATATTAAAAGCTCCACATTTGGAGAAATGCAAAACAAGAGCAGAGCTGACTGATGCAGTTGTTAGGTTTTATGCAGTGACATTGATGTCTGATGCAGGGACATTGATGACTTATGCAGTGACATTGATGTTTGATGCACTGACATTGACGACTTATGCAGTGACATTGATGTTTGATGCAGTGACATTGATGTCCGATGCGGGGACATTGATGACTTATGCAAGTGACATTGATGTACGGAGCGATGACATTGATGATCGTATTTACAATTAGATAAGCGATGCAATGATATTGATGTCACCGCATATACAACTTGATACACACATTTGATAACTTTGTAAAATAACTTTATTTCTTTGTTATCTTTAAATATTTGATTGATGTTGGTTTATTTGATTAGTATGTTGGTTTAAATTTTCGATAACTTTGTAAAATAAGCGTATTTCTTTTGTTTTTTTTGGTTTAAAGGCATATTTTTACAACCAAAGGTATGCATAAATTGTTACAATAACACGTCACTGCATAAATCGTTATAATAACACGTCAATGCATAATTCGATACAATAAGACATCACTGCATGGATCGCTACAATAAGAAGTCATTGCATAAATCGCTACAATGAGACGTCATTGCATAAATCGCTACAATGAGATGTCACTGATCAAGGTTGTCAATGGATCGCGGCGGTCAATACATCATGGTAGCCAATGAATCGCGACGGTTAATGCATTGGGGTGGTTAATGGATCCCGGTGGCCAATGCATCTGGGTAGATGGTCAATGCATGACGGTGATCAATACGTCACGTCGATTTTTATGAAGAAAAAAAATTGATTTTATGAAATTTATTCGGAAAAATATCAAATTTGATTTTAGAATAAAGAAGAGGAAAAAAATATGAATTTTAGTGAAAAAATTATGATGATCCGAGTTTTAGATCAAAATATATGACCTTTAGAAATATGGTTAATTAAAATATAAATTTTTAAAAAAAATTATTTTTATTTTGAACGCCTTTTTTTTTTCCTCCTTCCTTTTTTTCCTTCTTCCTCTTTATCCACTTAAAATTAGAATGTTCTTATAACTAAATAAGTTTCCTTCTTAAAATTAGAATGTCACTTATAACTAAATAAGATTTCAGAGTGTCCTATTACCCATAATAAGTTGAAAATCAGTCCTTTTAAATAATTGGTCATTTATTCTTTTAATGGTATCATTAACTAATTAAAAGGGTGTGTACGTTTGGCTAGGAATATTTTTCATTTATTCATCTCAAATTATCAGTAAGAAAACAACTTAAATCATTGAATCAAGCATTTTTTTTCTTCACTAGTTTTATGGTGGTTCGGGTATATCATGTCTTTCTTCCAAAAAAGGTACACCATGTCGTACATGTTCCACCTAGTAGCAACTTCTAAAATAGGGGTAAACATGTAAATAACATGTAAAAAAATAAGGGGTCCATCAAATTATCAAATATCCTATTGATCCTAGATCACCAAATCATACTTTGTTCCAAAACCAGGATAAAATTTTCGTTTTTTCTTTTACTTTTCTCCTCATAATACATTACGTGTATTTAATTTAATATAAAATCCAATACAATACAAACAACATGTATATTTCAACAAAAATTCAATCACTGGTTAGAGCACTCGCATCATGTATTCTTAACGAATACTATATTATACAGTTTTAAAAACACGATTTTCTAGTTTACAAAATCTTTACATAATCTTTACGTTTTTCGCATCAGACTCTTATTTTACATAATGCGGAATATATAAAGAAAATTTTACAGAATCTGGATGAATGCAATTGTAAAGGAAATTTTACAGAATCTGTAGTTTTTCTACTGATACAATAGAGTTTTAAATGATTTACAGGATCTATTGCTAGTGCTCTTAGCCAATTTTTTTTTTTTTTTTTGTTGACTTGTGAAATGAAACTAATGTAGCAACCAATTAAACAGTAAAAAATTTAGTTGAATCACAACAAATTAATCAGGACAATTTTTAGTAGAAAACAAAGAAGAATTTTGTTTATACATTGTTTGAGAAAACAGAAATATTTTTCCTCGAATTTTTTTTTGACTGAATCAGTATTGACATTATATATTCTTACACCTATAAATGAGTTGTCTCATACCGCAATATGTTATACCTCATAACAAATGATGTAAAGTGTTTTGTGTTGTTTGTTGTGAAATTGTTTTGATTAAAAATGTTATTTTGGTTGTTTCCTTTACCCACTTTTAGAATCGAATAAGAGAAAAGATCCCGTGAAAGGACATCATCGATCTTCATCGTGGTTTATAATTAATGTCGATCATCCCTGCACAATATATTCAAAACAAAAAATGTTATTTCATATATATATTACGGTAAAACCTCTCATTATATGATATTCAGTTAATGAAACGTCTAATTAACTGTCACATCATGAGGGTCCATTGTAACATTATAGATTCATGTTTATCATATCAAAGTGATTTTGAAAGTAACACAATGCAATAAAGAAAATGATTCAAAATCCCTCATCAAAGTTATTAAGGAAAATTAGGGATTAGGACATTTTTCATATTTTTTTTAATTAATAGTCCTAGTTAACAATTTTTATAAGCTGAAGGACATAATTTTAATTATATGACTAAATTGCCCTTGTTTAACCCAATCTTATGTGTCGTTGAAGAGGTCAGGTTATACATTCTTGCTTTTGAAGAAATTCAACGTCGAAGACAAAAATTGCTCGCACAAACATCAATCGTGAATCTGTCATTGATTCGTTACCAAATTCGCCTGATCGGTCATCTAATCCGAAGCATTCTTTCTCAGCAGTTCGTCGATGGTAAGCAGGTGTATTTACCAAAAAAAATTGTTTTTGCTTTCTGCTTATTGTTCAGCCGCTGTAGATAACGGAAATCTGAGTTTTATAACTCAAATTTCAATCTTCCTATGAAATTGAACATAAATCTGAGCTTCTTAAGTTTAATTCATTCTTCATCCTGACTTTGATGTTTTTTTCCTAAGGAATAATGTGATTCACTGCTGATTTTCTCTGATTCCTTTGTTATCGTAATAGTAAAACAGAAATCTGAGTTGTATAAGTTAAATTTGAATCTTCGTAATGGGAGTGAACATAAAGCCGAGCTTCTTAAGTTTAATTCGTTCTTCATCCTGACTTTGATTTAGGTTTTCTGAATATTCTGTGTTTGATGACAAACAACGTAATTCACTGTTGATTTTCTCTGATTCCTTTGTTATGTATGCTTTTGAAGATGGTATGTCGATTTTCTCTGATTCACTGCTTCTGTTATGATGTATATAACATTGCTTAGTATAGGTCTACTATTCTACACATTTTCATATTTTGGCTCAGGCTTATTGTTTAGACTTTATACTTCTTTGACATGATGGACCTCCGTTAGCTTATCTCTTGTCCGGTCGTGCTTTTCCCGAATTTGGATCGATTCTCCGCATTGCAATTGGGCAACACCCTTCTTTCTAAGAATGGTGCACAAAGGTTGTACCTAAATCTACCTTATGTTTTTGCATGCTCTCCTTTCTTTTGGCTTTCGGGTCGGTTTCTTTTTCTTCGACCGTAAGGCATGCTTTGTCCTACATGCTTCATGTCCTTAATTCCGTTAACGAGAATCAAGTTCGTATACGGGCTCTTTTGTGGTAAAGGTGGCTCAGCTGCTATGGAATTTATCTTTTGTATGTGTTGTTGGGTACACGGTGCCTTTCATGTTTTTTGACCTTCATGTGTTGATGTAAAACATGATTTTTCTCTTTCACCCTTCATATTGTTAACAAAAATTAGGTTATCTATGTGGTTAATACAGAATTTAAGAAATAATTAACCGGTGTTTGCCGGGTATACGGGATGTGTAAAAGTATTAGTCATCGTCAGTTTGCCTCTTCAGAGTGGTTGCTTCTATTTTGACATGTTGTTTTGTCATTGGTGCTTCTGGGAACAAATAGCCTTTGTATGCCATCTTGTAAAATATGTCTGCATTAACTTTGTTTAAGATGGTGACATAAGGCCGAAAAAAATGTTAACTTATGTGCTGTTATTTTAGCTAAATGGATTGAATTTTCAAATCCCTTGTGCTAGGTTCGAGGACGTTGCACATCTCCGCATTCTCCCGCCGGGTTAAAGGTATGTTCTTGGTTGGGATGGAAATAGTAGGCCCCGTGTTTCACTTTCTTACCCTTTGCCCTGCCTTGTGGGTTGTGATAAAGTACTGCATTTACATGTCTCCTACGAATGGTTGATTTCCCCTGATCATGCTGAATGGTTGATTCGCTGCCCTTGATTTATTTCTGATTGAGTTCTACATAGTTTTTGTCGCCTAAATTGTATGTACACACTTAGATTCCTATACAAAGGATGTCAATGCAAGTGGTGGAAGAGGTTTTATCGTGGCTTAAATCTATATTTGTTGGCCCATTGATTTCGGTGAGTGCAAGCATTCTTGAACCGACTAGGCATTCATTTTTGCATTCAGAGCTCAATGTATTCGAATGGAGAAAGCTTCGAGCTTTATGACAAGAGGTAGCCGAACAAGATGACGAACGTGTGAATTTCGACTTTGACAACGGTTGACGGTTCGATTCTGTCTGAAATGGAATCACCTGCTGATGGTCAACCTAAGAATAAAAAGTGTAAAAAGAACTCTAAAATCATTGAAAAGAAGTTGGATACACCCAAACCAAAGAGGATGGCACCAAGGTGTTCTACAATGAAGGGTAATCTTGAGGAAGTTGTTGAGAAAAGCAAGGTTCCCCAAGCATCTTCACTTGTTTTGACTTTTGAGCATGCTTTCTCTCTGCCATCAAAGGGTGAGATGATTGAGAAATTTAGCAAGTTTGGTGATATAAATAAAGACGAAACAGATGTCTTTTTTGAATCACAAAGGGTGTATGTAGAATTATGTTCATTAACATTGCATTTGCGCAACTTTTTTTGTGTTTGTAGAATTATGTTCATAATCATATTATATGTTATGTAAAAAATTGTGTCAGCCAAACAATCAGAAGTGATAAGAATTTCACCAAAAAGTTTTGGGACTTGGTTTGATATTGTTACAACACTTTTCATTAGATTTATTGTCGAAATTTACTAGTGAATATTAACAGTGATTTTCAAATAACAGTGAATTTCAATAGCTGTTTCATGTATCCTTCTTGTGACTATTTGTTAATTTTCCCCTTATGATCTCATATGCATTCAATAGGTATGTGACGTTGTTTCGGTATTGATCATAAACAAAACAAAAAAAAAATGAATTGAAAAAAGGCAACCGGAAGAAACAGAGATCTTTATTGCTTTTCTTGCCTTTTTTACTGTGTACAGCCTTGGTCCCATATATAGTACTAGGGAACCAATAGAAATAACAAGCAGATAAACATTATATCTTTCAAAATAACTAGTTAAATGGTTAAAGATAAATAGCTCAACCTATCAATTGAACTTGAACGCATAACACCTGATAGCCTTATTATCGACACACGTAATCCCATTTTTTGTATTTGAACGAATCCTTATCTCTTCAATTACACCTTATCACTCCATTTAATTACGTCCCTTATCACTCCACATTTTCAAGCTTCGACTTTGAATTATTTGTATCATCTAATATCTTTATCGTTTATAGATCACACCTGCAAAAGATCAATGTAAACAACACATTTTTGGTTAGTTAATATGTTTGGCTTCTGAATCAAGGTTAGTAATGTTAATACGACATTCAGATACATATACTGCCAATATTCACTGTAGTGAATATTCACAGTGAATTAAACTGATAGGAACATAAGTGCTAGAAAACAGTTAACCATGACCCTAATAAGCAATCATGGTAAAGCTAAATCACAACCTGCTAAAGTAGACACGACAAGTAAGGAATCAGTTGAATTCACAACCAAAACTTGTTATAAAAAAGTTGAACAACACCACCATTATTGAATGTAAACAGAGAATGAATGTTAAAGTGAATTTGAGTTAATATTCCATACTGTCTTAGTGAATTTTCTCAGTGAATCAAACATTTAGGAACTAAAACATTGAAATTGAGAGACAAAGGTAGGAGAAATAACTACATTAATAACATTCTGCATATCTTGGGTTCAATTAAATCCAACATAACCACAACCACAAGTGTTCTTTCCTCTCTTTTTTTAAATGATCAAAACTAAATCAAAATGACAAGGAGATGCAACTCATAAAGAATAAAAATTTGCAGCTTAAACTAGAAAAAATATAGGCCATGCATTCTACTGCAACAAAATAGGTTCTTCAATAAGCATGATGGCCATTTCTTTCATTCAGCAACCAACATCCTCCAATCTTAATAGTCATCATAGCCCCAACAAGTACAATATGACATCAGCATCATCTACAGAAAAAACATGACCACAACACCAACAAAATAGCCAAAAAAATCAAGAATTCACTGAGAAAACAATCAAAATGATAGAAATATTCTCGTCCACTAAATACAGGGAAACAAAGCAGTGAATTCGTCTAATTGGTACTTACTTATTAATGTGTTGATCAGATCTTTGCTTCGCTGCTACGCCATTTTCGGGCAGTGAATTTGTCCAATCATGAATTTCATTACTAAATAAAGGGAAACATTGCAATGAATTTGTCCAATTATGAATTTCAAGACTAAATAAAGGAAAGAAGAGCAAAGTGAATTTGTCCAATCATGAATGTCAGTACTAAATAAAATAGATCAGTGAATTTGTCTAATTATGAATGTCAGTAGTAAAATTTGTTGCTATAAACATTGAATGCATATTTAAGTGAAAATTTGAGTGAATGTTCACCGAGAAAACGATCAAAAATACAGAAATGTTGTCCACAAAAAAAGGGAAACAGAGCAGTGAATTCATCCAATTAGTACTCACTGAAAAATGTGTTGCTAAAATCATTGCTGTGTAGCTATTTTCGATCTTTTTTTCACGATTTTCGAGCAGTTAATTCACTCGTATTCCATGCTAGACATGTTAAAGAAATAGGAAAAAGTGAATTATAACCTTATTTTTTTCGAACAAAATGAATTTCGAGAATTGGAAGCCTACGAGATCGTACAGCTTCGAATTGAGTATAAATGCTTCCAAATTAGCGATGAAGTTTGCGTTCTCCGTAATTCCTTCCAATTTTGCGATGAAATTTGCCTCCTGTTTGGAAGTCGCAGGGAAGGAGGGATAGATCGCTGATTTCTAACCCTAATTTATGCAAATGACGTGAATGAATATTAACAGACTTTGTTTTATAAATTAAGGGTAAAAGGGACTTTTTAACCACATTTTTGTCCTTTATGCAACATTTTTTGAAACTTGTCCTATCTCTTAATTAATGAAATATTTTTGTCCTTCTCCCCAATTACCCCAAGTTATTAATTAGTGGGAGTTCTATTGTATAAAATGTACTCCCTCCGTTTTTTTTTATCTGTCACATTTCAGTTTTTGCCATTTTTTTATTTATCTGTCATTTTACATTTCCAATGCAGCATTTATTATTTTTTCCTCCTTTACCAATAAAATATTTACATCTCCAATAAAAAAACCACAATTCCAATACAAAAAACTCCTTTACCAACAAAACATTTACATCTCCAATAAAAAAATACATTTCCAATACACATATTAATTATTTTCTTAATTTGTGTGATTCTTCTCTCTGCGACATATATATAAAAACGGAGGGAGTATTAATTAGTGGGAGTTCTATCGTATAAAATGTCGATTTTTTTTCCAACAATAAGAGATATACATGTTGGAAAAGTGTATCATGTGTGGAATTATTTACGGATGTAATACGGATAATTAAATTCAGAAAAATAAAATATTATTTTATTATTTAGATCTAACAAATTAAAGCAACTATAGAATAGATTTATGTAGATCTAAAAAATAAAGCTATTGCAATCTAGACGTAACAAAATAAAGCTTATCACAAAACAGATCTGACTGAAAAGAAAGGAAAAAGTAATTGCGATGCATAAGAAAATGACAAATCGAGGCGAGTAAATATTTTTTTCTTAAGACAAATTGCTCATGTATGGTGCTCACGGTAGTAGCAACTGTCTCCCAAGATACAACGGCTTTACCTCTCGTATTTAGACGCACTTAAAAAATCCGAGCTCCGGCGAACTTACAGAGTGCTCTGACTTCTCTTCGACTCAAAAACTAGATCTATATGCTAGACTTTTTGTGGTGGAAAAGACTAGTTAAAATTGAATGATTAACCTTCATCCATTGGGTTCTTTATATAGTGGAGAGGAGGAACCAATGATTGAATCTGATTGGCCGAAACACATCATCAAACTTTTCCCCTTGGAAAAGTAACGGCCGACTTCGCCCTCAAAGAAAGAAGCTTGGCCGAAATTATTAGGTTAATTTCGAATTAATCCACTCATCTGATTGGTCAGATGATGTGTCGTTGAATTCTGATTGGTCGAATGAGTTCTGATTAGTCGAATGACACAATCACATTCCAAAATAATTTTATGGTTAATTTCATAAATAAATTTTGTCCAAAAAATTAATAATAACACCCGAACCGAACCGAGCTCGAGCTAATTTCATAAAGAAATTTTGTCCAAAAAATTAATAATAACACCCGAACCGAGCTCGAGCTCGAGCCGAGCCGGACGGACGGCGGCGTGCGCATATGGAATAATATAAGTACTCCTTCCTGCACAAATGTGTCTTGCCTCTTAGGGCACATCCATAAGAGACACACTGGCTCCACTTGAGTTCCCAACACTCAAGTTTCCAATGTGGGAGAATGGGATGAGGCCCTCCCTTCAACACTCATCTCCTACATATTTTCTACCAACTTTAGGTATTAATTTATCATTCACCCGATATCCAAATCGAATGATTCCAAAACCAAACATTATCTACTCCGTGAGTAGAATTTTGAGACGTAATAAATTCCCGATGAATTACACCGGAACGTATCCGAAATTCGCACTAAAGTTGACAGTTTTACCCCATTTAATGTGATATCTCCAACAATACATACAGTGTTTTTCAAATTGGATGACTAAAATATAATGTTTAATTTATATAATTTACAAAACTTTAAAGACGAAGCGGTGAAAGTGATTTGGAATATGATCTTCTTTTTGTTCTGAAAATTCGCACGCTTGAAGTTTAATTGGATGCACTATTATTCTACAAGAATCTTGTTCTTAGCATTGTACACTTCCCATCATATTATATCATGTCTTTTGTTAATTATATCATCATATCATATGTTGATATATGCACACCGTAGATTATGTTATTATTCTTTGAGTAATGAAACGGATACGACGGTTGTACCACAACGAGTAACACAATGACGATAAGTATCGTTGATTGTGTTAGATTTACATATGATTAATTTAGACATATTATTATCAACGGTGCATATCACCGTTGTGTCACTCGTTATGACACATGCGTTATGCCAGTATCATTACTCTTATTCTTTTATAATTTGTCTCTAAAAAGTTTATGTATAAATATTAACGCAATTATTTAGGAATAATGCTACAGAAAGAACCGTTGAAGGAAATATAGAATATTTTGTATATTATCCAGAATAATATTCCAGGTACACAGCAAGTGAGTATATATACTCACATTCAACAAAATACAGAGACACATGGTACACTAGCATAATGCCAAGTGTCAATAATAACAAACTATCATTATCCACTAATAATAATTAAAATAATTAACATCTATTTCTTAACATCCCCCCTTCAAACTAAATGTGGGAACACCAAGCACATTAAGTTTGGCTCTGAAAGCAGCAAGTTGAGGACTAGGCAGGGCTTTTGTTAAAGAATCTGCAACCTGCATAGATGAAGGGACAAATCTGACTGACAGCTGCTTGTTTAACACTTGATCCCTGACATAATGAACATCCACCTCTATGTGTTTAGTCCTGGCATGATACACAGGGTTGTAGGCAAGAAAAGTGGCACTCAAATTATCACACCAAGCCACTGGTATTCCTGACAGAGCAATTCCCATCTCTTTTAACAACTGCTTGATCCAAAACATTTCTGAGGAAAGATTAGCCAAGGACCTATATTCAGACTCTGCACTTGACCTGGAGACAACATTCTGTTTTTTTGAACTCCAAGAAACCAGAGAGTTTCCTATATAAACACAATAGCCAGCAAAAGACTTCCTATCTGGGGGATAGCATGCCCAATCAGCATCACAAAAGCCATTAATAGCAATGGATCCAGCTGAACTAAAAAACAGACTATAATTGAGTGTACCTTTAACATATCTGAGGAGCCTTTTCAAGGATTGCCAATGCACCTGAGTGGGATTCTGCATATATTGGCTCAAGTAGTTTACAGAATATGCTAGGTCTGGACTTGTATTAGTGAGATATTGCAATCCTCCTATTGCACTTCTGTAGATTGTTGGATTATGCATAGGCTCACCTTGATTTGGCAATAGATGTTGTCTAGTGTCATTGGTGTGGTACAAGACTTAAGATGTTCCAGATTCAGTCTCTTCAAAAGCTGAGATGCATAATGGCCCTGTGTTAAATACAGTCCATCTGAAGTTCTGTGTGCCTCCATTCCCAAAAAATGTGAGATGGATCCCAGATCCTTTAAAGCAAACTTTGAATTGAGCATGCCAACAAATTTCTTGATAAGGTTTTGAGAGTTTCCTGTCACCAAAATATCATCAACATACACCAAAACATACAATAACTGGTGATTAACTTTGAGTATGAATAAAGAGGAGTCTGCAACTGACTGCTTAAAACTCCAATTTAGCATCTGCAATCTCAATGCACCAAACCAGGCTCTAGGGGCCTGTTTTAGGCCATATAATGCCTTATGTAACTTACACACATAGTGTGGCTTTGTGTGATCAACAAAACCTTCTGGCTGCACCATATACACATCCTCCATTAATGGTCCATTAAGGAAAGCATTATCTATATCAACCTGATGTATGTGCCAATTTAGACTCACTGCCAGGGCCAGGACAACTCTAATTGTGGAGGCCTTTGCAACATGACTAAAGGTCTCTGTGAAATCCACTCCATATGTCTGATGAAAACCTTTTGCCACCAGTCTGGCTTTATGCTTGAGTATTGTGCCATCTGGTTTCATTTTGAGCTTGAAAACCCACCTACAACCAACAGGATTTTGTGTACCAGAAAGTGGAACAAGAGTCCATGTCTCATTCCTTTGCAGTGCATCAAACTCAGTGACCATAGCAGCCTTCCATTCAGCACAGTTCAACGCTTCTGAGACTTT
Source organism: Gentiana straminea (assembly GCA_036785695.1). Classification (NCBI taxonomy): domain Eukaryota; kingdom Viridiplantae; phylum Streptophyta; class Magnoliopsida; order Gentianales; family Gentianaceae; genus Gentiana; species Gentiana straminea. Next base: position 671,886 of record JAVUPR010000450.1, read on the forward strand.
AGTAGGTTTAGAAAGGTGATCAAGAAGTGTGGTAGACTATATTTGGACTGAGTAGGTTTTGGGTTTGTAAATTCCACTTTTGGAACGTGTTTGCATGGGATGACCTTGTTGTGGAGGTGGTGGTATCACATGATTTTATGGACTAGGTACAGGAGTGGGACTACTTTGTTGATTTGGAGATGAGTGTGTCTCTGGTGAAGGACTGTAGCGTGCAGGGCTAGTGTTGGATAACAAGGAGTTTTGTGGAGAGATTTATGTAGTAGGTGATGATGCACTAGGTGTATTCACTGACATAACAGGGGACTCAAGAGTTTGAGGATCAGCACAAGTGTTGATAGATGCAACAGGTATGTCTCCAGATGATGTTTCCACATATAATGGCTCTTGTTGTAACTGGTAGGATGGACCAACAGGAAGGCTAGTAACCAACTCAGGATCAGCAAGAACTTCTCTGTGAGGTCCTAACAGAAACTTGTCTTTAAAGGGAAACTCATATTCATTGAAAACAACATTTCCGGTAATAAAGATTCTACCAGACTCATCTTGACATTTATAACCTTTATGAGAGGGACTGATTACTAAATATGTGCACTTAGTAGTGTGGAATCTGAACTTAGTGGAGTTAAAAGGTCTAAGATGAGGGAAGCAGGTGCATCCAAAAACCTTGTAGAACTTGTAATCAGGTTTTCTTTGAAACAAGACTTCAAAAGGTGATTTATTTTGAAGCACAGGGGTAGGCAGAACATTAACGACACAGACAGCCTTTACAAAACTATACCACCAAAATTTTAAAGGCAAAAAGGCTTGAGCAAGTTGAGTTAAACCAAGTTCCACTATGTGTCTATGTTTCCTTTCAGCCCTACCATTTTGTTGATGTGCATGTGGACAAGGATGTCTAAACAGAATGCCTTGTTGCTTAAGATATGGTTCAAGAATTCTATACTCTCCCCCCCCCCAATCTGTTTGCAAACATTTGATTTTAGTGGAGAACTGATTTTCTACTAGGGTTTCACTACAAAAAACTGGGCTTTTTGCGACGGAAGGTTATCGTCGCAAACTAGGCTTTTTCCGTCGCAAATCCTAATTTGCGACGGATTTGCGACGGTTTTTATTAGTCGCAATTTTTAGTCGCAAAACAGAGTGTTTGCGACGGTTTATCCGTCGCAAATTATTTTGCGACGAATGTTGCGACGGATAATAACGTATTTAATTTTTTTAAAAAAAATATAGTTTCCGTCGCAAAACAATGTAAACTCCGTCGCAAAAAATTGTATAATCCGTCGCAAAAAATTTATAATCCGTCGCAAATATTTTATAAACCGTCGCAAAAATTGTATAATCCGTCGCAAAAATTGTATAATCCGTCGCAAATGTTTTTTATTAAATAATTTTTTATTTTTAGATCCTTACATATCCGTCGCAAATACATTTTTCCGTCGCAAATGCAACTTTACGACGGAATATTTCCGTCGCAAAAGTTAAAATTAATCAGAAAATTATGGCTGTTTTGCAGCAGCCGGCCAAACCACCGCCGCAAAACAACCATAATTTTCCCCGGTAGCATTACAATTGCTACCGGCTATCAACGACAACAATATAAAAGGGGATACGATACCAAAATAAATAAAACGATATGTCAATGGGGATATGTCAAAGGGGATATGTCAAAGGGGATAAAACGATATGTCAAAGGGGATACGATAAGCCAAAATAAATAAAAATGTATAAAGCAATATGTCACCCAGTCAGACCCGGTGTACTACCTAAACCCATGTCACTTCCTCCAGTCCGTGATCGATCGGTCATCTCGTGCCGCCTCGTACCCGGGTTGCATCCCTCCGGAGGGATGCCGCCTAACCGCCGGGTAATCCACTCCTCCATCCGCGCTAGTCCGTCTTCCCCGACGCTTTTCGTCTCTCTCAGCTCCTCCAACCTCGCCCGTGTTTCGCATTAACTGTCTTTCTCGCGCCATCTCCCCGGGTGAGACGGGTGAGTATGCCCGGAGAGTATGTCTCGGCGGATGAGTGTCGTCGAGCAAGAGCAGCCCGTCGTAGCATGGATGGAGGCGACGACCATGCCAAAAACTCTCCCCTTCTTGTCGTAACCACCGGCGGCTTCGTAATAAAGACGCGACTCGTCGACGGGGTGTCGCCGCGTCTCCGGGCTTTCGCCTTCTTCGAGGTGAAGACGTCCCGTAAAGTATGATATAAATTTGTTAGTAACAATAATTACATGATATATATATAATGTATATATAATATTTAGAATACATAACGTACCAAGATTTTCTCAAACTTCCTCGAGACGAAGTTGCCCGACTTCTTCTTCTTCGAACTAGTCACCGGATCTCCGACCGATGGGGCACTTCTCTATTGTCCTCCGGGGCCCGAGCGAAATCGATAACGCCGCGTCCGCCGCATAGCATATGTCCCGGGGATCTTCCCTTCCTCACCGGATCCGAAGCTCGGTTTATCTTCTTTTTCGCGAGATGTTTCCTTGAATGCCTATTCCGACATAAGATAAACAAGTTAGTACATACATATATATATAAAACACAAGTATTATTAATTAAATATTGAATAATTGCTTACGGGACTCCCAATCCACTCCTCGAACTGACGGAGAATATCCGGGGTCATCCAAAGCCGAGCACGGGGGTTTGTTTGAGCCCGATACATATAATCACGGACCCTGTTGATAGCATACCGCTCAAAAGCTTCCCTAACCAGGCGCTCGTGGCGTAACTCGAAGCTGAAATGAGCCTGCAACATAGTTATATATATGTTATATGTATAGTTATAATTATAGTTATATTTATATATAGTTATATTTATACGAACGACGTACCCTAAATGCGTGCCACCACCTTTCCCCGTCGCTCCCGGGCCGGCATTATGCCACGTGGTGGCAAAAGTGTCAAGCCGCTAATTATGGCGGTCTTGGCCATTTTCTTGACATAGTTGTCGGTAAACCTGTCATATTGAAAAAAATAAGTTGTTAATATATTTGGTTAATCAAAATATAAATAAAAATACAAACAAATTAAAGCAAGATATGTATTAACTTACCATCTCCCCTCGGGATCACGGCAATCCAAGGTCACCATTGACAATGACACCCAAATCCTCCTCGGTCATCTGGTGTATCTCATCATCCAAACCGTGAGTCTGTGTGGAGGAAGACGCTCCGGGGGAGGGGGAACTACCCCTACCGCGTCTACCTCTACCTCTACCTCTACCTGACATCTATTTGACACAGAAAATGACGTTTATACTAATCTAAATGCAATTATACTAATTAATAATAAATTACAATGTTTAATACATTATTATTCAAGCAATGATGACAAAATAAAATATTTAATACATTATTATTCACTATCACTACTAGAATGGAAGAGTTCTTCCTCCTCTTCATCGCATCTAGATCATCAACCGATTCTTCTTCCTCTCCATCTTCTTGTTGAATGAAATCCGCCATCTCATCATCATCCAAGTCATTATCCCCAACATCGGAGTCAACATCGACATCAAGATCTTGGTGGACAATGTTAAGAGGATCGATAATCGGGAAACATCATTGATCACTTGTTCTTGGAAAACGGTTTCCTCGACGGGAGCATCGATAGTCGATCTTGCCTTTGTTTTGAAAACAACCGACCATTGATCTTTGTCTTTTTCAAACTTGGATATGGAGCATAGTAGACTTGCTCGACTTGATAAGCCGTAACAAATGGATCATAAGCGCCATATTTCCTACCACGATGAACTTCAACTATCTTATAATCTTTATGCACATTCATGCCCCGTTCGTAATTATCAAACCAATCACATTTGAACAATACGGCTTTGTAGAAATCGAAGCTCCATAATACACCAACTCAATGATTTCATTTAAAGTGCCATAATAGTCGGCACCTTCCGTGGAACTCGACACAAACTCCGTTGTTGACTGAAGATTTACCAATATCAGTTGCCCGGTTGAATGTCCGAAAGTTGTAGCCGTTAATCGAATAACGTTTCCAAGTTTTGACTTGACGAGAAGGACCACTTGCCAAAGCTTTTAGCAAATCATCATTCAACAATGATGCTTGTTGTGCAAACCATTTGGTAAATTCATTTTCATGTTTATTCCAAATATCCGTCGAGGTCAATCGAGGTCGTTGAACACGAATAAATTGCTCGAACAATCTAAGAATGAATCATTTTGTCGGTTAATGTATATTTGTTCGTAAAAAACTGTTAAGCATTGTATATATGTAGTAATGAGGTACTTATAGTTCATACGGTTTCATGATTTCGCAGATTAGACAATACGTACTTGTGCACAAAGTCATATTCTTTATTATCCAAGAACCTCGTCTTGCACTTCCCAGTTGTTGTACCATTATGATCACGGAATAACTCGGGTAAATCGAAACGATTGTCGATGCCGAAGTCTCACCAACAAGAAGATTCTTTGCTTTTGTTTCAATATGATCATCGTAATACATAGAACAGAAGTTTGAAATCTCTTCCAACAAATACGCATTGCATATTGATCCCTCTACGAAAGCTTTGTTACCAATATTTTGTTTTAAGTGATTCAAAAACCTTTCAAATGGATACATCCATCGATATTGCACGGGACCACCAACTCTGACCTCATACGGCAAGTGTACCGGTAAATGCTCCATCGAGTTAAAAAACGCCGGAGGCAAAATCTTCTCTAACTTGCAAATAATCTCGGCAATGTTATTCTCTAAACGAATCACGTCTTCTATTTTTAGGGTAGCAAAGACACAAGTCTCGAAAGAATTGACTTATCTCAGTCAATGCATTCCACTCATTTTTCGGAATCAATTCTCGAAGGGCAACTGGCAACAAACGTTCCATAAAAACGTGACAATCATGGCTTTTCAAACCACGTAGAATGTATTGATCATGATCTACGCACCTACTCGGTGTCCGAAGCATAACCGTCGGGGAATTTCAACTTGGTGACCCATTCACACAACACTTTTCTTTCTCGCTTGTCAAGAACAAGTGTACAATCGGGGCGCTTTATGCAAAGCTCTTTCAAATCTTTAGCAGATTTTGGACCACAAGCGAGCTTTTGCCTTTAACGTCCATAACCGTGTCAATCAGTTTTTCAAAGAAGTTTTTCTCAATATGCATCACATCCAGTGCAATGTCGAAGCAAGCAATGTTTTCCAATACGGAAGATCCCAAAAAATGCTTCTTTTCCACCAACCATTCTTGAAGTTTTTAAGCCGTTTCAAGTCTGAATCTGAGCCATCAATGATGCTTGGTAGGTGTTGTACAAATTCCCATACCTCCTCACCACTCAATCTACGGGGTGGAGTCGCGTGTTCATACCGTTTGGACTTCAAAAAACCTTTATCAGTGCGAAAAATATGGTCTTCAGGGAGAAACTGCCGATGACAATCAAACCAAGTGCATTTACCACTATGTTTGAGCCAGAATGACTTGTTTCCATCACCACAATAGGGACAAGATTTCACACCGGCCGTAGTCCACCCGGATAACATGCCATACGCAGGAAAATCATTGATAGTCCACATTAGTGCGGCCCTCATATGAAAATTTCGTTTTGTGGATACATCGTAAGTAAACAACCCCGTTTCCCACAAAGTTGCTTCAACTCCTTAATCAATGGTTGCAAATAAACATCGAGGTTTCCTTTCGGATTTTTCGGCCCCGGTACAAGCACCGATAAGAATATAACCTGTCTTTTCATGCACAACCAGGGCGGAAGATTGTATGGTGTAACCATGACCGGCCGCAAGAGTAGTTCTTCCCAAAATTACCAAAAGGTGCAAAACCGTCGTGCAAAGTCCTAACCGCACATTTCTAGGCTCCTTAGCAAACTCAGGGTGCATTTGGTCAAAATGCTTCCAAGCTTCAGCGTCACTTGGGTGGGCCATTATACCGCTTGTCCTGGGGTTTTCCGCGTGCCACCTCATTTCCTTGCCTATATGTTTCGTGGCGTACAACCTTTGGAGTCTAGGTCCAATCGGGAAATAAGTCATCACTTTGTTAGGCATACGTTGACCTCTTGCGTTCGTTTTCGGTTTATATCGATCATGGTCACACTTCCGACACTTGTCCAGATTCGCGTCCTCCTCCCAAAATAACATACACCCCGCGGGACACACGTGTATTTTCTCGGGGTAGCTCTAATGCCTTAAACAACTTTTTGGTTTGATAGAAGTTCGAGGTCATTAAGTTATTCTTCGGAAGAATATCTCCTATCAAACCGGTAACCCCGTCAACGCATTTGTGAGAGAGGTTGTGATCACATTTCAAAGTGAGCAACCTAGAAGCCGCTTGCGTACGGAGACACTACTTCCATCACATACGAGTTCCTCTCGCATTTTTCAAAGCATTTCAAAAAACGATGCAACTTCGGGGTTTGGTGTCTCATTGTTCTCCTCTTGGTTAAGCAATTCTTCTCTTACGTGATCAATCCTATCACGTAATGCGTCATTAACCATGTCCTGATAAGGGTTCACATTCCGTCTTTGCTGAACGTTCATCGGAATGGGAAACTCTTCACCATAACAGACCCAATCATAGTAGTTTGCGCAAAACCCATATTTAGTTAAATGTAATCTAACGTCATGTTCGATCGAAAATTTAGTGTTCTTACACTTACTACATGGACACTTTATCATTCCATTATTTGTCCGAAACGAATCTAACTGCTTTGCATGTTTTATGAATTCCTCCACACCATTCACAAATACCGGGTTAAATTTCTTGTTAGCATCCAACCTCTCGTACATCCAACTACGTTCTATTCTCTTCATTTTCAATCCTACACATCATATCATACAAAAAATGAGACTAACAATAGTCTTTGAAGGTTGTCTCAACACTTTTGCAAACTCAGGTTTTACTCAAATTACTATGAAACTAACAACACTTTAACCTAAATTTTTAATTCCTGGTCAAAGGTTCGACGTCAAAATAATTCGGAGGCTTTGCCGGATAACAAAGTACCCCCTAGTACCATTTTCCAAACGGGTAGGAACAGCACCCTTTTCAACAAACCAATTCAACCACATACTTATCATCATTTCAATCCAAATTCAACAAACCAATTCAACCAACATCCGGTTTCTAAACTAAGCATTTTCAACCAACATCCGGCTTTGCACATACTTAAGCATTCAACAAACCAATTCAACCAATTCAACCAACATCCGGCTTTGCACATACTTAAGCATTTTCCTAACTTATCTAACTAATACACATAAGTAAGCATTTTCCTAACTTATAATTACAACACATATATATCTATAAATATATACTACATATGATACACTATATAAAAAAATGACGTTTATACTAATCTAAATGCAATTATACTAATCTAAATCCAAGGTTCCCTACCGCGTCTACCTCTACCTCTACCTCTACCTGACATCTATTTGACACAGAAAATGACGTTTATACTAATCTAAATGCAATTATAATAAAAAGGCGTTTATGCTAATTAATAATATGTGCAAGGAAAGCGAGATTTTCTGTAGATCTCGTAACTACGGGGTTTGCAATAGATCCCCTAACTATTGAGATTTGCAGTAGCACCTCTAACTACACTGACCTCAAGCAATTTCTTTGTTTGCTAAGCCGAGTAACTACAACACCTTCTTCGGAACCGTAAAAAAGTGCAGCAAAGTAAGTGGACCTGCCAAAAAAATAAGTTAGGTAAGTATAGCCGCACACCGAGTATCATATGTCAATCAAACAAAGGTGGCAGGAATCTAAAGGTGAAACTAAGCTAAGATAAAGTAGATGCACTTGAGATTCCAAAGGTGAAACTAAGCTAAGATAAAGTGATACCAAAATGATGATCATAAATCCCGTAGTCTTATGATTGACTACATTGTTGTTCCACCTCAAAGCATGTAAGCCTCTAGACATTATTAACTTAAAACAACAAGTAAAATACATCAATCATTCGTAAACAAAAGTATCCAAACGGACAGCACCTCCTCGAAAACACAATTGCACCAAATTGCGTTTTCTTTATATGGTTGGAAAGCTCGAATGCAAGCTACAAAACGCATATTTCAGATCTCATTTTCATCCATCACACATCACACACCATGTCAAACAAAAACGCATCGATATTGAAAATCTGTTTTACAGCTTTCGATGTGGTTTTGTGTCGAACTTTTGAGTACCCTATACTACTTGGAATGAGCTGAATTTTTGATGTGTTATATATTGCATATAGGGGTACATTTTTCATTGAGAAACCATTCTGGTTTGAGGCCTGTATAATAGTTAAATGTTGGTCACAAACTGCTTAGTCAAAACTGTCCGGTGGGAGCTAATTAGGGCCGTGTGGTGTTTTTGAATGTCGGGTTGAAGCCCAAACGAGCTGAAAATTTAAGGGATTATAATTCAGAATATTATGAGCATTTTATCTTCTTAGACCAACTGATTTTGAGTTCGTTTTGATAGTAAGAAAGTGAGATAAACATAGGTCAAAATTTCATCAAAAAAATGAACTTTCATCCAAAATCTAACACAAAACAATCAAAACCCCAAACCACCCATCACCAAGCACCAACCGAGCAAACATCACATAGCATCACCACAACCAACATTCTTCTTCTTCTTTCTGAATGGATAAATAGATGGAAGACAGATATAGTACAGTAATCACTACCAAACTGCAAAATTAAAATCTCCCTCCAATTGCATTTATTTAGTGTTCAATGACTTAAATTTTACAAGGGTTACGATTAAGAGCAAAACATCCGGTTAGGTTAGATCGAATAGATTATTAACTAGTAACCCAAAAACCAACATGGTCACAATCCATATTGCTTTAAAAATCAGGTCCAATAATATAATAAACTCGTTAATTTTTATGTTGTTCCAATATACATAACTAGTCGTTTCATATCATACCGTGCCCTCTAAAACACATGACTTGTAAATGGACAAATACCCTTCTCATAAAACAGAAAAAAAAATGCAAATCATCAAATAAAAAATGCAAAAGGATTCAAGGACAGCCACAAAGGGTCTCGCCATTTCTTAGACCCTGGTTCTCTAAACAAGGCACGATCTCTAAATCGGTGAAATTTACCACATATATATAATTCATTATGCATTGGAATCGGGTACGGGGAGAGGGGGTGGGAGGGGAGGGAAGAGGTTACCTTGTGAGTGGCCGCGGCGGTGGTGGAAGGAGGTGGCGCCGGAAACGGGTTCGAGCGGGGGGGGGGGGGGGGCGGCGGAGAGAGAAGGGGAGAGAAGAAGAGAAATGAGGAAGAAAAGGGGATTATGCGACCGATATCCGCCGATTTGAATTTTATCTAAATTCGAATAATAAAATAATTTTATAAAATTTTATTGAATAGTCCGTCGCAAAATAATAAAAAGTCCGTCGCAAAATTGCCCGCCAAGTGGAAAAATCGGTCCCGCCAAGTGTCCCGTCGCAAACATTAAAACATCCGTCGCAAACGTAAATTTGCGACGGAAATAAGGTCCGTCGCAAAAACTCCGTCGCAAAACTGCTTTTTTTTGTAGTGTTTTAGACTGTATAAAGACAGAGTAAACATCTGATTTTTGTTTTAAAGGAAAAATCCAAGTGTATTTTGACCAGTCATCAATGAATGCACATAATAATTGTAACCAGAATTGGAAGGAACAGGGTCAAGTCCCCATAAGTCAGAATGAATTAAATCAAGCACATTCTTGGCATGAGAATCAGAGTTAGGATAAGGCAAAGCATGGCCTTTACCAAATTGACAAGCATCACAGAACATTAAGTTTTCATTAATATGAACATTACAGGACTTTAGAACTTGACTAAGAACAACTTTGGATGGGTGGCCTAACCTCCTATGCCACACATTAAGGTCTTTGTCTAGACTAACAGTGCCTAGACACAAACTAGGGGAACCAAATAGGTTCTTAGTACTACCATTATTGCAAGAAGACTGGAAGGTAGACAGACTGAGAGGACTTGGAGTGGATTTGGATTGAAGGAAGTTCTCTTGGGAAGCCATTATCTTGTAGAGTCCACCACTGAGAAGCCCTGTGAGAAGCTGCATCCCTGTTTTATTGTCCTTCACATAACAGGAAGTAGGAGTAAATTCAACAGTGATATAATTATCAGCTAAAAGTCTAGATATGCTAATTAGGTTTTTAGTAATTAAGGGCACATGAAGTATGTCTTTTAAGGCTAGAGTGGTGTGTGGTTGGTGTGTGATGATTTGACTATAGCCAATATGCAAGAATGGGGAGTTTCTCACCATTTCCAACAACCAAAGACTCAGAACCATTATAACCTGCACTAAGTTGTAAGTTGTTCAAGTCAGAGGTGAGGTGATTGGATGCACCACTGTCCATATACCAAGCTGAATCACCCACTGATTGAGGAGTGGCAACAAAAGCAGAAGTCTGTGTTGAGTTGTTGTTGCTGATTCCTGGTGGAATGAAGTCCTCTTCAAACCTATGCCAACATGAAGTGACAATATGCCCTCCATTTGCCACATAATCGACACACCATTTTGTTGCCAGAATTGCCATATGAGCCTCTACCACCACCATTACCCCTGCCTCTACCTCTACCACCCCTATTTCCTTTATTCCCTCTACCTCTTCCAGCATTAGAGTTGGAGTTTGGTGGTCTTCCACTGTTGTGGTTGGAAAAATTCCAGGGCAGGGGGCCTTGTGCAAGATTGGCAGTAGGATTGCTAAAACCAGTGTCTCCAGGATGATTAAGTCTTGCAATGAGCCTTTCATGTGTAATCAACTGAGATTGCACATCTTGCCAACTGAGAGATCCAACCCTGGATGTGATGTTGACGATTGCAGATTCATAGTCTCTATCCAAGCCTCCTAGTGTTGCTAGAATCAATTCTGATTTAGTAATTCGGTAGCCAGCTGCTGTCAAGTTGTCAGAGTAGGATTTCATCTGTGCCAAATAGTCAGACATGGGTTTTGACCCTTTTGATGCTTTGGCGAGAGCATCCTTAAATTCAAGCATTCTTGCCTCTGATCTACTATTATAACGACTTTCAAGAGTAGATCAGAACTCATAGGCAGTACTACACCCAACTACTTCAGTTAAAACATGTTCAGTCATAGAGCTTAACAGCCATCCAAGTAATAGATTATCCTTGATCAACCAGTCATCAGTGGCAGGGGTCGAAACAGAACTTTGAAAAACAGATCTGGAAAAAAGGTCTTGCAAGGTAGGTGTCGGACTAAGAAGACGGTCTTCTAGACGATGACCCTTAATAATTGGCCAAACAGTATAACGCCACAGTAGATAGTTGTTTCGATTTAACTTGACATTACAAGTTTGAGATAAATTACCAGAAAAAAGTGTTTCAAGAGCTGCTGGTTGTTGTGATGGGCTCAAAGATCTCAGAATCGGTGGTGTTGAAAGAGCAGGTCGAAAACTCATATAACTGGGGAAGGGAGACGACTCTGGACGGCCAAAATTGAGAGTCGGAGTTGATGGAAGCGACGGAAAGGCAAAGCTCAGAATCGGGATGCCTGTAACAACACCATCGGAGAAGAAAGATACAACACTGTGGGACGGAGGTTGGACTGGTCCGACAACGGTCACAGATGTGGCTGCATGTTGATCTGTTGTGATTCCGGTGCTAGAAACTCCAGTGGTGGTGCTAACAGGTGGAGGTTCGATGGTTTGAGCACCGGCGGTGGCCATGGCCAACCTTGTCTCTGATACCAAGAAAGAACCGTTAAAGGAAAGATAGAATATTTTGTATATTATCTAGAATAATATTCCAGGTACACAGCAAGTGAGTATATATACTCACATTCAACAAAATACAGAGACACATGGTACACTAGCATAATGCCAAGTGTCCATAATAACAAACTATCATTATCCACTAATAATAATTAAAATAATTAACATTTATTTCTTAACAGCTACGGTAGGCAAATTGTCACAACAAGTTTGGTGAAACCGGATATTTATATTAAGCGAAAAGTTGTACAACTGTTCAATACGAATCATAAAAAGCTATACAAGAGCAAAAAAAATCTAAGTTGTAGTGTAAAATTATTTTTGCCAAGCTAGATGCAATTCTCGCACCTTTCGAATAGCCTGAGATATGAACACTGCCTTCGGAGGCCGATGTCGGTCTTCATTGTGAAACTCTTCATTGCGCCAATATAAACTCGAAATCAGCTCTCGAAAGAGAAATCGCCAAAACTCATTATTGTCTTTCTTAAACATGTCTTTCTGAAGACATCCGTCAAGCCAAGTGGGGTTGTCATGAATGTTGAAGAACTCGTGCCAATGTTGGTGGTGCACAACGTCTTTCCACAATCTACGTACCCAACTACAATCCCGAAGGGCATGTAAAATAGACTCACTGGAGCTTCCGCAGGAGGTGCACGTGTCGTCATCAATGATATGCCTTTTAGCGAGGGTGCCAGCCGTGGGGGGGGGGGGGGGAATTCCAACAGATGAGCCAAAGAAGGATATTACCTCGAAGCGGGCCTTTAATGCTCCAGATTCGTTTCCAATTCACATTATTATTAATCACCGGTACGGGGGGTTTACAGGCTTCATGGTAGGCCGAACTCACCAAGAATTTTCCGGAAGGGTGTCCGGTCCAGATGGGTGTTCCATTGGCGTCGAAAGCAAATGCCTCCCTCAACTCGTTCGCTGCAAAACAAATGTGATGCCAAATAAATGAGGCAATCGGTTTCGGTGTCGCGAACGGAGATCCATATTTTTGTGTCAGAATTTGGACCCAAAGCTTGTTATGGTCCGTCAGAATCTGCCAAACAAGCTTAGCTAAGAACGCAATGTTCATCTCACGAGCTCGCCTTATAGCAAGGCCACCATGGGATTTGGGTTGACATATAGAATTCCAAGCTACGTGATGGATCTTTCTCTGACTTTCATGATCAGCCCAAAAGAATGAGCGAGCAAGTTTGTAATAATTGGTCACAACAAGTTATATATCATACTTTTAGGCCTTGATATTTATTGTAATAATTCTATCATATTTCCTCAATAAAAAAATTATCATAACAAGAATACTACATCCGTCCCAAAATATAAATTATTTCATCTTTTTTGACTATCCCAAAATATAAGTCATTCCACATTCTCAATGAAGCGTTTATTACTATTTTCACTATCTTACCCATAATTTATTAACAATCCAACTAATTTTCAATACTCCATTTGTTCCAAAATAACTATGGCTGTTGCCAAAAGTTTTGTTCCAAAATAACCGAGGCAGAACATTATTTTTCAAAGCATCATTTATTGCTAATTTTCCTACTTTACCCTTATTTAATACTTCATCAGTTTTTTTTATCTGTCACATTTCATAATTTGTTATATTTTTATTTATCTGTCATTTTACATTTTCAATTCATCATTTATTATTATTTTCCTCCTTTACCAATAAAGTATTTACATCTCTAATAAAAAAAATACATTTCCAATACTAAAATATTCATTACCAACAAAGTATTTACATCTCCAATAAAAAAATACATTTTCAATATAATATTTTAGACATATTAATTACTTTCTTAATCTAATTATTCTCTCTGTGAAATATAAAAAAACGGAGGAAGTACTAGGTAGGAAGTTAAAAACAAGACTGCATTAATTGTATAATATTGATTTTTTTAGTCATTGCATCCTTAAAGTAATAGCATTAAATCTTAATTAGCGTGTTTTTGACAACTGTCTCAAATATTTCGGAACGGAGGAGTACTTTATAACAATTTATCGATTTGTGCGTATCATCCTTGCGCAGGGGCCATGCTAATCTTCTATGTATCGTTCCAAATTTATCGGATGTCCCCGAAGGGACACTTTATAACCATTTAATTAATGATAGTCGAAGGATATTTTAGTCATTTCTACATAAAATTTATGTCATTGAATCATTTTTTTAATTTGTGTTAAAGACCTAAAATAATTTATTTTTTGAGACGGAGTAGTATATTTACTAGGGTTTATTGTCAAAAAGGACAATTTAAACATGGAAATATACAAAGAGGACAGTGGAATATTTTTCTAGATAAAAATGACATATCCTTATTCCACTGTGATAGTGAAACATTATATTTGATGTCAGTTCCACTGCAGCAAACAGTGGATTTGGGGTTATGAACTGTGGATTTGTCTTTATCACTCAATTTATATTTTCAATGTCCCGATTCCCATTTTTCTCCTATTTTTTTGTCCTTTTAAACCACTCCGTTTTTTAATACGACCAAGAGAAGATTCACACAGATTAAAAAAATAATTAATATGTCTCAAATATAGTGTTGGAAATGTATTTTTTTTATTGGAGATATAAATACTTTATTGGCAAAAGTGTTTTTAGTATTAGAAATATGTCTTTTTATTGGAGATATAAATATTTTATTGATAAATAAGAAAAAATAAACAGATAAAAAAACGGAGAGAGTATTAATTATCACCCCACTAGCTAAATGCCGAGGCCGGAGAAGTTATTAAATTCCACACTTTTTGCACACGGCCACCAACTAATTTGCTGGAATCAATTTTTTTTTTAAAAAGAAATTTGCTGGAATCTATTGAAAAAGTCATTGCATTTATTTATGAAGATAATAATAAATGAAAAATCGAACCCTTATCTTTAACCCTTAAAGATACGACCCTTTGGCCTACGTCTCACGTTTTCCGGCGTTTATTATATCGAACCCTTATCTTTAACCCTTAAAGATCATACGTCTCACGTTTTCCGGCGTTTATTATATGCATCATACTCATTCTACTCATAGACCAATCTATCAATGTATATTAGTGGAATCAGCCTTGTGAAAGTGGTTCTGGAGCGAAAAACATACTCCTCGTAGGTTCTGGAAGAAGAACTGACTTTTTCAATATCGGTTATCATAATGCACTTGGACAAAGTCGGTTCTTGAAGGTCGGTTCTGCTGTAGTTCACAGGTAGAGTTGTACACGAGTATAATGAATAAAAACCCATATTTTCTATGTGTATTAAGTTATGACCTCCCACGAGAAGGATTACCTCCCGGCAGATAGCTGGGATCCGAGTTAGGATAGTCAATTGATCTTACATTCTCACCTTAAAAGGATTATATGTCATTTATATATCGTATCTTAACAACATTGTCAAAGTCTGGCCCTTTCAACTCAAGACGGTTAACGACATTGGCTTGTGCATTGGGGACTGTGAATCGTGGTCCTCAACCAGACGAGGTTATCATTATTCTTGCATAATTATTTAGTGACTTAACATATAGAGAGGTTTTTCAAACTAAACATAGACGCTGATTTGTAGAAAAAATATGACTATAAAAATAAAAATATATTAAATATAAATATGCAAATTAGCAATCAACCAGGATCACAGTTACTTTTAAATAAAAATTACAATTAGATTTGTATAATTAAATTAAAAATTCATATTGAAATCGTCTTAAATCGTTACATACAATGAAAACACTTATCAATGATTAATAAAAAAAACAAGATGGGCACTTTCAAAATATTAAAATAAATGTAGACTTGGCTATAAAATAAAAAATGGAACCAACAACTAGGAACTTTTCAAAGACTAACTAATTAATTAGGTATATTGCCTTTAAAAATAGTAGGGACATGTAATTATGTGAACAGGATAATGATAGGCTTAGTTTGGTACAGCCTTTATTTTAGCATTTACTTATAAGTATTGTTAGCAAAGGCACAATTGCATAAGCCTCAATTTCATTTTTGTTTATTAATTCATAGATTTGTTCTTTAGGGTAACATATTCTACTAAATATGAAATATTTTGTATAAGATTAACATAATTACATAAACGGTATATAGAAAAACTAATGTATATTGATTCGATGAATTGTTAGTAACTTCAGAATGTCTTATAATGTTACATATTTAGTTCTTCTCTAATACGCTGTTTTAATGAGTTATGATCTATAACTAAGAAATAGAAAAACTAATGTATATTGATTTGATGAATTGTTAGTAACCTCAGAATGTCTTATAATGTTACATATTTAGTTTTTCTCTAATACGTTGTTTTAATGAGTTATGATCTATAACTAAGAATTAAACTTTATGTGTAGCACATGAACCGAACTTTAGATTAATCGAATTCGGATATTTAGGGGGTGTTAGAAAATAACCTGGGGACCCTTAAATTCTATGGGGTGGTCGAAAAGAAAGGCAAAGTTAGTTCTAGACATGCATTGTCCTTTTTCCTGAAATCAGTCGAGGCATTGTTTTTCCCCTTTAAAAATATATGTGGATCCGCCCTTGATGACTATAGTTATTGAAGCGGAATATATGGAAATCAGGAAATGTCCCCACTCCGTGAATGTGTAATACGCTAGTAAGACTTACTCATAACAGTATCACAACAAGTGTCATAGTCTGCTATGTCAATAAACTAGTATTGATGTGACAGTGAATTCATAGATGTCACATCATTAAATTTATCATCGTCATATCATATTTCAAAGATTGTTGTGTCAGAGTACTTCTGACAGTAACGTTACTCGATTTAAAAACTAATGTTATTGATTGTTAACAAGGTTAGTTGTTTATCCCATTTGGTAGAAGAAGAAAAAGCAGAGGATAACCTTGCTACTTGCTAAAGCAAAGCAATGAGTTGTAAACTAAGGTGTGGTATATATTTTTTCATGAGTAGTGATATTTCCACTACCTTTTTCACTACAATATCTTACATAACACAATCATAATCACACATTTTGTTGGGACCATCACTATAAATAATATATCATTTTAATCAATGGAATTGAAGCAAGTAGTATAAAATGCACTACACAAATATGTAGTGCATATACCATTTTCCTTTTTTTCATTCTCTATTAGTCGGTACATTGTGTAGGGACTCAAAAGTGTTTGGTCTAATTTCTATGTGATGTTTTTATTTAATTTATTTATGTAAAGTTACTGCTACATCCACTACACTTATCTCCACAAAATCATCCACAACATCATCTACACCATACATTTAGTCAGGACCCACACAAAAAATATTTCTCTCTCCAATCAAAAGACAACATCATCCACAACATCATCCACTACATCTTTATGTAGTGGATGTAGCATTTTCCTTTATGTAAATGTAATGGATTTGATGTGACATTATATTAAAAACAAACAACTAGCGAAAAGTTGATTTCAAAGTTAATAGTCAGTTTTTCGATTGTCGATATCGATCAGTGTAAAGTCGATTATCAACTCTATAATCGATTGTGTTTTGATTTAAATATTTTAGAAAAATGATTTGGCGTGATATCAATAATTACGCTTTTTTCGATGTATCAAATTCATTGATGTATTACCATTTCTAAAGCATCTGCATAATTATTATTAATACTATTGCTTTACGAATTTAAACACCAATTTCTCTATTGTACAAAATATATATTCAAATTATATAGAATCTCTTCCTCATGTAATGTGAATAGAGAATATGTAAAATTGTAGAATTTTGTATATTATAAATTTGAGCACAGATTCTACTGTAAATATTTTTTTGATAAATCCAATGATTTATAATGCATTTTATTTTATAGATGATTTAAAGGTATCTACCAGACTACCACACTTATGTCAGTATCCAGCAGAGATGATTTAAATATATAGCCGTATACCCTGGCATGCATTATATCCATAAACTTATATTTTCTTTCATTAAAAATGGTGTTTTTGATAGTTAAAAAACAGTAAAAATAATATGATTACAATATATTAAACTTGATATTACCATTGTATCATAAAATATCTTTTATTTTATGATTTATTAACACAAGGGAAACACCTACCCATTGACTTTTTTTAATTTTCACTGACAAATGCTTTATGTATAAATGCATCAAACAATCCGTACAAAGTATGGAAAAGACAGTACTCTTTAATTCAAAGTACACTCTTTAGATACACACAAGATTCACTACTACAGTAATAAATGTAAAAAATAAATTGATTCGAACCCGTTTAAATGATAAATTGTTCGCACTCGTGTTCGAGTTTTGCTTATTAAATGTATTTTTTACTTCCATCTTGAGCTCGGATTTTGTTCGGCTTGTTAATGTTTAAATAACAAGTTATAAAACAAAAATATTCAAATATTATAATACAAAAATTATTAAAATAACTCGGTAAATATTCTATTTATATTCGATAATATCTATAAGATAAATATATATACATTATCATCGTATGCGTTAAGCTATGATGCACCGACACTTCATATGGGCGCGCGCGCGCGTCCGACACAAGACACGACACGACACACTCCGACACGCTCCGACACCGTGTCCGACACGTGTCGGGCCGATTAAATTAATATTATTTAAAATTTTAATATCCGACACACCTCCGACACGTTGTCGACACACCTCCGACACGGCGCCGACACCTCCCGACACCTCGAACACAATTTTTTCAATGTTTTTTTTTATGAAACCCGAAAATATACAATTTCTATTTCGATTACTCGTATTATGTTTATATGTTTTTTTGTTATAGACAATCGTTTTTACACTTAATTTGTAATATTTTGAAAGTCAAATCATAATTTTCTTTTTACTTTTGACACCGTATAGATAACAAATATCTATTTTAGATATTGATAGAGTTTAAGTATTACATATCTTATATATATGTATATATAGATGTATATATGTGTGTATATACATATATATGTGTGTATATATATATTATATGTAACGTGTCGGGGCCGTGTCGTGTCCTTAAATTTTAGAATTAGCCGTGTCGCCGTGTCCGTGTCGTGTCGTGCGGCGTGTCCGTGTCCGTGTCCGTGCAACATAGGCGTTAAGTTATGTCGCAGATTAATATATTGATATAAGCATATTGATCAACATAATTAAACGTCTACGAGTTAAACATATGTTCATTTGTATATTTTCTTTTAAGAAGAACCTTTATTAATCAATATCCGTCAAACAGGCGGCAAAAACGTCACCTAGGGGCTAGGCTCCTCAGGATGTCCGGGTCGAAACTAGCAAAGCATGTCTAGCTAAAAGATGCGCATGGATATTCCTCATACGCCGAATAAAACTAAAAGAGACAGATATAAAGCTAGAAAGTAAAGCCAAACAATCATGTACTAAACAACCATGGGCCGTAATATCTTCGACAGGTCTGCGGAGTCGCGAGACACACGCCAAGCAATCACTCTCTACCTCTAGTCGTAAAACCCCAATTGTCACGCTTCCTCTAAAGCCTAGGAAATAGCCTTGAGTTCCATGTACTCCACCGGGTCCCCTGGATCGAAGTGGTAAGCAAAGGAATGAAGGACTGCCCCCTGAGAATCTCAAAAAAGAACTCCAATCCCCACAGCCTCCGCAGTGACCGATGCATCGACATTGCCCTTAATAACCCCTGCTACCGGCCGCACCCACTTATCAACCAGATGATGAACCGAGATCGGCGTCCGATAAAGCTCCACAACCTCTACATACTAGCTCTATTGATGCCGCTAGAGAACGTGTTCACACAGCCGTGACATAAACTGCCTGATCATCAAACACTGCAGAACAACGCGTCTTCCAAATCCCCCACATGAGCCATACAAATCTTGCAGCATCCTGAACTCCCTGTTCCTCCAATAACTTCGCGAGGAAATCCGCAAAGGAAGTAGAACGGAGGTGCCCTAAAACCCCATAGTATGGTGACACCCTCCAAATTCTATCTGCCATGTCGCACTCAAAAATCACGTGTCGCAAAGTTTCTAGCCCCTCACAACATGCCTGGTGATGAGAATTAGCTTTACTATGCTTCGGTGCATGTTTCAACCCCTTTTACGGCACTTTTGGTTCATTCCGGGTAGTTTTAGACCATATTTAGGGCAAAATTCACATTACACGTCCACCATAAGGTAAACCGTCATATAGATGGAAAACCTCGGCATTTTACAATGTTTTTGGCCCCTTTTCGAGCCCTATCTATCTTGCGGAATTATGCTCGGTTTGTGTTAGATGTTGTGACGCAGGATGTAGGTGCTCGTAAGCCCGGGAGACAAGGCATGGAGCATATAAAAATGAAACCAATGGTTGGAGATAGAAGAAAATAGAGAAAAATGAAGAAATTGGAGCCTGGAGGTGTTCAGCACGCGCCAAAATGTTTGGGGCACGCCAAGTTGATACAGGATGCCCAGCAAGCCACGGAACAGGTTTGGGGCGTGCCAAAATGTTTGGGGGCGCCAAGTTGATACAGAGAGCTTCCAGAGTCACATAACCAGTTTTGGGGCACGCCAAAGTGACTTTTCCGGCACATTTTTGGAGCATATAAATACGACTTGCACAGATTTTAAGGGCTATCTAGACACTTTTACACTTTCATACTTACACTTTTTCCCCTAGTAGGTCGAATTCTCCCCTGCCCCAAACCCTTAGAGTCACCATTCTCTTCTTCTCTTCTCCCTTAGATTAATTTCTACACCTAACTTACTTAGATTAAGTTCAATCTAGCTTAGATTTTAGCTTCTCTTCCTTTGATTTTGCATTTTGGATCATCTTCTTCTTCCTCAAAGTGATATGGGTGTTGTTGAAGCTTGAAGAAACATCAAATCTCTGCGTTTTTTTTGGTAATTGATTTTGTTTTCCTCTCATTTCATGGCTTTAATTTCTTGTTTGATGCTTGCTCTTGTAGTTGTAATGAGTAGCTAATTTCTACATAGTCAAATCATGCGATAGTTGAAGAAATCACCCTCTAGTTGATTGATTGGGATTGGGTAGTGTTTAATTGTTGTTATATCGATGAATTCATGTCTTAAACTTGTTCTTAATTCTTGAATTAGACTGTACACCTAGTTCATGAACTCACACACCACTTTTATAAATGTATGTTGCGAAGGAGTGTGGGAAAAGGGGTTTTAAGATCGTTATTTACAATTGACTGAGTTGTTTAGATCGATTGGGTAACGAGGTTCATCGGTGTAAATCGAGCGGCTCTAGAGCGTTTATCTTGTTCTGGTCAGTTAAATCCTTAAAGGCGGACTATTGAACCGGGCAAATGGTACTAGGTTGTTCTATGGCGTCTAGTACTATCTTAGGAGGTTGCACCTATGAACGAGTCGATGTAAGCATTAGGATGGTTGGTTGGTAGTTTCCATTCCCAAATAGTCGATTAGAGGGGTGAAAGTATTCAACTGGATCGTGGTTTGGCTATGTCTCTTTCTCTCTTTATCTCTAGTTTAAATATCGTTTTAGCATATTCAAAACTTGAACACATTTGATTAACCTAAACTACGTATGAGAATGACTTTGGTACTCGATTGATTCCTCGTGGGATACGACCTTGCTCACCTCTATAGTACTTCCGACCCGGTACTCTGCCGGTTAAGGTTTGTCGTTACTATTTTGGTCATCACCTGGCACCGACCATCCCCCATATGCCTCATCTGTAACCCTTGACCCATAGCTAGACAATTGTGCAAGCACCTCCATAGAAAGTGCCGGATACGAGGCTGCACAGGAAGCTGCCAGCAGCTTCTTCAAATCCTACTCTCCCCTACTATCGTAGTCGGCCCAACAGATGAATGCTTGTAAAGAGATAAGGCCATAAAGTACCCGGACCGAACTGTATAAACTCCTTTACGATCATAGTGCCAGATTCGCTTGTCTGGGTGACCTCCAGGGGCTATGGTGGTTTCAAGAATGGCATCTGACTCCCAAGGCCTGAACAACTACTGAATCCGCTGCACATCCCACACCCTAGAATCAGGGAGAAATAAATCTGCGACCTTGGAGTCTGCAGGAATATCATGCCCTGCAAAAGGTATACGGAACGAAGACTGCCGACTAGTCCAAGCATCATGAAAGACATATACTGAGTCCCGATCCCCCACTCTCCGTATCATCCTGCTGATCAACAAATCCCGCCCCTTTAGAATGTTGCGCCATAGAAAGGACAACCCCCGCCCCCGCCCAGCTGCAAGGATGGAACTATCCTCAAAATACTTTGCATGCAAGACTTGAGCCGCTAACGAACCCGGACTTGTCAAAATCCGCCAAGATTGCTTTTCCAACAAGGCCAGATTGAAACATTTTAAATCACAAAATCCCAAACCCCCAAGATTCTTCGGTAAACAACAGGTCTCCCAATTCTTCCAATGTACCTTACGCCTGTTGTCAGTATCCCCACAAAAGAAACCCCTAATCACTTTTTCCAGTTCCCGTATCAGAGTAGTGTGGACCTTAAAGCACTGCATAATAAATGTGGGAATAGCCTGAAGTGTTGATTTAATAAACACGTCATTCCCAGCAGGTGAAAGCAATTTATCTTTCCAACCAGCCACCTTCTTACGTATTTTATCCCTTAAGAACGCAAACACCTGGCATTTATTTTTCCCTACCACCAATGGCATCCCCAAATATTTTCTAGAACCATCCCCTAAGGGTATCTGTAGCTGTGCAGACAGAGCCTAACGATCCTCCACTGGGACTCTTTCCGATAAATATAAATTCGATTTGTGGAAATTAATAACTTGACCAGAAAGAGCACCATACATTTCAAACAATTCCACCAATGTCTCTGCCCCCCATCCAAAACCTCAAAAAACACCATACAATCATCGGCAAACAACAAATGAGAGATAGAAACCTCCACCTCTCTGTCGAAACGACTACCCCGTAACGCTCCAATGTGCACATAGTCATTAAGCATGGCTGTGAAACCCTAAGCACAGATAATGAAAAGAAAAGGTGACAACGGGTCTCCTTGCCAAATGCCCCTAGTCGGTACAATCCTACTACTTGGCTTCCCATTGATCAGCACCCGATAATTAACGGATGTCACACATCGCCTCAACAAACCAATGAAAGACAAAGGGAAACCCATACGCTCCATAACCCTCGAAAGATACTGCCATTCCACTCAATCAAAGACCTTGGCCATGTCCAACTTCAAAGCGGCATGACTATCGCAACCATGTAACCATGCCTGGAGAGAGTGAAAAGCTTCAAATGCAATGATCGCATTATCTGTAATAAGTCGACCTAAAACAAACGTGCTCTGATTCTCCGATATCACTGTTGAAATAATGTCCAAAACCCAATCGGGTTGGACCGGATCCGACTGGGTCGGATCATTTTTGCTATTTCTTTATGTTTATATATATATATTAAATGGCTCTGTTGTCATATATTTGTTGCTTTTAAAGAATCAATTATGAATTGTTATATGATAACGTCCTTAGTATTATACTGTGATAGAGAAACCATGATAGGCGATTATGGTTGATTTATTATTAAACAGGGCATTGATAGTACAAACAGGCTAGCACGTATCAGATGTCTTATGTCTTTAAGGGCAGGGATAGATCTCGTCTATCGAAGTGTAGAGACACTTGGACTGTACGTGGACGTGTATAAGAGAATGCGTACGTTAGACTGACCCACTTACACTGTTAAGTGTCACACTATGTGACGGTTGTGTAATTATCCTTAGGACCGGAGTATACATGGCATCACGGCGTGGATTGTCATGCTTTGACACTATTGAGGTTTCCCCTAGCTATGGGGAGATCATGCGGTAGTGATTGAGTGTGATAGTGAAGCATGCAGAATATACATGTATGGTCGTCCGGGAATCTCGTACCCTATCAGTAGGGGTGAATATCCGAAATGGCATTCTTATAAGGAATGTCTTACTCTCGTGAATCTTTGCAAAGTGGAAGTAAATGAGTTACTTCGAAAGAGCATGATGGCCAGATTATAAGATACGGTTGTTGATGTTTGACACTCGACGAACGACTGAATGGATATTATTACAGCGATAGAATTCTATTTACATGGTAACCGTTTCACTAAAATGTAGTAGTCATTGCATTTGACTCTTCCGATGATTGGGGGTCACGGTGTGTTGTTAGACGTTATCCCGTGATCGTTAGATATGAAGGGCATTTTTATAATTTGCACTTTGTGTCTACGGCCAACATATTCGGAAGCCTTTCGGGTCACACACATAAG
This sequence comes from Gentiana straminea, assembly GCA_036785695.1. Classification (NCBI taxonomy): domain Eukaryota; kingdom Viridiplantae; phylum Streptophyta; class Magnoliopsida; order Gentianales; family Gentianaceae; genus Gentiana; species Gentiana straminea. Next base: position 695,891 of record JAVUPR010000450.1, read on the forward strand.
AACATCTAGCCGGATTAAAATGTGGTTATAGTTGATAAACAAATAAGGAAAGAATTTATCTCATACTATAAAGGTTATAATAGTAAATTAATATGGTGGTATTTATTTATTATGAATAAATATAATACAAGATATTAATTATGTTGATTAATTAAATGTACACATAATGTATGTGTTTGTCAAAATTATTATGTGTATATGATACACATGTATTTGTTGGAAAGATGTCCTAAACCCAATCGGGTTGGACCGGATCCGACAGGGTCGGGTCATTTACAGTCTATTTAGTTTATGTAATAACTTTATTATGATTGATAAAAGCACTTATGTTATTATATATTGTTTATCTTCATATTATTTGTTGTATATATATATAGTAACGTCCCTAGTATCAATCTGTGATAGAGAAACCATGATAGTGATTATGGTTGATGAGATCTCTAATCACTATAACAATGTTGGTACTTAAATATCTCTAGTCTTACATATTATCAAACGGGACATTGATAGTATAATCAGACTAGCACGTATTGGATGTCTTCTATCTTTTAGAAGATAGGGATAGATATCGTCTATCGAAGTGTAGGGACACTTGACCGTACGTGGACGTGTATTAGAGAATGCGTACGTTAGACTGACCCACTTACTATGTGGCGGTTGTGTAATTATCCTTTTGACCGGAGTCTTCATGGCATCACGGTGTGGATTGTCATGCTTTGACACTATTGAGATTTCTCCTAACCACGGGGCGATCATGCGGTAGTGATTGGGTATGATATTGAAGCATGCGGAGTATACATGATTGGTCGTCCGGGAATCGCGTATCCTATGATTGGGATCGAATATCCGAAGTGGCCTTCTTATAAGGAATGTCTAGCTCTCGAGAATCTTTGCAAAGTGGGAGTAAATGTGTTATTCCGAGAGAGCATGATATCCAGATTATAAGATACGATCGTCAATGTATTGACACTCGAGATACGATCGTATGGATATTAATTCAGCGGTAGGATTGTAAGTTACACGGTAACCGCTTCACATGAAAGGTAGTAGTCATTGCTTTTGACTCTTCCGATGATTGGGGGTCACGGTGTGTTGCTAGACGCCATCCCGTGATCGTTAGGTATGAAGGGCATTTTAGTAAATTGCACTTTGTGTCTACGGCCAACATATTCGGAAGCCTATCGGGTCACACACATATGAACATCGAGTCGGATTAAAATGCGGTTATAGTTGATAACCAAATAAGAAAAGTTTATCTCTAGACTATAAAGGTTATTGTGGTAAATTAATATGGTGGTATTTATTTATTATGAATAAATAAAATACAAGATATTAATTTTATACAAATTATATTAATTAAAGAATATTCCGGAAGCCAATTATTTGGCACATGGGGCGCCACATTTAAGTGTATGAGATACACTTGGATTGTGCACTTTAATTAATTAGATTGCCATAATATTAATATAAGATATTAATTGATTTTGGAAAAATAGATTTATGGTAATAAGATAATTATATTCAATATAAGATATTTACAAAATAAATTATAATTAAAGAGATAAATCAATCTAGTTGATTTTCCTTATTTTATTGGGAAAATGTTTTCTTCTCCTACACACATATGGGGCGCCACTTTTAACTATAAATAAGAGGTGGGTGTCAAGCTCTTTTGTACATCACAATTGCAAGAACTCATAGTTCTTGTATAAAATAGAGAGCAATCCATAGTGAGTTTGTGAGGGAGGAAAAAGGCCGGTCTAGAAACCGGAGTTTTTCGGATAGCAATCCAAGGAGGATTCCGGCAAGGGGTTCGTGTGGATTAGCGATAGAGGCCGGACGCGTGGACGGCTTCCGCACTGAACTACTCTCCGTTGACGGTCAAAGCGACGATCTTATAGATCATCTGAGGTATAACCGTCAAACTACTTAACGTGTTTATTGCATTAAACGAAGAACGATCTAGAAAAGGAAATCAAATTTTAAATTCCGCTGCGTTAAACTAGTGATTTCCTAACAGTGGTATCAGAGACAGACTTCGAGCTTAAGCAATAAACATAAATTAATTGCGTAGTATTTAATCGATAGATGCAAGAATTAAATCACGAAACGTTAAAACAAAAAAAAACAAAAAAAATTAGGGTTTATGGGGGGCTCGGCCGACTGGCGGCGGCCCCCTCCCTCGGCGGCGGCGGCGGCGGTGGTCTTCGGGCTGCCGTCCGTCGGCTGTCTTCTTCCAAAGGGGGAGATCGACCCTTTTCGTTTTGTGATATTTATTGTGCATAGATATCTCGTTTGTTTAGTTGTGTCATATGGCAACCAATGGTTCAAATAGTTTGGGCCATTGGGAAACCATATGGAATGTTGGCTTTCCAAATTTTGATTTGGAATAGAGCTTTAGCCCTTTTCAAATATTTGATTTGTAAAAAGCTAGCTAGGCCACTTCCAAAATTTTGATTTTGGAAAGTGGCGGCCTAAACCAAAATTATTTGGCCTTTCCAAATATTTGATTTGGAATAGCTGCTAGCCCTTTTCAAATATTTGATTTGTAAAAGCGCTAAGCTTGAAATTTATTTCCAAAATTTTGATTTTGGAAATTGGCCTGGCCTAAGCCAAATTTATTTTTGGAAAGGAAGCAAATAGGAGACTCTATGATTTTAATTTTATTTTGAAAAGTTCAAATTTAATTAAAATTAAAATCGATTTAAAATTAAATGTTAATTTTAATTTTCGATTAAGTCATATAATTAATTAAAAGTTATTTAATTATTTGACGTGATAAAATAAAGACGCATAAGTAGTTAAAAATTAGAATTTAATCTTTTTCATAAGATAAAATTGTATGGATTAGATGTGTAGATATAATGTGATTATATGGACTCCGATTGATCATAGACTCGATCAATATGATATATGGGAATATTTTCTTTATGTTGGTTTTTGAAAAATTGTCCTAGGCCGTTATGAAGAACGTGACCTAGTTTACTTTTTGCAATTATCACATTCCCGTTAGCTCCCCCCGTGTGCGGCGGGTGTAATTATTAGATAAATTATTATGTAACAAGAAAGGAGCAAGAAGTTGAAGACCAAGGAGAGATAAAGAACTCATTGGCATACAACAATAAAGATCCTATTGGCGGTTGCAGATACCCTTAGTTTGTGACCCGCGGTTTCGTCAGTTTGTATTCGAAACCGCGCCTAGGAAAAGTCCTTGATCATACCGGTTATTTTATGCGCGGAATGTTGTGTATGTTTTACTTTATATGATATAGTAGTAATATGCACATAGTAGATGAGACCAAAATTAAACCAAATTAATTAAGTGAATTAATTTTAAAATTATTCCCACACCAAAACTCGAGCCAATATTGTCTCCCAATATTATAATGTCGGTGAAGAGCCCTTGTTCGGATCCAACTGATCAGCCCTCGTCAGGAGTTGAACTACCACGGGTATATCGTTATTATTGAGATATGATCGTTACGAGATCTCATGAATTTTGGGTTACGACTCGACTAAAATCTTACGGTGATTGGCCCTCGTCAGGACCGTCTGATTTTAGAGACAAGGGGTTGACTATCACATGGTGATGTGAAACGTCAAAGAGTTGACTAGTCAGCCACTGTGAGTCGCATGCGATGCGATTGGTAGGAGTACCTACCCGTCGAAATTATCTCGGTTGATCGGCCCTCGTCGGGAATCGAAGTAACTAGATGGGATCCCAGCCACTAAAGAATTATTTAGATTCTTGAAAGCCAATTGAGAATAGTTGGCTAGTGGGAGTAAAACCTTAGGAAATTTTTAAGTGCAAATTTAGGGTTTTCTATACATGAGCTTTTACTTATTCTATCTTTATTTATTGTTGTAGAAAATGTCAAACAAATTGAACATTCGTTATATCATCGAAAACAAGCTTGACGAAACTAATTTTCTCGATTGGGAAAGAAACCTCAAAATTGTTTTGAGGCACGAGAAGATTGGCTATGTCTTGGACGAGGCCCTACCGGAAAAGCCCGCTGAGGGTTCGGCTGCAGATGTTGTCGAGAAGTACAACAAGCACTATTCTGACAGTAGTGATGCTACATGCATCATGCTTGCTTCTATGACACATGAACTGCAGAAACAGCATGAGTCTATGGACGCCTACACAATCATGGTCCGCCTAAAGGAACTCTATGCTTCTCAGTCTCGCACTGAGAGGTACGAGGTCTCGAAGGCCCCGTTTGGTTGTAAGATGGCATCCGGGACTGCTGTGGGGTCACACGTGCTTAAAATGATTGGGTACATAGAGAGGCTTGGGAAGCTGGGCCACAAGTTGGAACGAGAGTTGAGTATTGACTTGATTCTGCAATCTCTACCTGATTCATTCTCGCAGTTCGTGATGAACTATCACATGAACAAGATAGATTGCTCCCTTGCGGAGTTATTGAACATGTTGAAGACTGCTGAGGGCACTGTGGGGAAGGGAAAGCAAGTGTTGCTGGTCACTTCAAGCAAGGGCAAGGAAAAAGCCCAGAAGAAGTCCAAGAAGGCGAAGGCGGCACCAAAGCCAACGCCTAAGATAGCAAAAGACAAATCCAAGGATGCTTGCTTCCATTGCGGTGAGACCGGCCATTGGAGGAGAAACTGCAAAGGCTTCTTGAGTACCAAGAAGAAGCATTCTGATGCTTCGACTTCAGGTATATTTATGATTGAGATCAACATTACTTCTTCTAAGTCTAACCACCGGTATTAGATACCGGTTGTGGTTCTCATATTTGTACGAATATGCAGGCACTAAGAAGAGCTAGAGATCTGAAGAAAGGAGAGGTGGACCTACGCGTTGGAAATGGAGCAAGTGTTGCTGCGCTAGCCGTAGGAGTTTATTTTCTTTCATTGCCCAATGGGCTAGTACTTGAACTTAGTAACTGTGATTTTGTTCCTGCTCTTACGAAGAGTATTATTTCCATTTCCGCATTAGATGTTGATGGTTTTTCATTTACGTTTGAGAATAAATGTTGTTCTTTTTCATGTGATATAATCTTTTATGGTACTGGCATACTTAGCAATGGTCTCTACATATTAGATATGAATGTTGACGTACTTAATATAAATAACAAGAAAGCCAAAACAAATGACTTGAATGAATCCTACTTATGGCATTGTAGACTTAGCCATATAAATAAGAATCGCATTTCCAAACTCCATAAAGATGGAATGTTGGATCAATTCGATTATGAATCGTTTGACACATGTGAGGCTTGTTTACTTGGAAAGATGACAAAGTCACCTTTTAGTGGCAAAGGGATAAGATCCAATGAATTGCTTGAGCTCATACATACTGATGTGTGTGACCCAATGTCGATTCAAGCCAAATGAGGGTACTCTTATTTTATCACTTTCACTGATGACCATTCTCGCTATGGTTATATATACTTAATGAAGTATAAGTCTGAAGCCTTCGAAAAGTTCAAAGAATTCAGAAGTGAAGTGGAGAAACAGCTAGGTAAAGAAATCAAAACACTTCGATCCGATCGAGGTGGAGAATATCTAGATGGAGAGTTTCAAGACTATTTGAGGGAGAATGGGATTCTACCTGAATGGATCCCTCCCGGGACGCCGCAAATGAATGGCGTGTCTGAGAGGAGGAATCGCACCTTGTTAGACATGGTGCGATCCATGATGAGCTACGCAGTTCTTCCAAAATCGTTTTGGGGGTATGCTCTAGAAACCGCATCATATACACTGAACCGAGTTCCATCAAAGACGGTTGATTCCACACCATACGAGGTATGGAATAAGAGGAAACGAGTCTAGCATATCTTCAACCTTGGGTTTGTCCCACTTACGTGAAGCGGATGATGCCTGACAAATTAAAAGCTAGATCTGACAAATGTCTATTTGTGGGATATCCTAGAGAAACTAGAGGATACCGATTTTACCATCCTGAGGAACAAAAGGTGTTTGTTGCCAGGACTGGCCACTTTCTAGAGAAAGAGTTTATTACGGATAGGGTCGGTGGGAGTAAAATTGATCTTGAAGAAATTCGAGAACAACTTACGGATAACGTCGGTTGATGGAAGTAGAGGACTTGCCGGACGGTGATGTGACGCCGGCCTCTACCGTGGACACACTAGCACCTCGAAGATCCACCGGGGAACGCCGTGAACCCGAAAGGTATACCGGCGTGTATCTCATGGAAGATAAGGACCCTAGAACTTATGAGGAAATGCTATTAAGGCATGACAAAGAGAAATGGCTGGAAGCCATGAATTCTGAAATGGAATCCATGAAAGACAACCAAGTTTGGAACTTGGTTGATCCACCTGAAGGAATAGTTCCTATTGGGTGTAAATGGGTCTTCAAGAGAAAGGCTGACATTGACGGTAACGTGACTACCTACAAGGCTAGGTTAGTGGCAAAAGGTTATAAGCAAAGACAAGGAGTTGACTATGACAAAACCTTTTCGCCTGTTGCCGTGTTAAAATCCATTAGAATTTTGCACGCTATTGCAGCATACCATGATTGTTGGAAAGGTGTCCTAAACCCAATCGGGTTGGACAGGATCCGATAGGTTCGGGTCATTTATAGTCTATTTAGTTCATATAATAACTTTATTATAATTGATAAAAGCACTTATGTTATTATATATTGTTTATCTTCATATTATTTGTTGTATATATATATATAGTAACGTCCCTAGTATCAATCTGTGATAGAGAAACCATGATAGTGATTATGGTTGATGAGATCTCTAATCACTATAACAAGGTTGGTACTTAAATGTCTCTAGTCTTACATATTATCAAACGGGACATTGATAGTATAATCAGACTAGCACGTATTGGATGTCTTCTATCTTTTAGAAGATAGGGATAGATCTCGTCTATCGAAGTGTAGGGACACTTGGACTGTACGTGGACGTGTATTAGAGAATGCGTACGTTAGACTGACCCACTTACATTAAGTGTCACACTATGTGGCGGTTGTGTAATTATCCTTTTGACCGGAGTCTTCATGGCATCACGGTGTGGATTGTCATGCTTTGACACTATTGAGATTTCTCCTAACCACGGGGCGATCATGCGGTAGTGATTGGGTATGATATTGAAGCATGCGGAGTATACATGATTGGTCGTCCGGGAATCGCGTATCCTATGATTGGGATCGAATATCCGAAGTGGCCTTCTTATAAGGAATGTCTAGCTCTCGAGAATCTTTGCAAAGTGGGAGTAAATGTGTTATTCCGAGAGAGCATGATATCCAGATTATAAGATACGATCGTCAATGTATTGACACTCGAGATACGATCGTATGGATATTAATTCAGCGGTAGGATTGTAAGTTACACGGTAACCGCTTCACATGAAAGGTAGTAGTCATTGTTTTTGACTCTTCCGATGATTGGGGGTCACGGTGTGTTGCTAGACGCTATCCCGTGATCGTTAGGTATGAAGGGCATTTTAGTAAATTGCACTTTGTGTCTACGGCCAACATATTCGGAAGCCTATCGGGTCACACACATATGAACATCGAGTCGGATTAAAATGCGGTTATAGAACCAAATAAGGAAAGTTTATCTCTAGACTATAAAGGTTATGGTGGTAAATTAATATGATGGTATTTATTTATTATGAATAAATAAAATACAAGATATTAATTTTATACAAATTATATTAATTAAAGAATATTCCGGAAGCCAATTATTTGGCACATGGGGCGCCACATTTAAGTGTATGAGATACACTTGGATTGTGCACTTTAATTAATTAGATTGCCATAATATAATATAAGATATTAATTGATTTTGGAAAAATAGATTTATGGTAATAAGATAATTATATTCAATATAAGATATTGACAAAATAAATTATAATTAAAGAGATAAATCAATCTAGTTGATTTTCGTTATTTTATTGGGAAAAGTTTTCTTCTCCTACATACATATGGGGCGCCACTTTTAACTATAAATAAAATGTGGGTGTCAAGCTCTCTTTTATACATCACAATTGCAAGAGCTCATTATTCTTGTGTAAAATAGAGAACAATCCATAGTGAGTTTGTGAGAGAGGAAAAAGGCCGGTCTAGCAACCGGAGTTTTTTCGATAGCAATCCAAAGAGGATTCCGGCAAGGGGTTCGTGTGGATTAGCGATAGAGGCCGGATGCGTGGACGGCTTGCGCACTGAACTACTCTCCGTTGACGGTCAAAGCGACGATCTTATAGATAATTTGAGGTATAACCCTTCAAACTACTTAACGTGTTTATTGCATTAAACGAAGAACGATCTAGAAAAGGAAATCAAATTTTAAATTCTGCTGCGTTAAACAAGTGATTTCCTAACAGTATTTTGCTAATTAATTAATCATAGTATTATATTAATTAATAAATATTCCGGATGCCAACTTGCTGGCATACGGGGCTCCACTTTTAGTGTATCAAGATACAATTGGATTGTGCAATTTAATTAATAAGATTACCATAACATTAATATTAGATATTAATTGATTTTTTAGAAAAATATATCTATGGTAATATAATAAAAGATATATTCAATATTTGATATTGGCAATATATATCTTGGAAATATTTAATATAAGATATTAGATATTAATGAGATAAATCAATCAAATATATTTTCCTTATTTTATTAGGAAAATATTTTTCTCTTTCATCTATCTTCTAGGAAGCTTCTTCTAATCAGATTAGGACACATGGGGCGCCACTCTCCCTATATAAGAAAGGGGTTGACTAGCTCTTTGGCACATCACAATTCTAAGAGACTAATAGTTTCTTATGAAAAATAGAGAGCTTCTTAAAGAGAGATTTGAGAGAGAGAAAATGTCGGTCTAGCAACCAAGTTTTTCTGGTAGCAATCCATGATGGGATTCCGGCGAGCTATTCGTGTGGATCACCGGTAGAGGCCGAACGCTTGGGCGGCTCCGTGCACCACTACACTCTTTAGACGGTTAAAGCATCGATTTTTTTTTAGATCAACCAAGGTAACCACCGTCTACTAGCTTATTTGTTTATTGCTTAAACGAAGTCGAATCTGGTTTAAAAGGAACTAAAATTTTGAATTCCGCTGCGTTCCCGCGTAGATTTTCTAACAATCACGTCCCCAATCACACCCTTGATGCGATTAATTATCACTCGAGAGATTAGCTTATAGATCGAGTTACACAGGGCAATTGGCCGAAACTCGGTCATAACTGTGGGTGTAGCAACCTTCGGGATCAATGAGATATATGTTTCATTTAACCTTCCCAGAGAGGCCCTGTTATTCAAAACATCCAACACTACTCGCAAAACATCTTCCCCTACTTCCAGAATTTCTGCTAAAAGACGACGTGCATACCACCAGGCCCAAGCGACTTCCTCCCTGGCAACTGTTTCAAAGCAATACAAACCTCCTCTCTATTATAAGGCTTCTGCCAGATGCCGTTGATGCCTGACATCAACATCAGTAAAATGCAACCCATCTAAGTAAATGGCAGTACCATTAGACGAATAGATAGCCTGAAAGTAGTCCACGACCACCCGTTCCATATCTATAGGCTCTTCACATGCCACCCCCTAAGATTGATGAGATTGATGAGCTAGTACGAATATGAGATTGATGAGCTACTTAGGAATTAATCTCCAATTGGATTGAAGTAATTAATATCTGAAGGGTGTTTCAGAAGTTGTCTCAAAAGGAATAAGATTCCCCCTTGAAGGATACTATTTTTGGATACGCAAACGGATTGTGCTTCTAAAATGGAAACTACACTTTATATGATAAAGGTGTGACGTAAGCCATGCAAAATATCCCTTACGTGTTTCGGGATAGTGCCCGTATACGATACATATACTTAACCGAGTTCCAAAGAATAAAGGTTGAATAAATTCCATATTAGATATGAAAGGGGATAATGTCGAATCTATCTTAACCGATGATTTGAAGTTGTCATTGGCAAAGTCAGAAAGGCTTGAAGCCTAGTACGACATATGCAACTTTGTGGAATATCTTATCAAGTACGCTAGTTATTATTTACTTGTCCGCGGAGAAAAAATGCTTGTCTCCAAACATCTTGTCTTCTAGAAGAAGTGTTTCTTCCAAAAGAAACAGTGGGAGTGAATAAGATCTCAAAATAGTTTGAGAACCACAAAGAGATATTCAACCATTGGAACATGAGCAGGCACCGCATAGCGATGAGGTGTAGAACACTGCACAGTGCACATAAAAGTTCTATAAGTCTGTGGATAACCTCAAGCCTGAAAAGGCTGCTGGTATGTTCATCTTGAAGAAAGAATATCTCACGACTTATGAAGGAATGTTTGAAAGGCAAGATTGAGAGATATGGCCAGGAGCCATAATATCTGAATTAGATTCCATCAGTGACAACCAGGTTGTGAACCTAGTATGTCTTACCTAGAAGGAATGTCCCTGAAAGGCTGACATGGATAATAATATGATTACCATAAGGCTATAGTGATGGCCGAAGGGTACGTGGTGTAAACCTTGTAATTATCTGTATGCCGCCAGCTGGGTCCAGTTCTATTCAGACTATGCTTGTTATAACTTCGTATCATGGCTATATGATAGTGTTGAAGACGTTGGACAAACAGCTCAATGCTCATAGACGATAACATGATATGTGAGCCCACGAGATCTATTTATGGACTCAAACAAATTTCTCTAGACAATTTCTTTGTTTGATAGTTAAAGGAGTTTGATTTAGTCAAAAGAAGGGACATGCCCAATGTGCAAGAGGGATAGCGGGAGTGTGTTACGATTTTTGAGTAAAGTATTGGATATATCTCTCGGGAATCATCACCCCATGTCACCGTCAATTAATATTTGGTAGTTCAAGGTCTTTACGAAAGCACTTGGATTGACAATTCTTATTTTTGGAAATAAGAATCTATATTGATAGATTTAACTGCTATTAGATTATAGTTTACCTATATAGATGTGATGCTAAAAGAGTTTAGCATAGATCTCGATATGAGATACTGCTAGCCAGTGTTCTCAATATCTATCTATGTTAGGACGTTAGTCCTAAATATAAGGTGAAAGATGATGCTTATGGAAGGCTTCCTTTGCTACTGCGATAGGAACCATCATAAAAGTAATGCCAGATGTTCATAGTCCTTGAAGAGTCATGAGCAAGTATAAAAGTAAATCCGGTGAACGTCGAGAATATCCTTAAACAAGTTAAGGATGGTTTCCTAGTTTATTGAAACTTGGAAATCGGATAAACGTAGATATACAGATATGCACCATGAATCTTATGAAGATAGTGGGAGCCATAGTCTGGGTTTGCAGTCACTTTGAATTGGTGATACAGTGAGCTGGAAATGTTTTTAGCTAGAAATCACAGAAGATTCTACAACTGGGCCAAAACACGGTAGTGCCTTGGAGGCGCAGCGGGAGCAGTACATAGATCTAGAAGGTTCATTCCCGAACCTTATATGGTTCTTCCACCTTTTCTATATAGCTGATATAGTAAGTGGAATCATTGCTTGAAGCAAGGACCAGGGTCTCGTCGGACATTCATGTGTGTGTTGAGGCGGTTCCTTTTGACTTGATCATTTGGAGCATGATATGAAGATAGTCTGAGTCCCCATGGATAGTGATCCGTTCACGCTTAGGGTTGGTTGCGAGTATTGCATGAGATTCTTGTGTTTCAACTTGGTCTCGTGTGTACGAGTGATTGGCTTTAGGCCAAGTGGGAGATTGTTGATATAGTGTCCTAAACCCAATCGGGGTGGACCGGATCCGACCGGGTCGGATCATTTATGCTATTTCTTTATGTTTATACATATATTAAATGTCTTTTCTGTTGTCATATATTTGTTCTTTTAAAGAACCAATTATGAATTGTTATATGATAACGTCCCTAGTATTAAACTGTGATAGAGAAAACCATGATAGGCGATTATGGTTGATGAGATCTCTAATCACTTTAATAAGTTTGATACATAAATGTCTCTAGGCTATTTACTATTAAACAGGGCATTGATAGTACAAACAGGCTAGCACGTATTAAATGTCTTCTGTATTTAAGGGCATGGATAGATCTCGTCTATCGAAGTGTAGAGACACTTAGACTGTACGGACGTGTATTAGACAATGTGTGCGTTAGACTGGCCCACTTACACTGTAAAGTGTCACACTATGTGACGTTGTGTAATTATCCTTAGTACCGGAGTCTACATGGCATCACGGTGTGAATTGTCATGCTTTGACAATATTTCCCCTCGTCACGGGGTGATCATGCGGTAGTGATTGGGTGTGAAACTAAAGCATGCGGAGTATACATGTTTGGTCGTCCGGGAATCGCGTACCCTATCAGTAAGGGTGAATATCCGAAAGGGCCTTCTTATAAGGAATGTCTTACTCTCGTGAATCTTTCCAAAATGGAAGTAAATGAGTTACTTCGAATGAGCATGATATCCAGATTATAAGATACGGCCGTTGATGTTTGACACTCGACGAACGACCGTATGAATATTATTACGGCGATAGGATTCTATTTACACGGTAACCGTTTCACATGAAAAGTAGTCATTGCATTTGAGTAGTCATTGCACGCTATTGACTCTTCCGATGATTCGTGTTGGAAAGGGGGTCACGGTGTGTTGCTATTTAGTTCATGTAATAACTTTACGCTATCCCGTGATCGTTAGTAACGTATGACGGACATTTTCGTAATTTGCATCTCTAATTTGTGTCTACGGCCAACATATTCGGGATAGATCTCGTCTATCGAAGTGTAGGGACACTTGGACCGTACGTGGACGTGTATTAGAGAATGCGTACGTTAGACCGACCCACTTACATTAAGTGTCACACTATGTGGCGGTTGTGTAATTATCCTTTTGACCGGAGTCTTCATGGCATCACGGTGTGGATTGTCATGCTTTGACACTATTGAGATTTCTCCTAACCACGGGGCGATCATGCGGTAGTGATTGGGTATGATATTGAAGCACGCGGAGTATACATGATTGGTCGTCCGGGAATCGCGTATCCTATGATTGGGATCGAATATCCGAAATGGCCTTCTTATAAGGAATGTCTAGCTCTCGAGAATCTTTGCAAAGTGGGAGTAAATGTGTTATTCCGAGAGAGCATGATATCCAGATTATAAGATACGATCGTCAATGTATTGACACTCGAGATACGATCGTATGGATATTGTTACAACGATAGGATTGTAAGTTACACGGTAACTGTTTCACATGAAAGGTAGTAGTCATTGCTTTTGACTCTTCCGATAATGGGGGTCACGGTGTGTTGCTAGACGCTATCCCGTGATCGTTAGGTATGAAGGGCATTTTAGTAAATTGCACTTTGTGTCTACGGCCAACATATTCGGAAGCCTATCGGGTCACACACGTATGAACATCGAGTCGGATTAAAATGCGGTTATAGTTGATAACCAAATAAGGAAGGTTTATCTCTAGACTATAAAGGTTATAGTGGTAAATTAATATGGTGGTATTTATTTATTATGAATAAATAAAATACAAGATATTAATTATATATAAATTAGATTAATTAAAGAATATTCCGGAAGTCAATTTGTTGACTAATGGGGCGCCACTTTTGTGTGTATAAGATACACTTGGATTGTGCACTTTAATTAATAAATATTGCCATAATATTAATATAGGATATTAATTGATTTTGGAAAAATAGATTTATGGTAATAAGATAATTATAATCAATATATGATATTGACAAAATAAATTATAATTAAAGAGATAAATCAATCTAATTGATTTTCCTTATTTTATTAGAAAAAGGTTTTCTTCTCCTCCACATTTGAGATGGGGCGCCACTTCCTCTATAAAAAGGAAGTGGGTGTCAAGCTCTTTTGTACATCACAATTGCAAGACTTCATAATTCTTGTGTAAAATAGAGAGCTCTCCATAGTGAGTTTGTGAGGGAAGTAAAGGTCCGGTCTAGCGACCGGAGTTTTTCCGATAGCAATCCAAGGAGGATTCCGGCGAGGGGTTCGTGTGGATTAGCGATAGAGGCCGGACGCGTGGACGGCTTGCGCATTGAACTACTCTCCGTTGGCGGTCAAAGCGACGATCTTGTAGATCATCTAAGGTATAACCGTCAAACTACTTAACGTGTTTATTGCATTAAACGAAGAACGATCTAGAAAAGGAAATCAAAATTTTAAATTCCGCCGCGTTAAACTAGTGATTTCTAACAAAGTGGTATCGAGCCAGACTTCGAGCTTAAGCAATAAGCATAATTTAAATGCGTAGTATTTAATCGATAGATGCAAGATTTAAATCACGAAACGTTAAAACAAAAAAAAAAAAAAAAAAAAAAATAGGGTTCTTTGGGGGTCGGCCGACTGGCGGCGCCCTCCCTCTCGCGGCGGCGGCGGCGGCGGCGGTAACCCTAGGGTTGCCGTCCGTCGGCTCTCCTCTTCCAATGGGGGAGATCGACCCTTTTCGTTTTGTGATATTTTATTGTGCATAGATATCTCGTTTGTTTAGTTGTGTCATATGGCCAACCAATGGTTCAAATAGTTTGGACCATCGGGAAACCATATGGCATGTTGGCATTTCCAAATTTTGATTTGGAATAGGCCTAGCCCTTTTCAAATATTTGATTTGGAATAGCTAGCCAAGTGCCACTTCCAAAATTTTGATTTTGGAAAGTGGCGAAGGCCTAAACCAAAACTATTTGGCCTTTCCAAATATTTGATTTGGAATAAAGCCTGGCCCTTTCCAAATATTTGATTTGGAATAATAGCTAGCCTGCGCCACTTCCAAAATTTTGATTTTAGAAAGTGGCTTGTGCCTAGACTAAAATAATTTGGCCTTTCCAAATATTTGATTTGGAATAGCTTTAAAGCCCTTTCCAAATATTTGATTTGGTATAGTTTAGCTTGCGCCACTTCCAAAATTTTGATTTTGGAAAGTGGCTGGCCTAAGCTAAATTTAGTTTTGGAAAGGAAACAAATAGGAGACTTTATAATTTTAATTTTATTTTGAATAGTTCAAATTTAATTAAAATTGAAATCAATTTAAAATTAAATGTTAATTTTAATTTTCGGTTAAGTCATATAATTAATTAAAAGTTATTTAATTATTTGACGTGATAAAATAAAGACGCATGAGTAGTAGTAGTTAAAATTAGAATTTAATCTTTTTCATAAGATAAAATTGTATGGATTAGATGTGTAGATATAATGTGATTATATGGACCCCGATTGATCATGGACTCGACCAATAGGATAGATGGGAATGTTTTCTTTATGTTGGTTTTTAAAAAAAATTGTCCTAGGCCGTTATGAAGAACGTGACCTAGTTTACTTTTTGCATTTATCCCATTCCCTGAGCCCCCCCCCCCCCGTGTGCGGCGGGTGTAATTATTTATTATGTAACAAGAATGGAGCAAGAAGTTCAAGACCAAGGAGAGATAAAGAACCCATTGGCGTACAAAGCAATAAAGATCCTATTGGCGGTTGCGAGATACCCTTAGTTTGTGACCCGCGGTTTCGTCGGCTTGTATTCGAAACCGCACCTAGAAAAGTCCATGATCATACCGGTTATTTTATGCGCGGAATGTTGTGTATGTTTTACTCTATATGATATCGTAGTAATATGCACATAGTAGATGAGACCATAATTGAACAAAATTAATTAAGTGAATTGATTTAAAATTATTCCCACGCCAAAAATCGAGCCAAAATTGTCTCCCAGTATTATAATGACGGTGAAGAGCCTTTGTTCGGATCCAATCGATCGGCCCTCGTCGGGAGTTGACCTACCACGGGTATATCGTTATTATTGAGATATGATCGTTACGAGATCTCATGAATATTGGGTTACGACTCGACTAGAATCTTGCGGTGATTGGCCCTCGTCAGGACCGTCTGATTTTAGAGACAAGGGGTTGACTATCACATAGAGATGTGAAATGTCAAAGAGTTGACTAGTCAGCCACTGGGAGTCGCATGCGATGCGACTGGTAAGAGTACCTACCTATCAAAATTATCTCGGTTGATCGGCCCTCGTCGGGGATCGAGGTAACTAGATGGGATCCCAGCCACTAAAGAATTAATTAAATTCTTGAAAGCCAATAGGGAATAGTTGGCTAGTGGGAGTAAAACCTTATAAATTTCTTAGTGCAAATTTAGGTTTTTTATACATGAGCTTTTACTTATTCTATCTTTATTTATTGTTGTAGAAAATGTCAAACAAATTGAACCTTCGTTTTATCATCGAAAACAAGCTTGACGAAACTAATTTTCTCGATTGGGAAAGAAACCTCAAAATCGTTTTGAGGCACGAGAAGATTGGCTATGTCTTGGACGAGGCCCTACCGAAAAGCCCGCCGAGGGTTCGGTCGCGGATGTCGTCGAGAAGTACAACAAGCACCGTTCGACAAGATCGATGCTACATGTATCATGCTTGCTTCTATGACACCCGAACCGCGAAACAAGATGAGTCCATGGACGCCTACTCTATCATGGTCCACCCGAAGGAACTTTATGCTTCTCGGTCCCGCACCGAGAGGTACGAGGTCTCGAAGGCCCCGTTTAGTTGTAAGATGGCATCCGGGACCGCCGTGGGGTCACACGTGCCGAAAATGATCGGGTACATAGAGAGGCTTGGGAAGCCGGGCCACAAGTTGGAACGAGAATTGAGTATTGACTTGATTCTCGCAATCTATACCGACTCATTCTCGCGGTTTGTGATGAACTATCACATGAACAAGATAGATTGCTCCCTAGCGGAGTTATTGAACATGTTGAAAACTGCTGAAGGCACTGTAGGGAAGGGAAAGCAAGTGTTGCTGGTCACTTCAAACAAGGGCAAGGCAAAAGCCCAGAAAAAGTCCAAGAAGGCGAAGGTTGCACCTAAGCCAACGCCTAAGATAGCAAAAGACAAATCCAAGGATGCTTGCTTCCATTGCGGTGAGACCGGACATTGGAGGAGAAGCGCAAGGGCTTCGAGTACCAAGAAGAAGCATTCTGATGCTTCGACTTCAGGTATATTTATGATTGAGATCAACATTACTTCTTCTAAGTCTAACCACTGGGTATTAGATACTGGTTGTGGTTCTCATATTTGTACGAATATGCAGGCACTAAGAAGAACTAGAGATCTGAGGAAAGGAGAGGTGGACCTACGCGTTGGAAATAGAGCAAGTGTTGCTGCGCTGGCCGTAGGAGTTTATTTTCTTTCATTGCCCAGTGGGCTAGTACTAGAACTCAATAACTGTTATTTTGTTCCTGCTCTTACGAAGAGCATTATTTCTATTTCTGCATTAGATGTTGATGGATTTTCTTTTACGTTTGAGAATAAATGTTGTTCTTTTTCACGTGATGGAATCTTTTATGGTACTGGCATACTTAGCAATGGTCTCTACATATTAGATATGAATGTTGATGTACTTAATATAAATAACTAGAAAGCCAAAACAAATGACTTGAATGAATCCTACTTATGGCATTGTAGACTTGGCCATATAAATAAGAATCGCATTTCCAAACTCCATAAAGATGGAATGTTGGATCAATTCGATTACGAATCGTTTGATACATGCGAAGCTTGTTTACTTGGCAAGATGACAAAGTCACCTTTTAGTGGCAAAGGGATAAGATCCAATGAATTGCTTGAGCTTATACATACTGATGTGTGTGGCCCAATGTCAATTCAAGCCAAAGGAGGATACTCTTATTTTATCACTTTCACTGATGACCATTCTCGCTATGGTTATATATACTTAATGAAGTATAAGTCTGAAGCCTTCGAAAAGTTCAAAGAATTCAGAAGTGAAGTGGAGAAACAATCGGGTAAAGAAATCAAAACACTTCGATCCGATCGAGGTGGAGAATACCTAGATGGAGAGTTTCAAAGTTATTTAAAGGAGAATGGGATTCTACCTGAATGGACCCCTCCAGGGACGCCTCAAATGAATGGCATATCTGAGAGGAGGAATCGTACTTTGTTAGACATGGTACGTTCCATGATGAGCTATGCCGTTCTTCCAAAATCATTTTGGGGGTATGCTCTAGAAACCTCATCCTACACACTGAACCGAGTTCCATCAAAGACGGTTGAATCCACACCATACGAGGTATGGCATAAGAGGAAACCGAGTCTAGCCTATCTTAAACCTTGGGGTTGTCCGACTTACGTAAAGCGGATGATGCCTGACAAACTAGAAGCTAGATCTGACAGGGCATTGATAGTACAAACAGGCTAGCACGTATTAAATGTCTTCTGTATTTAAGGGCATGGATAGATCTCGTCTATCGAAGTGTAGAGACACTTAGACTGTACGGACGTGTATTAGACAATGTGTACGTTAGACTGACCCACTTACACTGTAAAGTGTCACACTATGTGACGTTGTGTAATTATCCTTAGTACCGGAGTCTACATGGCATCACGGTGTGAATTGTCATGCTTTGACAATATTTCCCCTCGTCACGGGGTGATCATGCGGTAGTGATTGGGTGTGAAACTAAAGCATGAGGAGTATACATGTTTGGTCGTCCGGGAATCGCGTACCCTATCGTAAGGGTGAATATCCGAAAGGGCCTTCTTATAAGGAATGTCTTACTCTCGTGAATCTTTCCAAAATGGAAGTAAATGAGTTACTTCGAATGAGCATGATATCCAGATTATAAGATACGGCCGTTGATGTTTGACACTCGACGAACGACCGTATGAATATTATTACAGCGATAGGATTCTATTTACACGGTAACCGTTTCACATGAAAGGTAGTAGTCATTGCATTTGACTCTTCCGATGATTGGGGGTCACGGTGTGTTGCTAGACGCTATCCCGTGATCGTTAGGTATGACGGACATTTTCGTAATTTGCATTTTGTGTCTACGGCCAACATATTCGGAAGCCTATCCGGTCACCACATAAGAACATCTAGCCGGATTAAAATGTGGTTATAGTTGATAACCAAATAAGGAAAGAATTTATCTTATACTATAAAGGTTATAGTGGTAAATTACTATGATGGTATTTATTTATTATGAATAAATATAATACAAGATATTAATTATGTTGATTAATTAAATGTACACATAATGTATGTGTATGTCGAAATTATTATGTGTATATGATACACATGTATTTGCTAATTAATTAATCGTATTATTATATTAATCAAAGAATATTCCGGATGCCAACTTGCTGGCATATGGGGCGCCACTTTTAGTGTATCAAGATACAATTGGATTGTGTAATTTAATTAATAAGATTACCATAATATTAATATTGAATATTAATTGATTTTTTGGAAAAATAGATATATGGTAATATAATAAAAGATATATTCAATATTGGATATTGACAATATATATCTTGGAAATATTTAATATAAGATATTAGATATTAATGAGATAAATCAATCAAATATATTTTTCTTATTTTATTAGGAAAATATTTTTCTCTTTCATCTATCTTCTAGGAAGCTTCTTCTAATCAGATTATGACACATGAGGCGCCACTCTCCCTATATAAGAAAGGGGCTAGCTCTTTGGCACATCACAATTCCAAGAGACTAATAGTTTCTTATGAAAAATAGAGAGCTTCTTAAAGAGAGATTTGAGAGAGAGAAAATGTCGGTTTAGCAACCAAGTTTTTCTGGTAGCAATCCATGATGGGATTCCGGCGAGCTATTCGTGTGGATCACCGGTAGAGGCCGAACGCTTGGGCGGCTCCGTGCACCACTACACTCTTTAGACGGTCAAAGCATCGATTTTTTTTTAGATAACCAAGGTAACCACCGTCTACTAGCTTATTTGTTTATTGCTTAAACGAAGTCGAATCTGGTTTAAAAGGAACTAAAATTTTGAATTCCGCTGCGTTCCCGCGTAGATTTTCTAACAATCACGTCCCCAATCACACCCTTGATGCGATTAATTATCACTCGAGAGATTGGCTTATAGATCGAGTTACACAGGGCAATTGGCCGAAACTCGGTCATAACTGTGGGTGTAGCAACCTTCGGGATCAATGAGATATATGTTTCATTTAACCTTCCCAGAGAGGCCCTGTTATTCAAAACATCCAACACTACTCGCCAAACATCTTACCCTACTTCCAGAATTTCTGCTAAAAGACGACGTGCATACCACCAGGCCCAAGCGACTTCCTCCCTGACAACTGTTTCAAAGCAATACAAACCTCCTCTCTATTATAAGCTGCTGCCAGATGCTGTTGCTGCCTGACATCAACCTCAGTAAAATGCAACCTATCTAAGTCAATGGCAGTACCATTAGACGAATAGATAGCCTGAAAGTAGTCCACAACCACCCGTTCCATATCTATAGGCACTTCACATGCCACCCCTAAGCATCGTGCAACAAATGAATGGTGTTCCGCTTCCTCCGTGCTGCCGCTTTATGATGGAAGTAACGAGTATTCCTATCTGTCATTACTAGCCATTCGCTTCTTCCCCTCTGTCTCCAGTACTCCTCCTCCATAGTCTACCACTGATCAATTTGCTGAATAAGACTGCGCTCCTGCTGAGCCGAATAGCCAGATGATTCCCTCAATTTCTACATTTCCTCCTCTTTCTCCGCGATACGTTTTGCAAGATTCCAGTGCCTTTGAGAACTCTAATTATGCAGCTCCTCACGGACCTGCATCACCCGCCCTACAAGCGTTGAGGGTCCATTAACAGTACCTCGCTGCCAAGGCCTTAAAACAGTCCTCGAACTCTTGGTCCCTAATCCAAAAGGGATCAAAACGTGGCACCGGTGTCCACTTAGCTAGGCCCCGATCAAAAGGATTAAGTGACGAAATTAGAATAGGAACATGGTCCGACCGAGAGCTTGATAAGTGGTAGACTGTATGCTGCAGGAAAAGAGTACGCCATCCCCGATTGACCACCCCCTGTCCAAACGAACTCAAGCCCCCATATCGTCCGCGCGTTTATACCATTTGTATAGTAAATGCGTTTATAATTGTGTTTAAATTCGGTTCGTTAAACTAAACAAACGAACGATAACAAATATTAACGAACTAAATATAAACTTATTATTTACCACCTATGTTCGTTTAACAACGTTAAATGTAATATAAACTACTCCCTCCGTTCCTAATTATATGTTGCAGTTGCCAAAATCAAAATTTTCTTTTTATATGTCGAAGTTATATTTCCAATACATATTTTAATAATCTTTCTGCTTTTCAATACTACTTTTCAACTTTCTAGATTCATTCAACCAATCAATTTTCATATTTATCACACCACTACACTTTTCAATAATGTTTTTCAAAATACTTATTTTCTTAATCCGTGAGTTTTTCTCAAACATGACATATACTATGATGATAAGTAAAAATAAAATGATGAGTTAATGAATGGTTTTTGTTTTGCGTGATGTGTGGCTATCAATTGCGAGAAAAACACGTAAACCTCCAACTACATCTAACCAGAATAAAACCAAACCAATGAACCATAACCCAAATAAATACAAAAACTAAAAGCACAAAAACTGTGGGGCCCTTTCATATTTTCAAACACATAAAGCTTTGAGCAAAACAATTCATAAAGATACAGATACAATCCAGCAGATCGATAGGCGAACACCACTACACTAACAGGAGTATTATACAAAAAATTAGTCCGAAAATCATTATATTATATGTTTATATACGTAAAGTGATGTATGTTATATTATATGTTTAGTCGGACCAATTTGTTTCGAATACCAGAGACTTTAAACAAAAAAAAGTGATGTATACTATGTTCCAAAATTTTTATTTTGTTTCACCATACATAATTTAACTATGAAAAGTCAGAGAAATATATAAATATTATGAATGTCACTCGATATAATAATGTTGTAACAGTTGAAATATAAAGTTTCTTGAAACAATAATAATCATTACAAGTTCATCACAATAATTAACACAACATGATACGACGATAACTTATCGATAGATATAACTTGTTTATTATAAAGAAAAAGTTCATACATTTATATGTCTTATCATCGCATCATGTTGTTTCAATTATTATAATAGATCGTTACAACTCACGGGGTAAGTCTGATTTGCTAACTTCATTTGTGAAGTTAGTTTAGATTGATCAATTTGAATCACTCATTTTGCAACCTTGAATTCCCCATCTTCGGGACCTACTATTATTGTATTAATGCCATGTCATATTTTGACAATTATCATAGTAAATCGTATTTACTATTAGTATCATAGTAAATGCTAACTGAATTCATGGAATTAGCCACGTGGATCAATCTGAACCACTCCCACAAGTCACGACCATTCGATCTCTTACACTCATCCTTAGATTACACGTGGCCCCGATTTGCGGCGGTGTATTATTTTGCATCGTCATTTGGTGCTAGAAGGAGGGCCTTCTACCGGTGAGTTGGTGAAGAAATCGCAATGGCACCAGCAGCAAGGAAGAAACCGACGAACAGTAAGAATGCGCAGATCGAAGAACACACGGATATGGATCCAGCAGGGGTTCCATCCCAGGTTCAAGAAGTCCCCACTGGATCTAAACCCGCAGTTGCAGATCCACCCAGGCCTCAGCTTCCTCCCCAGCTGCAAGATATGGCAGATCACTTAGCATCTTTAGATGAGGATGCCCTGAAAAGAGTTGTGGCGTCGGCATTTATGGGTAAGGGAATTTGTAATCCCCCTGAAGAACGCCTCTTAGACGCGCGGGGTCATAAGGAAATCGATAATGCTGTGGGGAAGAGGCCGGCCGAACCTCAAGAAGAGTGTGAGGAAGGCCCGATTGAAATCGAGCGTGACTAACGCCCGCAAACGCCCCGAACAAGAAAAGCATCAGCGACAGCTCGAGGATAGCATCCGAAATGAGTTCAATCGGATCGTAGGAAAGGAGCAGGTCACAGAATGGCTCGAATCGCCGTTTAGTCCCGAGATAGAGATATACACGATGCCTGAATCATTCAAGCCACCCAAGATGGAACCTTATGATGGTACCACAGACCCCGAGGACCATCTGTATCGATATATATCGTTGATGAGGTTAAGGAACGCAAATGATGCCATGAAGTGCCGCGCTTTCGACACGTTGCTGACAGGTTGAGCTCGAGAGTGGTTTCATAAGTTACGTCCCGGGTCGGTCTCAAGTTTTTTACAGTTAGGACAAAAATTCCGAGACGCCTTCATTGGGAATAAGAAGTTCCACCTTAGCGCCACACACCTCATGAATATCAAGCAAGACAAAGGGGAGTCTACTATCGACTTCATGAGACGCTTCAACCTTAGCCATGAAAGTGCATAATGCCAGTGATGCACTGCAGGTTAATGCTTTTGTGGGAGGCCTCGCGAAATATGAAGTTGTATGATAAGTTGTCCAAGAAGATGCCAAACGATATGGATGAATGTGTGAACATAGTCCATAAATTCTGCCAGGGTGAAGAGGCAGTGCGTCTGCACACCATTTCACTTGGCCTCAACTCGAGGAGCGACTCCCGAAGCCAGACCAAGGGTCAGCCTAGGGGTCGGAATGAATAAAGCAAGTCCAACGTTTTTGATCGACTGACAGCTCCGATATCGGATAGGCTTGGAAAGAAAGGAAATTTGAAAGATCGAGATTTTATACCCCTCAACCGATCTCGGGGGGAGGTATTGGCAATCATGATCAATAAGAACATCGCTCGGACACCTAAGCCGATGTCCAAGGACCCAGAGAAAAGAAAAAATACCCACAAGTACTGCGACTATCACAGAGATGTGGGGCACGACACGGAGGAATGCTTCGATTTAAAGAGGGATATCGACGCCTGTATCCAAGAGGGTCGATTGGATGAAGTTATCGACAGGTCAGAAAAAGACGAACCAAAGGGCCGTCGGGAGTATAAGAGAAAGAGCTACAATGGAAAGAAAGATCGATCTCCACGTCGAGATAATCGGAATCGGCGAGAAAGGTCATCCGACCCAGCATCCAGAGACAATCGTCGGGATGACCGTCAAGAAGTTCAGAACCGAGACCCTCATCGAGATAATCGTGTCGGATATGACGTTAACACAATCGTTGCAGAGCACGAGTCGGATCGACCTCGATCGAGTCGGCATCCGTCGGATAAATCGAGAGAGTCAAAAAAGATCAGGTTTACAACGGAAGTGGGTTATGGACCCAAGGACGATGTTCCGAGTTCTCACAGTCATAGCGAGGGATTGGTGATCGAGGCAGTAATAAGCAGAGGTCGAGTAAAAAGAGTTTGTGTCGACAGTGGAAGCGCCGTCAATATCCTTTATTATTCAGCGTTTAAGGCCATGAGGTTGAAAGATGAAGACATCATTCCGCTATCTACCCCTTTATTCGGATTTACAGGGCAGGCCATCCACCCTGTCGGGTCGATCAATTTGTTAACTACGGTCGGAAACGGAGAAAAGGGGCGGACAATGGAAATGACCTATGTCGTAGTTAAGGCCCCTTCAGGGTATAACGCGATATTAGGTCGACCGGCATTATATGATCTCAGAGCTATCATCTCGACATTCCACAACAGCATGAAGTTTCCCACCTGGTACGGTACCCATGAAGTCAAAGGAGACGTCGAGGTAGCCCGGAATTGTAGTCTGGTTACGATCAAAGGAAAAGGAGTTGGGCAGGTGCTGGTTGAGGAATTGATACCTGAGGAAGAGGAAGATCGGAGCTGGGTTTCCGCCGACCCGACCGAGGAAGTTCGAGTTTGGAAAGAGGAAGAAGGTCAAGGGGTCCAGATCGGGAAGTGGATGCCACACCCCGACATGAGAGCCTTGGTCGACCTCCTAGTTGAGTTTCGAGATGTTTTTGCGTGGAAGGCAGATGACATGCCAGGCCTATCGGCAGATATAGCAGTGCACCAACTTAACATCGATCCCAAAAAGAGGCCGATACTTCAAAAGAAGAGAAATCTTGCCCCCGAGAGAAAGGAAGCAGTAAGAAAAGAGGTCGACAAGTTGTTGACTGCAGGGATCGTGAAAGAAGTTTTTTATCCAGATTGGTTGGCCAATCCAGTGTTGGTTAAGAAGCCAGATCAGAGCTGGCGAATGTGCGTTGACTTTACAGATCTTAACAAGGCATGCCCCAAGGATTCTTACCCGCTACCGAAGATCGACCAGTTAGTCGACTCGGCACTGGGCTTCGAGGTATTCGGGTTCCTCGATGCATACAGGGGTTATTATCAGATTTTCATGGACCCCCAGGACTCAGAAAAAACCGCATTTATCACAGAGTTTGGCACGTTTTGCTTCGTCACGATGCCGTTTGGGCTTAAGAATGCAGGGGCTACTTATCAACGGGCGGTCAACAAAATCTTCAAGAGGCAGATAGGTCGGAACATGGAGGTTTATGTGGATGATTTATTGATCAAGAGCAAGTCCTTGGGACAGTTTCTTGTCGACGTCAGAGAGGTATTCGAGGTCCTGCGAGCCGCAAACATGAAGCTCAACCCGAAGAAATGCACGTTTGGAGTCCGATCGGGTAAGTTCCTAGGTTATATGATATCGAGAGACGGGATTAGAGCTAACCCAGATAAAATTGAGGCGCTGAAGAGCATGCCTGCGCCTCGCAACGTGAAGGAGGTGCAACGGTTGACAGGTCGAATGGCAGCCCTCAATCGTTTCTTGTCGATATCAGCGCAAAGGGCCCTACCATTCTTCAAGATATTAAAGAAAGCGAGTCCATTCCAGTGGGACGAAAAGTGCCAAAAGGCGTTCGATGATTTGAAGGAGTATTTATCGGATTTACCCACACTCACTTCACCTCGAGAAGGAGAGAAGCTCCTAGTCTATCTTGCAATCTGTGAAGAGGCTGTAAGTGCCGTATTAGTTCGAGAAGGAGACCGGGGACGGACCCAAGTATATTTCGTAAGCAAGGCATTGCATGGACCCGAGGTCGATACACGCCACCGAAAAATTGGCATTAGGCCCGGTTCATGCATCGAGGAAACCGAAACCTTATTTTCAAGCACACCCCATCTCTCGTGGTCACCGACCGGCACCACCGAAACGATTTTGTCGAAGCCCGAGACGTCGGGTCGGTTGGCCAAATGGGTGGTCGAGCTAGCCGAGTATGATATTGAGTTTTTACCTCGCACAGCCACTAAGGGTCAAGCTCTGGCAGACTTTATAGCAGAAGGATTGTCGATTCAGTTGGAACAGGATAAACAGTCGTCAGGTGAGCAATGGACCATCCATGTTGATGGCGCCTCGAGTAGAGAAGGAGCTGGGGCTGGTTTGTTATTGGTCAGTCCTAAGGGGGAAGAGTTCCCTTATGCGCTACGATTCGAGTTCAAAGCTACTAATAACGAGGCCGAGTATGAGGCCATGATCACGGGTTTGAAGTTGGCATCCAAGTTAGGAGTCGAGAGTCTCCTGGTTTATAGCGACTCGCAGCTCGTAGTAAATCATATACGAGGCGAGTATGAGGCTAAAGAAGAATCCATGAAAAATTATCTGAGAGTGGTACAAGGCCTGTTATCGAAATTCAAAGAGGTTCGTATCGAGCAGGTACCACGAAGCGAAAATAAACGAGCCGATGCATTGTCTAAGCTCGCGTCGAATTTTAAATCTAAGAGGAAAGTCCTGGTCGAAATGTTAGCAGAACGTAGCTATAATGAAGTCGACGTACAACCCGTGGTTCAGGGGTCGACATGGATGGACCCAATAGCATTATTCTTGAAAGATGGAATTCTCCCATCCAATAAATCCCAGGCCAGGAAAATCCGACTTCAAGCCTCCAGGTACGCTCTTTTTGATTATGTGCTCTATCGAAAATCATTTGTGACCCCTTGGATGCGATGCGCATCGGAAGAAGAAGGGGCTTATCTGCTTGAAGAAATACACCGAGGGATCTGTGGTAATCATTGCGGGGCTCGAATGTTGGCAAGGAAGTGCAAACTGGCCGGATACTTCTGGCCGTCCATGCAAAAAGATGCGAACCGATTAGTTATGAGGTGTAGAGCTTGCCAGGTACACGATGTGGTAACTCACCAGCAAGCACGAGAAATGAGCGCCATCGAGTCGGTATGGCCGTTCCATGAGTGGGGAGTCGATATAGTCGGACCGCTCCCTCGAGCTCCGGGGAACTTCAAATATGTCGTCGTTGCGGTTGATTATTTTACTAAATGGATCGAGGCCAAAGCTCTTACTGACATCAGGGCTCAGACCATTAAAAAATTTCTATGGGAGAATATTCTGTGCAGGTTTGGGATTCCAAAATATCTGATCTCGGACAACGGGACTCAATTTCTTGATGATAGAGTGCAGAATTGGTTGAAGGAATTCAGGATCGAGCATAGAACGACATCGGTAGCCCGACCTCAGTCCAATGGACAGGTCGAGCAGACCAACAGGCAAATCAAGTTTGGATTGAAGAAGCGGTTGGAAGACGAAGGTCGAGATTGGGCAGCTCAGTTACCCAGGATACTGTGGTCGTATCGAACAGCACCCAACTCAGCTACCCAAGAGACTCCTTTTGCCATGGCCTATGGATGCGAAGCGATGATACCGCGGAGGTCGGACTAGCATCACCTCGGGTTTTAGCTTACAACGTCGAAACTAATGCCGATCTAAAGGAAGAAAAAGACAATGTCGAAGAGAAGAGAGATGGCGGCGTATCGGATGGCCAGTTATAAAAGAAAGATTTCTCAATATTACAACGCGAGGGTGAAATACAAATACTTCCAAGTAGGAGACCTCGTATTGAGGAAAAATGAAGCCAGCAAGCAGGACCCAATAGGCAAGCTCGAGCCGAATTGGGAAGGTCCGTATAAAATCTTGAAAGTGCATCCTAAAGGGTCGTATCAATTGGGCAGGTCGGACGGAAGCACAGTGCCTCGAACTTGGCACGCCACCAACCTCAGAAAATATTATGTTTAAATTATTTCTTATTCTCATGCTTTTGCAGTTCTACTTTCATCAGTTGTAATAGGTCGATATGACGTTATATTTCGATTCCTTTTATTAAGCATGCTTTCTTTTTCTTTTTTAATCACGCTACGTGTACAAGACCGTATTAAAAAGCAAGTCACTAACAATGCTTATATCACCTCGACACGATGAAGCCGGAAGAAATAGTGAATTGAGCCAAGTCACTGACAATGCTTATATCACTTCCGAGCTATATGATCCATCGACACGATGGAGGTAAAACAAATAGTGAATAAGCCAAGTCACTGACAGTGCTTAGATCACTCCCGACATGCCAGTAAGCCACGATGCTAAGCAGTCGGAAGATCCCACGATGGATCCCTAAATAGTGAATAAAGCCAAGTCACTGACAGTGCTTAGATCACTCCCGACATGCCATTAAGCCACGATGCTAAGCAGTCGGAAGATCCCACGATGGATCCCTAAATAGTGAATAAAGCCAAGTCACTGACAGTGCTTAGATCACTCCCGACATGCCAGTAAGCCACGATGCTAAGCAGTCGGAAGATCCCACGATGGATCCCTAAATCGACCCGATCATGAGCACCACGATGTGCTCGATCGCAAGCACCACGATGTGCGACAGTCGAAAATGGACTTCTTAACTCGATGCCCATACAAGCTTACCGAGGCAGGGTGATCTAATCGAGCCAGTAAGGCAGTACAATGCAAGGTCGACTCATACTCAAGTGTACTTCGAGTCATTACTCATACTACACTTCGAGGGGCCAGAAGAGGAATTAAGTCCAACGGACTACGCCCCACAAGTTAGAACTCACAAGGGAATTAAGTCCAAAGGGCTGCACCCTAGACAAGTGACCAATAACAAGCAAAAGACGTTCAATAAAAAAGCAGGTTGACAGGATCGAATTGACAAAGTTCAAATCTAAAAGTCAAAGTGCAAATTGAAAGATCAAAGTTTACAGGATCGAATTGACAAAATGCAGGTTCATACAAATAAAAGCATAAAAGTTATTACAACCACATCGAATGGATTTTGTTCAAGGTTATTCAATCTTTCAAAACACTCAGACGTTGGGGGGGATCGAATTGGAGGCATCGACATCGGCATCAACATCCTCCTCACCTTCTTGGTTCAAACCAGGAACCACGTATTTCTCATACAAGGAGATACCAGAACGGAGATCGTCGAAGTAGCGGCCATATCGAGGGATAGCCTCCGTATCGTATAGATGCGCCTTTCCGACGCTGGACACCTCGAATTCTGGAAATACAGCCTTCACTTCATTCAGAGCGTTTGTAAACCCCCCCTTCATCGCCTGAGTCATCAACAGTATCATCTCATTCTTAAACTCTTGAGAAGCCAGATAGTCTTTCTTTCGCTTCCACACGAGATGTAAACGCTGTCGACCTCAATCTGAAGGTCGTCTCGGCAACTGATAGTCACAGTCAACTCGGCCTTGGTCTTGTCGAGCTCTGACTTTACCTTGGTCAACTCCGCATCTCTCTCCGCCAACTGCTTCTCAGCCTTGGACACATTGAATCGAGAAGCCTCGAGATCAGCTTCAAGAGTCAAGCGTCGACCATCCAGCTTTCTCACAGTGGCCTCAAGTTTCTCGATTTTCGCCACCTGCTTCTTTATAGTATTTTCTTTTTCCGCCGAGGCAGCAGAGGGGGACTCCATTCTATGTATCGCCACCTCGGCAGCAAGTCGAGCCTGCAAAAAGATTTCCATTAACTTGAGTTGCGGCCAAACATAGTTTCTAAGCTTTGAGAAAGAAGACTTACAGCTCGAATTGACTTGGAGAAATATTTGTCCAAATCGCTAGAGGTCATGGCCTCTAACTCAGCGACGGATGTCTCCGGGATCATGTCGACCGTGTGTGGCTTCGGGGGAACAAGGTTTCGAGCCTCCTTTCCAGAACCATGTCTTACCTCGGTGATCTTAAGACGCTTCCTCGAAGTGTCACCTTCCCCTCGTGGCTCTCCCACCAAGGCATCGTCAGGCAAACCCCGCAGAGTGTCAGATGTCGACACAGGGGTAGGAGGTCGAGCAGGAGTCCTTTGACCCCCAGAAGTTATCGAGCCAGATACGGGTTTTTTCGACTTGATCCCAGCCAATTCTTGGATCTTTTTAGGATCCATCTTTTTTGGGTCCGGCATCTTGGCAGATGACTCCATCTCGGAAAAATATTCCACTGCAACGAAGAAGGCCAATGTCAATACATAGCCAAACTGGAAACAAATAAAACAGAAAGAAGTGTAACAATTCGATAAAATCAATAAAAATCCTACACAAAACCCGGACTTCTTCATCAAGCTCGATATAAGCACCCGGGCCGGCCGTCTCGAGATCGGCATAAGCGTATAGAGGGTGCAAGTTCCGAGTTGCAATATCGGGATGAACTTGCTCGAGCTTTGCACACTCTGCAGGAGGATCGGAATCAAGCCTGTCGTGCCATTTCTTAGGTCTTTTGTACCAGGTGTGAATATCGAGGTCACCAAGACCGTGTCGGATAAAGAAAAAATTGGGTTTCCAATCCCCGTGAGATGATATGGACTTCCGTACAAAATCAGAGACCAGTGGACGCTTCTGAAAGGTATACCATCCCACGTCCTGCAGCCCTTGAATCGCGTAATATTGCCGAAATAGGCGGACAAGTAAACTCGACCTTCGCTATTCGACACGCTAGGACAAAACCCACGAGGCTCCCGATGCCGTTTGGAGCCAATTGTGTGACACATATTCTATAGTGCCTAAGCACCTCGATAAGACACGGATCGAAGGGATATCTCGGTCCTTAACGCGCGCCTCGTATATGGCGCGAGAAACCGGGGGGAGGGTCACAAGCGAATTGGTATTGGCCCTGAGGAACTTGCATATTGTTGGAGGAGTATGGAATCTCGAACCTTTGGCATAAAGCCCTAATTTTCTCCTTGGTAAGAGCAGACATACACCCGTAAGGTCCCTGCCCTTTCATTCTGGTCTGGCGTTTTGATGCGCGTCGAGAGGTTGATCCTTCTTCCCCTTCCTCCTCCTCTTCTTCTTCTTCCCCGGCAAGATTTTGGACGGAAATATCAAGTTGTTCAGAAACCGTCCTCTCCTGCGATTCGTCTTCCAATTCCGTGGTATCTTCTGGATTTTGAGAATCGCTCTCACTCGCAGACATGAGAGTAGGAAAAGCCAAGAAAATAAATAAAAGAAACAAAAACTGAAGGAGTATAAGACTTACTTGTGGTTTTCGTTTTAGACAAGAAGAATGGGGGTAATGAGTCTTCACCGACGTGTGCTCTTATATTCTTGTGAATCCACCAAATGATTTGAAGGGACAGATTTTGGGCAGTTATAGATGTATAAACGCGGGAATCTAGGCCCAAATCTCCACGCGGCCCAATAAGGAGCGCTTCGTTTCCGGCACCAATTAATACTGACGGTATGACGTCACCCTACGCCAGCCTATATCGGCTAGGAGGGACAGCTGTTTTCCCGCCTAAAGAAGATCACGTGTCGAAATAGTTATTCAAATTTTCAGATCCGAGGTCAGAACTCGAGATGAGCTTCCCTCCGATCTGGGGGGCTTATGATGATACGAGGATTCACTCCTCCACGTGGAACTGTTTGATTGGTCCAGCTGGCATGTGGAAAGGTCTGTTTTAGTTATCCATATCGGATCAATATGAGACGCACCGATAAAGACTGCAGCTCTGAGGGGATTCTCCAAGTGTCCGGGCTCGATTGTCCAAGTCGAGTCGATACCATATACGTCGGCGCACACCCCTGGGCCCACATCCGGCAGGTTACTTGAGCAAGGAGGCAAGGCCCATTTAAGGGTATTTATGTCAATAGACCCAGCCGCCCTTAGTTTAGGGCAGAAGAAGGACATGTGCCTACAACTGGGAACTACGTAAGGGCTCGATTCCCGGACTTTCACACGGGATACGTAGGCAATCCAAGATACATTCTTGGACTCGGCCATAAGACACCCAAAATATTACCTTTCCCACAAGTCACAGCCATTCGATCTCTTACAGCTCATCCTTAGATTACACGTGGCCCTGATTTACTGGCGGTGTATTATTTTGCATCGTCACTAAGAATTTCCCACCGTCAATACCAACGATTAATAAATTATTGTCTTATTCGCATAACTCACGTCATGTTTTATCAATTATCAAAGTAAATCGTCAAAGAGTAAAGATTTGATTGCTAATTTTATTTTTAAAGTTAGTCTACGTGGATCAATCTGAACCGCTCGATTTACAACTAATAATTCCCCTATGGTCAGGACCATAACATTACTCATACAATAAATGTTTGTTCGGTTGTTCACTTGTTCCTTTCCTTATCATTCAAAGGATATAGATATACCTTCATTCTCTCTTTTTACACATATATATTAAAACATTCTTTCTGTATTTATAAAAAACTGAATTAAACCATTTAAACGTTACATTGTATTACTATAAGAGACCCTATTATTTTCTATGAAACATAATACAAAAGAAGTCATACTACTATTACAACAAAACGTCACAACTAGTTATACAACAACGATCATATCAAAGTATAGCAAAGATAGATTAATAATACGGACACAACACCGTTGATCGTGATGTAAACTTATCATGAACAACGATTCAGATGATCGTTATGTCACTAATTGTGACCCAACGATTTTCACATCATTACTCGCAAAGATATCACATAGGTGTCAACACAACATAGCAAACAATGTAATAGCTAATTACTACGCTCTCACGATAATTTGACATTTCGTTATCGCAATAACATTTTTAAACCGGAACAATCCATTGAAAAAGTAGTGGTTCATAATAAGTTGCTTTAAATACTAAATTTCATGATAACCCAAAAGGTAAACAAGAAATCTACCATATTACATTTATGATACTACCGTTACATCAATACTCACGTACCGAAATGAATCTGATGCATTCAACTCTCGGTTACATCAAATCCATCCACCATATTTTCCACTCGTTATATCAATGGGCGAACCAGACGTATGAATCTGATGCATTCAACTCACAGATACATCATATCCGTTCAGTCTATATTCCACTCGTAACATGAATGGACGAACCGAATATATGAATCAGATGTATTCAACTCACACTTACATCATATCCGTCCACTGTATATTCCACTTGATCCAACGGTTGTAAATTAAACTACACCAAATTAAAAAAAAATAAAAAGTAGAATTAATGCCAAGCAGAAGCAATAGTCAGTGTCCTTCCTTTCCAACCAAAGCAAATACCACCAGATTGTTCATTCACGGTAAATCCTGGATTGCCACGTGTCCCTGAATTCAACTTGGATCGAAGCGAGTCGGCAACGAGCGGGCTGATCGGTTCGGGCTCAAACCCAGCCATGCTCATCCGGGCCCGCCATTTACCAAACACTTCACATCTTTCAACACGGTCCCTACCTTCGCACGCAACCGAGTTGATCATGCTTCGACTCAGTGCATATTCAATCTTGACTCGTTCATGACTCTCTTTTGACACGGTTGCGTCTAACGAGTCAAATAACACACTGTAATATGAATAATTCTCGTTCACACGCGCCACCAGTGGAGCGGTGTTCGCGTTCATTTCTTGTTCAACCACCGTTACTACCTTCGGTGACAGCCCTTTTACACGGCGGAGCAGCTCATCACGGAGATTCTCCGTCGTGACGCTCTCGTCGGGGAGTTTATACAATTTGAAGGCGAAATTCACCACTAGAGCTTCATCTTCTCTAACGCCTAGTTTTTCACGGCTTAAATCATGGATCTTTGAATTAATGACGGAGAAATCGAAACAAACTCCAAGTTTATTAGCTAAAACTTTCAGACCGTCGGGAACAACCGTCAAACGCTCGTCTCCGGCGTTGAAAGTGTCAGATAAAGTGGTGATTCTCAAACTAACTCGCTTCTCGATGTTCCCCGCCGCAAGCGCGTGTAACAAATGCACGTATTGTCCACCTTGACCAATATCAAAATCAATCACATGAACTGTAATTACCTTCTCCTGTGAATTAACAGCTTCTAGAATTGCTCGATTTGCCGCCATGAAACCGAGCTTAAAACACGGCGAAACCTCATACAACATTTGATTTGCTAGCAAATGTTCTTTACCGTAAATCTCCGAAACCGGCGGCGGAACTCCGCCGGTTTCAACCGTGACTGTAGCGCCACTGCCGTATAAAACATTAGCCTCTGTTCAGAACTACCTTTGGCATTTGAAACCTGAAAAAGGTGCGTGAGATTCTCTGTAGCTACCTCTGTTCTTCCTTCTGAAATTGCGGCTGCTGCATCGGAAATTAACTGCTTTGGACAAGTAATCGTCGGTGTAGATGAACATGAAGAAGATGAAGATGATGAAGTAGGAGATAAAGAAATTGGCTTTTGGGGACAC
Organism: Gentiana straminea; assembly: GCA_036785695.1. NCBI lineage: Eukaryota > Viridiplantae > Streptophyta > Magnoliopsida > Gentianales > Gentianaceae > Gentiana > Gentiana straminea. The sequence goes on from JAVUPR010000450.1 coordinate 730,165, forward strand.
ATCAAGTTTAAATTTTGAATGTCAGACCACTCACTGTTTGTTACGACAGAAACAGCATCACCGCCACCTGATCCGTTGTCATTTTCGTCGTCACCCAAAAGCTGTTTCTCCAATTCTTGTAGCTGATTCATCATCTTCTTCTCCGGTTGATCCAATTCTTGACCCGAGTTCAACCCAGAACGCTGGTTTTGAACAGAATTTGAAGAAACGGATATGCTATCATGACCCATGTTAAACCCGTTTGGCTGGAAAAACTTGTTATTAACCGAATTGGGAATGAAATTTCCATTATTAGAGAGATTTTGGAAGTTGTTGATGCGATTTAGTGGGTTAAATTGATGAAGAACAGGTAATCCATACCGGGGATTTAAGGAATTGTTTGAAAAAGATGACATTTCCGGCGAAAAAGTAGACATATCGGAGAAATCGACCGGGGAATTTTGGTGGTAATTTTGACGAGGCTTCACGTTACGGAAATTGAAAAGATTACCTAAATTCAAATTACGTTGAAATTGTTGCTGCTGATAAAGAAGCTGATGATGTTGAAGCTCTGCAAAAGACCGTTTTCCGATGAAATCTGTTCTCCGGTGATCCACCGGCGGTAATGGGTCTTGAACAATTGCTGCTGACCGGTACGGGAGTTGTGGGCTGTTGCCGGACATCACAGAAGTGGTTCTCCCGGTTGAGATTCCACCACCACCACCACCTCCACCTCCGGCCGCCGTGTAAAAATCTGGGCCTCCGCCACCGGGGAAATTCGATGACATTATTTTGGAGTTTTATGGGCTACTACTATATGGGATTATGGTAACGTAAAGCACAAAAGGATTTGGGATTGAGATAAATTCTGCATTACAGAAGTGAAGTGCACTTTGTAAATAAAGTTTTGGTTTTTATGCTATTGGATTTTGATTCTTGTCATTATAAGCGGATTTTTTAATTTTTTAATTTTTTTTTTTTTTGAAGGAACTTTTAATTTTTACTATTATAACAAGTGCTTAATAAGAAATGACACGGCATATTTTGATTCAATTTTTTTTGAGGAAAAAAAATTTAAGCATAACACGATCATAATATACGTCTATGATAATTATTTATATAAAAATATATTGTATCATTTGTAATGACACAATCGGCATAATAGTAGCATTATTTTTGTCAACGCAATTGTTTTGGCATAATATCATATCAACCGGTGAGGTACAAACTCACGTTCGATTTCTTAAAAAATTCGATTTTGTAGAGGTTGAAGGTTAATATTCAATTTCTGAAATATCAAACTATACCTACGGCGTGATGTCTCGATAGATCCACTATGATGTTGATAAGATTTTTTTTTAACACATACATGCACACTTTTTGTCCCTACAGAGATTCAAACCCGAAAATTCTTGATTAAAAATCGCTTCACATATCACTGGGCCAATGCTGATAACATTTTTCTTAGAGAGAGACCGAAAGAGAGAGATTGTGGGGGCAAGTGGCTGAACGGGGTTGTGAAATGAATGAAGTTTTCAACAATTATTTCTATTTTTTTATTTCTTATTTATTAATGTAAATATTACTTCTCTCTTTACTAATAGTTGTTTTAGGGTATATATGTAGAGTATAAGAAAATACATGAATGAAGCATTAATACAATGGTTTAATATTTGGAAATAATTTTGTTATTGATAACAAGGTAGGGATGGAATGACAAAAACTAGTAGTAAATGTTGTTTTGGCATAAAGAAAATATTATATTGAAACAAATGTAGTAAATATTAAATCGAGAAAAAAATGGATCAATACGATAAGATAAAATCATGATAGAACACATTTTATCATACCTTAAATGATAAGGCAAATGTTATTGTAGTCATTGATATCGATATTCAATGTGGAGAATGCATGGATGTTGGTGGATATGCACACCATCTTTCATGTAATGACAATTATGTCTTAAGTTTGTATTGATTTCCCTTCAAAAACAAGAAGGAGAAAAAAAAAACCCTTCAAAAAAAGAAGTTTGTATTGATGTTAGAAAATTGAACTGAATGAGTATTAATGAATCAAATGTAGTAGATTGATGTACACCATTCTTGAGCTTAGCACGCACGCGATATAAGGAAATGAATATAACCATTTGAGGCGACATCTGATACAATAGGCGATGTAGTATCACAAGTGGTGAGCAATAGTGGATGTTTGTAACGTGTGACGATTAGTAAAGATGATAGGTGTGGTGGCTTATGTTAGTGGGTGACGGCAAGTTGATGGATGGTGAGGACAGATGATAGGTAGTAAGAGTGACATGCTGAGCGCTTGTGGTGATAATGATAGTTATGACATTTGGGTGGCTAACATTGGTGACTTTTATTTAAGGGTGATAGCGGATTGATGGACGGTGGTGTCGAATAATGCGTGGTAGCTGATAGGTGGATATTAACGGTAGATAAAAAAGTTTAATAGTGGTAATGATCATCATGGTGATGGTCACCAAGATTTATTTTTTATATTATCGATCAGAAACATACAACTACATACAATCGTAAATTCTAAAGTGATTAGTGATCATTAAACTAGATGAACAACTATTGATTTATTTTCTCATCGGCTCAGAAACGAAACGTTCTTGGAAATTCTTGCTCCAATTCGACCATTCTACTCTACATCAATTCACCATTTCGCTTGAAAAAGTCTTCTTATGCATAATGGATAATCTTTCACAAAAAATGGAGAATTTTTTTTCTCTATATTTTTACAATCCGTTGGGTCTGACAGGGCTCAAACTTGCAACTTCCACCCGAGAAGAGGCTCGAGTCTGTTTAGCTAGTTGGTGGGGGACTTGGGACCCCTGGAATTTGTATGCAGCAGGATGAGTTTACACAAGTGCCAATCAACCGAATCACCAGGTTTGAGAATGAGGTGGGATCCCTTGATCTAGTGCATGGCTGATGAATCACTGCTCCAACACACCGGCAACTCTGAGAGCAAAACAATAAGCTCTTTGGACTGATGCTCAATGTTTTTTTCTTTTCTAAATAGAGCATATTTTTTCAAGCTTCTTGCAAATAGAATTGATAGAATGTAATTCGAGCATCTCAAGAAATAGAAAAGAATTTTTTTTATTATAAACCACCCTTTTTAAGGAAAGGGATATAATTACTTCATACGAATATGATTACCACCATGTACCTATTAAAGATTTGATTAAGATGTGAGGATATCTATCTTTGCAACTTGTGCATTTTCCATTTCAAAATGATTATGCATTTTATAAATGAAGAAAAATGATTAAGCCACCACCCTCATCCCCAACTCATCCACATAAAAGATGGATTTATGATGAAGAATTTTGTGTTATTTTTGTTTTCTTTTGGTGTTAAAATGTATGGTTATAAAGTGTTGTGTGGATGATTTATGTGCCTATATCACTCTTCATAAATGAAATGTCTAAAAAATTGTGATTCCATGACATGTGAAAATTTTGACTTATAAATTATGCAAAACGCTTTATATTATATCTTTTTCTTAGAAAAAATATATGGTACATACCATTTGATATAAATACTTACAACAATTATATTATAGATTTTATTTCAAAAAATTTAATATAGAGGTGCAAATACGGAAGTAAACATGGGAAGTTCTTAGGTGATATCTTTATTTATGGAGATTTGACAGCTAAACGAATATGGAACATATAATTTGAATCCAGTTTATAATCGGACGGTGTAGATCATGTCGCACGGCTTCACTCCGCATATGACGGGGGCATCCAAAACTTCTCAGTAGACATAGGTACAACGTATATCCGTAAGGACAAAAAGGCGACAGTTGCCCCTAGGACATGACCTAGTGGTAAAAGACTTGGGTGTTTTACAGCTGAACCTTAAGCTAGAATGTGGAGGTTCGAACCTTCAGTTCTTTAATATAATAACAAACTCATTACTCTAAAACTAGGTTATTTGATTAATATCTCCACTTATTCCGTATGTCGAAAAAATGGAACCTCATTGTTAGTGATTAATATCTCCCTCGTTTTTTTTGAACGCGGCAGTTTACATTAAAATAAAAAATAGTAGCATGTGTGAACCTAGAGGATGTTTGGATAATATAATTTTTTTTAAAGTTCATTTACATCATTTTGTTCACATAAATGACTCATAAAATTATTTGAACGACACATTTTCACGAAACAATACTAAAAACCCAAACAACATAAACTTCTCGTCCGTTGATTGACATTAATTCATCTTTTTTATTTACTAAATTTGTAATACCTCTGCTCTAAAATATAAATCCGTATAGTTTTTTGAATTTGTCTCGATAATATAAATCTATTTAGAATACAAATTGAGTATATTATATTTTTCTTTATTTTTTCCTTATTTATTATACGTTCACCTACTTTAAACTATTACATTAGTGAGAGTCAAAGAACATTCTAGACTTTTTTACCATTAAAATTAATAACACTTAACCACATTCTAAATTTATGTGAAAATGTTTAAACGGATTTATATTTTGAGAATGAGTAGTATAAATTACAACCATTCAGTGACGAGTGACACGACTTATTTTTTATATATTTGATTATGATGAGTTTAGATTATTATCAAGTGATTCACGTCATGTGCAACAATGTCAAAACATATTTTATCCTCATCGTTGCTAAGTGGTTGTTGTATCGGTTACGGCTCTTATAAGCCGATCCAATTCGAGATAGACAACTCGTGCGACTGCAGTAATTTCTATTAGAACGAGTGTCGGATCACTGCCACATCCACCCGTGACCCGTCTATCTAGAACGAACCGGGAGACAACTTCATATGCACTTATCTATCTAGAACGAACCGGGAGACAACTTCATATGCACTTATCCGAACCGTCTCTGCTAGAGAATTACTCATGCTATCATAGATAAACGGATGTGAGTAGAATAAACTACACCTCTTTTTTACATCAATACACGTGTCAAAAGCTGGGAGGAGTTGCACAACTCACGCGCCCGGCTCTCGCGTGTCTTGCACTCGATTTTTGTTTGAAAAAATAGCAGAATCTCAATCATGCATAGTGGCTGTTTTAACTTTATTATACTAAAATAATACGTGTTCAGCGGCTATCTAACTGCCAATGTTTCTGTATTTAATTATTCAATTTAATCTTAAAAATAAAAAAATACATTCTCATTTTATATAATTTCGATGTCTAACTAAATTAAATCGTTTTATGTATTTTTGAATTTTGAAGAAAAACAAATAAACAAAACATAAAAATCAAATGGGATTATCTTTTCACACAAATGTTGTTTTACACTTACCAAGGCGAAATTGAGAGTGGGGCGTTTCGTTTGGATATTCCACACGCCCGCCATTACGACCGTAAATGAGTCCGGAAAATATATACTATTCGGCTAATTTATGGTCGGTCAATTCACACATCGCCCATTCGACCCAATTTGAGTCGAGAATACGATCATTATCCGATTTTATTCTAGTCGAATTTTGAATGTTTTTCATACTCAATACCGGTCGGAAAGACATTCGACTAAAATTGAGTACGAAAAAAAACTTTTAATATTACGTACGAAATTCGGTCGGAATCAATAGTGGTCTTCTTATATTGTTGTTGTTATCCCGACCTAATTCTAGTACGAATGTGTAGAGTATTCGGACTCAATATTGGTCGAATGATCTTTCGACTATGTATGAGTTTGGAAAACTTCAAACATTCTACCTAAAATATGGTCGAATCAACCAGGTGTGACTCTCAACACGTATATTCGACCATATTTCAGTATGGATAATGTGTCATATTCTGACCAAACTTTGGTCAGAATGAACGCGCGTAAAATAAAAAAAATAAAGGCGAAATTGGAAAAAAAAAATCCGTGTGGTAAGATAAAAATTTGTGTGAAAAGATATTTCCAATCAAATACACACGAAAAATCGTAGTTTTTACTTAGAAACTGAAATTAGACACACAATTTAGACAGGTGATCTCAAGCCGTTTTTTTGGTTCATTTGGATGCAGTAAAACAATGTTATTCGTTGAGTAGTGATACATCCACCATCAATTTTACTACAATATTCTACATAAGATAATCAACACTAAATATTTTGTTGGAACCCATCACAATCAATAATTCGTCCTTTTAATCAATATGAATCAAGAATTTATTGGAAAAAATACACTACACAAATATGTACTGCACGTATCATTTCCCTTCTTCAAATAACATGCGATTTTTTTACATTTGTCATTACAATACGCAAAAACAGCTTTATTTGACATGATACTCGATGTAATTCAAATAATATAACGAAAATTGATTCATTTAGGATTAATAAAATATGTTGTCCAAACAAACACCACATTTCATTAATTATAGAATTATAATTTACAATAAAATGCATCATTTGCAACAAATAATTCGAATATTTAGGGATTCAGAATTTAGAGATTTTGTATTTATATAATATAAGAATAGATGACATTCAATGTATCTGACTGATTCGAATATCTATTGTGTTCCCCTCAAAAGAAAAGAATATCTATTGTGAATGTTTCCACATCATTATCCAAGACTCAAAACTTTCGTTTATTCATTTATGTTTTACTCCCTTTATGTTTTTCGTTTTTTTTTTATCTGTCACATTTCAGAAGACTCAAAACTTTTGTTTATTCATTTATATTTTACTCATTTCGTTTCTTTTTATCTGTTACATTTCATAATTTGATCTGTTTTCATTTATCTATCGTTTTATATTTTCAATGCATCATTTATTATTATTTTTACTCTTTTACTAATAAAATATTTACATCTCCAATTAAAAAATATATTTCCAATACTAAAAACTCATTTACCAACAAATTATTTATATCTCCAACAAAGTTTAAGTATTTACTTTTTCTTCAAATACGACATATAATAAGGAACGGATGAAGTATATGTTCCAACAATATAATTCAGACACATTGTTAGTTTTGTAACTTGATCTCTAAAACTGGTGGAACTAATCTAAAAGCTGAAACTGAGTTTTGTGAAGTGAACTGAGTTTTGGAAAAAGCTGAGAAAACTGAGTTTTGGTGGAAACTGAGTTTGTTGAAATCTACATATGAGTTTTTTTGATTACAAGTGATTTTTCTGAAAAGTGAGTTTTCATCTGATGGATAACAGATGGAGTTGGAGTCCACATCTGGAGTATTTATGACAATCCGACAGAGATCCTATGGCGGCTAGGGTTTAGGGATTTGTGTCTATAAATACCATCTGTTGTAATCAATGTTCTGTGTGTCTTTCAAAAGTGAAAATTATTGTAACTTCTGTGCATAATAAAATATCTCATTTTCTGCCCGTGGATTAGTCGACACAACGCCGGATACCACGTTAAATCACTGTGTTCTCTTTATTTCTGTGTTTTTTTTTATCAATTTCCACCTTTTTTTTTTTTGTTAGATTGCATCTGTTTTATCTTTCTTCAAGTGCAAGTTTCTCGTTTGTGTTTTAACAAACTGGTATCAGAGCGTCAGGTTCAAGATTCAGAGAGATTTGCAGGTTGAACAGAGTTGATCTTCACCAAGACCGGTGCTAGGATTTTGTGATCAAAGGTCTGTTCTTTAACAAGAAAGATGTCAGCAGTTAACGTAAAGATTGATAAATTTACAGGTAGGAACAGTTTTAGTCTGTGGCAAATCAAGATGCGGGCCTTGTTAAAACAACAAGAATTGTGGACTCCTTTATCTTGTAAAGGAGATGCTAGTGCAGCAGATTACGCCAGTTTGGAGGAGAAAGCACATTCTACCATCATGTTGTGTTTATCTGATGATGTTATCACAGAAGTTGCTGAGGAAGACACCGCTGCTAAGCTATGGTCAAAGCTTGAAACCCTGTATATGACTAAGTCATTGACCAACAAGTTGCTGCTAAAGCAGAGGCTGTTTAGCCTAAGGATGCATGAGGGGGCTCAGTTGAGAGGTCATCTTGATCAGTTGAACACAATATTACTTGATCTCAAGAATATTGATGTGAATATTGAGGATAAAGATGCAGCTCTGATTTTGTTGGTATCACTACCAACTTCTTATGAGAACTTTGTGCAATCCTTCATATTTGGGAAGGATACAATTGCATTGGAAGATGTAGGGTCAGCTTTACATGCCAGGGAGCTGAGACATAAGGCAGCTGGGGCAGACAGTCAGGCTGTTGGGCTAGTAGTCAGCAGCAGTGGTGGAAAAGGGCATGGGCAGCAGTCTGGGAAGAAGAAGAAATCCAGAAGACAGGGTCCAAAGGTCCTAAATCCACAGATGTTTGCAATTACCGTAAGGAGCAGGGACATTGGAAGTCCAAATGTCCAAAGAAAAAGAAGCAGCAGTAGAACAGTTCTAGAACAGCTGTTGTTGCAGCTGAGTTTGATTCAGAGGAGGACATAGTTCTAGTAGCTGGAGAATCAGCATATCATGCTGATGTGTGGATTCTGGACTCTAGAGCATCTTATCATATTTGTCCACACAGAGAGTGGTTCTCAAGTTATCAACATATAGATGGTGGTCATATAGCTATAGCAAACAACAAGGTTTGCAAGATAGTTGGGATTAGCTCAATTCAGTTGAGGACAGAGGATGGTAATTCTGTACATTGAGTAAAGTTAGACATGTTCCACAGATGACCAAGAACTTGGTATCTCTCAGTCTTTTGGACAGTAAGGGATTCAATTTAAAGGGTGAAGGTGGAAAACTGAGTGTCTACAAAAACTCAGTTTCAGTTCTCAGCGGAGTCAAAAGGGGAACCTTGTATATTTTGCAAGGATCAGTTGTGTCTGGGTCTGTTGCTGTAGCATCTGCTGAAGTTCATCAGTCACAACTGACAAAACTGTGGCACATGAGACTAGGTCACGTGGGTGAAAAGGGGATGCAGATTCTTTCTCAGAAAGATTTTCTTGGGGGATGTTAGGTCAAGAATCTGGACTTTTGTGAGCATTGTGTGTTTGGGAAGTTTCATAGGGGCAAGTTCTCAAAAGTGATATATAGCACATAGTCATCACTTGATTACATTTATTCTGATTGTTGGGGGCCATCAAAGGTGGAGTCATTGGGTGGTCATAGATATTTTGTGTCATTCATAGATGACTATTCAAGAAAGACTTGGGTGGTGATGATGAAACACAAAAGGCATTCAAGAGCTTTATACAATGGAAGGCTCTAGTTGAAAATCAGTTGGGGAAGAAGATCAAGTGGCTTTTTACAGATAATGGTCTGGAATTCTGTTGGAATGAGTTTGATGAGTTGTGTAGAAATGAGGGTATTGCCAGACATCATAAAGTCAGGAATACTCCTCAGCAAAATGGTGTAACTGAAAGAATGAATCAAACTCTTCTGGAGAGAGCAAGATGCATGCTCTCTCATGTTGGTTTGTCAAGAAGATTTTAGGCAGAAGCTGTAAGCATAGTTTGTTACTTAATCAACAGGAGTCCTCACACAAGGATCAGTTTCAAGACACCAGTTGAAATGTGGTCAGGAAAGCCTGCTGATAACTTAGTTCTATGGGTATTTGGAATCACGGTTTACTATCATGTCAGTGAAGGGAAACTGGAACCAAGGGCCAAGAAAGGAGTGTTTGTAGGGTATGGTGATGGAGTGAAAGGTTATAGAATCTGGTCATCAGCAGAGAACAAAGTTCTTCTTAGTAGAGATGTGGTTTTTGATGAGAATTCTATGATCAGATCACAGTGGGGAGGATTGCTGAAATTGAAACCAGTGTTGAAACTGAGAAAATGGACAGTAAGGTAGAGCTTCAGGTGGAGCTGAGATGCAACACTCGGATGAACAAATTCAGTTTTCATCTGATCTGGTTACTGAACCAGAACTGAATCCAAGCCAATTAGCTGAACAGGGGTCAGTTGAGCGTCAAACTGATATTGGCCAGCAAAGTATAGCTGTCAGCAGAGCTAGAAGATCCAGTGTTGGGATACCTCCCAGATGGTATGGGTTTGAAGATTTGGCTGGATATGAACTTTAAGTTGCAGAAGAGGTGGATGGTTTTGAACCTCCTACTTATAGGGAAGCAATGACATGTTTTGAGTCATCTCAATGGCTTGCTGCCATGGGAGATGAAATGGAGTCATTACTGAAGAATCAGACTTGGGATCTTGTTAAGCAACCAGCTGATAGGAGAGTTGTTACATACAAATGGATCTTCAAGAAAAAGGAAGGAATGACTGAGGCAGAAGGAGTCAAGTATCAGGCACGTTTGGTTGCTAGATGGTTCAGTCAAAAAAAAGGGGTGGACTTTGATGAGATATTCTCACCAATAGTCAGACATACTTCAATCTGAGTGTTACTAGCAATGGTGGCACAACAAGACGTTGAACTTGAGCAGTTAGATGTGATGACAACTTTTCTACATTGTGAGGTAGACAAAGAGATATACATGACTCAGCCAGAGGGATTTCAAGTTCCTGGTAAAGAAGCATTTGTTTGTAAGCTGAAAAAGTCATTGTATGGATTGAAGTAGGCTCCTAGATAGTGGTATAAAAGGTTTGACAGTTACATGATCCAGCTGGGTTATAGCACAAGTCCTTATGATTGTTGTGTCTACAATAGTCAGCTAGAAGATTGATCATACATCTATCTTGTTCTGTATGTGGATGATTGATGATAGTCAAATTGACTATCATTTTCTATGTAATTATACCCCGTTTATACCTCGTTTTATATATGTTTTACGAGACATTTGGTTGTATTTTGATGTATTTACACCTTGGTTATCATTTCGGGACCTAGGACGTAAAGTCCGGGATTCTCGGTCTTTTTCGGTGTATTTACTATACTCTCGGTCACCCTAGTGTCCTGTAGGGATTATGTGTGGTATTTGTTATGATTTTGTACATGACTTAGGTGTTTGAGATGTCCGGAAGGCGAGATACGAGGATTGGAACATGTGCCCGAAGCTTAAACGTTCAAACGGATCAAAACGTGTTGGTACTACAACCATACCTTCCATTGATCTGCATTTTGATCCACCTTGGAGGCATTTTCTGGGCTGGACATCTTCATGAACGTTGTAGAAAATTTCATTAGCTTTCCAAGGCATTTTGAATCACTCGATTTGTCCTGGACACAAATGGATTAAGATGGCCAAATGTTTCGGTAGTGATTTCAAAGTGAGCTAGGCGTGCGCCTAAGGTTTGCTAGGCGCACGCCTAAGTCGTATCTGCAAAAACACTATAAAACCCCCCCATTTGATCTAGATCGGTTCTCTCCTCTTTTAGATCGATTTTTTCATCATTTTCAGCGTTTTTCTTCATCTTTTCTTAGCTTAGATTAGTTAGAGGTATATTAGCTAAGGTTAGTTGTAGATTGTTGTAATCCGGAGGATCTCGAAGATAGCTTGACGCGTTATTGACGGGTTTTCGTTCGGTGGATATTTGGTAATTCGTTTTCCTTTCTTGTTCTTGCTTTCAATCTTTGTTTTTGTTATATTTATTGTTGATTTCTTGTTGTTTTTGTTGTTAGAATGAGTAGCTAATAGCCCGATAGTTGAGTTAGTGATAGTCTATGAAATCGAATCCTTAGCTCGTTGATTGAAGTGTTTTGATGTTATGATTGTTAGATTCTCGGTGTTGTTATCGTTCTAGAACTTATTCGTAAATGAATTTTATTGAACTCGCGACTCGATAATCGTATTTCACGCGTCTTCTTTACATATGTATTTTGCGAGAGGATACGGGAAAAGGGGTTCTAGGATCACTGTGTAAAACCGACTGAGTTGTTCAGACTCGGTTTCGTTGTGAGGTTTGTATTGACTTGTCGAGCGTCTATACCGTGTTGAGTCGGTTAAATCCGGTCGCCGGATCGTTGAATTCGACATAGGAAACTAGGTTGTTGAAATTGGCGCTTAGTTTCGAAATAGGAGACGACATCCTTTAACAATGTCAAGAACGAGTATATCGAAATCACGGTTACGAGTTAGGGTTAGATAGTAGTCGATTGGATCATAGATCGGCTATCTCTTTTATATAGTTTTAAATCTCTCTTTGTTGTGCATATTAGTTTGTAGAACCGGTGATCCGACAAATCACCACGTTCAATATTTGTGTTGCGAACTAGGGACGAGACCGACTTTGGTACTCGAATTCCCTGTGGGATACGACCTTGACTCACCAATTCTAGGGATTGACCCGGTAGACCGCCGGTGAGATTGGACACTTAGAAAAGGCCGATCAATGATATGCTTATAGCTGCAAAAAAGAAAACTGATATTCATAATCTGAAAGACCTTCTTAGTGCTGAATTTGAAATGAAAGATTTGGGTGCAGCCAAGAAAATCTCGGGGATGGAGATTCAGAGAGATAGAAGTCAGAAGAAACTGTTTTTATCTCAGCAGGGCTATATACAGAAGATTTTGGCCAAGTATGGTATGTCTGCTACAAAGCCAATAGATACTCTTATGGCATCAAATGTTCATTTGTCAGTTTATGCTTCACAGTCAGCTGAGGAGAAGGAATATATGTCAAAAGTTCCCTATGCTAGTGCAGTTAGCAGTCTGATGTATGCCTTGGTATGCACTAGGCCTGATCTGGTTCAGGCAGTCAGTGTTGTCAGCAGGTTTATGGTTCAACCTGGAAATGAACACTGGAAAGATGTGAAAAGAATGTTCAGGTACCTTAGGGGTACAACTGATGTTGGTCTCATTTATGGAGGTGATACTCAGAGTTTGGTCACAGGATACTGTGATGCTGATTATGCAGGTGATGTGGACAGTAGAAAATCAATGACGTGTTATGTTTTCATATTGGGGAATTTAGTTGTCAGCTAGAAATAAACTTTGCAAGCAACAGTGGCTTTATCAACTACTGAGGAAGAGTATATGGCTCTTACTGAAGCAGCCATGGAAGCAATATGGTTGAAGGGACTAGTCAGTGATTTGGGGCTACATCAGGATCAAGCTGAGATTTATTGTGATAGTTTGAGTGCAATTTGTCTAGCTAAGGATCAGGTTCATCATGAGAGAACCAAACATATTGATGTGAGATATCATTTTCTGAGAAATGAGAAAAGGGTTGTAGTGAAGAAGATTAGAACCAAGGAAAATCTTGCTGATATGCTTACTAAACCAGTTCAACAAAGAAAGTTTCAATTGTGTCTGGACTTGCTTAACATTCAAAGCTTATAATCAGTTTTCTAGAAACTCAATTAAGGGCGGTGTCACTGAGTGGATTCGTAGAGAAGTCTGGTACAAGTACATCCTGGCATTGATGAATGCATCTGGTACAAGTACATCTGAATTATGCAATCTGGTGACGTTGAATGAGAGTTCAAGTCAAGGTGGAGATTTGTTAGTTTTGTGACTTGATCTCTAAACCTGGTGGAACTAATCAGAAAGCTAAAACTGAGTTTTGGGAAAAGCTGAGAAAACTGAGTTTTGGAGAAAACTGAGTTTTGTGGAAACTGAGTTTTGGTGGAAACTGAGTTTGCTAAGTTCTACATCTGAGTTTGTTGATTACAAGTGAGTTTTCATCTGGTGGATAACAGCTGGAGTTGGGGTTCACATCTGGGCCATTTATGACAATCCGGTAGAGATCCTATGGCGGCTAGGGTTTAGGGATTTGTGTCTATAAATACCATCTGTTGTAATCAATGTCGTGTGTGTCTTTCAAGAGTGTGAAAATTCTTGTAACTTCTGTTCATAATAAAATATCTCATTTTCTGCATGTGGATTAGTCGGCACAACGGCGGATACCACGTTAAATCACTGTGTTCTCTTTGTTTTTCGTGTTTTATCAATTTCCGCCTTATTTTTCTGTTAGATTGCATCTGTTTTATCTTTCTTCAAGTGCAAGTTTCTTGTAGGTGTTGTAACACACATTAATCATTTTTTTAATCTGTGTGAATCTTCTCTCATCGACATATAAAAAGAAACAGAGGGAGTACGACATATTTGTTGGAAGTAGCGCCCGAAAGACAATTTATGTAATTGTTTTTATAATTAATAAATGACATATTTATTTTCATCTTATTACTTGATTCGTGCTTGTAAGCTTATTACTTGATTCGTGCTTATAAGTAATACGCTGCCGAAAACCCCACGTCGTATCATATGTAGCCATATAACTTAGTGTGTGTCACATATGAGGATTAAGTTTATGGTGATACACTTGAACTATTAGTCCGTGGTGAACTTAATCAAAGTATGGGGTCTATTGATTAAACCACTGTTAATGCGCCCAGAACACTTTATGGTGTTACCGTCTTATCCGGACCGTCAATATTGGTTATCTAAGTGGGGCATTTATATATGATGTAGTCATATAGGACTGGACCGATTTAATCTGTGTTTCTCATATAATTCCGTGATTGAGAAATCTTATTAAATCACAAGATGATCATTTATGGATTAACCTTAATCCTGAAGTGATTGCAGACACCTGCTTGTTTCAAGATAGGGTTTGATGTGTTCGTTAAGGATCGCTAAGAGGCGCGGTCCGAATCACTTTCACGTTGGCACTATTCTGGAATGAGTGGGGAGTGTTTGTCTCACAGATACGGAAACCATTCCTTCCTCCGGGAAGTAGAAAGACAATCCATTTATTTGTTAATCTAGAAACTGATCGATCCCGGGAGTTCGTATTGGTTATGAACTAATTGATCACTAGTGGGTTAATGGTAAGTAATGATAAGATGTAATGAAGAAGGTTTACGGAAATATTCTCGCTTCATTACGGATAGTCTATGGAGGGTTAATCTATTTGTAATAATTATATCAATAGACACTTATCGACTCGACGTTTTGAGAATAAGTTATATCTATAATCGATAAGTTCAGTTTCGGATTTATGGTGACGTAATTCCCGAATTAATAAGTTGAGTAGAAATATTATGTTCGATGAATATTTTATTCAATTTATTGTAGCTACTGGTTATAGGTCCATGATCCCCGGGTTGGCTCCTAACACGCGAGTGTTTTCTCGTTTTATGGAACCTCGAGAATAAATTAAATAGTTGGTCTATTTAATGAATATGTGAATATTATTTATTTGGTAAATAATATGTAAAATAGAAAAGACATTCTCTATTAAAATTATTATTGGCTATGTGGCGCCTATTATAGTGAGGAAATTAGGAAAAGAAATTTTCCTAGATTATGTCACATGTGTAATTAATTATTTATTTGTTGGATAATTAATGGAAAAATAAGATATTGATTTTATAATCATTATCTCCTTTATGGAGATTATTTATTATTTTATGGAAAATATATTTTCCTTATGGAAAAGGGTAATTGCATTGTGAAAATGATAACTCTCTCTTGACTAGTTAATTTCCTATCTAAAGAGAGTTCATCCCAGCACAATATTAACTACAATTTGCGCCACCATCAAATAAAAGGAAGAGAAAAAATAGTTTCTTGTTCTAGCCATTAGGAGGCATATTCAAGGAGATTCTACGGCGAGGATCGACGTCCACCAGTCGTCGCTAGGAGATACAATCCGGAAGATCACGGCTTCTCCCCTTGGTCGATTGCTTCTCCCTCTCCTTTTTGGGTAAATCTTCTACCTTCTCATAGTTACATTAATTATTTATGTGGATCATATCGTGGTAAAATCGCATGCGAATTTATTCGTAGCTTCCGCTGTGCATGATCGAGTGTCTTGATCGGTGCTGTGAATCATATCTGACGATCCAATTTCGGATCAGATCCGGATTCGGGTTTCTATATATCCAGCAATATTAGGGTCGATTCTCTTTTCCTTGTTTGTTGTTCCTACTCGTAGTCAACGCTTCATGCTCTACGCCATCACGGTTTGTCAAGGATGATTCATGAATATAATATCATCTACCCAATGACTTTCAAGAATGTTTTATGGAAACATGGCGATTAAAGTGTGGATTTAGAATAACATATATAAATAACTCGGAGTCGACCGATATGAATGATACGGAAGGCTATTTATTTCATGAGGTTGAACATGAGATCTGGTGCTAAAGAAACACGATTGTACATGATTAACCGATTGTTCACCCATTGTACAATTTTTTATCCCAAGAACAAAGTTCAAGTCATTCGTTTTAACATGGAACTTTAAGTTTATATGTTCATAATTGGCATTTTTTTGATAACATTTAATACTTATATACTTGTACATTTAACGTACGAATAAAATCGACCATTTTAAGAAACGGGAGTGAAATGCTACTGAAAAGTGAAATAAGGGTGTAATAAGAAAAATATATGACTTATTGATTTTTATACGATGATATATAATACAAAAAATAAACTTTTTTCATGATGATAATAATTGATGATTGATCTTCTTTTGTTTTGCCGGGCAACGAAAGATTCATTTAAAAGCAAGTTAAAAATTACAAGATAGAGTTCATCTGCCTAAGCACCTCCTCGTCTCGTTTCAGAGAAACAATCCAAGAAGGAAAGACTCCAGTCATGTAGGTTGGAGTAACAAGTTTTTTAGCAAAAGAAGCTACACGATGACTGATAAGATTAAGTTTCCTACTAAAGTAACAAATTTTACAATATACAAAAGACGCTAGAAGAGCCTTGATGTCATTAATAAGGGCATACACATCTGGAGTAGTAGCAGATAAACCATTCACCATATTAACCAAAATAATGGAATCGGTTTTAACCATTAAGCTGCTCCAACCCCTCCCTTTAGCAGTTATTAGAGCCCATCGAACAACTTCAGCTTCACTTCTAAGCGGGGAATCAAAATTGTTGAAGGATCTCCCTCACACTTCCACCAAGTTATAATTTTTGTCAAAAACCGCTACTCCTCCCCCAACAGGATTGTATAAAGACGTCCAGGCAGCATCTCTTTGGCCCTATGACAAAACACCAAAATATGTTCATTAGACTCATTTTGCTGGCCACAAAAACCGCAATTCGTAGGAAGTTGGTAATTGGAGAGCCTCTTAGAAAGATTGGCTCTGCAAGGCAAAGTATTGCTCAAGCACTTTTAGAAGAAGTGCTTAAGCTTATTGGGAACATTAAGGATCCAAATGTATTTCCAGAAATGCCCATGATCAGCAAATGCAGAGGTGGAGCCTGCATGAGGCAAAACATAAGAATGCCTATTAAATTTACTTAAGATCAATTTACTTAAAATTGATGATTGATCGAATATATTAATTGTGTATGAATTCATTGAAAGATTTTAATTACTGCAGTACATCTTAATTTATTTCTTCATTTTACTTATAAATTTTATTTATCAAATCATTAATTAGTGGGTGTGTTTGAGTGCCAATTGGAGTTTGAATATGTATTGGAAATTGGGATTCTGAAGTTTAATTATTACCTTACATAGAAAAGAAAAGAAATATCAGAGGGATCTATTTTGACATTATATACGTACGTAGAAATCATTCGAAATCATTATATAAATGTTATAAGAGTATCCCTGGCCCCATAAACATAACTCAGTCAATTTATTTGCTCCACTACGAATCTATGGTATACCATAATATCTGTATCTTGCAGTAGAATCGATCATTTGAAAGTCGAATATATAGTCAATATTCGATCGACCTTTCTAGTGCCGATGTTGGCCGGTTCGACACTGCAGGAAGTTGCATGTTGACTATATATTTGACTTTCACGAGGTCGATTCTGTGAAAAAGATGGGGTGCATCAATAGGTGCGAAACAATGCGTAATGGTGACTTAAACTTATGCTACTGATGTCTGGTATGGAAACATGTTCCGGTCAGCAATGTATAAAGCGTCTGCTGAAATCTGGTGTTCAGCTGGGGCAGGATCAGCAGGGTTGATAAACCTGCTAATGGCAAGTTCTACTGAAGACAAGTCTGCTGATGCTCAGCAGACATGTAAGAACACGTCTGCTGCATGTTTGTTCGAGTTACTTCTGGAGTATTTCAGTCATTTACTGGGTTGGCTATTTAGTCGGTTAGGGTTGGATTCTCAAGGCTACAAATACCATTTGTATTAATTGTAACTTGATGTAACTTTCTCGTGATAATAAAATATCCTCGTTTGTCTGTGGAGTAGTCGGCACATTGTCGAAAACCACGTTAAACCTGTGTTCTTCTTGTTTCTGTGGTTGTTTGCTTGTTTATCTTTTATCTTTACTCATAGTCACTATCACTTCTTGATCGATCCGTCATTACAGTTACAATTGTTATGTATAGGAGTTCCCCGAAGTTTGATCTTCTTCTGAGTTAAACCTTTTAGTAGGATGCTTGTAGTTTCTTTTGCAGTTGTAAACAAGAACCAAGATGTTATCCCAGCATGCCATGTTTGATGTTCGGACCCTTTTCGTGCCCTTTTGTAATTATACCTTTCTTGGTAATTTATTTCTCATGGAATCCCACACTTGAGATCTTTAAACTCAACAAACTCTCTCCGCTTGTTGTCATGAATTACCTCAAAAATATATCTCTATAAGCCTTTCTTTTCAACAAATTCATGCCTTCTTACTCTTCAAATCAAGAAACAAGTTCTCTCTAACTCTGCATTGTTGCACTCCCATTCTTTCTTTCAAGTACAAATTTACTGAACCTTTTAAGGTCAGAATATTCTTTTTCCTTGTGTTTATTATCAGCTTCCCTCCTAAGGGTAGTGTTGATTTTGTAATCTTTCCATATAATGCTACTTGTTCTTTCAAGGTATGCATCTAATCTTCTTACCAGTTGGACCTTTAATCCTACCTTGACATCCATCTTCAGTTACTTACCTTTAACCTTCTAACAATTTATGCTAAACCAGTTTCAAGCAGAAGGTAGTTTATCCAAGGTGCCTTCCGAACCTATCTAGCCAACCAACTTTTGAATTCCTAAACTTTTGATCTCCAATTCAGATTAATGCACCTTGTACCCTTTCATTTTTAAATCCCTTTCGGGCCATTTAGAGCCATTAACCGCCAGACACAATTTTGACATTCCCTCTTCTGTCTTGGCATTTCTATTACAATTTTGTTACACCGGTTGAAATGTCTATTTTGTTTTAATCTTTTCATTCCCACATGAGGAATGACCTTGAGCAGTTATTCCTTGATAATGTACTATTCCTCTCGAGTGAAACCTTGAATTGGATCCTCAATGATCTTTCACACTTCCCTTGAAATTTTGGATTAATTCCTTGAAATCAAGCTTTACCCGACAATTTTTTTTAGTGTATTTTTCTCTTCACTTGAAAGCTTGTTTACCTCTTACTTATTCAAACCTTTGATTTTCTTTCACAATACCTTGAGGAAATTTATTTTCCCCTTTCAATCTTGAATTAACCTCTCATTGACTAATTCAAACTTGGACACTCATTGACAAGTTTTATTTCACTTTGAGAAACCTTTTGATGCACTCGTCTTACCCTCTCCTTGAATTCTCAGTTGTTTAGTCTTTCAGGTGCTCGACCTTGCACTCTTGATTTGTCTTCCGTTGTGGGGTCGTTCCCCTACAACAATTACGCGAATTGAGGACCTTCTTAATTCGCCAACAATCATTTTATTTATCGAATCATTTAAGATTACGGTCACTTATCGGACGTTCTCAAGTCCAATATTCTTTTCTTCCTTCTCTAACTGTTTCGAGCCCAACATATAATGTTTTCCTTAACGTCCCTTCTTTTCATGGGCTTATGTAAAAGCTCATTATCCTCCTTTCAAACGGTCTGAGTTCCTTTGCAAACCACCGTAACTCGTGAAATTCCACTTTCATAAATGAATTCCATCTGCAATATAATCCTTTTGTTTTCCTTTTTATGGTACCACGCTCATCCCTCGATCTTGGAAAAATTCCTTACTTCCTTCAACCCGAAATCTTCGTGTTTTGTTGGTAACTGATGAGAGAAAAATACACCCACTAAAATATTGGTCCCCGGCAACGGCGCCAATTTTTGATGAGCTAAAATTTACCCCTCAAAAATACATTTATAAAGACTCGCAACTGTGGGTAAACTAACTCTCTAGCGCGCGAGTACCAGGTCGATTGCTAGGATAGCTACGGGAGTACGAGGTCGTCCCAAGAGAAATGTGGTTGTGAGTACCAAAGCGAACGTGTTTCTTAGTCTAGGCGATCAAAGTTGTTGGTTATGTTTGTTATAGCTAAAACATAAAATAAATATTATTCTAACGAGTTTAACTAAGTGATTAAAAAGCATAGCCGAGCCATGATCCAACAGGTTATCTCCCCACAGGAAAAACTGGATAAGGAGTGTATTTTATCTGATTCAGTTCATATGACATTCACGGGTGTCAACTCTTTATTCTTGCGTTAAAGATCTGAACAGCTCTCACTTAACCCCCACATTAGGCTTATTAACCCTCCCTTTAGAGAGATAACTTACCTAACATGGTTGACCAAAATAAAATACCGTCTTAAAAACCTCACAAAAGCATAGTCCTAACATGTCACTTAGGTTGTCAATCTAACGATTAAGGCTATGTTTTAATGACTTTAATACTTGTTTCTACATCTCATAGCAATGAACAAGGTTGTCAATCTCATTCAAAACTATGAAAATGATCAAAACAAGTTTTAGAACATGATTTTATCATAAGAACGTTTAATTAAGCACACACAACTCCCATCTCGTTTCCCGAGGGTTGATTTTACCCGTTTTCACATAATTCGGCTATGTTGAGTTTAACTACTCATATTAACGAAAATAACAACGAAAATAACAAAACGAAAGAAAACAAAACGAAAAAGATAACTACAGCTATATAGATATACGTATAGATATATATATATAGATATATATATATATAGATATAGATATATATATAGTATACGTATATATATATATATTTATACTAATTGCATAAAAGTAAAAGAAAGCAATAAAAAGCGGAAACGAAATTATATTAAAACTATAACTAGTCGGGTTATTACACCGACATTATAACGACATATATATTACATATAGGCCCCTCCATAACATAAATAAAAGAAAGAAGAAGGAGAAGAAGAGAAATGGGAGAAGAGAGGGGCGAAGCTCTCTGTATCTGAGGCTCCATATATATAGAAAATGTTGAGGCCGGATCGATCCGGATTGGTGTCGGATCGATCCGGTGGTGATCATTGCTTATGAGGATCTAGATCCTTCCATCGAGTATTTATTGTAATAAAACTTCTAAAATTCATATCTTGAGTTGTAGACCTCCAAAAATTATGATTCAAACGTCAAAATTAAGCTCTCGGAAAATTCTTCAACTTTCATGAAGGACACTTCTTCAGAAAACGTCGTTTTGATGGGCCATTCCCATTACGTGTCGTTTGCGACATTTTCCTTAATACAAATCAATTAGCCACTTGACCACCATTTGAGTTGTAGAAGTCCGATTGACTTGATTCAAAATCCATTGGAAAGCTTTCTTGAAGATATACAACTTTCATGAAGGATTCTTTTTCAGAAAACGCCGTTTTGATGAGCCATTCGTATGTCGTGTCGTTTTCGGGATTTTTACTATTACGAATCGATTAGCCACTTGGTCATAACTTGAGTTGTAGACCTCCAATTGACGTGATTCAAAATACGTTGGAAAGCTCTATCAAAGATCTACAACTTTCATTAAGGCCACTTCTTCAGAAAATTCCGTTTTAATAGGCCATTGGTTCGTCGAATATATAAATCGTTAGTGACACTACGAACCACTGATCCACTTGACCTTTTAAGCTTGTGGCACAGTCTTATATCCCTAAAAACACCTCTTTTAGGCCTCAAAACGTGTCGTTACTCGGGATTTTGGTTAACCTATAATTCTGCAATAAACCACCAAAATACCAAACGTAAATCCGACACGACACACCGGTTACTAAACCGGTACAAAAACTATAAAAACACGCTAAAAATACGATATTTTATATAATAACTACTACTAACATATTTAGATGAAACATAGGAATTAATGACTCGAACTGATATAAAAATACTCAAAATGATATCAGAAACGGGTTGAAAAGTTATAAAAATAACGGTGAATTTTTCCGTTATCAGTAACCCCTGTGACCTCCCTCGTTTTGTGAACTTATTGCCTCTTCTTCAGCTTACCAAGTTGACATGCCCTTGGTACTAAACTGGTTACTTTTCAAGTTTATTTATTTTTCCAAGATTGGCATAAGGATTTGATCAAATCGTCAGAGAGAAAGAGTGGGAAAATTTGCATCTCTCCTTCCCGAGAAGTTTCAGAAACCCTACAGCCAGATTCGTTGCAGTTCTTCAGCAAACCTTTGTTGAAATGATAGAGGTTGAGATCAAAAGAAGTCAAGCTGGGCAAGTGTGGATCAATTGGGAAGCTCAAGCACTCAGAACTTGGGTCAGTAGAAGCAAGTAAAGTGTGGTGTACCATTGATTGCAGGAGTCGAGGGCAGTTGAGGAGATAGTGAAGAAGCAAGACGAAGGTCCAGTTGTTCTCGGTTACAAGTGAGTGGACCAGAACCGAACCGGCCAGTGGTCACGAGATAGATGAAGATGGCAACATTCAACATCAGAATCATCTTTGCTTTCCGAATGTGTAAGGTTTGAGCAAGAAAGCGAAGAACGCCAGTTTCTGGGATGAAGTGGAGCGATGACAGATTACGAGACCAGAGTTGGTACAACAAGGCAACGATAAGATTGAAGTGGATCGTCGCAACCTCGAGATGGCTCAAGACAGGTGAAAGAGTTGGTAAAATGGAAAAAGAAGACTGTTAGAGTTTGAAGTCGAAGATAAAGTGTTTCTAAAGACGTCCCTCTTGTGCCAGTGATGAACTATGCTTAACCAATGTTGATGTGGAGCAAGCTTGGACCACGTAGTAATTGAAGAGATCTTCATGTATGCAGAAGAAACAAGTGCACTTTGAAGTGGTGATAAAGAAAGCCAAGGAAGAAGACGTACAACTAGACTTGGTTCAATAAAGCAGACACACAATGGCAAAGATGACAAGAGAGTTAGAAGACGAGACGTTTTGCAAGTCGAGGGTTCAAGTACCTCTCGGTTACATTCGAGTTTCGAGGACGAAACCCCAATTAAAAGGAGGAATGTAACATCCCGACTTTTCAGAAAGGGTAAAGTAGTAATTGGGTAATTTCACTATGACCTAATTATTATTTATCCTTTTAATTTAATTAAAAAGGATTTAATTAAAAGATTTTGGGATGTTAATCATAAGGAATAAAGGGATTTAGTCATCTAATTAATGGATTTGATTAATGGCTATAAAATAGAATTAATCCCAATTATTTCCCCATAACACATACATGCATAATCTGGAAAAAAAAGAGAAGAGGAACGGCGATGAAGGCAACGCAAGTTTCAATAAAAGGGAGAACGTAAACTCCAATCGCAGGGCCAATCCGTTCATCTGTTCAAGATGCCGCAGGAGAGAAAACTGATCACCGCGACGAGACGCAATTTTGGAAAATAAAATATCCTTATTCCGTTAGTTTTCAGTTAAGCCTTAAATTTTCATAATCGTCGAGTTCGTTTCTTTAGAAATTCGTATCTTTTAATCCGTAGCTTGTTTTCAGCCATGAGTAGTCAAAAAATGATCGTCGTGGAGCGTAGATCATTCTAAAAATAGGTTCACAACATTAATTCAGGTATATTCAGTTTTACACACTTTTTCAATTCGGGATTTTCAAGAAAGATAGGATTTTTAGGTTTACTTGTTGTTTTAATTAGGTTACAAGTTGGAGGTTTTGAAGTTCGGCATTTTCTTGAAGGTTTTGGATCGGGTTTGCTGGCAATTAAGGTAAGAGGCTATTCTTAATGAGTAATTATAGTTTCATAATGATGGGTTGAGTTCTGCTTTGAGTTTTGGTGTTGTTTGGTGATAGAATTCATGCTAAGTTGTAATTAATGAGATGTGATATTTTTGGTATATTTGAGTTGAGTTCTAGTGCTGTTTTCTGAGTAATGTGTTGATAAACGTGTTTGGTTTGGTTTAGGAATCGATTAAGTGTAGAAAATCGCGTTTTAGGGTTTTTCTACGCTGAATGTGCACGCATTGCCTAGCAATGTGCACGCATTCAGAAATCAAGATGGTTCATGCTGCTCCCAGTAAGTGCAATGCGCACGCATTGGTTGAGCATAAAGTTTCAGCAAGTTGCTGATCAAGGAATGCACACGCATTGGCCCCCAGTTTTGTGATAATTGTGTTTTAAGCTATGTAATACGTTCTAATTATTATCCTTTGGTCTTATAACATTAATTAAACCTTAACAAGATTCGATTGAGCTTCCGATTCTTTTAGTTTCGGCACTGAATGTACTCTTAAAGGGAGTTGAAGTTCGGATCCGTCGGAAGGACATGAAATGGCTTGTGCTTTTATGAATTAGTATTAATCAATGTCTGTGTAATTGTTAGGACTTGTCCGTGTCTAGTGGTCTAGGAAAGAGAGTAGTGTATGTGAGGGAGCTTACTTGAAAATACTTAGGTGGCTAGTTAATACACAATAAAGTTACATACGTGGTACTAAAAGATAAAACGTCATATATTCTCGGTTAGGCACCAATTCATATCGGCGATGTGATACGTTCATAAAAGGTGAACAACG
Source organism: Gentiana straminea (assembly GCA_036785695.1). NCBI lineage: Eukaryota > Viridiplantae > Streptophyta > Magnoliopsida > Gentianales > Gentianaceae > Gentiana > Gentiana straminea. Next base: position 754,659 of record JAVUPR010000450.1, read on the forward strand.
CTACTGGCTCAAAAGGCTGAAGGGTAGTGGAGGAAATTCATCGAACGTGTATGCATACCGGGGATATCCCGGGACTATCGATGCTATTCACCGTAGTTGGCAAGTATATCTCGTGATGGATACACATCATGCATAGTGCCCTTGAGTGATGACGTAACCAAGATAAGTTAAGATAGAAACGTATAGTCATGACATGTTGATGGACATGGAGTGAACCCTAAATTGAGTCGATTTCTCATAAAGACAACATAATAATAATAAAAGAACCTTTTGTTGTAGAACTTAGTTATTCATTAGCTTCTCACTTTTACTAAGTACTTTGTACTTACCTCCTTTTCATTTTCTTGTGTATGCATTGCGGGGTGAGAAGACGAACAGGTTGACCAAGAGTAGTTGACGGCTTGATGACGTTGCTTCTAGTTTATTTTTTTTCTCGTAAACGTTGCACTAGACTTGTTGTTGTTTTACTCCTAGACTTTTGTAAGTTATGTTTGTACTTTTAAGAGCTCGTATTGTGTAAGTCTTTGGGTTTTTCGTCGTTGTAATTTAACTTTCCACCTTTAGTATTGTTGGAATCTATTCATAGTGGCATTTATGTTTTTACCCGAGTCTTTTTAGCTTTCGTTTGATTTATTTTGATACGACGACGTAGAGGCTTGCGTATAATATTAGATTTATTTAATGCTATACGCGATTTTATTATGTTTTATTGACGAATTCTATGTAAAATATATGAAATTATGATATAATTAGTATGAAATATTAATCTTTATAGTTTAGTATAGTTAGTAGTAAAAGTTAGTATTTATAGTAAAAAGTTGTAGTTTTTGTACCAGTTTTAGTAACCGGAATATTGTGTCTATTTTACACGGGTATTTTGTGTTTATTTCATTGCAGAATCCTAAGATGAACTGAAATCCCGAATAGAGACACTTTTTGAAGTCAATTCAAGTCGTTGGAAGGAAGTTATAAAGCATCACTCAATTTAAATGGTCAAGTGGTTAGTTGTTTTTAATAATGAAATCCCGAAAACGACACGTATTGGGAATGGCTCATCAAAATGATATTTTCTGAAGGAGCTTCCTTAATAAAAGTTGTAGATCTTGGAAAGATCTTTCCAATGGACTTTGAATCATGAAGATCGGACCTCTACAACTCAAATGGTGGTCAAGTGGTCATTTGATTTCCATTAGTAAAAATCTCGAAAAAAACACGTAATACAAATGGCTCATCAAGAATGCGTTTTCTGAAGAAGTGGTCTTCATGGAAGTTGTAGATCATTCGAAGAGTTTTCCAACGAATCTTGAATCATGTCATTTGGAGTTCGTGGTTGCAAGTTATGAATTTTATAAGATGATTAAATAATTATATATAATTATATATAATTATAATCATCATTACCTCTAACCGTTCACATGCTTGCACATGCCTGTAATGATTGTCATCATTATACCGGACCGATCCGGCCAGTTTTCAGGACCGGTCCGGGAAGGGAGTTTGCCTATATATATGGGAGCCTCAGCATTTGCATTGAGTGTACCAATATATATACACAATATTCTATATATATTCTCTATCCCCTCTTTTCTTTAGTTTGTAAATAGGCTTTAAGCCAGGAATAAATTATTAGTAGTAGTAGTATCGTGATAATGCTCGGGAAATTATCAGAAGTCCGGTGTTGTTAGAGTTGTTGTTATGTCCGGAAGAATACAATTTCTGAATCAGCATCTGTAATCGGGTAACTTTTCTGAAGTATTTATGTTTATGTTTGTTATTTTCTTCTTTTTAGTTTTTATAATGTTATTAGGCTAGATCTAATAACTAGCCAAAGTTATGTAATCGTATTATTTCGATCTTTTCGTTTAAAGAATGATGTCTAAGTAAAAGTGATTAAAATTGAGTTAAAATGAATCTTTTTCTATTTCGCTACGTAAAGACAACATATTCGGAATGAAGTAATCAATAATGATGAATACCACATATAACCTGGCAATGAACTGACCAGAGAAGTCAGGATATGAGTAAAAATAGAAAAACCGGAGGGTAAAAATGGCCGTCTGATTAACGGAATCCTATTTCCTACCCGGGGGCAGATTTGTCCTAGAAAAATAAATCTTATTAACTTTGTACTCGAGATCTTAATAATGTTAAAATCACAGTTTAATTGAAACTACACCGTTTGTATTAAATCGATCCGCTTGACAACCGGAGTGTCGTGTCGGATTTACGTTTGGTATTTTGGTGGTTCATTGCAGGATTATATATTGACCAAGATTCCACGTAACGACATGTTTTGAAGCCTAAAAGATGGATTTTGAGGGAAAGAAGAAAATGCCACAAGCTTACGAGTTCAACGGATCAAATTATTTTTCCTACGCGCTTCTACCGTAACCTGTTTTCGATGGAAATTTGACCCGAATTAGAGGCAATTTCTGGAGAATAGTTCTTGACTAAAGTTGTAGATATTTAAATGAGCTTTCCAACGCATTTTGAATCACGTCAATCGGAGGTCTACAACTCAAGTTATGAATTTTTTACCGAACAAGTTGATATCTCGGGTCGAACCGGATATTTTTGGCTCAACTTGTTGCATGTTACTCCATGTGCTAACTAATGATGATGATGATGAGTCATAACAAACTCATCAATACCTCCCACATGCTTGTAACAAACTTGGCATATGCTTAGCATATTCCTTGGCATATACTTAGCATATTCTCCAAAAATATCTCCCTCAAATATCACCTCCCTCATTACAACCTCCCTCAACTCCCCCTATAAATACCTCCCCATATCCATAAAAAACCTTGCCCCATCTTGGCCACTCTTGGCCAAGATCTCTCTTCTCCACCTCCTCCCATTTCTTCCATTCCCCTCTTCTTCATCTCCGTTCTTCATCTCTTTTCTCGTTTTATTTTATTTTCGGGCCCGTATATACATATGTCTATGTATGTATATATGTTTTTATAAATAAAAGTAGTATCGTTGTAATGCTCGAGAGAATTACCGAGAAAGTTGTTATTGAAGAAGTTGTTATTTTCGAGAGAATACGGCTTTGATTTGCACTTAACGGGTAATTTTATCAAGTTATTACTTTTGTATCTATCACTATGTTAAACTAAAAATATGTCTAGCCAAGATATGAATCTGAATTAGTTAATCTTTTGGTAAAATGAATGATCGACTCTGGTAATCATGATTAAAACCAATTATAATGAATCTTTTTCTATTTTGCAACGTATCGATAATAAATTCGGAATGACGTAATCAATCATGATGAATACCACATATAACCTGGCGATGTACTGACCAGAGAAGTCGGGATATGAGTAAAAATAGAAAAACCGGAGGGTAAAAATGGCCGTCTGATTAACGGAATCCTATTTCCTACCCGGGGGCAGATTTGTCCTGGAAAGATGAATCTTATTGAAATTTGTACTCGAGATCTTAATAATGTTAAAATCACAGTTTAATTGAAACTACTCCGTTTGTGTTAAATCGATCCGCTTGACAACCGGAGCCTCTTGAATAACATCGGCCGTCTGACAAACGGAATAACCTCTTTTATCCGGGGTAGATTTGTACTCGGCACTGTTCAGACTAACTAAGATTAGCATGGGGCAGTTGTGGACCTTGGACTGATGACATTTGACATATGACAATTTCATACGCTCGTGTGAGGAGGAGTTGTCTAGCTTAGGAGTACACCGATTCATATATAATTTACACCTTGAATAAAGGAAGATCTGTCTCATTTATTTCTACTAAAAGATATTGATTCAGTAAAGTATTCTTGGCTAGATCCAAAAATATATCTATATATCTATTTGTATTTATTTACTGTTTTACTAACATCTAACTCTAACAATCTAACTACTAACATAATCTAACCCAGGAAAAAGTAAAAACTGCGACTTAGATCGAGTTAATAATAGCTTCTTGGTGTTTAACCCCACTTAAAAGAATTACCATGTTTTCCCTGTGGATACGATACTCTGACTCACCATACTAGCACTACAATTTGACCCGGTACACTGCCGGTTAGGATCCGTATAGCCTAGGTAATGTCCGTCGCCCTTTCGGCGCCGTTTCCAAGGTTAGGTTTAGGTCTCCGTCGTATTTTGGCGCCGTTGCCGGGGAAATGGACGCTAACCCCGGCAATGGACGCTGATTCGTTGCCGGGGAAAACGTCGCTAATTTCTTTCTTTGTGTCTAGGGTTACTACTTGAATTAGCTCAAAATTCTCGAGGATAAGTCAACACTCTTCTTATCACATTTCTTTTTTATTTTCCGTTGGTATCTACCTTCTTTTAGTTACCAATTTTCTTCTTCTACCAATTTCGAGTTATTTTCTATTGTCGATAGTAGAAAGTAAACGTGGTCATAACAGCCGAGGATAAGTCAACACTTTTCTCAATTTCATTTTTTTTTTTTTTAATTTTTTTTTTCTGTTGGTACTCACGTATTGGAAAGATACCAATATATATATATATATATATATATATATATATATATATATATATATATATATATATATATATATACATCCTTATATATATATTTCACCTATTGGTAAGATTCCACTTTAAAATAAAAAATAAAAAAAAATCGCACTCGGTAAATACCGAGTGGAGTCGGTAATTACCGGGAGAGAGAAAAAAAAATGTGGTTTTTTTATTATCGATTTCGTGTTATTTTCTATTCGATATTTTCTATTCCACAAGAATTGTCAAATCGAGTTATGAAAACGGCCGAAATCAGTAATGAAACACCATCTGATTCAGGTTTTATCTATTTCAAGTTATTTTTCTATTTTTCGATAGTTGATGACCAGAAGTGGTAAGGCCCCACTCACTCCTTATAGGCCTGATTTAAACTCTTACGAAAGGCAGTTAAGAGTAGAGAGTAAGCGCGGTCATATCAGTCAGGGAAATCCTGACCAAGTATCATTTTCAAATCGAAATACGAGAATGACTGAAACTAGTGATGAAACACCTGAACGTGGGCTTGATCATGCCCAAGGGAATATTAATAAATAAAATAAAAATAGAAATAATCGAATTGGAAGCACGGAGTTGGAAGGAACCAAGTTTGAAAGGGCCAATTCAAACCGAACCTTATCCAAACTCAACCCAAATTCATCTCGGTTCAACCAGATAAGGCAACACCATATCCAATGCATATTTTGAAGAAAAAGGTACGAGAATGATGAAACACAAATCATTCGAGGAAGCTTTACCATATTCATCTAATGACAAGGGTAAGGGAGGTATACATTCTATCCCTATTACAAAGATGAAGTTGGATAAAAAGTATGTATGTTTTCTTGACGATTTTAGTAAGGGAGAAGTTTGGGAGTTAATCATGAGAGCGTTGTCTTTAACATTTACAATTCCATTGAAATATCCATGCACTACACTAGAATCTTGTTCTTGTGTGTACACTTTGTGTTTTTTTTGCTGTGGATTGTACTAACACACAGGTAATTGAAGAAGATGACTTCAGCAATAATGTGAAAGCTCGCAAACCTAAAGCTCGAAAATCAAAGGAAAAGGTCAAGAATCGTTTGGATTGGTGGAAATTGTCTAACCTCTGTTGGAAACCGGTGTTAAAGAAGAATGCGGTGCGTGAGGACGGGTACTATCCTTCCCTTTTACTCCTTAAGCATTTATTTTTAGTGGATTATGTGCTTAATTGTTACGTGCTTTTGTGAGTAATTGTTAGAAGTATCCCGTTTTGTTTAGTATATTATATTAGTTAATCCTTATCATTTTGGTCGAGCAAACGACGTTAACCAAAAGCGCTACCGGGAGGCGCCCGTAAAAATGTTAAATATAATAATTACTCATACTTTGGATGATACTTTGCTAATACTTAGGATTGATTTTCATTTTGTTTCACCAAGTCTTAGGATGAATGTTTGAATGACATTAAACGGGAACGATTAGGTGGTTATCCGAAAATCCTGATGGAAAAAAAAAGAGAAAATTCAAATGCATCATTTCTTAGACTTAGGTTGTTAGAACGATTTGAAATAACCCTTGAGGATCTGGGTATAAAAGACTCAGAGTTAATACTTTGCCACACATTTTATATCATGATCTAGTCTGTTTAAATTTCAAAAATAATGTGTGACATGTATTTGTTCAACTACTGTGGAATATTGTGTGTTTTAAATCAATAAAAGTTTATGTGGTGTGTTTATCTACCCTTTTGCATTACACTGTCACACTCCACATACTTTTATTTTATTTGCACACACAACGGTCATAACTTTGACCCACCCACCCACCCTTTTTTATCATCCGAGTATTTGTTTTGACTTGTTTTAGTGCACCATTGCTTTCCCAACAACTTTTTTTACACTCACTTTACATTGGGGACAATGTAAGTGTGGAAATACTATGGTTAATATTACATTATTATTACACTCATAACATGTTACAATGTAACGTGTTACTTTTTATCAAGGGACATATTAATTGCATTGAATAAACAATTAATATGTCCTAATAGTCATAAAGTAACTATCCTTTGTCCTATTATGTAATAGCATAGACATAGCCGACTCTAGCATTTATTGTAGCCGGCTCTAGTTACTTTTACTTTACTAGCTAGGATCCTCTCTTGTAAGGATCCTCTCTTGTATCTATTTATACTCATTCTTTCAACATGAATAAATAAGTTGAAGTTTACTCTTGTGTTTATCACATTCTCAAACTCTCTTCATGGTATCAGAGAGCCTTAAAATCCTGAATCCGCTGCAAATTCTCAATACCCTGCTGAATCAAGAATGTCTTCATTATCTGAAGCTTCCTCACCCTCAGTTGAGTCCCAGCTACCTCGGCCAGACGGCCGGGGTCACTGACTCTTCATCTTACACAAATCATAGACTTGATGGCAACAACTACTTGCTATGGTCAAGGTCTATGAAAATGTACATCTCGGACAAGGTAAGATGGGATACCTGTCCGGCTCCAAACCTGCCCCTGCTGAAGATGACCCAGGTTTTGAAGCATGGGATACTACTAATAATCAATTCATGGCCATTCTCACAAGATCAATGACAAAAGAGATTAGTGAGAACTTTATGATGTATGATACTGCAAAGGAGATCTGGGATAATGTCAGGGATCTTTACTCCAAGAAAGACAATACATCGAAGTGTATGAACTTGAAGCTCGATTCAAAATTGCGTACAAGGAGATATGTACGTAACTCAATACTTCAACCAACTGTCTAGGGCATGGCAACACCTAGACATGTTGGAAACTCACCCCCGGAATGATGTCAAGGATGCGCCCTTTATAAGGACATTATTGAGAAAAAGAGAGTATTCAAGTTTCTTATCGGATCGAATCCTACTCTTGATGATGTTAGGGGAAGAATCCTTGCAACAAAACCTCTCCCCAATCTCAAATCCATGTTTGCCGAAGTCAAACATGAGGAAAGCGAGGAGGAAAGTGATCCGCCGAACTCCCCGCCGACGACCCTACCGAGAGTGCTACCGCCGACCATCGGGAAGCCCTGCCGAGGTTACCGGGACCGTCGGGAAGCCTACCGATAGAACCGGAAAGTTGTTCGTGAGCACCGCAAACGCACAAATCACACCAAGGACACTTGTCGGAAGCTACATGGCATGCCTAAATCCCTCAAACCTACCAGGGAAAGTCAGGGCAGGCATGTCCATGAAGAGGAGAATGACAACAAGTTGAATGCTCAGTTTTCTGCATTCAAAGCTTTCCTCACTCAACAAAAAGAAGGTAGTACCTCTACTGACACGGCTACTCGGGCTAGTGCGGGTAAATTCTACTCTTCTATTAATAATGAAACATGGATTGTTGATTCGGGGCCTCCTCCCATATGACTCGGTAATAAAAACCTCATAACTCACCTTATGCCATGTCAACAAATTCACAATGTTAAGGCCGCCGATGGATCTATCTCTCGTGCAAAAGGTTTTGGAAATGTTAAACTCACTAACAAGATATGTCTAAAGGATGTCCTATTTGTTCCAAAATTAGACCGCAATCTCATATACGTCGGTAGACTTGCAAAAGATTTAAATTGGACTCGTTGTTTTTAATAAGAATCGGTGCACTTTCCAGACCCTTCTTCACGGGAAGTGATTGGGAGGGCTAAACCCCGCTTAGGATTGTATGTGGTCGACCCCGCCGAAGACGAAGGCGAAGACCGAATCGCCTCGGCGGCTCGCACTCAAACCTTAGATAATATCATGTTATGGCATTATAGACTAGGACATCCAAGTTTTGGGTATTTGAAGTACGTAATTCTGAATTATTTAAAGGATGTAATGTGAATGATCTTCAATGTGATATTTGTCAATTTGCCAAACTTACCAAATCTGTGTATGCCAAACTACCTTATTTGCCTTCCACACCTTTCACTTTAATTCATAGTGATGTATGGGGACCTTCAAGGGTAAAAAGTATAACGGGGAAAAAGGTGGTTTGTCACTTTCATTGATGATCATACCGGGAACACATGGTCGTTTTTAATGAAGGATAAATCTGAAGTTGGACCAGTTTTTCAGGAATTCTACAACATGATCTCTACTCAATTTGACACTAAGATCAAGATCTTAAAGACTGATAATGCTCTTGAATACTATGAGTCTAACCTCAGTAATTTCTTGATGAATAAGGGGATTGTCCATATCAGCAGTTGTGTGGAAACACCTCAACAAAATGGGGTTGCTGAGAGAAAGAACAGGCACCTACTGGAGATGGCTCGATCAATCATGTTCACTACCCATGTCCCAAAGTATATGTGGGGTGAAGCTATATTAACTGCCACATACTTAATCAACAGACTTCCCAGCAGAGTGTTAGGCTTCAAAACTCCTATCCAAACCCTCCTGACCACACACTCCTGCCCTCATCTTATTTCCCAATTACCACCAAAAATCTTTGGTTGTACTGTATTTGTTTATATCCATGCCCAACACAGAAGCAAACTTGATCCCAAAGCTCACAAGTGCATTTTCCTAGGATATGCAAAGGACAGGAAAGGTTACAAGTGTTACTCTCCTTCTGAAAAGAGATTTTACAATTCTATGGATGTGAAATTCTTTGAAAGGACTCCCTAATACAGCAAGTCCACTGAGGCAGTCACTGATGGAAACCTGATTGAACTTGACCTAAATCCTTTCCCTCAGCAAACTCTTGAACCTCAGCACCCCACCGACTCTCGGCATCCTGCGATCCTCGGCAACCTCCCCGAACCGAGTCTACCGACCCGAGCTCGCCGAACCGAGACTACCGACACTCGGCAACCTACCGAGTCACGCGACCGAACCTCGGCACCCCACCGACTCTCGGCGGCCTGGCGACGTTGATGACAGACCTATTGCTATCAGGAAGGGAAAGAGATCTTGCACTACTGATCACTCTATTCATAATTATCTATCCTATGATTAGTTATCCCCTGTTTTTGCCATGTTTACACAGGACTTGGATTCTCACTCTATTCCTAAGAATATACAGGAAGCTCTCCAACATGATAAGTGGAAGGCGGTACCGTCAAAACCGAAATGATCGCTCTCCTTGACAACCATACTTGGGACCTCACCACTCTCCCACATGGAAAGAAGACGATCATTTGCAAATGGTCGTTCACTATCAAGTACAATGCGATGGTACTATTGACAAATACAAAGCTAGGCGGTTGCAAGGGGATTCACTCAAACATATGGCCTTGACTACAAGGAAACCTTTGCACCTGTGGCAAAACTAAACACTGTCAGAGTACTGATCTCAATTGTTGTCCAACTTGACTGGCCTCTACACCAATTGGATATCAAGAATGCTTTCCTAAATGGTGACCTTCGAGGAAGTCTATATGAATGTGCCTCCCGGTTTTTCCAACACTCACACTCAAGGGAAAGTTTGCAAATTGAGGAAATCTCTATATGGCCTAAAGCAGTCCCGAGCCTGGTTTGGCAAACTCACCACCGTGGTTAAAGCCGGATACCATCAATGCAACTCGATCACACAATGTTTATCAAAACAACAAACCGAGAAAAGGTCCATTCTTATTGTCTATGTGGATGATATCATCCTTACCGGTGATGACCCCGCCGAGATCCAACACTTGAAGACCCCGCCGGCAAAAGTATTTCAAGTTAAAGATTTGGGCTACCTCAAATACTTTCTTGGTATGGAAATAGCTAGGAACAATGCCCGGGGTATATACGTTTCACGAGAGGAAGTATGTCTTGGACTCTTTGAAGGAAAGCGGCATCTTTGGGATGCAAACCTGCTTGTATCCCCGAGTAGACCCCGTAATACCCTGTTGCATGGTGACATTCTTTGTCGAAAGGATCAATATCAAAGACTTGTAGGGAAACTCATTTATCCGTCTCATACAAGACCACGATATTGCATATGGCGTCGATCCGGTTAGCGATTCATGCATTGCCCTACCGAGCAACATTGGGATGCCGTGAACGGGATGCGAGGTACACGAAGTCCACTCCCGGCCGGGGCTTACATTTCACCAAGTCTCCCGATAGATCAATCAAGGTCTACACCGATGCCGATTGGGTGGATGTCACATTGACGAGAAGATCTACCACGGACTATTGCTCATATGTATGGGGAAACCTAGTTACTTGGAGAAGCAAGAAACGACCCTCACCGTGTCAAGAAGCGATCTTGTCGAAGCCGAACTCGGGGCACTTGTACTTGGCATTTGTGAAGCTCGTGGCTAAAAAGGGTACTCACCGAACTTCAAAGCAACCTCTTCGACAACCTATCACACTCTCGCCGTGACAATAATTCGGCCTTATGCATGGCAGAGGATCCAGTCCATCATGATAAAACCAAACATGTGGACATTGACGGACACTTCCTAAAGGAGAAGATTGATGCCAAGATTATTCAACTCCAAGTATGTTCCCTCACAGATCGAATGCCGATATTCTCACCAAGGCCATACCACCACTTATGTTCAAATAGATTGAGTAGCAAACTTGGTCGTATAAACATATACAACCCAAATTTGAGGGGGTGTGTGGAAATACTATGGTTAATATTACATTATTATTACACTCATAACATGTTACAATGTAACGTGTTACTTTTTATCAAGGGACATATTAATTGCATTGAATAAACAATTAATATGTCCTAATAGTCATAAAGTAACTATCCTTTGTCCTATTATGTAATAGCATAGACATAGCCGACTCTAGCATTTATTGTAGCCGGCTCTAGTTACTTTTACTTTACTAGCTAGGATCCTCTCTTGTAAGGATCCTCTCTTGTATCTATTTATACTCATTCTTTCAACATGAATAAATAAGTTGAAGTTTACTCTTGTGTTTATCACATTCTCAAACTCTCTTCAGTAAGTTCGTAAGTGGGGAGTGGAGTCGTTGGTCTAGCAATGGAATTAATGTTTATTTTGTATCAATAAATCCCTTAGTTTTTGATCTTTTTCGAGCATTATTTAGTTAATTAAAATAAACTGTATAAGGTATATATTTCATGGATTTGAAGATGTAATGATCAATTTGGATGTGTATAACCAACGTGAACCGTAAGTGCATTGTAATTCCAAATATATTTGTGTAACATGAATTCCTTCACGTAAGCCTTTGATATTGAAACGAAAATTTTAAAGCGTATCCATTCGGTATCCTAGTGGTTATTCTATAGATAATTGCGGTAACTTAGTACCTAACTTTTGAATGTGTACCGTGAATATCGAAGGTTTGAATGTGATAGGAAGGATATAAGTTAAAGAAGAATACCAAATTAAGATGAACTATCTATATGTCGGTTGTAGCTACCAATGATTTGAGTGCAAAGTAGGCGTTATCACGAAACGTCCTATATCACTATGAGGTTTAAAAGCTCCCGACTGCCTGATGATAGTAGTCCAGCTAGGGTGTTATCACGAAATGTCCTATTGCTGGGAATGAAGGCATATGCTACACATGTGAAATTAAGCTCATCAAAAGAAAAAAAAAAGTTTAAGAGTGGTTGAAAACTTAGTTATCTTCTGACTATCCCCAGTATAAACTGAATGATATGCTTTAGGGATTATCCTAATAAGTACACAGGAGAACTTTGTGTGGAACGGCTACTTCTTATACCTAGGAAAGTCATTAGGGTTGTCTGAATGGATATTTGTGTGTTTTGCTTGATTTATTCAAGAGAGGATAGTGGAAATTGAAAAGGCTTGTCACACACACACTCTGTTATACATTTATATTGAGGTTAACGCCTGGTTGTAATTCTAATGGTTGTATTATCTAGTTGTTCCTTATACCTTATATCTTCATGAATTTATCTCTCATTCATTTTGTTTTATCGCTTGTTTTGCTCGAGGATGACCAAAAGCTAAGTAGGGGGTTGTGATGAGAGATAAATTTATGATCATTATTACGAGCTTTTACCCCAATATTGATACCATTTTGAGCATTATTGTATCAAATCAAGTCAAAATTACTAAGTTTTATTCAAATGTATAAGTAGTAGTTATTATATAAATTATCGTATTTTTATAAGTTTTTTATTAGTTTTTGTACCGGTTTAGTAACCGGAGTGTCGTGTCGGATTTACGTTTGGTATTTTGGTGGTTCATTGCAGGATTATATATTGACCAAGATTCCACGTAACGACATGTTTTGAAGCCTAAAAGATGGATTTTGAGGGAAAGAAGAAAATGCCACAAGCTTACGAGTTCAACGGATCAAATTATTTTTCCTACGCGCTTCTACCGTAACCTGTTTTCGATGGAAATTTGACCCGAATTAGAGGCATTTTCTGGAGAATAGTTCTTGACTAAAGTTGTAGATATTTAAATGAGCTTTCCAACGCATTTTGAATCACGTCAATCGGAGGTCTACAACTCAAGTTATGAATTTTTTACCGAACAGTTGATATCTCGGGTCGAACCGGATATTTTTGGCTCAACTTGTTGCATGTTACTCCATGTGCTAACTAATGATGATGATGATGAGTCATAACAAACTCATCAATACCTCCCACATACTTGTAACAAACTTGGCATATGCTTAGCATATTCCTTGGCATATACTTAGCATATTCTCCAAAAATATCTCCCTCAAATATCACCTCCCTCATTACAACCTCCCTCAACTCCCCCTATAAATACCTCCCCATATCCATAAAAAATCCTTGCCCCATCTTGGCCACTCTTGGCCAAGATCTCTCTTCTCCACCTCCTCCCATTTCTTCCATTCCCCTCTTCTTCATCTCCGTTCTTCATCTCTTTTCTCGTTTTATTTTATTTTCGGGCCCGTATATACATATGTCTATGTATGTATATATGTTTTTATAAATAAAAGTAGTACTGTTGTAATGCTCGAGAGAATTACCGAGAAAGTTGTTATTGAAGAAGTTGTTATTTTCAGAGAATACGGCTTTGATTTGCACTTAACGGGTAATTTTATCAAGTTATTACTTTTGTATCTATCACTATGTTAAACTAAAAATATGTCTAGCCAATATATGAATCTGAATTAGTTAATCTTTTGGTAAAATGAATGATCGACTCTGGTAATCATGATTAAAACCAATTATAATGAATCTTTTTCTATTTTGCAACGTATCGATAATAAATTCGGAATGACGTAATCAATCATGATGAATACCACATATAACCTGGAGATGTACTGACCAGAGAAGTCAGGATATGAGTAAAAATAGAAAAACCGGAGGGTAAAAATTGCCGTCTGATTAACGGAATCCTATTTCCTACCCGGGGGCAGATTTGTCCTGGAAAGATGAATCTTATTGAAGTTTGTACTCGAGATCTTAATAATGTTAAAATCACAGTTTAATTGAAACTACTCCGTTTGTGTTAAATCGATCCGCTTGACAACCGGAGCCTCTTGAATAACATCGGCCGTCTGACGAACGAAATAACCTCTTTTATCCGGGGTAGATTTGTACTCGGTACCTGTTCAGACTAAATAAGATTAGCATGGGGCAGTTGTGGACCTTGGACTGATGACATTTGACATATGACAATTTCATACGCTCGTGTGAGGAGGAGTTGTCTAGCTTAGGAGTACACCGATTCATATATAATTTACACCTTGAATATAGGAAGATCTGTCTCATTTATTTCTACTAAAAGTTATTGATTCAGTAAAGTATTCTTGGCTATATCCAAAAATATATCTATATATCTATTTGTATTTATTTACTGTTTTACTAACATCTAACTCTAACAATCTAACTACTAACATAATCTAACCCAGGAAAAAGTAAAAACTGCGACTTAGATCGAGTTAATAATAGCTTCTTGGTGTTTAACCCCACTTAAAAGAATTACCATGTTTTCCCTGTGGATACGATACTCTGACTCACCAACGCGCCGAACGTTTCTCTTACGGATAAGGGCTAAGTATCTGGAAGCGGGGCGTTACAGCGCCTCTTGTGGGCAGTTGGAAATATAATTCTGATGCTTATGTCACGGACTCGGGTTTTGGAGTAGGTCTGATCTTCAGGGATGCACTCGGTTCGATCATTGTTTCTTTTTCGTTCCACCTCGACCCTAGTATCAGTCCTGAGATTCTCGAGATGCAGGCGATTCAGTTGGCGATAGAAGAGGCTATTCAGTTGGGACTCTCAGCACTCACCTTTGAATCTGATCGCCTGTCATTCGTGCAGGCATTATTGAGACCGCCGGATGATTTGTCCGTCTTTAGTTGTTTAGCGCGGGATTGTCTTGCACTTTTTCCATCAATTGTCTCTTTTACTTTTACATTTGTCAAGCGTAGTAATAATCTACCGGCATACTTATTGGCTAGACATGGATTATGTCACTTTGATTGCACTGTTTGGGGAACTTCTCATCCTCATGAATTTCTGCGCAATTGCGGATTTAGCGTAACAAAATACTTATTTTTCCTATAAATTTTTTTTTTTGGACTTTATACATTCTAAACATTTCATTACTATGATATATTTAGGTTATCCTACTCAAGGAAAAAAATGGTACAGTACATCTTTATTTTATTGCAAATAGTACATCTTTATTTTAAAGTTTTTGTTACATTTTAATTAATTCAATACCCTGATATATATATATATATATATATATATATATATATATATATATATATATATATATATATATATATATATATATTACAGCTCAAAGTTTGGAGCTTTTATACTTTCTGCCCTCTTCTAGGTGTCATTATTTGTTAATAAAATCGTGTGAAGATAAAAAGAAACTCATGTAAATAGTTGCTTCATTAAATTAGTGGTTTAGTATAATGTCTCAAATTAAAAACAAGCTGCAATTTTAGACATATGGCAGTATTTTTTTTTACTTGATTTGGCATTTCGATAATTTTACAGCACTAAAGAAATAAGAATACAAGACATGGCTATTGGATTCGTTTTTGCCATTTTCTTTTTGTAGGCTATCAACATTTGAATCATTCCTTAACATATATGTATGTATGTGTGCCTCTATATATATATATATATTTTATAGAATCTATGTATTCGTATTGAAATGTATCATAAGCCATGCCACATATAAATTTAGATAAAAATTTGTGTTTTTATTTGAGCTCGGTTTGAGTTCAAATAATAGATTAATGAACACAACTCAAATATAAAATTTTGTTCGTTTATTTAACAAAATAAACTCCAGCTCATGCATTCACATACTTGACAAACACTAGAGCTGTTAATGAGGCGAGTCGTGCCGGTTATCTTTTGTTCAAGATCGTGTTTGCTAGTTTACAAGCTTGTTTGTAATCGTAAGTTTAATAAACGAACAAAAAATTATTTTCAATCATGGCTCGTTTATGTCAGAAGTCTGTTCGTGCTTGGTCGTTTGTTTAAAAAATGAACAAAAAAATTAAGTTCAAACTCAACTCATTTGAAAGATAAATTATCCGAGCTCGTGTTTGAGTTCAGCTCGTTAATGCATTTTTGTCTTTCAACTCGTGTTCGGCTCAATGAATTATAAAAAAAATCAAATGCAAACATATAAATAACAGATTATAAACCAATTTCTCGTATGTAACACTACAAAAAATAGTAGTTGAGTCATATAAATACTCTATAGCATACTCTATAGTTTCTATTATTACATGAATAAATTATTTATCATCTTATTTGTTTTTTTTTTTTTTGTTTTTTTTATATTGATTCATCTAATTATGATCAACGATACAGATGATTGGTTGTCTCGGTATCAATCCTCTTACGATATTACTTATATTTGTCTATACCACCTATTCTTTGTGTTGCATAATCAATTGAAGTAAAGTAATGGTATACAAGGAAATGTTAGAATTACAAGTTAAATCTCACGCGCTTAGATTGAAGACATAAAAAATGTTGTATAGTATTGGTATTGACTTTGATACCACACATACTTCACACGTCATCATTAATAGAGTTTCTAGGAGCCTTCTTTTCACTTTAATGATGTTGATTGTTAACGATACCCACCTCCCTCTTGGCATCCAATGGCTTAATTTTGTCAAGATTTGCCAAGCCAAGAAGCAATCTCTCAACAATATGTTTTGATGTTTTTAAGCCTTTGTTGTTTCGAGTTTCTAGATGATACGGTTCACCTTAAAAAGGCAAGACTGTTTACCACAATACCTTCAAATTTTATAGATGAGCTACCCATATATAGCATATTAAAAAAAAAATATTCTCAGTTAAGCAATTTTCATCGAATACAGCTTACTGTAACATATAAATCGAATGTTTATATCTCAGTGGTCTAATGTGGAATGAATTGTCTGTAATCATACATCATACTTCAAAGAAGACAGCACTATCACTACAACATCTTCACTCTTTTACCAATGAGCTACCAACTAATGAGCTACTTATAGTATCATCCTGGATCCCCTGCTGTATAACAACCTGCCGAGCTTTTTTTTTAGTAGTGTTTGATGTTTATTTTTAAATTTTGGGTGAAAATTTCGCCTTATACACCCCCCCTCCCCCCTCCCCCCCCCCCCCCCCCACATAGTCATAGGATTTTGTTGTGGCCCCTCCACAATACAGGATGTGACCTTAAAATTATCCATTCTCATCTTCATGTCAAGTAATTTTCATTGAAAATAGCTTAACATGAATGATATACATAGATGATCATATCTCAGTGGTCTTCTGTGCAATGGATTGTCTGTAATCCTACACCATATCTGAAAGACAAGATTGTAATTACAATATTCTCACCGCCATTTTACAACCGAGCTATACCTTGGAGTCTAGTTGAAATGTACTTATCCCTTAGTATATAAAACTATCTATTCTCATCTTCTGGTCAGACAACTTTTATCGAATATAACTTATCATGAATTCATGACTAGCGACGGTATTCGAAACATAATGAATTTAAAATTACATAGACATATAGTCCTTGTTTAACCTAAACTAGTTAACCCAAGTTACCAATTTCAATATGTCATAACTTTGTATCTTGGTAATGTTTTTCCGACTTTTCAATGTGTGATATTACATTATTTCCCTCTTAAAGTTCATATTAGAGGATTCAAGATGTAACCCCACCATCTCTCATGACAAGGAACTTAGATCCGTCTAGTAGTGATTTTGATATCCACCTGTAACGCCTTAATTCTGGCATAGTGGCTCGAGTTAAAGCATAATATAGCAAATAACTACTTAGATTTATCATCACCGTTCATTCTAAAATGGTTAACTTAAATTACAAATTCAATTATGTTTCGACATTATATATTGGTAATGATTCTCCAATTTACAATTAATGTGGCATGTTACATTTAGAAATATCTTGATATTCATCATTTTGTTCCATTTTCATATGTTCCATGTGTGTTTGGAAAATCATTTTTTTCCTCTTAATTATTCACTCCATTAAGAAAACAATTTTGTTCATATGAATAAAGTAACATTCTTATCTTTTACTTCTTTTTTCTTCATAATACATCACATCCACACACGAAATCCAATATAATATGAAAAAACTTTCAATCAAAATTCCTTTTATTCAAATAATTATTGACAAAAAATCCCTTTACAAACTGATCTTTAAGTTGTGAGAAACAGTATAAATTCATTTTTATATATTTGGATATTTGCATGTACTAATAAAATGATCAAACGATTATCATTTTACTAAAATCAATTGATGTTAATATTAATAAATATGCTACAATATTTTTTTTATATATTAAAAGTGTGGGCAATATATATATATATATATTAAATATTTTCTTATATATTTAGATATTTTCATGTACTAAAAAGTTATTTTCAGATAAACTGAAAAGTGACACCTCATAAAAACTTGACTGAAAAGTGACAAAACTTGACCTAAATATCATCACACACCAGACAAGAAGGCTTAAATCAATAATTTTCAACCAAAAGAAACTTTAGGCAATCATGTAATCCATTGGGCCTGTTTGAGACCAATGTGTCATTTCCTCCTAGTTCATTTCTTTAGAAACAATATATTTAAATAAGAGAGTTTAACTTGTATTAAAGAAAAAACAATGTGAGAAAGAAGGCGACGTCAAAGTAATTCATCCTTAATATGGTTGATAAAACAATAATAAGTATCTGATATGAGACGGACTTTAAAAAAAAGGTTCTCGCTATGTAAGGCTATGATGCCTTTGAGAGCATTTCTGATCGATATCATTTGTAAGAATACTTGCATTAGATTCTCTTAACGAATTCTTTATTTTATATTTTTAAATACATATTTGATTAGTTTACAAAATATCTGTCCTAGATGAAATGGGCGTATGCTCTATTTTACATAATGCGGTATATATAAATAAAAAATCTATAGAATTTAAATGAATATGGTAGATGTAAAGAATTTTTACAGAATTTGTATTTTACAGGTAAAAAATAGAGTATTTATTGTAGACTTGTAGTGTTATTTTTCTAGATCTGGATATTGCAATGTCTAAAATGCATTTTTTGAAGAAATTACAGTATCCACTCCAAGTGCGGGAATGCTTTAAAACTTTAGCCGAATGATGTTACTTATATAACAATAGATCCATTCACCTCTTAGACTTATCGTTCTCGTTTGATGTGAAATGAGTAAAACTAAGTTACCATGTTGATTGTCTCTCCACCTTATATTTGACAATATTTTTTTCACTTTTCCAATATTAAATAATACGTTTGAATAGTGTATTATTGGTAAAAATGTGCAATTTAGATTTCTTATCAGAAAATGAATTGATGTTGTCACAACAACTAATGCAATACACTTTGATACTTGACGTAACATTCATCGATTAATATTGTGCCATCACAATTAAAGATATAAAATCATGTTTAATTATGTCGATCATTGTGTCGTAACCGTTAATACAAATTTTTTTTATTATAAAAGTCTTGTAATTTCAAGTGATTTTTAATTCGACACATGTAATGTTACATTGGTGTACAAAATGGAGAATGTGGCAATTTTGCATGTGAGGCCATTAAAAGTTCTACGTAGACAAGAAAAAACGAGTCGAATACATGGATCAACTAACCTACCAATCTAGACGATGCATGGTGAAATTTATCATACGTTTTTTTATATTGTCACTTTCATTCTAATTTTTATGCTGGTAATAGTAATTTGTTATGAATAATAATAAATGACACAACGTGTATATAGACCGTGCATCATTATTATATCTATAATGATCAACAGTGTAGATACACGTTGTGACACTCGTTGTGTCACAACGGTTGTGTCATTATCATTGACATAGAGTAATGATAAAAAGCGATGCAAAAAATTACTATGACGGACGCCACAACGTGATTCTTCCACCCTTGATTTTGATGAGTGTTAATTGATTGTGATGTGGACCCATCAAAATCAAGGGTGTGAGATCATGTTGTGGCATCCGTTGTGTAATTTTTGTTGTGCCTCTATCATTACTCATTGACATATATTATGCGTTAGATAAGCTAACTAAACGCCTTCCAATTCTAATGTGATTTTGATTGTGTTTAATATGTTTCAAAAGCATTACTACTATCTTTTTATTATTATCATACTTGTATCAATTTTAACATAAGGAAACGCTATTAGCATAACAAATCCAACACATAATCATTTATACAACCTCGTAAAAGAATTGTTTCCATGTCAAGAATATACGCAGCAATGTCAACGTACACGTGACGAGAGAACATATACTGCTGATACACATTTCAAGATCAAAGACACATCTTGTGTGTTCAAGGTCATCGTATTCCTCAAGCTAGAGATCAGGTCATAGGATCTTCGAAATATATAAAAGTCCCTTCAAGCGAGCAAGAGGTTGAGACATGTCATCTAGTGTCGAAGATGCCTCCAGCAGCCTTGAGGCCGACAAATCTCTCATCTAGAAAATCTTAAGGCCTCGAATGTCTGGTCTCTTGAGGGTGTGAAGCCTTCGATTGAAGTTGGTCAACTTACTCAACCTTGAGCCTTCTGGGATCTGTTACGTGTAGAAAACAAGCATTTGAGCCTTAGGATATGAAGGCTAGATATCTGCAGTGCTGTGATTATTTGTTGTGATCGTATTATTATGAAAATTGTCCATCCGTCATTATTGGTTAATGTGAGTCCCGTCATTATCAATGATGATAATCCGGTTTATTATCACGCTGGCTCACCGGTGTATATTGAGTGGATATGTAGCTTATTTTTGTGTGTTTATTGTGATGCTAGCTAGTGGTGCTAGGCGGTGACAAGGTGGCGTGTATAAAGGTTTGAGAGTGAAGGTTTTTGCAGAGTTTTGTTCTCTTTTGTGGTTACACAAGCCCTCCTTTTATAGGAAGGGGGAAGCTTTGGGCTTAAGTAAGACAGGTAAGCATAAGATATCTTAAGTGTCAAGAAAACTAAATATCTGACTATCAAGTAGATCAAATATCTCGGCGGCGTCTCGTGGGGTCGCTATCCACAAGGTCGCCTACTTGTCCTGCCTTACCCTTGCCTTCTGTTGCTTCCCCTCAAGTCTTGTGCGGTCTCTTATGGACCTGTTGTCCAAGGTCGCAGGTCGGCCCCCTGAGCTACTAATGACCTTATAGGTTTGAAGGCTCTTGGCGGGGACCTGACTGCGGTGACCTCGACTTGATCGTCATCGCGGACGCTATGGCCGCGAACCCGATCCAACACGGTGGCCAGATAGGCTATTTCCGGGGCTCATAGGTGGCGATATTATTTAGACATATCAATGGCCCCCAACTCCATGTCTTGGGCATTTTCACGAAATATCAAGCGTGGAGTAAAGTGTACGCATGGATCATCCATTGTTTGGGTCTTTGGCGACCTCGCCGTTTGAAAAGTCCTTACTTAGGACCGCGCTATCAAGCGGACGGTCTCGAAGCGGTCTTTTGGGTCTTTGGCGACCTCGCCGTTTGAAACGTACTTAGGACCGCGCTATCAAGCGGACGGCCTCGAAGCTCTCTTTTCATAGCCTGGGTTTGCGGCGCTATTAAGCGGACGAACTTTTGCTGGAGAAGATCTATGTTGACGGCGAGCTTGATTTTGGTGAAGTTAGCGTCCAATCATGGGTAGTGGAGCAGTTGATATGCCCGATCGTGGATGTCGTTAGCCTTCTTGGTAACCACAATTACGTGAGCACTGATGCCTTCTCGGTAACCATAATTACGTGGGCATTGATTGACCCCCTAATGATTACGGTTTTCGAATCTTGAAAACTGAAAAGACCGCGCTAACCCAGACCGTTGGATAGATCGATCCTGGGCCGCACGATCAGTCTTTCCATGCCTATATAAAGTCCCACCCCTCAAAACCTCCAACACCTTTTGCTTATTGCCCCATCTTAGCTTCTCCTCTCTATAAATCTTGCGTGTTTCCTATGAGTGCTTGAGCTTTCCGGTAAGGATTTCGGAGGAGTTTGGAAGATTTTGGCTGCTAGTTTGAGGTTTCAGGCGAGGATTTGCGTGCTGCGGTGAAGATTTGAGGTTTCCAGGCTGCAAAATCAAGATTTCCGGCCTATTTCTCCGGTTTCCGGCCATTCTTCTATATTAAGAACATGTAAATCTTCCTCCTCTAAGCCTTTTTCCTTATTTTTACTCTGTATTTCGATTCTTTTTGCGAGCTCTTTTTGTTTCTAGCAATGTAGGCTTCATTTAGGATGTTTTCTGGGGTAAAAGTTTGGACTTTTTGGGCAAGCTCTTGTTTTGTGGTAGTTTCATTCAAAGTGGAATGAACTGGGGTGTTTTTCTGCTAAAAATGAGTTTTTTTAGTAGATATACCTAGGCAAATAGCTTTGAGACTTTGCATTCCCTTTACTCGTGTTGCTGCTTATGCGTTTCGTTTCTCCTGCAAAAACGGAGGGTAATGTGTCGAGATGGGTGCGATCACCTCTCTGGTTTAATCTTTATTATCCCAGGTGACTAAAAGCTCCGTCTTTCCCTCTCGTTTTTCAGGATGTCTGATTCCGAGTATTCTTTGGGGGGCGGCTCTCATGAGGATCAATAGGTGTATGCTTATGCACAAGATGAGGGGAGAATTACCCTTCTAGCCCTGAGGTGGCTGCCAGAGATGATTTGGCCGATGAGTTGGCCGAGATAGAGGCCGCTCCTCAAACAAATGATGATCCCATTGATATCGGCAGTTTTCTTCCCGATCCGGTTCTGCAATGTAAGAAGAGTCTCAAATGTACCGCCAGGAGTCGGGTCGAGGGAACCAGTACCAGCGCTGCTAAAGGCGATGATGGCTCCTTTGTTGAAGATCAGACCGCTGAGGTCGGTACCATTGGCGCCGCTGGGTTGCGAGGAGGATATAATCTGGGCTGATGATGCCGCTCTTCATGAACTGCTGGGGTCCAGTGAGGATGAAAATGCACTCTTACGCCGTAAGCTCGCGTGGGAGATCCCCAAGAAGCCTAAGAGAAAAAAAAGATCCGAAACCTGCAACCGTTGGTGAAGCGGCGTCGAAATCAAAGGCTCCTAAGCCCAACAATCCGGAGGCGCTGAGGGAGTTTGCCATTTTAAACGAGTATGAGAAAGCTCTGGGGGAAGAATGGGATCGGCTCCGAGACAGTGATGATCTCAATGGGCTTCTCAGACGTCGATACAAGATCGATACAAATATCTACAGATTCTCCTCGTTCGATTACTTGAAGGATGAAGATAAGCTCATACCTGGTGAACGTGAGGACCGTATTGGTTCTCGTCGTCCCGGCGATTCTTTAGTCCTTCACTTTGACCATTTCTACGCGGGATTCAGACCTCCCATTCGACCCATTTCTGGTTAAGATATTTGAACTCGTGGATGCGGTACCAAGTGACTTTGCAATGGGAGCCGCCATCCAACTCATGGCCTTCATTGTGATGTGCCGGACGATGAAGAAGGAGCCCACTCTCTCTCTTGGGTCAATTTCATCTTTTCTGCGGGACCTTCATTCCGGGGCAGATATCTTTGAGGACCAAGACTCATCACCTATTCTTCTTGCTGCCCAACAAAATTCATCACTGGGGGGACCGCGTGCTTAAGGTCGAATCGAAAGTCGGCGGGCCGTTTCCTAACGCCGCCCCACGCCAATGGAAGTCTACTCTCTCAATCCATGATCTCTTTGTTACTGAGCTTCGATTCGTTAAAAGGCTTATGACACTTTAAACTCTGATGGGATCGAGCCTTCTTTGAGGAACGTGTCCTGGGTGGACCTGATTGATGTGGGCTTGCCGCATGCTTGCAAGGCGGGGATTGTTGGCCCGTGAAAAGCACAAGTCCTCGTCGCAATAAAACCGGGGGAAAGTGATTCTGACTGGATAGGAGATTGCCATATGGGCAAATGTTTCCTATCTGAATGCACCCTATGCTTTGGCCACCCTATGAGAAGACCTCGCCATAACTTTCTTTCATTGTTTTCCATTTCATTACTTTCTCGTATCTTACCGCTTTGCCTTCCACTTTTGGCCATATTTCTAATGAACTCTCTTTGCATTTAACATGGTGGATGTGAATGAACGTCAGGCCCAGAAGCAGAAGCTGGCTGAAGAAGCCGCCAAGACTAGGCGGGAGCAGTTGAAGCAAGCTCCGGGGAGGATCTCTCGTACTGTGGATGTCTCCATTATTGATGAGACCTACGATCCCAATCAGCCACATCAACAGGCGCGCCTATAAGCACGGGCTCAAGTCAGGATGGCGGGGCCCAGAAGAGACCGCAGGCTGAGGTGCCCGCTAAAGATTCCCAAATATCCAAGCGGTCCCGAACCGAGAAGGCCAAAACCGCTGGTGGAGCTGATAAAGGTTTTGGTCATTCTGATAAGCGACCTGCTGAGAATTCAACACCGCGACCTAAAGTGATTGTTGAAGAGGTCGCCGAGGAGATGGGGGCGCTGCCAAAAGGAACACTGCCTCGTGGGTATAAAGGGAAGGAGGCTATCTGGGAGGACACTGATTTTATCCAAGGCCCTCTTGATATGGAGAAGGCGAGCCAAATCAGGGAAGCTATAGCTGACGTCATTCCTTTGGGTCGTCTTTCATGGGACTCGCCACCTGGACTCCAGATGGAGATTGGTAGGGGAATCACTGCTCACGGGGTGGTTCAAGATGATGCCAAAACACTAGTGGGAGATTTTGAGTGGTGACATTTGTTAAAGGTGAATTTTGTGGTTTTTAACGCTTTATTTTATAACAACTTCTCATGTATTTCATTACTATTTATAGTAAAATAAAGGTTTAAACGGAAATATTGAGCACATGTGTTTGGAAAGCGTTTAAATGCAAAACCGAGCTAATTATGTGGCTTTATCGATAAATATCGTTGTATTTGCGATATTACATTTTTGCACATCTTTATCGTGATTGTAGGTACCTAAATACGTCATGTGAAGTGATGGAATGAAGTTTTCAAGCAGCCGAACTTCCGATGCAGTTCTTGATATGATATACACTGATTTGACTCTCGACCTCAAGAGAAGATTTGTAGGGCTTGAAGAGAGGATTCTACAGGATTTTGAATCACTTCATTCCGACTTATGAGGCCCGAGATATGAGCGTTACAAGTTTGGATGCTGTTGCTGAAACTACTGGAAAATCCCGTAAACGACTCGTAACACGACGGGCTAGTCAAAAAGGCGTTTTCTGAAGAAGAGTCCTTAATGAAAGTTGTATATTTTCCCGAGAGCTTAATTATGACGTTCGGATCATAATTTTTGGAGGTCTACAACTCAAGATATGAATTTTAGAAGTTTCATTCCTAAAAAAAGAATGATTCAGCCGACATTGTTCCCTATAAAAGCAGCAGCACTTTATACCCTAAATATACAATTTCATACACAGCCGCAAATACACAAGAGAGCAGCCGAATTTTTCTTTTCCCTTTATATTTTCATCCCAAAAAACACAATTAGGGTGTAAATTTCTCAACAATGAGGAGCTAATTTCCTTCTCAGGCAAACTTGGGGAAGCGTTTTGAACGGATTTCGGTTTTCAATTCTATTTATCTATTGATAAATATCTAAAGGTTAGAACTTTTGTATCAATTTCATATCGTATTTGCATTTCGATCGATAGATTATGTGTATGATTTGATAATCCGTTGATGATAATTAATGGAACCCTAGGTCACTATACAAAAGTTTGAATCTTTTAAACCAAATTATAACGAAAGTTGTGGTTTAAACGGTTTAGATTTTGGATATTGATAAATATCCCCACCTAAGAACGCTAAAGGATCAATCTTTGATAAAAGATTGTGAATAAAATCATCTAAGCCATTAGTGATTTGTGCACTCGGTTAGGCGTAATAATCGTAACCTTGGGATATAATCATTTGATTAATAGTTTGAAACCGGTGTTTGTTTGATTCGTGGAACCGTGTTTGCTTGGCCTTTATATCACCGCATTTGGATAATTGTTCAAGCCTTCACCCTAGTTGTTGATTATTATTTTTCGAAATTTACTTGTTCATCGCACTTGTTCATCGTCGTTTTTACCGTTCATTACCGCATAATTAGTATAAACTCGTGACATTTGCAACTAAAACTTGAATCGATACAACCCCAATTCCCCGTGATCGACTCCGGTTACACCATTTTGCTACGACCTTGCACTTGAGGCCACGACCGGATTATAAATTTTTATAACTTGTTTTGATCATTCTGTCTGATAACTACTCAAAACACTTGTTGGTTTATCGAAAGAATACGAGGAGGTGTCACTGATTTTAGCAGAGAATAGAGTATTCCATGCTCAGAAATAGGCTATAGCATAGTCTTGGGACTAATGCTCAGCCTGGCTCCTAGTGGAATGTTTCTCACTGAGAAAGAAACCATAGACTTGCCCTATATAGTTATTGATGTACTACAATACACTGCTAAACTCGATTAAGATAATTGGTTGCAAAATAACGGTTAACAATTATTATGTAAACCGAGAAGTCTACCTAGAAGATGCTAGTAAATTTATGGATAAGGAGTGACTTCGGTTCACACCACTTCCGTAAATGTAGGCATTTAGGATTTAATGCTTGAAGGTAGGACTGGATATTTTGCGCATACGTTCAGATTTTGACTGTTCGTGAAATGCCATAATGAGACGAGTGAAGGTTGGTTATAAGATTTTTGAGATCGAATGTGACGGTTCAAATCGTCACAAGGCTTCGATAGAATCTATAAGTAATGACCTTAAACCTTGGAGTACGGTTACCCAAAGGTAGTTACTATCTGATTTAATCAGACCACGTCCAACATCGGTTGTTGGTGATTACACTGATAAATACTACTAGATCAGAATGTCAATCCACCCAAAACACAGTGGGAGTATGGTTTTAACCGTTGACCCATTGTGGTTTTGTGGACTTTACAGTCTGCTAGGGTGATTGATAACCTATGGCTCTTGGTGGGCTGTATAGGATTCTGATCATAGAGGTTGGTTCGAAAACCTTATCCCTGTAAATGGAGTTTTAGTACTCCGGTTAACATTCGACCTTTTGTAGAACCACCTGAGTGTCTCAGGCCCAGTGGGCGTAATTGGTTATACGCCGAAAAGAGTCGAATGAATAGGAAAGTTTAACTTTCAGCACAAAGCTGAGTGGTCTAGGGGTGATTCCCTAAAAAGTAGAGAGTTAACGGACCTTGAACTCTCTCACCACTCGGTCTTGATATCGTTAGAAAGCGAGAAAATAGGGGTGATTCCCTGAGACTTTCTTGCCGTAAAACGGAGTCTGGATTCATTCGGAACAGAAGGGTCTTGGTTAGAACAAATGGCAGGTTGACTGCCGGGACTTATGTCCTTTGTGGATATAAGAGAACCTCTCGGTCATTAAAAGTTGCATGTTTTAAAATATGTGGACTTGACCAGAATATTAATAAGTCTCTGGTAGACTGGGTATCAGTTTTGGTAAAATAGTAGTATTAGTGTTCGCGAAAAGTAACACTGAAAGTGTTGGAAACAGCATGAGTGTGTTATGTGAAGTCAGAAACTGACACGCCAAGATTCTCTGGATGAGAGAATTGGACTATATTCTAAGAATTTGATTCGGTCAAATTCACAAGAATGAGTCATTGACTATCCCATCCGTCTTATTGGTTAAGATGATCTTGCATATACGTATGCAACATTCATCGAGAGTAGTCCTACCCTACCTCTCAGGAATGATTCTCCAAATCTTCGGATAAAGAGAAAATAGGATAGAGTCTCTCTGGGATAAGGGCAAGTCAGCTTAACACGAGTCAATTGCAATCGAATCTTGGATTCGAGCAATAAGTAGCATTTTAGTACGTCCTCAAGTATCTTTAGAGAACGAGGAATCATATGCTTGTATATTCAGGTGCAAACTTGAATATGGTTGACTACACTGATTCTGACTTGTAGTCAGATTAAGGATGATCATTAAGTTGGTCTCGGGCTCAGTGTTTTCTCATAGTGCTTATAATTTCCTTTTTGGTTTGGGAGTAATTCCAGGTCTGATAAGCCGATATCACTTCATTGTGAAAACAGTGAAGAGATAGCTTAGAAGGATCATCTCGGTCACAAGAAGTCAAAAGCATATTGAGAGAGAGTACCGCCTAATTGGAAGGACCGACAACGTTTCAATCCTAAAGATCGTCTCGAGTCGACAACCTAACTAATCAGTGTACCAAGTCGAGTGCTTGGAGGGTACGGCATTGATGGATATGTCTCATCTGCTTTTAGAGCAAGTGGGAGAGTGTTGTGAATAAGATGAGAAAGGGTGTGCTCTAAAAACTATCGTTGCTTGTCATTTCGTGCAAGTGGGAGATTGTTAGGTGCAGTGCCCGAAAGACAATTTGTGTAATTGTTTTTAACAATGGATGACAGATTTTATCTCACCTTATTACTTGCTTTGTGCTTGTAAATAATACACTGCTGCAAACCCTAAGTATATCAGTATGTAACCGCTTAACTCAGTGTATGGCATGCACGTGAGGATTGAGTTAGTGGTGATATACTTAAACTGTTAGTCCGTGGTGAACTTAATCAGAATTTAGGGTCTTGACAGGACCTTTTCTAACGCTATTATAATCCTTAACCGGCAGTGTACCGGGTCAAACTGTAGTGCTAGTATGGTGAGTCAGAGTGTCGAATCCTCAAGGAAACGTGGTAATTCTTTTAAGTGTGGTTAAACACCAAAGAGCTGTTATTAACTCGATATAAACCGCAATTTTATGACACATATTACTACTATTCTACTTAACATAAAATAAATGCGTAATTTAAAAGTTATTCTAATATAATATATATAGATATATAAATATATATAGATATACATAGATTGCAAAATATATATATAGATATAAATATATAGATACCAATATATTATTAGAGAACTAGCCAAAGTTTATATAATTGATTTATATGATCTTTCTCAATAAACGGAATGTGCTCGATCTTTCCTTTATTATTAGGTCCAATTGAGTAAATGAAACGGTGCACTCCGAGGTTAACAATTCCTCCTCACACGAGCGTATGAAATTGTCATATGTCATTGTCATCAGTTCAATCTCCGCAACTGCCCCATGCTAATCTCAGTTAGTCTGAACAGGTACCGAGTACAAATCTACTCCGGATAAAAGAGGTTATTCCGTTTGTCGACGGCCGATGTTATTCAAAAGGCTCCGGTTGTCAGGCGGATCGATTTAACTTTCCGATGTTAGTTTCAATTAAACTGTTGATTTTAACATTATTATGATCTCGAGCACAATTTTAATAAAATTTATCTTTCCCAAGACAAATCTACCCCCGGGTAGGAAATAGGATTCCGTTGTCACGCTTTCACACGGCCAATTTTACCCTCCGGTTTTTCTATCTTTTATCTCATATCCTAACTTCTCTGGTCAGTTCATCGTTAGGTTATATGGTGTGATTCATCTTGGTTAGTTACGTCAATCCGAATATTATCAATACGTTGCAAAAATAGAAAAAGATTCAATTAACTCAATTTTAGTCAATTTTAATTAGACAGCATTCCTTTATCGAAAAGATCGAAATAAAACGATTACATAACTTTGGCTAGTTATTAGATTTAGCCTAATAACATTATAAAAATATAAAAACAAACATAACAAACATAAATACTTTAGAAATTTTACCCGATTACAACTGCTGAATCAGAGGTTGTATTCTTCCGGACATTACAACGACTTCAACAACATTGATCTTCTGATAATTTCTCGAGCATTACAACGATACTTATTACTACTTTATTTATGGCATAAGGCCTATATACATACTACTACTAATTAAAAGAGGTTTTGAAGATATATTGGTACCCCCCTGCAGGCTGTATGAACTGCTCTATTTATAAGCAGAATTTCTCAGGGCCGGATCGATCCGAGGTGATGCCGGATCGATCCGGGAATAAAAAATATTATCCCTTAGATTATTCTCTGCAGGACCACATGTTTGATAATCATTATGTTCCCTCGGTTCGATCCGAGGTTAATCCGGATTGATCCGGGTAGTTTATTTTCACATCTTGATCTGAAATTTGATAAAATCATAACTTGAGTTCTGGGTCTCCAAATGACATGATTCAAGAAGCGTTGGAAAGCTCTTGAAAAGATCTATAACTTTTATGAAGGACTCTTCTTCAGAAAATGCCTTTTTGATGGGCCATTTGTTCGTCGAGAATATAATTCGATAATAGTATCACGAACCGTTGATCCACTTGAACTTTAAATCTCATGGCACTTCCTTACTTCCTTCAAAAGACATGTTTTTACTTAAAAAGTGTCGTCACTCGGGGTCTTGGTTTACCTAAAAATCTGCAATAAAATACCAAAAATACCCACGTAAATCTGACACGACACTCCGGTTATTAAACCGGTACAAAATTTATATATTTTTTATTACTTTTGCTAGATTTTTATAGTATTTAGATTTATTCATAACTATTAATATTTCATAAGATTATCGTTATAATTTCTTATATTTTATATAAAAATAGTTGATAAAGTATATAAAACATCGTAATTTTTATCATATAAATGTTATACATCGAGTCTCTTGATTAAAACACCAATAATGCGCCCGTAACACCTTAGGGTGTGATAGTCTTATCCGGACTATCGGTAGAGGGTACCTACGTGGGGCATTTATATATGATGGCATTCATATAGACTGGACCGATTTAATCTGAATTTCCCGATATAATTCCGTAATCGAGGAATCTTATTAAATCATTAGATGATCATATATGGATCAACCTTAATCCTGAGGTGATCACAGGGTGCTGCTTGTCTCGGGGTAGTGTTTGATGTGTTAGTTACGGTTCACTTGAATATGTGTTCCAAGCCACTTCTCATTGGCACTATCTCCTGATGAGTGAGTAGTTCTGATCTTCACAGACATGGAATCCATTCCTTCCTCGCGGGAAGTAGAGAGACGATCCCCTTATTTGTTAGCCCTGAGCAAGTGATCGATCCCGGGAGTTCACATTTGACTAATTAGCTACTAGTCCGATATGTGTACTAATTGATCATCGGGGGTTAATGGTAAATAAGGATAAGATATTCGAGTCGGGTTCACGGAGACTTCCCACTCGGAATGGACGATCTATGGAGGGTTAA
The DNA here is from genome assembly GCA_036785695.1 of Gentiana straminea. Classification (NCBI taxonomy): domain Eukaryota; kingdom Viridiplantae; phylum Streptophyta; class Magnoliopsida; order Gentianales; family Gentianaceae; genus Gentiana; species Gentiana straminea. Next base: position 785,696 of record JAVUPR010000450.1, read on the forward strand.
TCCGTATGTACCGATTATATCAATGGACGCTTATTCACTCTATGGGTTGAGTATAAGTATACATCTATAATTGGTAGAGTTCGGTTTCGGGTTTATGGTGGCGTAATCCCGGAATTAATAATTAATGTACTTATTCTGTTCGATGAATAATTAATTATTGGAGCTACTGGTTATAGGTCCATGGTCCCCGATGTGGCTTCTGTAATTCGGACTATTAATCTTGTTATTTGGGCCTCAGTGATAATTAATTGGCTGGGCTAATTAATTGATATGCATGGATATTATTTAGTTGGGCTAAATAATATAATACACATAAAAGACATTTTATGTGGGCTTTTAACCCTAATAAGTGGCGCCTATTATGTCTCTTTTAGCACAAGAATTAATTTTCTTGTGTTATGGAAAATAAAAGATATTCTTGTTATGTGATTGGTTGCATGACTTGTTATTTGATTTTCTATTGGTCAATACATGTCACAATTAGTCATTAATGAAAATATCTTTTTATTTTGTTTAATTAATTATTTATTTAATTAATTAATACTTGGAGACCAAGGATTTACTCTCCTATAAAAGGAGAGTTATTCCAAGTGTATTGATAACTTGAAAATTTCGCCCCACTCATTAAAAAGAGAGAAAAAAAATTGTTTTTCTTGTCTAGGGTTTTAGAGGAAGAAAAACTTGGGGTTCGTATATCAAGGAGGTTCGTTTATCAAGAAGAGTGTCCACCAACCGCCGTTTGGAGAACACATCGGAAGATCAAGGCTTCTCTTCCCGATATTGGTAAAATAATCTTAACCCCCTTGTAGTAGTTTAAGTCCTTTAATTATGTGTTTTGATATATAAATCGTGATCCGTCCGCTGCGCGTAGATCTAATTCGTTTAGATCTAAGAACCTGCATCCTTCAGCCCCTGCCAGAGACGAGGTCGCAGAACTAAAAGACCTTGCCGGCCAGTTCGGGGTCGCATCGTCTATGGTAAGTTTTAGCTCATGTCTGTATTTCTCCAACTTTATTTTTCTGCGAATTTATCCATGTTTCTCTATTTCAGCTTGGAACTCGCATCTACAAGGCTACAGAGGACGCTGAGAAACGCAGGGCCGAGCTCAGAAAAGCAACTACGGCCCTTGGCGCTTCGGACAAGGCTAGAGTCGCTGCTGAAGCCAAGAATGTGAAAGCTTTGGCAGAGATAAATCTTCTAAAGGAGCCTATGAAGGCGAGTGCTAAGTTGGACGCTGAGCTGCAGCAGAAAGTGGCGATTTTGAATGAGACTGCTCGAAAATCTACTGAATAGTTAATAGGCGCTCATGAAGAGGTCGCCAGCTTGAAGGAGCAACTCGCCACTGCTAACCAGGCCCGGGAGGAGGTCTCTAGCTTGAGGGATCAACTTGCCGCTGCTAACAAGGCCGCCGAGGAAGCTGGTCCTGTGGCCATTGCTCAGTACAAACTTTCTGATGAGTTTCTGAATTATCAAGATGCGAGCTTTGATCAAGGCTTTAATCACTTTGCCCGCTGCCTCTGGACGCATCATGGTAGAGAAACGGTCAGCCTTGAGGAGATGGTCCGGTGGGTCGTCATGTCCCAGCGAAATCCTGAGTTGCTAGCTCTTCACCCGGACATCCCCTATTCTGATGATCACATTCTCGATATCCAAGCTGGGCAGATGAAGGATGGTGAGCCTATTTGGGATCCTCCACCGGTTAACCCCGTAAACTTGGTTGCTTTGAGGAGCCCTCCTGCTGCTGCAAATGTTCAACCCGGTGATGAGTAATCGACACTCCTCCTGGTTCAAACTAAAGATTCTGTTTTCGGAACAATTTCTGCGATCTGTAGTAGTTCACTTTGCTTTTTGTTTGGACTATTTTGATGCTTTCTTTTCTTGTTTTGTAATAACTCTTGATTTGTGGCCGCTTTTGGCCTTTGATTTATGCACTTCCTTTGATTTATCTCTTGTATGTACGCGGCCCCCTTTATTTTGTCGAGGTTGAGAGAAAAGCTCGCTAAAATAATGAAACCTCCCTTGTGCTTTTGTATTTAAAAATTCCAATACGCGGCCCCCTTGTTTTGAGTGAAGCCTTAAAGGTTTTGATTGAAACCGTGTTTTGAAAAGTTCGCCTCGCAGCCCCCCTGTTTTGAGCAAAGCCTTGAGCAAATTTCAATACGTGGCCCCCTTGTATCCATCGAGGTCGCTGTGGACTTGTTTAAATGAGATCGAAAATTCCACCTGCGGCCCCCTCTTATTTTGAGTGAAGCCTTAAAGGGTTTGATTGAAAATAGACTTCAGTTGTTGATTTTTTCATCCGGCCCCCTTGTTTCGGATTAGCCTTGAGATCTGATCTCGCTGGCCTGTCCGGAACAAAGTGACTGGGTATTTCAACTGAATAGCTCGCCACTTTTTGGGACCAACACAAGATGTTTATATTTACGCAAGGGATTCGATCTTATATGTTATATTTCCTCAGATTGTCCGCCTGCCAAGGCCTGTTGTATTCGCGACATTGGTTATCCTTGAGGACATAGGTCCCTTTTTTGATTATCCGCGCGACCTGAAGTGGGCCTTCCCAATTCTCAGATAGCTTTCCTTTCTTAGCTTCATTACCAGTGGCCTGCCTTTTCCGCAAAACATAATCTCCAACCGTGAAGTGATGATCGCGATATGCTTGTCGTGGTGTCGTTTGGCCGCTTGTTTGCAGCTGAGCAAACGGCCATATGAATTGATTCGCTTTTCTTCTGCCAAATCAAGATCGAGCTGCCTTGTCAGTGGATTTTCAGCCTCGCTAAAATGTGCGACCTTCGAGCTTGGTAGGGCCATTTCCACTGGGCCATAGCTTCTGACCCGTAGGGCAAAGCAAAAGGAATTTCCCCTGTAGTTGTTTTTCGTGATGTTCTGAGGGCCCATAAGGCTGCTGGCAAATGATCCGGCCATTTTCCCGTTTTTTCGTCCAAACTCTTTTTCAGCATGCTAAGTACCTGTTTGTTGGCGTTTTCGGCCTGACCATTGCCTTGCGGGTAGCACACTGACGATTGCCAGTGTTTAACGTTATTTTCTCTGCAAAATGCGTCGAACTCTTCCCTGAATTGCGGCCCGTGATCTGACACTATCATTTTAGGGATGCCAAATCTGGTCCAAACTTGATCGAGCAGAAAATAGATTATATCTCTAGTATTGATTTTGACCAAGGCTTTGGCCTCGATCCATTTGGTGAAATAATCGACAACGACCACCACATATTCACATCCCGAGCGACATTTTTTGAGCGGCACGATGAGGTCGATGGCCCACATGTCAAACGGCCAGGCGGCGACGACGATGCTTTGTTCGACTGATGGTAGCCTGGGAATGTCTACAAATTTTTGACATTTATCGCACCTTCTGGCGTATCTTTGGGCATCCTCTGCGAGCTTTGGACAGTAATATCCGGCCAATAAAACTTTCTGAGCGAGTGTGCGGCTAGCCGGATGGCCGCCTCACATTCCCTCGTGTATTCCCTCGTGTAGCTCCACAAGTATTCCCTCGACCTCCTCTGGCCGTACACACCGTGACAAAGGTTTGGAGAATGATTTTCTGTACAAGACATTATCCAAGATTGTGTACCTGGCGGCCCTTCTTCTCAGGGCTCTGGCCTCTTTGGGGTCGGACGGGTGGGCTCCTGATTCGATATATGCTTTTAGCTCGTCGATCCAACATGGACGGGCGGGTTGGAAATCCATGACTTCGGCCTGATTGATGGCGGGCCCAGACAGATGTTCCACCATGACCGCTGGACTACTTACTACGTCGTCGCTTGTTAGTTTTGACAAGTAGTCCGCTCGGTGATTATCTGCTCGAGGGATGTTCGTGAATTTACAGTATTTGAAGCTTCGCTCGAGCTTTTTGACAAGATCGATGTATTTTTGCAAGATTTCGTTATGGATCCCGAACGACCCTGTTACTTGATTGACCACCAACTGTGAATCACAGAATACCTCCATACTTTCGACTTTCATGGCCCTGGAGAGCTCAAGTCCTGCAATGACCGCCTCATATTCTGTTTAATTATTTGATGCAGTGAAATCAAATCACAAAGCTTTTTCAATTTCTTCTGAGGTTCCTGGCTCCAATAAGATGATCCCGGCACCGCAACCTTTATGGCTGGCGGCGCCATCGACGTAAAGCTGCCAGCAGTGACTTGGCCTCTGGGGCTCGTCCGTTGTGATCGCTATTGTGTCACCGCTGGTTTTTGAACTAGCTGTTTCCGGATGTTCCTCATTGAAGCTTGTTTCTGCTATGAAGTCGGGTAAGGCCTGGGCTTTGATAGCTTTCCGAGGGTCGTACCGGATGTCGAATTCAGTGAGCTCGATGGCCCATCGCAGTAATCGACCAGATAAGTCCGGCCCGTGAAGGACTTGGCGCAGTGGAGCGTCTGATAGCACAATAATGGTGTGTGATGAAAAGTAAGCCCTTAATTTTCGGGCGGCTATGACAACGCAGTAGGCCAACTTCTCAATATTATAATTGCGACTCTCCACTGGACTGAGAGCCTTGGAGACATAATGAGGAGCCAGCTGATAATGCGGTTTATTATCACGGTGGCTCAGCGGTGTATATTGAGTGAATATCTGGCTTATTTTGGTGTGTTTATAGTGACGCTAGCCGATGGTGCTTGATATACTACTTTTATATGATTAAAAATACGTTATATTATTATGTTTTATTAACGAATTCTATATAAAATATATGAAATTATGGTATAAATAGTATAAAATGTTAATCTTTATAAATTAGAGTAGTTAGTAGTAATAATAATAAAAAGTTGTAATTTTATACCGATTTTAGTAAATCGGAGTGTCGTGTCAGATTTACGTGGGTATTTGTGGTATTTTATTGCAGATTTATAACCCGAGACCCCGAGAATCATCATATTGAAGTTTAATCATATCTCTGGAATGATTTAGAGAGTGCCACGAGCTTAAATGGTCAATTGAATAGCTTAAGTGGTCAAGTGGCCACTCAATCTGGTTAAGTGGTAATCGAGAAATGTCTTCGACAAACGAATGGCTCATCAAAACGACATTTTCAGAAAAAGTGTTCTTCACGAAAGTTGTAGATTTTCCCGAAAGCTTTCCAATGCAATTTAAATTATGAAGATTGGAAGTCTACAACTTAAACAGTGATCAAGTGGCTAATCGATTTGGGTTAAGAAAAATCCCGAAATAGCTTCGGAGGAACACGAGGTAATCAAGAAGGCGTTATCTGAAGAAGAGTTCTTCATGAAAGTTGTAGAGTTTCTCGAGACCTTAATTTTGGCATTTCGTTTGCAATTTTTGGAGGTCCAGAACTCGAGATATGAATTTTAGAAGTTTAATAATATAAACATCTCACCGCACATGCTGAATGTATTCAGCATGGGAACATCATCATTATACCGGACCGAGCCGGCCTACTACTGGACCGGTCCGGCCAAGGAAGATTTTTCTATATAAGGGGCCTCATTTGCAACAGAGTCGAGGGTACCAAATATATATAAACCATATCATATATATATTCTCCTCTCCTCTCTCTTTTCTTTTTATTTTTTAGTTGTAGTTGTAAATAAGGCCTTACGCCATAATAATGTAGTTTTAGTATCGTTATAATGCTCGGGAAAATCTCGGAAGTCGGTTTTGCTGAAGAAGTTGTAATGTCCGGAAAATACGATTTCTGAATCAACTGCCGTATTCGGGTAACTTTTCTTAAGTATTTATGTTTGTTTTTATATTTTTCGTTGTTATAATGTTTTTAGGCTAAATATAATACTGGCCAAAGCTATGTAATCGGTTTTATTTCGATCTTTTCGTTAAAGAAATGTTGTTAAGTTAAAATGATTAAAATTGAGTTAATTGAATCTTTTTCTATTTTGATCATATTCGTATTGACGTATTTAATCGATCTGAGGAATTCATAATCTAATTATGAATTGACGCCTCGTATTTAGGATATGAGATAAAAGATAGAAAAACCGGAGGGTAAAATTGGCCGTGTGAATAACGTGATAACGGAATCCGATTTCCTACCCGGGGGTAGATTTGTTTTGGGAGAAATGAATTTTATTATAATTTGTACTCGAGATCGTAATAATGTTAAATCATCAGTTAATTGAAACTTAAACCGGAAAGTTGAATCGTCCGGCTTTGACAACCGGAGCCTTTAAAATAAAATTGACCGTTTGACGAACGGAATGACTCCTTTTTATCTAAAGGTAGATTTGTACTCGGGACCACATTCGGAAAAACCGTAACGAGTTGTGGACCTTGGACCGATGCAATGGACATATGACAATTTCATACGCTCGTGTGAGGAGGAATTGTTTACCTCAGGAGTGCACCGTTTCATTTACTCAATTGGACCTAAAATAAAAGGAGAGATCGAACACATTTCATTTAATCGAAAGATCGTATAAACCAATTATATAAGTTTTGGCCAGTTCTCTAAAATTATATGTTTAATATTTTGGTATCTATATATACTTATATCTATATATATAAATTGCGGTTTATGCAGATCTATATATATTTATATATATCATGTTAGTATAGTTTTTAATTTTCGTATTTATTTTATGTTGACTAGAATAGTAGTGATCTGTGTTATAAAATTGCGGTTTAGATCGAGTTAATAACAGCTCTTTGGTGTTTAACCACACTTAGAAGAATTACCAAGTTCCCTGTGGATACGATACTCTGACTCACCATACTAGCACTACAGTTTGACCCGGTACACTGCCGGTTAGGATCGTTTAACCCAGGAAACGTCTGTCAGATTTCTGGCGCCGTTCTCAGGGATAGGTTTAGGTCTGTCAGTGCTCGGCGGTGACAAGGTGGCGTGTATGAAGGTCTGAGAGTGAAGGTTTTTGCAGAGTTTTGTTTTCTTTTGCAATTAGAATCACCCTTTTGTGGTTACACAAGTCCTCCTTTTATAGGTGGGGGGAAGCTTAGGGCTTAAGTAAGACATGTAAGCATAAGATATCTTAAGTGTTAAGTAAACTAAATATCTAACTTTCAAGTAGATCAAATCTCAGCGGCGTCTTGTGGGGTCGCTATCCACAAGGTCGCCTACTTGTCCTGCCTTACCCTTGCCTTCTATTGCTTCCCCTCACGTCTTGTGCGGTCTCTTATGGACCTATTGTCCAAGGTCGCAGGTCGGGCCCCTAAGCTACTAGTGACCTTATAGGTTTGAAGGCTCTTGGCGGGGATCTTACTGCGGCGACCTCGACTTGATCGGCGTCGCGGACGCTATGGCCGCGAACCCTATCCAACACGGTGGACAGATAGGCTATTTCCGGGGCTCATGGGTAGCGATATTATTTAAACATATCAAATGACGTTCAAGTGCATTGTGTAACATCGCTGTAACTTATATTCAGATACTGGAAAATTTCTGAATAGGTCAGAAATTTGGGAGATTATTTATCTTTTTATGTTTGGGCCTGTATACATTAAATTAAATTTAGTTTTAGACAACTCATTATGACTAAATACATTAAATTGATGGATCAAAACATAGAAATAGATAGTGCCAATACATAAAAATTCAAAAAAGTATTTGAATGTAGAATTTATCCAAAAAAAAAATATATATATATAAATGATTCAAATCATTCAATCGTTTTAATGTAAAAAGAAAAGAGAAAAAATAAATAAAAATTAGGTACAAATCCACGTTCCTTTTTTAAGAATAAAAGAATTCTTTCGGACTAAATTACCCTTAATATAACAACTCTGAATCTGAACGCACTATTTTTCCAACTCTTTCTTCCTTTCTTCCTCAGTGAAGCTTATCTTCCACAAATTTCCACAATGATCCTGGGAATAAAATGTCTGCAGGCGAAAAACATGCCGGAGCATGCAGTGACGGACCCAGGATTTTTTTCAGTGGGGGCCGAATTCTCACTAAAGTACGGTAGCGAAATTTTTTCTAGAAAACATAAATATCAAACACTAGAAAGAGAAAAATAAAACATAAGTTACAAACTGTAGTTAAAAAAACAAACAAAAAAAAAGGATAACAAAATATGTAGCAACTAAGATTTGATCCCTTGATCACATGGTTAATACTTAGCAACACACCAATTGAGCTGCAGGGAGAGTCATGATAACAATGTTCGAAAATATATACATACACAGGTATTTAGGGATATACTAGTAATTTCACACCGAAATTTGAGTGGGGGCCATGCATCCCCTCATGCATGCTGTGTCCGTCCCTGGGAGCATGCAACGGCTCAACTGTTGCCGTAGGTTGAGTCAACCGAGGACGGCAAGAAGGATCTAGAAGGTGCTTCAATTGATAGCTATTTTTTTAATGTTTCAACCAGCATGATTGGTGTCGGAATCATGTCTATTGTAGAATTCTATTAAGCTTTTATGGATTCCTTTTTGCATTCTGTTGTAGAATTTTATTTATTTTTTCTTGAGGAGGATTCTGTTGTAGAATTGAAACGGAAACTACTGTTTTTACAATTATTTATGTAGCATTTTAGTCAGATTTTAAAAAGATGTATGCGAAATGGTAAATTCAACAGTATATATTTCTTTGGCAGTATCATAAATTAAAACCTTTTAATCACTTGGCATGACCAAGAAAAGCACAATTAATGTATAGTGTATGTTTTGGATATTCTGAGTAGGACCAGTTTGAAAGTATCACTTATCAAAGCCATCATTGTTACAGCACTGGGCTTAACTAAAGCCTTTTGCATTTCAAGAAACAAGTATAATACTAATACTTGACATTATTGTAATTGTGTGGTCATTTGTGTGATAGAGTGGGGGATTTGGGAACCGATTCCAATGGCAATCGGTTTTTTTTTTTTTTTTTTATAATTGATTCTATAGATGAGAAGAACCTTTTGTTTGTTGATTTTGTCAATGCACCACATGAAAATCGATTCCACGGTTGAAAAACGGCTTTCTACCAATAGTTTTTGCTTTTGATCTTCCAGCTTCCTTTGTGTTCTTGTTGGGGTCGAGAAACATAATTTGTTTCTTGGCTAGCTTGTTTGATAGATTGGCTAGCTTGTTTGATAGATGGAGAAATGGAGTGAGGTGGCCAAAGGTAAACCAAGGATACATTGATCCATGGAATTTGGTCATATTGTTTTGTGCTACTTCCATTTGCTAATTAATTAGAGTCTTTAATTACTTTTTTTCTTGGCAAATGACATGATTATGTATCGACTTTGTTATAAAAGTTGTTTATGACATAAGGATCAAAACATTAGCAAGCTCACGCACTGGACAATGTTTGTGTGTTCTTGTGTTTGAATGTGAATCGTTATTCTTGTGATACGCATCTTCTGATTTGTTGTTGTGATCTTTATTCTTGTTATAACATATATCAGCTTATCAGATACTCTTATCAAATACTCACAACATATGGATAAAGTTGTGAGTATTTGTAAACATTTCTTGGAAGTAAATTTTTTCCATTGTGATTGAAACTGTTCATTATGATTGAATGTGTTATTTGAAAATACACAAGTTTTTTGGGAGTTAATGTGATTACATTATTGTCCAAATGGTTTTTAGTTTACGGTTTGTTTTCGTTTTAATCCATAAATGATTATAGGTTGTTGTAAAGGTTGCTGAGTCCATGATTTTTGGCTAATCCCATACTGTTAATGGTAATGGTAATGGTGTAATTGTGTTTGTTCATGAAACGTGATATTGTGATATTGTTACCGTGATACTGTTACTGTGTAAATTCTGCGATTATTCGGATTTCAAAAACTACGTCGAAACGGCATCCTATGAGATCTCAAAATGAAGAGGAAAAAAAATATGAACTTTGGTGAAATAATTTTGATGATCGGTGTTCTAAATCAAAAGTTACGATCGTTTATAAGAAAAACGCTCCGATTAATGCAATTTTTTTTTCTTCATTCAAAATTTACGTCGGAAGGGTATCGTATGAGATCTCAGAATGAAGAGGGAAAAAATATGAATATTGGTGAAAACATTTTGATGATCGGAGTTCTGAATCAAAAGTTACGGTTATTTGAAAAAAATAAAAAAAAGAAAAAAAGAAAAAAGAAAAGAAAGATGAAGCAGCCGGCAACGGAGAAATTTAAAAAAAAAAAGAAGAAGAATAGAAAGAGCGACGCAATCGTAGATGCGTGTCCAGCCAATTGATATATAAAGGTAGTTTTGTCCATATGAAAATTTTTTTTTTTGTCTTTTTTACGACGTTTTCAAATTGTATATTCTGTTTATTTATTTTGTATTTAAAAGTGATATTAAGCTTTTCCCTAAAATAAAAAATAAATAATGTTAACCTTTTTATTTAATTTATGTGGCTTTAAATAGAGCTTTTTATTGATCAACTTGGGGCAAAAGGCCGAAACATTACAACTGGGAGGTATTAGCGAAATGAATAGAAGTTAAACGGGATCTATAGCCCAAGTTAGTCTCAGGTCCCTCGAACGAGTAACGCTCTCGAGAGAAAAACATGTATAGGAGGATGGACACAGTCTGCCGAATGCGTGACTTTGTTACGCCAAAACCATATCCCGTAGACTATCTCGCGGAAAAGATAAGGCCAATGTTTGCCCAACGCTTGATTTCTGGGACCTTGATGGATGTTCTCGCGGACCCAATCTTGATTATCGGAGGCAGAGAAGAAATTCTCCCAAAGGGTAGGGTGGAGAGCTTGTTTCCAAATACGACGAGGCCAATTGCAGTCGCGTAAGGCATGGATGGGGGTCTCCGTGTGCTGGTAGCATAATTGGCAAGCGGAGCTGCTGGAGATGTGTCGAAGTGCCAAAAGGTTGTTGACAGGGAGGCAGTTTTGGCAAATTTGCCATAAACAGAGGTTGTATCTCAATGGCCCCTTAAGGTGCTCTGAAGGGCATCCTCATTCTCGAGCTGGAGCAGATATGCGTTGTGCACAGAATACTTACCATCGCTAGAAGGGTCCCATTTAATGTTGCCATTCTCTACCGTAAAACTTGGCTCAAACACTTTGGCCGTGCGACAAATATTTTTCCACAAAGCAGAGCAACCTGCCTTCGGGCTGGCAAAGGGGTTCCCGTACTTATCAATCAGAAGCGAGACCCAAGGGGAGGTATCATCAACCAGAATTTGCCAGACTAGTTTTTCCCAAAAAAAAATGCAAAATTCATTTCCTCTAGCCGTTTCAGCCCCAACCCGCCACTATCCTTGGGCTTACAAATGTTTTGCCAAGAGATAGAATGCCAACGTCTACTATCATCAGTCTCATTCCAAAAGAATTTATGTGGCTTTATGCATGAATAAATTGCGGGTCTAAATCACCTTCTCTAAAAAAAAAAATTAAAAAAAAAGAGATAGAAAGAGTTAGTAGATCAATTATTATATATATAATAAAGAGATACAAAACATTTGTTGTGTCATTATATCATTACTCTCTAATTTTGATATGGTAAGTAAGATAAAAATTAAAAATAATAGTAAGAGAAATTAATTGTATAATTAGTAGTCCATCGCAAATGAGCTAATATATAACTGATTCACAATCTCCTTGTTGACTCCTTCACTCCCTCACTCTCCACGCTCAACAGCTTTCTCATTCATCCTCCACTTAAAATGGAGGCGGCGGCGCCGTTGCTGAACTCCATTCCAGACGGCGAAAATCAGCCATTAATAGGACCGGACGGTGATTATCTTCCGGCGAGGGGTTGGAACAAGCTGTGGAACGTGTTCTGGATTGAAACGGTTAAATTATGGAGAATCGGAGGTCCGATTGGATTCAACATAATCTGTCAGTACGGTATTAACCTTGTGACGAGCATGTTCGTCGGACATTTAGGTGATGTTGAGCTCTCCGCCGTCTCTATTTCTCTCTCCGTCATCGGAACCTTTTCCTTCGGATTTCTGGTTCGTCCCTCTTTTTCCTCTTTTATTTATCTTTCAGAAACTATGCTGTCATATAGAGAGAGATAAACTGCTCTATGATGAGAATTATTTTTTTTTTTAGAAACAACGTCGTTTTATTTGAATTACGGTTTTCTATGACTTTGTTGCGATGCTTCTTTAATGTGTCATACGTTGCTATGCTATACGCATCAAAATAATGTCATTTTGATCTGAAAAGTAGCTTGAATTGAAAATGTGAACGGTAATGTGTTATTTTGCTACACATCGTTTTGATTTGAAAATTAGCTTGAATTGAAAAGTGAACCGCTCGCAAAATACATATTTAAATGACGTCGTTTTGATTTAAAAAATAATTTGTATTGAAAAAGTGAACGATAATTCTATTTGAAATTCAAATGCTTTTTACTTGATAGATGACACGTATATAGTTTTAATTTTTGATTATATCTATCTCTTTAATTTGTCCTTCAAATCAAAACGACGACTTTTCGTTTGTCACTCATACGATATAGTTACAAAGCCATGCGACATTGTTGCAAGGCCTTCATGCGATGTGATACTTGTAAAATGATTTGCGTTGGGATACGGAATAAAATGACGTCATTTTAATTTGAAGAGATAAATTAAATGGGGCTTAAGGTTAAAAAGGGTGTTTGACCACAAATCTTGGGGATATAGTCTTTTTTGTTCAGAAATGGTGTAAACAGTCTTTTTGAAGCCTCTAAATCTTCGTGTTTTAGGTGTTTTTGAGCCAAACTAAAGCCTAATTGGGAAGGGGAACCTTATAGGGGATTTGAGGACCTTAAGATCGTGCGCATTTGTGAAAAAAAATGGAGAAAATCGCGGTCGAAAAAAACGAAACGCGTGAGAATTTGTTGAAAAAAGGCTATATAGCCAATTCTCCCTAAAAATTTAAATATAAGAAGTGAATAGATAATTAAATTTTAATTCCAAATGCGTTTTTACTTGATAGATGACATATATGGTTGGTGATGCATGTAGTCATGTGATATTGTCCATATAATAATATGCTAACTAACATTCAGAATACATCTGAAACGTGGTTCTCATGTTTACATTATCTTATCATTTTATTTTATGGAGTTCATTAAAATGTATTATGCGACATACATTACTTATTTCAACTTTTAGTTAGTAAAATAAAGCGAAAATGAAAGTATATAACGTAAACCGTTTTGGCAGTGACGGATCTAGAAAAATTTTGTTTATCGGGGTCTGTAAATATTTTTCAAAATAAATATTTTATTTAACGGTGTCCGAAATATTTTTTTATAAGTAAAATGTAGAGTTTTCTTATTTTTAACGGGATCCGTGGACGCCATATACTATAAGGTGGATCCGCCTCTGCGTTTTGGTATGATCTTTATACAATGATTCCTTCATTAAACCTCACGTAAACATTACAAGTTGAGCTGTATATTCATTAGAATACAATCGGTGTCCGAAATATTTTTCTATAAGTAAAATGTAGAGTTTTCTTATTTTTAACGGGATCCGTGGACCCCATATACTATAAGGTGGATCCGCCTCTGCGTTTTGGTATGATCTTTATACAATGATTCCTTCATTAAACCTCACGTAAACGTTACAAGTTGAGCTGTATATTCATTAGAATACAATCATGTCACATGTTACGCACAAATGTGAAATTTGTTTAATAGTGTAACGGCTAAAAATATACACCCTTATTATTCTTTTTAGAATACAAAAATGACGTTTATTACAATTTTTTTTTTTATATTTAAATTCTAGCCCCTACTTTGTTATCCACATAACATTTTTTTAAACAATAAAACCTTTGCATTAATGTTAATCAATGGAGTTCTAGACGTTTTTACTAGTATTTATAACATTCATATACACTTTTTAATCCGCGCGAAAACCTTCCGGTGTACCTGTTATTTTGAAAAGAATTATGATGCAACGTGTACTTTCGGGTTATACCAAGTGGATGACCACGATTAATCTAACTCACACTTATATATTCCTAGTGTGTCTGGCAGAGGGAAGTTGGATTAATCATGACCAATGAACTAGGAAGTTGGATTAAGAATATAACACACTTTGAATATGATTAAGAATGTTGTTTTCACTCTCTACTCCGTTAATAAATAATAGTAAATTCAGTGAAACACAATAAATAAATAGTGTTTTGTAAATATAACTCTCAAAAGTAAAAATAAATATAAATTTTTGACAACTTTTCTTAACTCTGTTTTTTATGTTTTTATTGTGGTGCGAGTTGTAAGGAGTCTTGGTCTCCAGTCATGGGGCGTCATTTCATTCTCGTAACGGGAATGTGTGCACCGCAAGACCAGACATGTTGCTCCCTCGCCCCGCAGCAGTGGCATGTGTCTTTTAAGTTTTAAGTTAAGTCATTTCCTAAACCTAAAACGGGCTCCTTTATTCTACGATAATCCAAGCTGCAGCTCCACGAGTCTGCTCGGCACCGGTCGATTCCTAAGCCATTCGTTCTATGTTCGTCCAGCTGCAAATCCTAGTTGATGGTCCAAAACCAATAGGATTTAAACTTTTTAAAATGGGCCTCTACCTGTAAAAACTTTTCACCAATGAATTTCCTTGAAATTAATGACTTGTTGATCCAATACTTGCACCTGGATCATCCTAAAATTAGTCTTTATTGTGACACACCACCGAAAATAATCGACTTCTTTCAACTCGATTCTATACTTCAGAATTGTTTTTCACTCGGTTAATCATTAGAAAGTTGATTCTTATTAGGATTAAGCGCTTACCGTTGTACTAAAATCAATTGGTGTTAGTAAAGGCGCAACTTTATTTCCGTAACAATTAGTCTTTATCTGTGACACAAAGACAACCAAACTAGGCCAACAAGACAAAAGCCCAACACTTGCACGAGGGAAGGGTTTATCGACTTCTTTCAACTCGCTTCTATACTTCATATTAGGATTAAGTTTTTCACTCGGTTAATCATTAGAAAGTTGATTCTAACATGTAAAATCAACGTTTAAAAAACCGATCGTCACTAATTCATCCTATAATTTGAATGTATATGCAGCTAGGTATGGGCAGTGCCCTTGAGACACTATCTGGACAAGCTTTTGGGGCAGGACAAGTGCACATGCTAGGCATATACTTACAACGTTCAATGATAGTCCTATTTGCCACATGCATACTCCTCACACCATTATACATTTTCGCCACCCCATTACTCAAACTCCTTGGCCAAGAACACGAGATCGCCGATCTAGCCGGACACTACACCGTCCTAATAATCCCACAAGCATTTGCCTTAGCAATCACATTCCCTACCGGAAAGTTCCTTCAGGCACAAAGCGACGTCGTTGTGTCCGCATGGATCGGGTTTGTCGCCCTGCCTGTACACTCCTTTATGCTGTGGCTGTTTCTTTACGTGTTTCACTGGGGCACGACCGGCGCGGCTGTTGCGTACGATATAACGGCGTGGGGTACGGCGATAGCTCAGCTCGTTTACGTGATTGTTTGGTGTAAAGACGGGTGGAGAGGATGGTCGTTAGCGGCGTTTAAGGATATTTGGGCGTTTGTTCGGCTTTCGATTGCTTCCGCGGTGATGCTCTGTCTGGAGATTTGGTATATGATGAGTATTAGTATACTTACTGGGCATCTGAATAATGCTGTGATTGCTGTTGGTTCCCTTACTATTTGGTGAGTCCTACACTAACTTCCACAACTTTATCGACAATGTTACTGTAACAATCACTATGACACAATGAATGCACGTGAGGTGACAATGGGATCCTTCGTGACGTGCCAATTAGACTCATGTTTAAATAAACGTTAGTCCCATTGCCACATCATACCGTGACATTAATTGTGTCAAAATGACTAACAGTAACATTAGTCAAAATTTATTGATTGTTTCTACTAGCAAAAGTTGGGAGTAATGTTACCGACACAACAAAAATGCGATTGGTTTCAATATTCTCCTGATGCACTTTTTAAAGGCTAACATATGCCAACATTTTTTTTGGTACCTTTCAGTATGAGTCTCAATGGACTTGAAGCCATGCTATTCATTGGAATAAATGCAGCCATAAGGTAATACGTTATTACATTCAATTCATCAATATGCCTATAAAAAACAGTTTTTAATACATTTACATGCCCTTCAACTCATTCATTGTATTATATTTTACCATTGCATTGCAGTGTTCGGGTATCGAACGAGCTAGGACTAGGACATCCAAGAGCAGCAAAGTATTCAGTATATGTGACAGTGTTTCAGTCTCTATTGATAGGGATTGTATGCATGCTTGTTGTCCTTGTGGCTCGAGACGACTTTGCCATACTTTTCACTGATAGCAAAGAGATGCAAAGAGCTGTTTCACATTTAGCAGGGCTTCTTGGTATCACTATGGTTCTCAATAGTGTTCAGCCTGTCATTTCAGGTATACAAATCCTTCTAAAACTTGTCACGTGGTAAAAATGGGCTGAAGATTCTGATGTATTTCACTCTATTCAGATCGTGTAAAATAGATTTTTTAAAAAAAAGACGTTTGAGTCTTTAAAATAGAGAATTAATCAATTAAATAGACAAAATGTCAATCCTTTTTGCAGGTGTAGCAGTAGGAGGAGGATGGCAAGCTTTGGTGGCTTATATTAATTTGGGAAGTTACTATGTATTTGGTCTCCCTCTAGGTTTTGTTCTTGGCTATGTGGTTAATGCTGGTGTAAAGGTAACAACTTTTTGAAACTCCCCTTTTTACCCCTACTAAACATTTTCATTCAGTTCAGTATATAAAATGATAATATAATAATATATGGGCTGTTGTGTCCATTTTTCTTTTTTTGGGGCAGGGTCTTTGGGGTGGTATGATAGCTGGTACAGCTCTTCAGACTCTACTCCTATTAATAGTACTTTACTACACCAACTGGAACAAGGAGGTAATTAATATTTTTAGTATTTTCTGTGCAGATTCTGTACAAGTTTTATGTGGCTGCGATTATGTATGTTGATTTAGTTTGAGCAAAGCTACTAATTAATTAGTCTAATTTAAACTGTTGTCAGGTTGAACAGTCACATGAGCGTTTGCGTAAATGGGGAGGACAAGACATTGATGCTACAAAATCATCAATAAGTGATCAATATAATTCTGAGAATAATCTGCCTCATCCTATTTTAGTATAGGTATAATTAAGACCCCGAAAAAAGAAATGATACTGTCATAACGAATGATACGACGCATGTTTACACCATTGATTATGATGTAGGTAGGTCCATCATGATCAACGGTGCAAAACTATTTTGTGTCATTCGTTTTGATACAAAACAACCATTATGATACTAGTATTGCGTGAAATTAAGGAAAATGTAGCTAGTATTTTTAGTTTTTTTGGTCTTTTGGCAGCAATTTGAACCATGTTTTGAGGTCATTTTTAAGGTATTGTAAGGAGGTAGTTTTTTCCCGGTTAAATCAGGACAAAGGTTAATCCATAAATGATACTACATATACAGTATAACCTCGATAAACTAATACCATTAGGATCTGAAAAAAATATTCGTTTAGCGAGGTTATTCATTTATCGAACATTATTTTAAACCTCTTTGTCGATGTCGTTTGATGAGGTTATTCATTTATCGAATATTTATTTATCGATGTTATATTGTAGTATCATCTTAAGCATCATATATACCAAAGAAAAACAAAACAAAAGAAAATATAACATTTAGTCAGAAAAGATATTCAGTTAGTATATATATTTATTCGCACACAATCACATGAAAGCAACTCTCAAACCACAGTTAAAAAAACGAGGAAAAAAACTCGAGAAGAGTTATTGTGGAGGAATGATTTTAGAGTCTCCGTATATATAAGTGGAGGGGTGTGATTAATCAATGTCACACCTACAGAACTCTACTATGTGTGAGAGAGTGTGTGAGATTTAATCACACCTCTCCACTTGGTAAACCTCTAAAATCACATCCTCCCCGTAACTTTTCTCAAAAAACCCACTCATTAATCTTCATTAATTTGCAGCTATTAGTCTGGCTCTTGATCTATCTCCTTCATTCTGGAGGAGGAGTGGCCAGCTAACACCAAAAAGAAAAACAAAAAACCACACATTAATTAATTATTAAAGCTTTCAACAAACCAAGGAATAGAAAGATATATAATTAATGAAATAAAATGAAACTAACGATGGGTGTGTTTATCGTAACAATGAAACATAAGTGAGTTTATCGTTACTAAAACGCATACATAGGGATGTTTATCGTAAAATGAAAGATATGCTAGTTTTGAGAAAATAATTACATAAACAATCGGGACTAAAAGTATAATTGTAACATCCCGAATTTTCAGAAAAGGGTAAAATATAATTGTGTGTATTTACTACGACCTAATTATTATTAACCAATTAGTTTGATTAAAAAGGGATTAATTAAATGTTTTGGAAATTTATGATAAGAAATAAATGGATTTAATTATTTAATTAAAAGGATCTAGTTATTTAATTAATGGCTATAAAAAGGAAATAACACCCAAAATCCCTCATAATTCATCAAACCAGTTTTTAGAAGAAAAAAAAAAAGACGGCGCAACTCTGACGAAAAACAACGCACGAGTTGCCAGGAAGTGGGGAAGAGAATCTTCAATCGTGCGACTAATCCGTCAGGATTTTGAGAGGCGGCAGTAGAAAAAATTGATCACTGGGAGAAGACGATCGTTTCCATACTCTTCATTTTCTAAACAGTAAGTTTTCGTTTTAGCCCTAAAATCATAATCTTGATCGTTCTTGATAAAAGTTTGAGCTTTAATTATGTAAATGGTTGTTTTAATCGTAGAACATCGTTTAATTATTGTAGGTTGGTCGTAGGAGTTGTGAATCAAAGGATTCAAGCTTTTCCGTCGGTTTTGCTTTTGGATACGCTTGTAGATTGCTAAAATGTAAGAGACTCTTCCTAATGAGTAATTATAGTTTTATAATGTTTAGGTTAAGTTTGGTATAGGTTGGTGGTTAGACATCATGTTTATGTGTAGCTGCTGTTTATGTTAAGCGATGGTATATTTAGAACAGGGTTCACTGTTGTTTTTCTGAGTATTTTGATGCTAAACGTGTTTGGTTTGGAGTGGAAATCGTTTAAGAGTATAAAAGCATGTTTTGGGGAGTTGCAGGTGGAATGCGTACGCATTGGCTAGCAATGGACATGCATTCCTGTTTCAGGATGGTCTATTTTGTTCCCAGCAGGTGCAATGCGCACGTATTGATTAGCAATGCGCACGCATTGCTGATACAGGATGGACAGATTTACTTTCAGCAGGTGGAATGCGCACGCATTCAACCCAGTTTTAGGGAAAATGTGGTTTTAAGCCACAAGATGAGTTTTAAATGTTAATTCTTGATCTAATAACACTAAATGAAAATGAACAAGCCTCGATTAAGTTTCTGATGCGTTTAGTTCCCACACCGAATGTACTCTTCCAAAGAGTTGAAGTTCAGGACCGTCGGAAGAGCATGAAAGGCTTGTGCTTTGATGAATTAGTAAATCAATGTCTGTGTATTTGCTAAGCCTTGTCCGTGTCTAGTGGTCTAATTAAGAGAGTGGTAGATGTTAGGGAGCTTACTTGAAAATACTTAGGTGGCTAGCTAACAACAATTAATAAATTACATACGTGTTTAGTAAAAAGATTAATGTCATGCTATTCTTGGTAAGCCACCGATTAATATCGGCGATGTGATACGTTCAATAAGATGAACAACGCTACTGGCTCAAAATGGCGAAGAGTAGTGGAGGAAATTCATCGAACGTATACGCATACCGGAGAGACCCCGGAGCTATCTGGTGCTATTCACCGTTAGTTATCAAGTATATATTCAGGATTGATACACGCCATGCGTAGTGCCCTCGAATGCTGACATAACCAAGATAAGTTAAGCTAGATACGTATAGTCACAGCATGTTGATGGATATGAAGTGATCCCTAGACTGAGTCAGTCATATAAAGATGAGTTAATAATATGAACCTTTTCGTTGTAGAACTTAATTGTTCATTAGCTTCCCACTCTTATTAAGTACTTTTGTACTTACCTTTTTTGCATGTTTCTTTTGTATGCATTGTGGGGTGAGAAGACGAACAGGTTGACCAAGAGTAGATGACGACTTTTGATGATGCTGGATGATGAAGTGCTATTGACGTTTTCTTTCATTTTCATTATATATTATACTAGACTAATTTGTATTTATTTTCAAACTGTTGTACTTTCCTTTAGACTCTTTGTAAGACAAGTTTGTAGCTTTTGTACTTCGTATTTCTGTAAGGATCCGTTGTTGTAAGTTACCTCTTTCTATCTTTAGAATATTTGTATCTATTCTAAGTAGCATTTATGTTTTTACCCGAGTATTTTTAGCTTCCGTTTGATTTATTTTGATACAACGACGTAGAGGCTTGCGTATAAGGATAGATTTATTTAATTTATACGCGCCGAACGTTCTTTTCCGGATAAGGGCTCGGTATCCGGGAGTGGGGCGTTACAGTTGGTATCAGAGAGAAGCGTCATTGCTGTCCTCGGCATCTTTTCTCTAAGATAAGATTTCTTTAGACCTTTTAGAACTTTCCCACTCTCTCCTGAGCTGGGTGGTAATCCTTGTAAAACTAAGAATCCTTAAACCGTAGTTAAGTTGCACTAGGACCAAGTGGAGTCTTCACCGACGAAGGTTAAGTTGAGTTCTCGGCTCACGTCTTTTATGTGATCCCTAGGTTTTGTTCCTTCTAGGACCCTTAGTAAAAACCCTCTCTTATTTTGAACTTTCCAAACCATAATTTGTCGCATAGGATTAAGTGAAACCTCTTTAAGCAAAGATTTGGGATCGGAGTCACATTCCTACACCTTTAAGTTGAGGTCCTCTTGGTTGGATTTTCTATGCTTTCCATTTTGACCTCTTCACGTTCTTTACACACGAATATCTAATCCCACTTTTGGCTTGACCTAATTTTGTGGAGAATGATATTTGACTCGACTCTACAAATTCTCTAGTTTCTCCTTTCACTAGTACTTGCTTTGTTGCTTATCAAAATTCTTTGATCTTGCTTTGCTCGAGATGGGTTCTAAACGAATTCCATATACCATTCTACCCCTTCCAAGTGCTTATTACTCGTTTCAATAATTAATGTTAAAGGTTTCTTGCTTTGGCACATAGTTTTCATCATCCCCGTGTTTGGCGTTATCTAACATAAGTGAATGCTTTTGTTCCCATATTTTCCCTTTAGCATGAAATTGTTTCCCCTGCTCCGAAAATTCTGAAAATTTTCAGCAATATAGATTACTGTCTTATCTACAATTTATCTTATAACATCGACTCGATAATCGTTATGGATTGTTCAGAAAATCCATGTTAATTCCGGACACTTTGTCCAGAAAATCTGCAGCAACACATTCACTTCTTCTTTTGTTTTGAACATGTTAAACATCTTCAAATGACTTGAATTTTTGATATGTTACAGACAACAGTTTAATCTACAACCTTCCTTTTGGAATCAAGTTCCAATTCCGTGTCATTTGACCACAATCGGCAATTTAAGTTGGTGTTTACAAATCTGGAAATTCTGACAATCTGTGTGCATTCGGCTGAAATAATTGTTTTTGACCAACTCCCTCTCATTCAAAAATTCTAATATTTTTATGTCACCTGAGAAACTCCAGTATCTAAATCTTTTCTCTTTGGATTGTGCACAATTTCCTGTTCCTTTGGGCTGTACAAATTGATAATGTCAGATCTGGAGTAAACATCATACACAGCAATCTAAAAGAAATCATCACCTCTTTGACTTAGGGTTTGGGCTAAGACATTAGTAAGTTACGGTTGTTATGTCTTAGAAGGTTTTCCCCAAGTGATTTTCCTTTGGGATAGGTCTCCTTGTAGGATTTTTGTAAAGTCAACATTGTGTTTCTTTTACGGTTACAAACAAAACCCAAGATGCTATCCTTAAGCATGCCATGTTTGATGTTCAAGCCACAATTGACTTATTGGATTTTTTTTCTTAACAATTTTTTCATTGTTCATCTCGGTTGTCAAGGACGGAGCCAGGATTTGAACTTGGGGTGGGCTAATAGACTATATCGAGTTCGTCGGGTGGGCTGGATTAAGAATATTTTATGGATCCGACTAGATTACACATATTTTCTAGTGTAATATTTTTTTTTTCGGGTGGGCTTAGCCTCCTACCTTTCTATACTACCTCCGTCCTTGTCGGTTGTTGCTTTTACCGTTGATTTCGATGTAATGTTTAACTACTCTTTTTTATTTTGACAACTTCACCGCTTTATTTCTCTCTCGGTAATTATGGAGCGCACTTTATTCTGCATTTAACTACTTTTAGACTTAACCGTTAGTTTTAAGTGTTATTTTAAGGTTTGATCTAGCTTGTCTGTCTTTAGTTTTAGTTGTTGTATTAATTACCTAATAATTTCACCTTTTTTAGTTAAATGTATGTTTTCATCACTTACGGTTTTAATTATGTCACGTCACTGGTGGATCATGTTTGTTGTCGAAATTATTTTTGATTGTTTCCTTTTTAATGTTTTTGTCGTTTTTATTTATTTACAAACACGAAATATATAATAATTTGCATAAAGCCATCAAAGGGACACATGCAAAAATATTACACAAGTATTACATATGAAGCATACCTGAACTTACAAGAATAGAGAAATTCATAGACCTATGTAGGATTGGAGAATTCATAAGGGGAATAGAGATGACGATAGAAATCATACTGAAAAACAGAAGAATTCCGTACGTGTACGACTTTTATTTTTTTTGTATTAAAAAATATTGTATTGACGAAACTAAATCAACCCCAGACTGAACCTAACCGAAACCGAATCAACCCAAACCATTTGTTATACAAATTCTCCGACCTAACATGTCGTTAAATATTGAAACCAACCTCAACCCACCCAAATCAGAACAAGTTCAACTCTCATGACTTCCCTGAAAATTAAACCTTCATAGTTAGGGTTTAATCATTTTTAATACGGATGATCCTATTAATAGCACTGTTTGTGCCAGAGTAACTGTTATGATAGATTGGTAACTGGTAAGGTTTGAGGAGGATATTAATTGGCATGTGAGTTGCATGTCATGTCATTGAAGTACTGGAAGAATATCTTTAATGATGTACAAAAATTTATAAATGAAAATTGCATGCATGTGATTTGGGCTTAAGGATTTATTACGATGTGCGATGTGGGCCAGGGATGGGGTGGCCTTAGAAATTTTCTCATACGAGTTAATTAGAAATTTACTTCTCATGTATTTTAAGGCTAATACATAAAATTTATCGAGTCAAATACATAAATTAATAGATTGGTATAGATCTCTGTATGGATGGTAACAGAAATTGAAACCAGGTAATATTATTACTTAATTGTTTTGTTGAATCATATGAGTTTTATTAGTGTAAAATAAAAGTTCTTTGTGGGCTTAGCCTATCTAAGCCCTTGGTATAACTTTCCCGGTGCATCTGCAATGAAATACGCAAGGGAAGCCCTTCCAAAGCATTGTTGACACATATTCGACCGTATTGACAGAGACGAACGTATAAATTTTCTCAATGGTGGAAATGATAGCTAGGCAAAATTGAACTTTTTTCAGGAAGACTCCAAAACTTTTTCTTCCCTTCCCCTAAGGGCAACTCCAATGGATGGGGTCAAACCCATAGGTATCAAAATCAAATTTTGATACCTATTGACACTATTCATATGGGTATCAAATTTTTATCCCCAACAATAGGTATCAAAATCAAATTTTGGTACCTATAAATAACATCTCCAACAATAGGTATCAAATTCATATATCAAAATTATTTTTCTTGTATTTTAATTAGTTTGTTAATGTTTTAAGTATATATCATTATTGTGTTTGTTAATATTTTTTATACACTAATTTTTTAAAAAACTTTTATATAATATCGTATGAAAAAAAATATAAAATAAATCTAATATACCATTTAAGATTTTCGATCGCGCATAGTGTAACACTCGATTGGCTAGTTGAATTACGGATAATATTTTCGATCGCAAGTGTAACACTCGATTGGATTGTTGAATTACGGATAATATTTTCGATTTCAATTGCAATTATTCTATATATACGGAGCTACTAACATTATTTTTCTACACTTCATCTTCAATTGTAATCAAACATATAATTTCTATCCTCCAAACTATTTTTACAAGATTTTCCACTTGTTTTATCAATGGATAAAGGGAAAATGTTGTTGGATAAATACAATCGTGAGGATGAAGAAACTCGTAACGAAGATGAAGAAATTATGGCCCTGCTCACTTTGCCCAAGAAGAAGATGTTCGTGGGGGAGGATCATCTCAATGGGGTGGTTCTGTTCCGGGACGCAAATACATACGTCGTCATAGAGAGGCTGCAAACAATTTATTACACCAGCAATATTTTGCAAATCCAAGTGTGTACACACCGGATTTGTTTCGTTCTCGATTTAGAATGCATAGACATCTTTGTGAAAAGATCATGCGCAATGTTTCCGTCCACAATAACTATTTTGTTCAGAGGAGTGATGCCACCGGTCGACCCGGCTTTACAACAATGCAAACGGTCACATGTGCCATAAGGTAACTAGCATGTGGCACGGTTGCGGATCTGTTTGACGACACTTGGGGCATAGCCGAATCAACAAGCATAGAGATTTTGAAAATGTTCACTCGATCCATATTTCATGTGTATGGGAATGAATATTTACGTCGTCCGAATTCTGCAGACTTGCATCGGTTGTTGGCCAAAGCTGAAGAAAGAGGGTTCCCAGGGATGTTAGGTAGCCTCGATTGTATGCATTGGCGGTGGAATGCATGTCCAAAAGGCTGGGAAGGGCAATTCACAGGATATAAAGGACGTGCGACAATCATTCTAGAGGCAGTGGCATCATATGATACGTGGATTTGGCATGCATTATTTGGACTTCCGGGATCTTTGAATGATCTCAATGTCCTTGCCAAGTCCCATTTGTTTGATGATGTATGTATGGGTGTAAACCATCAAGTTGACTATGAAGTTAACGGAAGACATTATGGTAATTGCTATTATTTAGTTGATGGTATATACCCTGAATGGTCCACTTTTGTGAAGACCATATCTAATCCCGGTACACCAATGGAACAATATATTGCCAAGATGCAAGAGGCTTTTCGAAAGGATGTTGAAAGAGCTTTTGGAATTTTACAAGCTCGTTGGGCCATTGTTCGAGGACCTGCTCGTGGGTGGGACAGAGAGGATCTCTATTATATTATGATGGCTTGTGTAATATTACATAACATGATAGTTGAAGATGAGCGCGATGATGATGAGATGATTCCGGTTGACCCAAATGAGATTCCAACGCGTCCAGCTAAAGCACAGATTTATGACAGACCTCCGATAGAAACAGATGTGGAACGCACTGGAATAAGTCGTATGCGAGGGTTCATGGATAGGTATAATGGACTAAAATGCAAAGTGATATCTAGAAGCCTAAAGAAAGACCTAGTGCAGCATTTATGGAAGAAGAAGATGAATGATGAAGAGTAACGAGGAAATATGTTTTCAATAATTGAGGATTTCTCATATTGTTTAACGTAATATGTTTTGTTGTTGTTGTTTTTGTTGTAATGTGTGTTATGTAATATGTATTGTTGTTGTTGTAGTAATGTGTGTAACGTAATTTTTTTTACGTAATATGTGTTGTTGTTGTAGTAATGTGTGTAACGTCATTTTTCGCCTTGTGTTACGTAATTTGTATTCTTCTTAAATCACATTTAAAATTAAAATGAAATTGAATTAAATACAACACATTTAAAGTACATCTTTAAAATTTCATACAACACATTTAAAATTAAGGCGAAACACACAAGTAAAATTAAAACAATGCACTCAACTAAAACTTAAACGAAACACACAATAAAAATTTAAACAACGCACACAACTTAAATTAAAACGAAACACACAACTAAATATGAAAATCAAATCCCTTCAACATGCTAATCATCATTTTCCCCGTCAGAAATCCATTGAGTCTCGGTAGGTGGCGGAAAGAGATCCCTAGCCGTTCTTGCATTCATGAGTGGTGACGGAGTTCGACTTGGACATACATCGGCCATCTCACGATCAATTATAGCTTTTTGTTTCTTTTCCCAATATTTTTTCTTATTTGGGGTGAAGATGCTTGTATCCGCTTGCATTGTTTGCATATCTTCGTAACTTTGCCATTCCATAGCCCGCTCGATTTTTCTTTGAGCATCTCTTTCTTTTACATAGGTCAAAAACTCGTCCGATCGTTTTGAACACTCCAATTCCTTTTTTTTTGCCGCCTTTTTATTTTTCGTTCCAATAGGCATGGTTGATGAACTAGTACCACCTAAAGACCTAGGTGTGTCATCATCATCAAGATTCACCGAACTATCACACGGAGCATTTTGATATTTTGGCTGGTCTTTCAACAAAGCCCAACAATGGGGAAGCTTAAAAGGTTTATTGGTGGCCGCTAGGTAATAGGAATCCGCTAAGAGCATATGAAACGAATCAAACGATTTTATTTATTTAATTCAACTATCTAGTTTAACTACATTTATAGTTTAACAACGAAAAAATTTGATAACTTGCGTAAATGAGTATAACAATTACCTCATCGGTGTAGTTTTGACCACTTGTTCGATTTTTTTGAGCTTTGATAACCGCCGCGCTATACAGCATGCACTCTTTGTTGATTTTTTTCCAACGTGCGGAACAACTTTTTTGATCTCTTGGAATATTTCCGGCCGGCCGATTGGCTTCAAAATGCTGTACAATTTTTTCCCACATTGACTCTCTTTGGTTAATCCCGAATTCGGGATCGCCTCCGCAAATCAATCTAGCTCGACAAAGAGCCTCGTCTTCTTCAATTTTCCAACCATCGGATCGTGATTTCGGTGCCATTTTTTAAGAGAGAAAATTAAAATTTTTGATAAAATTAATGTGATAATTAAAATGTATTGTGTGTGATATATATAGAATTAAAAAAAATAGCCGTTGGTTGGTATACAGCCGTTGGTATACTTGTTTCATTTTTTTTTAATTAATATGAAATGTAACCGTTGGGTATAAAAAACAATTAATTGCAAAGGGGACATGGAAACATTGATTTGACAACACATTACAGGAGGAAAAAGCCAAAAAAAATTGCCTACTTCCAATTTTCAGGCGCGTGTTATCACTTTACGTGGTCTTGTGGTGATAAAAATGTGACAGATACCATACCTAATTTTGATACCTATCAATTCTTTTTCATTGGAGATCTTAAGTTTTAGATAGGAAAGTCGAAAAAGGTTTTGACCCCTCTATTGGAGTTGCCCTAAGGATAACGAAGTTTGGTAGGCTGAGGGGCTAAACGCGCCTTGAACCTAATCCGTCAAGTCAATCTTTGGATAGTCCATCCGGTTGTCTGAAGCACAATTCAAGCTTGGATACTAATTTGTTGAGTAACCAATTCAGAACTAAAATAAATTCCAGAAGAATAACATAAAACTACTAAATTGACGTGTTTTTGGTCAAAGTGACCTTCATCTAATTTTAAAAAAAAAAGAACGAATAATCAATTTATTGAAGACTAAAAAAATGTAAAATAAATTTATTTTTGTATATAGTTTCATTCGTTTGTGTTTCATGCATAATTATGTTTAATGAATCTTATTATAAATAAATGATGATGTTGAAGAATGGGGAGATTTTTGTCCAATTAAACATCCCCTACTTATTAAAATTGTAGAGAACCTTTCACTTTCAAACTTATTGACAAATGTTACACCTATTAAAGATAACTTGTTGTCTTCCAATTCCAATGATATAAAAAAGTTACTTGTTCTTAGTTCTTACTAACTCCGTTCTAAAATATAAGTCTTTTTAGTGTTTTTTACACATATTAAGAAAATTAGTTAAATTTGTTATTTGTTATTAATTTTGATTAAAAAAACTAAAATAACATTTTATTGGTATTAATGCAAAGTAGTAAAAAGTGATTGAGTATATAATAAATGAGGGTAGAAGGAGAAAGATGTAATAAATGCTTTATTGGTTTTGTAAATGAACACGTTTTAATTAAAAAAGCCTAAAAAGACTTACATTTGGAGACGGAGGTAGTATCATTTACTTGGAAAATTTATCCTGGGAAAGCTATACGTGGCGCAAAGATCTATTGATTTCCACACACGGGGCATTATGTATTCCACCTCGGAAGCGTATGTGGTAGATCTCGCGCCACGTCATTTATTTACTAAAGTCCCTACAGTAAAACGACCTTACTTATGACAATAAATAAGCTGACAATAAAGCCTACTGGGTTGAAGTAAATAGTTATCTCTTTATTGACGTGTACCAGCTGATGTTTAACTTTCAAATACTTTTACTTTTTTTTTTCTATAGAATTTAAAACCGTTAAACACCCTCACCGGAAAGATTGTGCTTATTCCTCAAAAAAAAAAAAAAAAAAAAAAAAAAAAATTGTGCTTTATTATCCATTCAAATACAAAACATAGGTAAAAAAAATATAAAACTTAAAAGTGTCACAAGGCTAAAAGACTTTCATATTGTAATGTCAAATCAATCACATCTAAGACTTTCGTGATGGGTAATTCTTTCCTATTCTTTCCATTTGCATCGTGGATACACGTAAATAATTTTAGACCACAGTTTGAATTTAAGTTGAAACTGTGTGGACTAGAATCATCCACGTGTATTACTCATCAAATATCCTATCATAGAAGAACTTTCCCTTGGGGACATCATTTTGATGACAAACTGTATTAATTTAAGGAAGATTGGGGCAAAAGGACAGAAAAGATTACAAAATGAATAAATATGACACACTTATTTTCTTTAGTTGTAAAAGGATAAATAATTTCAGATGGACAAAAATACCCCTTTAAAGGGACGCGCACATATCTTCAAGCCCTTCCGTTCCGCTGGTTTGTTTTTTTTTTTTTTTTCAAACACTCGTAACTTTTGATTTATAAATCCGATCATCGAAATCAAAATGTATAATTTTTTTATCTTTAATTTGAGCCAAAATACGATACCCTTCCGACGTAAATTTTGAAAGCCAAAAAAATATTTGCATTAACCGGAGCGTTTTTCTTATAAACGATCGTAACTTTTGATTTTTAACACCGATCATCAAAATTGTTTCACCAAAGTTCATATTTTTTTTATCTTCATTTTGAGACCTCATTTGATACTTTTCGACATAGTATTTGAAAGCCGAATTTAATCGCAACATTTACACTAACACAGTATCAATATCAATAATCAGTATCAGTAAACAACATCAGTACACAGTATCATGCTCATTTAAGGCTTAATTCAAGTGACTACTTCAAGGCACACATATCTGCCTCATATAAGGCTCATTTAAGGCTTAATTCAAGGGACACAATATCATATCTGGCTAATATAAAGCACATAATATCACTAACAGGATCATATAAGGCACACAGTATCAGTAAACAGTAACAGTTTTAGACATTATAAACAGTATCAGGCTCATTTAAGGCTTAATTCAAGTGACTACTTCAAGCCACACATATCTGGCTCATATAATGTCTCTTCTTCAATATAGTGCTCCACACACATGTGCAAAATAAAGTGATGGAGTTAAAACAGAGTAAACCATATTCATTTTTTATAATCAGCATCATCACTATGTTTGTATGTATGTAAGATGAGGCAATAGCAGAGTGCACTCTGATCACACGACATCTTTTTTTTGTCCGAACAAAGGATTTTGGATTTATATTATCAAAAACAGTACACCGAGTGTACAAAACACGGAGAACAAAAGCTCCTACAACCAAACAAGGCTAGTCCTCAAATGTTATCAAGGCTTACAAAACACTTGGAATGCACAATAATACTAGACAATAAAAATCTAGTGGTCAGAAATTCTATGTTGTGCCCAAAGAGGATTATAAGAAGCAAAGTAGTCACTTTGACTTGAGATGATTCTGTAACATTGCACATGGTAAATTAAAACCAAGACCTCTCAACACCACAACAAATTTAAAAGCAACGGATTCATAGTCAATCAAACTGAACAAGCCAATCTGGGAAATTACAAAAGTAAACCATGAATGCTTGTCTAATTTTTATTAGAATTGAGCAAGTTGATGGAAAGAACAGAGTACGATACATCTAGTTCAATGCATCAAAATCAAACAAATTACAAAATCAACACATCATCTTTTTTAAACTACAGAAAACCAAGAATTAGAAAGCAGAGTATATTACTTTCTCCTTTTAAGAGGCCCAGTTTTATACCCACATTTAGTTGGTTTCCCCTATGGAGTCCTTGAACCCCTCCTAAAGCTCCCACTACTCTTGTTTTTCCCTTCATCTTCTCCGTGTGGATGATCAACTGGGTTCATTGCAATACCTCTAACCACCGTTCTCCTTCCCAGATTGTAAGATCAATTGACCCAACCGTGGTTGTTAAGGGTGAATTTATACGATTTATAACGCTATATTTTATGATAATTTCCCTTATATTTTGTATAATTTGCATAAGAAACGAGTGTTTAATGGAATTATTGAGTAAATGAGGTTTTTAACGAGTTATTCGCAAAATTGGTTAATTTATGTGTTTTATTGATGATTTTATGTTTATTTGAATATTATTACACTTTGCGATGTTTTTGATGACGTGTAGATGCATAATTGCGGTTCAAAAGATGATTAAATGAAGATAAATGTCGGATTTAATGGATGAAAAAGAGATAAGGATGGAATTGGCTAGAAGAAAAGAGATAGAGTTGAAGATTTGGAATTTGGATCCAGCTGAACTGGCGTCCAAGTCCCGTCCAGTCTGGACTGGCGTCCAGAATATTGGACGGGCGTCCAGGAGAGGAAAGTTGATTCAGAGAGTTTGGACGCTGAGTGGACGGGCGTCTGAAGCAAGTCCAAGGTATCTTGGACGGGCGTCCAACAAGGCGGACGGGCGTCCTTCGACCGACTTAGCAGCAGCCGCCTCAGTTTTCTATAAATAGCAGCGCGGATTTCAACCCTAATCATACATTATTGAGACCTATTGATACACAATCATTAGGAGAAAACCCTAGGTGGCCCCAGCCCCCTTAGGGGAGGCTGGGGTTGCGATTTTTCTTGTTTTTCCTTCGCTTTCCATTTCGTTTTGCTTTTGTTGTGCTGAATGCTTGGAGGCTGAGCAATTGTTCAAACCATGTGAATCCGTTTCAGCAGGTTCTTTATTTTCAATCTAGATTTGTTTTGTGGATTTGATTAAAGTTGTATTTTTCCTATGCTTATGTGCTATGCAATCAATATCGAAAGATGAGTTGTTGTTGATGTTTACCATATGATGAGAATCGGTGTAAACCTTAGATCACCATAGGAAAGATGGGATTTTTAACCTTGACATAACGAGAGTTGATAGGTTGAATATCTAGGTTGCTAGATTGAGAGATCTTACACCTTGTTTTGATAGCGTCAATCTTATATATCGAGAGATGAGAGATTGATAGGCGAATTACTACGAGAGTAGAAATTCATACCTTTGATAGGTGAACCACATCTTTAATTAAATCATCACAAGATAACTTTAGAGAGGAAATTAAGGGTTGCGGGATCGGTGGATTATTGTTTGTTCATTGTTTAATCACCATGATCATCTTCTTGTTTACCGTTTATTTTATAGTTTATAGTTTAGATTTCGTTTTCGCTTTTATCCTTCCTGGCTTTGGACTGACAATCCTCTGTCCAGTTTATCTTTTCGTTTTGTTATTTTAGGTTTTAATAATAATAGTATCAATCTTAGGAAAATTAATGAACTAGATACCCCGATTCCCTGAGATCGACTCCGGTATTAATCGCTATGCTACGATCCCTACACTTGGGGAATACCGGATTTATAAATTTTATTACTTGTTGTTTTGCTTAGATAAAATCCGTGACAGTGGTCATATGTATGAAATCTTCATTTAAACATAAATGTGGTGCAATTGATTGCAATTGATTTCACAAGTTGCCCAAAAGAACGGTGGTTACTTGCTCACCAGATGTTCTAGTCCAAATTCATAACTTGCAACTCATTGAACCCTTCAGTATTAGCAAATGTAATACAGTCCCTTGACTTTCATTTCTCTCATGGATCTGCTCCTCTGTTTTCAGTATTGAATTCAATCACTTTTCGGTCAGGAGGAGAAGATTATGTATTGATTCTTCTTCATCTTCTATTTCCAAAATTAATGCATTTTTTCTCCAATTGGTTTCATTAATTGACACAACGTTAAGCAATTAATTTCAGATCCCAGTCTAGTTCCGATACTGGAGAATAGCAACAAAAGGAAAGACAGGCCGGCGAACAACATCAACAAAGGGAAGAGGCAGTCGGCCGGCGGCGTTCAGACCGCCACCAGAAGCTGAGGAAATCCAAGAAGGAGACATTGGAGCCTTGCCTGCGGGAATCACTCATTGGTTGTGAATCTTTCACCGATCAATATAAATCAATACAAAAAAAGGTGTGAATCTTTCACCGATCGTTCAAGGTGTGTGAGAGAATAGGGGTATATTCGTGCGGTGGAATTTATTTGTCCTTGATGCCTTTAAAAAATTGAAGCAGGATTAGCACTTAATTAAGGTGGGAAAAA
Source organism: Gentiana straminea (assembly GCA_036785695.1). NCBI lineage: Eukaryota > Viridiplantae > Streptophyta > Magnoliopsida > Gentianales > Gentianaceae > Gentiana > Gentiana straminea. Next base: position 818,242 of record JAVUPR010000450.1, read on the forward strand.
TGGACTATAAACTAATTTTTCCTTAATTTAATTATTCACATTTTGTGATTATGAGGATTTCACCGCAAGTCACTCTTTAAATAAGGTATTTATAAAATAAACAACGAGAAAAGGAGGTGTTTTTTTTTTTTTTTTTTTTTTGTGGTATATCCACATGCACAGAACTGACAACTAAACAAATTTGGACCACACAATTAAAATTCAGTTTAAAAATAAAAAGTGTAGGATTTGCCACATGGCTGCACTCCGTATATAGCAGGTGCACCCAATAACTTTTCCGAGAATGAGAATTTTTTCTATTAATGTAATTAAATTATTTTGATCAATTACTGTGTCAAACCAATTGACGTAATTAAATTTTTGGCCCATTCTGGTTGTATGGTTTGGGGCACTTCCCCTCCTCACGATGTACTCTCTGCCACAGTTGCGGATTTAGCATAATAACAATTTTATTTTCTCAAAAAAAAAAAAATAATAATATTGTGTGTTCCTAGAGGAAACCAAAAAAAAAAAAATAGAAAAAACATTAGCTTATTCAATATTCTTTAATTTATTCTAATAAAAATAATTTCCTTAAAATAATAAAAATACATTGATGAATAAATAATCATTAATAAATAATGATGTTGAAAATCGCCCAAAATTATCTGACCGATGAAGATGTTTGATGAACTTGTGCAAGTGTTTAATTAAGCTAATCTGAGCTGCAACAATACTTGTAAAACAAAACAATCGTCACGAGTCCCGGAGTCTGTAAAACAAAGCAATCGTTAAGGGTCCCGGAGTTCTACTCCGGGAAAACGTTCCAACGCTCAAGTTAGTGTTTTGACTATAATGTGGATATATGTAACCTGGAAAGAGTCACATTACATTTTTGTATAGGAGAGATATAGTCCCTTTATATAGAGAGTTCTTAGTGAGGTTGATGGTACAACCATCGTAGATGGTGTATCACGAGCAAAAGGTGGGTTGAAGGAAGGGAAGACCTACGTTGTGTCTATTGTAGGAAACAATAGGAGCGACATGCGTTGAGAGCCTTTGCCGGAGATATAACCATGCCGAGCAATCTCTAAAATTATCTATCGATGGGCTATTTTAGGTTTTTGAGCTCGAATGCCAATCTCCTTTACCATCGTAGATGGTGTATCCGAACTTTGTTGGGTTAGGAGCGACATGCGTTGAGAGCGGAGATATAACCAAACACTATTTTAGGTTTTTGAGCGAAAATACTGAGGCCGAACGACATATGATGCTTGGAGATCGACCTGGACGATATGCTGAGTGGTCATATGCTCATAGTTTTCATATGTGTGTTGGTCGATTCCAATATTTATTAAGACGCTCGTTAAATTTCATTATTCTATTATAAAACGACGTTGTTGTTAAACTGCAAAACTAGGTGCCATACAAGTGGAAAACATCCACACAATAACTCTAATCACTACATCATAATTCTCTTTTAGCCATATATACCAGCCACTCATTGTTGTTTCCCAATTAGCAAAACTTATGCCATTTCAGCAAATAATTAGTGATTGATTTTTGTTTTCTTAATTTTTGTAGCAAATATTTTTTTTGAGGGGTTGTAGCAAATATTCAAATATATCTAACTACACAAAGCAATATCCAATAATAGTATTAATTAGTCGGTAAAAATACTACTTCCTTCCATTTCTTTTCATTGATTAAGATTGACGATACAAGCATAAAAAAGATTAAATGTCCAAAATAATAAAAGATTTATCGTCCACGTAACTTATATATATATATATATATTTGCAATGTAAAATTTCTATAAATTTTTTTTGGTTTAGGAAAATAATTCTTTAACCTAACTCCTGTCCTCTTTTCTGTCTTTAAATAGCTGACAATATTTGGTGTTAGAGGCACATTTTTGGGAAAAAAATAATTATTACACTAAAGTAAACAATATAGTAAATGGGTTATGGTTAGCTGTCCAGATGTACGTACCTTCTAGTTGGATTTAGAGTGATGATATTTTCACATCAATAGTGTCGGGGAATTGATTCTATGCTCTGAAAATAATGTCGGAATCAGAAATTTATTTTAATTTAGGTTTAGTAGATTGTGTTCGAATAACCGAGTATGTTATGTTAAGAGACTTGATTGATTGAATTGAATCATATAAGTTTATTTTTGTATAGAAATTTAAAAATCTTCGGGTGAGTTTATTCCTTCAGTCTTGTAAATAACTCGGTCTCAAAGGATTGAAGCGAAATGTTTTTCTTAACAGAGAGATGTGTAACGCGTAAATAAACATGTGGTATGGAGGGCATTGTGCCACGGATTTGGGGCCTCAAACATTTTTCTTTTTTGTAAGGCTCAGTATCCGAAATCAATCCGAAATCAATTCCTGACTTAATTAATCCGGATTATTCGATCGGGTTATAAGGAAATATAGTAGCACCTTACTAATACCAATTATTAGTATATTTCCTTATACTTATATAGTCCGATGCTTACTACGATGTAAAAGAGAAACTATATTTTTTTTGTTTCCGATGTAAAAGAGAAACATTTTTGTTTCCACAACGATATCTTCGTTTGGGCAAAGAAAGCAAATGTCATCATTTAACCAACGGTGCCTCTTAAAGGCTCACAAATGATTTACTGCGACATCTTATTTCGCATTTATGTTTGACTTTACATATGTTGAATTTAGAAATATTAAACGTATGGTTGCGGTGCACATAACAATTGTCTTTTTCAAAAAGAAAAAAGAAATCCTCAAAATGAGAGAAAAAAAATGATATGTAGCCCTAGAAACACAGCTCCATGGTAAAAGTATGGGTCGATATAGTGACAACATTGCCTTTAATTTGAACTGAATGTGAGAGTTCAATCATTTAAATCGTCTTCTCTATAAATAAAAAAAGGAAAAATACATACAATATTAAACTAAACCACAAAGACATAACTCTCGATCACGTCAAGGCTTAGGCAGGAGCGGACACATGATCCTGAGCTATATAGATTGAGGGGGCGATAATTCAAAAAAAAAAAAAAATAAATTTACAGCCATCGGATCCAAAAATAAATACTACTATATACCGCTAAAAGATACGACTTTACAGTTTACGTTATATAATAAAAAATCACTATTATATATCATGGAATTTGAACACATTTACCATTCTACTCCAATCCATAAGGATTTATAACACAACAAAGAACGTTTTTGACGAAAACCAACATTTTAAAACTTATTAAGTTATGTTTATATGTATAACTTTGTAATAACTATGTATTTTTATTTACATAATAAAAGTTTTATGTCAAATTATAAGATTATTACAAGTGTTAGAAGCGAATATAAATTTTTTTGAAGCGAAAACAATACATAACATATATATAGTAGTGTTTTCGTCGAACCTGAGGGAGCGAGTGCCCGGCCCCTCCCTAAGAAGGAGTTGGGATCCTTTGCCGTATCCTCTCTGCTGTGCCTGTGCTGTAAGCCCGAAACGACGTCGTTTCGGGCAAAAACGACGGCGTGTCGATGTTTTTTTTTTTTTTGTTTTTTTTTTTTATTTTATTATTTTTAAGCTCAGATCGAAACGGTGTCGTTTCGACTCAAAACGACGCCGTTTCGAGTCACAGCAGCTTCTACTGTGCTCGATCTACGGCAGAGGATCGAGGTCCCCTAAGAGGTGCATCCGGCCCGAGCTTGGGACCCTTTGAGTGCATTTGAATTGGTGCAAAATTCAAGCTTTTCTAAAAGCCAAAAAAGATTTCTTCTTGACCTCAGGTTCGCAACAATAGTCAGCAACAAAAAAAAAAAGTGAAATATAAAAGCTATCAATAATATCCCACAAAATAAAGTAGTTGTAGCAAACAATTATAGATATGTATAAAATGACTTTTATTAAAAGCAGAAGATATCATTTCAATAATAATAATAATAATAAATTCTTGGATCTCATTAAGGGCTCGTGCCCTAAGTGCGCACATGGTCCGGTTTTTCGGTTTTTAACCACTTTTAAAACCAAACCATTTCTTACGGTTTCAAAATTTACAAACCAAAACCGAACCATAATTAGGTAAAACCAATTTATCCGGTCCGGTTTGGATCAACTTGGTTACGGTTTTTTCCGGTTTTTAGCCCTCATTTTTTTATTATAAATAATCACCGAAAGGGCATTATCACGGTTCAACGAATTCATGTTTTCATTCATACGACAATCATACAAGATTCTCATTCTCCATTTACCGTACACCATAACTCGAATGTCACTATATGTGTGTGTACACACAACATTATATTATCATATTTTTAATTAAGATGATCATATAAAATCATGTAAACTGTTTTATTTCATCTTGTCATAGGTCCTATTAGGATGGACATCAAACTACGTATGTGGGGTGGTTGATTAAAATATTAATTGATCATAGACTGAGATATTAGTTATTTACATATAGTGATAATTGAGGGGTACGACGAAAAGTCGGTTGATTTCGTGATAATCGATTCTCACAATGTACCGATTGAAGTGGGTTTTCCGTGGTGTACGGATAGAGTGGTACACGATTGGATTGGTGTGGTGCAAAAAAAGGTCCCTTAATTTATAGTGTCGATATTCACACACACACACACACACGATATATATATATATATATATATATATATATATATATATATATATATATATATATATATATATATATATATATATATATATCCGGTTCCGGTTTGGTCCGGTTTTTATCTTAGAAAACCTAAACCAAATTGTTTTTCACGGTTTGGTTTTTTACAATACAAAAACCAACAAAAACCCATGGTTTACGCATTTTCGGTTTGAACCGGTTTGGTTCGGCCGGTTGGTTGGTTTTCGGTTTTTTTGTTCACCCCTACGTGCCCCTCCTTAACACATGTGGATCTGCCCCGGAGGGGCGGGTGTTGCATGAGGTGGGGAATTGAGATCGTCTGTTATATATACTTCAATACAACACTCTGTTGTGCAAGTGTAATACACCAAAACGACGTCGTTTTATACCGTTTATCGTATCACATCACATATTACGACAGAGGTATACGGCAGAGGATCAGACCTCTTGGGGTTGGGGGGGGGTGAGGTACGTAGCAGTGAGATTATATTATTTCCCCTTATATATATTGCCCTTTTGAAAATCTTCATGATGTCCTTGTTTAAAAATATATAGTGTAATTATTTTGCCTTCTAAATGGGCTCATAGTTACATTTCTTTTTATCTGCCAATATAAATAAAATGAATATAAAATATTTGCAATTAATATTCATTTTGCATGAGCTGTTTATTAGGTAGAATTTAAACTAAAGAATCAATGTGTACATAACTTTGGATCTGCTCACTATTGACTTATTTAATACGAGCCAATATGAATTTCAAAATTTTTTTTTTTGAAGAAATGAATTTCATTTTTTTTTTTTTTTTGGATGAATTTCAATTTTTAACCAAGGTAAACTCAATGAAATTCAAGTACAATTAAATGTAATCAAATTAACATTGTGACAATGTATAAGTAATAAAAGTTCCTACGAAAAAAAATAATAATAATAAAAGTGTTGATACTATTTAATTAATAGAGATCGAAGGTAAGAGGATAGTTACAAATGCAGTAGAATTTATAAATGACGATTGATTCGTATTGAAACTTTTATTTATAGTACCCTCTCCATACCGTGATCAGATTTTATTTTATTTTTGACAGATTCAGTTTTATTTCCCGATGTTTTTCAAAAAAAAGTTTTATTTCCCGACTGTTATTATTATTATTATTATTAATTTATTATGGATTTGAAAAGTGTTGAGACATTTTTATTTTTTTATATGCTCAATAATGCAGTTTTTTTTTAATCCCCGGAAACTAAAGTTTTTCCTTAAAACACAACAACAAAATACACCGGACCAAATGCCGGAAAACAGCTAGACAATTTCCGGATCACCATCGGCCTAAAGCCGGACACCACCACAACAACGAAAAAAGAAACAAATGATATGAGAAAAACCAATCTCCACCAAAATTCTACCTCATTAGTGAAGATTTGATTTAGTACCTTAATACAATATTCAGCCATTTCATTGCATAGAAACTAAACTAATCTAGAAACCTAAAAAGAAAAACAATATGGAAAAACGGCTAGATATGGAGAACAATATGGAGAAACTAAACTAAACACAATATGGAAAAACGGACTATTACCGACGCGATACATAGAAAACAAGAGAAACAGAAATGCACAAACACACAAAGACATCTGAGCAGAACCACCATCCATCATCATGAGCCACCAAGTTAACGGAAATACAACCTCCATCACACATTAGGCAACGAAATTCACTAGAAATCCGGTGAAGGCGAAATTTGCAATATCAGCAGCCATAAGCCCAAAGCCATCACCGGAAACCTTGCCCTCAATAATGTAGTTCGTTTCAATATAAAAATTCATGATAAATTATTATATTAAACACCGTATGTTTAGGCTAGTTATCTGATGAAAATTCTCTAATATCACAAGGTCTGTTTGGATATGTCTATCTTTATTTTTATCTTCGAAATACATTTTTGTTAGGATGTATTTGTATTGCACAAAATAATATCATATCATATCAAATAAAATGAGTTTTGTATCGTGGTTTTAATAATCGATCTTCTTTTTTAAAAAAAAATCGATATTTTGAAAATCGATTTCAAATATATGACGTATATGTAAAATCACAGTGGTGTAGGAATGATGCTACAAGTATAACGATTGTGACATAATAGATGACACAACACACATTTTGCACCATTGATTATGTTGGGTCTACATGATAATCAATAGCGACTAAATCATTATCAACGATAAAAAAACATGTTATGTCATTCATTATAACACAACTGTTATAACCGTAGCATTTCTCGTGTTGTAGATAAGAACATCGGCGGATCTACATAGGTTGGGGCGTGCGAGACGCATTGATATTTTTTTAGTATTAAAACGATATTTTTTTGTTGTTAAAAAAATATCATTTTGTGATTAAAAATATATAGTTTTAGGCTCAAGTAACTCCATTGAAACATATTTCTCAATAAAAAAAAAATAGTTTTAGACTTCAGTGATATCACTGAAACAAATTTCTGGATCCGCCCGTAAGATAAGAGTAATGATGCAGGTACATTTGTTGTATCACAACGAGTTATACAACTGTCATCTACACCTTTAATCATTAGGAGTATAAAGTATAAACTAATTAGGTTAGTATAACCCATCATAATCAACGATGCATACGACCGTTATATCACTTATTATCGTTGTGCCCGTAGCATTTCTCGTGTCGTACTATCTCCGTCCTAAAATAAGTGTCCACATTTTATAAAATAATTGTCCCATAAAAAGTGTCACTTTATATTACCAATGAATCATTTAATGCTTATTTTATTTATGAGGAATAAATATGTCAATATAGTATAAAATACAACTCATTAATTACATTTCTTAATATGTGTAAAACCAAAAATAGACACTTATTTTGTAGGTATTACTAATTACCTTCCTAGTTCCTAAAGACTCAAAAGAGTACGCTTAAAAACGGGATTTGCGCCTGAATCTTGGCGCTAAAAAATATACTCTCCACTTTCAAAAAAGAAAAATACTACTCTCCACTATCAGTATAAGTTACGTATGAAAATGAAACCCAAAAAGCAAAAACAAAAGAAAAAAAAAAGTTCTCCACAACCCCCACCCGAAAACTTACACAAGCGGCTAATCAGAGTTATATTTATGATTCACAACCATCCCCCATTAATGCCTTCAACCAACTGTTCACCGCTATAAAGTCATCACTATCTCCCCCACACCATTTCCACACTTCAAAAAACAACATTCAGATTCACTATTATTTTAATCTTCTTCTTCTTCTTCTCTCACACATAGAAATGGCAGGAGAAATTGCAGAACAGCAAGCTGGAGGAAAGGTGAAGATCATCAGCAAAACAAACGTGAAGTCGAAAAAGGTAATCGGAAGAAGAGAATGTCAATTGGTGACATTCGATTTACCGTATTTAGCGTTTTATTATAATCAGAAGCTTTTGATTTACAAAGGCGGTGTGTTTGAGGATGAGATCGAGAGGTTGAAGGATGGACTGAGTGTCGTTTTGGAGGATTTTCATCAATTGGCTGGGAAATTAGGGAAGGATGATGAAGGTGTTTTTCGAGTTGAGTATGATGATGATATGGTTGGGGCGGAGATTGTGGTGGCCGAGGCGGCGGAGGAGATTGGTGTGGCGGAGCTCACGGATGTTGAAGGTTCCAGAAATTTCAAGGATTTGTTGCCGTACAATGGCGTTTTGAACGTCGAAGGACTTCACCGCCCGCTTCTTTGTGTTCAGGTATTTCTTTGCTAATTTTTTATTGACACCATAATGTATGTATCTATCGTTAGATTTGATATATTTTAAGCTAAATTCGACCAATATCGAATCTATCGATAACAAACCTCGTGTTATTAGATTCAACGTATTTTAAGCTAAATTCGATTTTACATAAATAAAAAATAGACATTCGAGATAGATTCACACATTTTGAGCTATTTTTCACAAGTGAAATGTGACTCTCATGCTTGAAAAGTAGAATTGTTGTACATGCTAGTGCTATATCTTTCTCATTTATTCTTGATTTTCATTTTATATATAACTACACATGAATACAATTTGTTCTTTCTATTATTGGAGCTATAAATGTGCTTGATTGTAGCACCTCATTATTTTCACCATCAAGTCAAATGACACGTTTGACACAAATTTGAATTTCTTTGGAATGATGAGATACTATTATTGAAAATAGAGTTTTGCTATTAGGGTATGTTTGAAAAAGATAAGACACTTTTTATACGACGGATGTAGTATGCAGCAAACTCATACCAATAAAACATATCAAATCGTGATTTGAGATGATTTGTCATACTCATTTTTCAATCAAGGATGGAACTATAAGGGTTACGTCCACTCTATTTTTATTTTCAATAAATCGAAAACATATAATTCTGTCGAATACATTTAGTTGTCTTAACCTAACACATTCGGAGTCCACTCAAATATAATTTCTGGTTCCGTCGTTGCTTTCTACTAAACTTAGCCAAACTATGTTATTATAATATTGAAAGCTCAATGTAATGTGGGGAAGACATAAAATGATGATTGACCGCTTTAATGATGTGAGGACAAAAAAGATAAACTTTAGAGACCTTATTCATTTTCAGACTCCTTTATAACTTAAAGTGGGGAAGACAAAAAATAATCATAGTAAAATTTAATAAACTATATTAAAAAAACGTAGTGTGTAAAAAAGTTGTATAATGGTAAAATTTTTAATAACAAGTGGACTAATTAATTTGCAAACATTTCTCATATTACTATTGTGGTTTTACACATCATTTAGTTTACACTCGTTTCTCAAAAAAAAAAAAAAAAGTTTAAACTCAAATTTAAAATTCGAAATTTGAAATTTGAAATATCAGACTTCAATATTGTCTTTAATAATTTCAACTCTCTTTCTCAAAAAAAAAAAAAAAAAATTCAACTCTCTTTCTCTCTTTTGTCCATGATTTTGCTTGAATGACTTGTGTCATTGCTGCAATTACTTTGCAGCTGCATTTAAATTTATGCTCTGTAAACATTTTTCATTTTAAAAGAACCCAACGATTTGAAAATGATGATTTGTTCATAAAACATTGGTCATGATATATTTTTACATTTATTAATCATAATGTATATTTTCTCCGTTCCGAAATAACTGAGGCAGTTGGCAAAACACGCATATTAAGGATGTGAGTTAATTCTTTAAATGGAATGTCCAAATGACTAAAAAAACCCTTAGTCTATAATTATACTACCTCCGTCCCATAAAAATTTCATAACGGAAAAATGAATGTCCCATAAAAAGTGTCATTTAAATTTCAATACATCATTAAATACATTTTTTCCAATCATACCCCTATTTTAACATTTAATTTTCCATAATCCTTTCATATTCCAAAACAAGCATTTATGATTAGTTAAGGGTATATTTGTCTATTCATTCTTAAAATACAACACATTAATTATTTCTTTAATCTTGTCCAACAAAAATGTAACTTTTTATGGAACGGAGGTAGTACAATTTTGTATTTATTCTCTCACTCCTTAATAAATAAAGGTAGATATAGGAAAAACACAATAAATGTTGCATTGAAAATGTAACTACCTCAGTTATTTTGGAACAAATCTTTTTGACAATTGCCTCAGTTATTTTGAAATAACATTATTAGTTCAACCAGTTAGATCATGTACAATAGAAAAGTTGTTTACAATGTCTATTTACATAGAAAGAAACAAAATCATCCAACGTGGCTCTGCATTTCCACTCCATATTACATTGATGCCTACAATAGACTAAACTCAACTTTTAACTTTTTCTATTATAATATTGTAAATTTCCCACCAATTTAATAACCGCACATTAATTTTAAAACAAAAATTTATCTACAATGTTAAAATAAATAATACAATCACAATATAAAAAAGAAATTCAAATATTAAAAAGAAATAAAAAACTTTTTCTTGTTGAGGGGATCAACCTTTTTTTTTTTTTTACGGAGAAATAAACAACTTAAAAATCAGATTTGTCTAAATTATGAATCAGAAAGATAAAATTAATGATGTTTGCAAATCTTCCCAGCACCGATCAATCCAAAAACCTCTAAAATCCATGTAAATCAAAAACATTACACCAAAATTTAAAGAAGGTAGAAAATCTTAACTCTAGCAGATAATTAAAAAAAAAGGAGCACAAATGCAATAAAATTGAAAGAAAAAAAACAGTCAAAATTGAGTTAATTGATATTAGAATCAAATTAATTAATGGTGAATCGAATCAAACAATATAAAGCACAATCTTGAAGTCAAATTCCACAACAGAAACACAAAGGAAATGGCAAGAAATTTGAAAAACTCACAAGTGAGTAGAATAAATACCAAATTTATTTCCGCAGAAGAAATTTTCTTGAATAGAAGTCGTTCAATTGCTTCACTCCAACCCGATCTGTAAATTTCGACTTCTCGCTGATTAACGGGAATTCACTTGATATCAGTGTAATAATCTATTTGAGGTGAAGAAAGGAGATGAAGAAAGTTGAAGGGAAACAACGGAAAGAAGAATAGATGATAGATGAGAAACTTGGGAGGAATAAAAAAACTATTCAGATCTATTCATATTTAATGATTTTTTATTAGATGCTTGTGAGGAAGGAAGTGGTTAGACCCACAATCACAACCACTTTCTCTCCATTTCCACATGTGAAAAAAGAGCTATTGCATATCTTAATTTTTCATCACAATACTTTTTCTGTAAAAAGCATCTCTCACAAGGGTTAAACTAGCCCTATTGCATGTGCTCTTAGTTTTTAAGGGTAAAAAAAATAATTTAATAAACAATATATTGGGACCAGCAAGGACAACATTGTCTGGCCCATTATTTATCTACAATTGCAGCCCACATTAATCGCCACCGTACCAAGGACCCCCTAGGATAAATTATCCAACTGTAGCCAGCCTACTTCTTCTTGCTCTGCCATCGCCCACACGATAGTCATAATACCTTTTAAAATTTGATTTTTAGTTTTAAATTGATTTTGTCATGTCATGATAATATTTTTCGCATAACCATTGTGCAGCTTACCAAGCTCAAGGATGGGCTAGCCATGGGTTGTGCATTCAACCATGCTGTTCTTGATGGAACCTCCACCTGGCATTTCATGAGTTCATGGGCCGAGATTTGTCGGGGGTCCACTTCGATTTCCGTTCCGCCTTTCTTGGACCGGACCAAGGCTCGTAACACTAAAGTGAAGCTCAATCTCTCAAAGCCCGCCGACGCACCGGAGCATGCCAATGGCCACCTAGACTTACCATTAAGAGAAAGAGTCTTCAAGTTTTCTGAATCAGCCATTGATCATATCAAAAAAACCGTGAACGCCAATCAATCCGCCGACTCAAAACCGTTCTCAACTTTTCAGTCTCTTTCTTCACATGTGTGGAACGCCGTCACACGTGCTCGAGGTCTGAAACCTGAAGACTACACGGTGTTCACCGTTTTCGCTGATTGCCGACAACGTGTTGATCCTCCGATGCCGGATAGCTACTTCGGTAACCTCATTCAAGCCATTTTCACTGTAACTGCAGCCGGGCTCTTGCTCGCCAACCCACCGGAGTTCGGTGCCGATCTAATACAAAAAGCGATTAACATGCATAATGCTAAAGCCATCGAAGCACGTAACAACGACTGGGAAAGCAACCCGAAGATATTCGAGTACAAGGATGCTGGTGTGAACTGCGTTGCCGTCGGAAGTTCGCCGCGGTTCAAGGTTTACGAGGTGGATTTCGGGTTCGGAAAACCCGAGAGTGTCAGAAGTGGTTGCAACAATAGGTTTGATGGGATGGTGTATCTCTATCAGGCCAAAAATGGAGGTAGAGGCATTGATGTTGAGATAAGCTTGGAAGCTAATGCAATGGAGAGGCTTGAGAAAGATAAGGAGTTTCTTTTAGATGCTTAATAATAATATAATAATAATATGAAATTAAGATAATATTATTGTCATTATCACTTTAATACGATAAATGTCATTATATCCTAATGATATTTATTATATAAAGTGATGATTATAGTTATATTATTCGTTATATATTAAAAGATGTTAAGATAAGTATTCGATATGTAAAATTGTGTGGTGTATAATTTGAATGTTGACTTTGTTTTACTATATATATGTATGTATGCTATTTATATGTATGTTGTTATATGACATTGCTTATGTATTTGTGGGTTGAGTGCTCATGTAATGCATAGAAATCGGCTTTATTTTAATTTTTTGATTGTTTGTTCTTTTATTTCAATAAGTAGAGTTCTTTCTTAAAGCAAAGGATCATTCACTTTTCTCATCCATTCCATAAAGAGTGAAACTTCTTACTGATCCGTATCATATTCAATCTTTCATTTTTCTTAAAATGGATTTAATATGCAAAATTTTAGAGACATAACTCTAATATAACCATCATTTTTTTCCCCTCCTTCTTACGGCCTCCGGTATTCGGGACTAACTGATCCGACTAATCAAAAGTTTGAGCCGAATCGTATCTGCAGAGACTGAATTTTACTCAGGGTTAAGGTTTGGCCGAGAATTTTTTCAACACGACACCTCAAAGAAGAATTAAAATTGTGCATCCCTACATATTCTCAAGTCATTTGCCATTTATTTGAGTCAAGCTGCTTATATAACCATCATCTTCAATCTTTGGTTAATTAAACTTGACAAATTTAATGGTGATCAACGTCCACCAAACTCAATCTTCATCTTAATGAATGAGAAGTGGTGATCAACGCCCACCAAACTCAATTTTCATCTTAATGAATGAGAAGTTGACACATATGCACACAATCACTGTTGCTGTGACATATATCCATTGAGTTTAGTGGTGAAAAGATCACCAACAATTTTGCCTAATGATTAATGTTCAATGGTACTCCCTCCGGTTTTTTTTATCTGTCGTTGAGAGAGTTAAATAACACAGATTAAGAAAGTAATTAACATGTCTAAAATATAGTATTGGAAATGTATTTTTTTCCTGGAGATATAAATACTTTGTAGGTAAATGAGTTTATGGTATTGAAAATGTATTTTTTTTTTGGAGATTTAAATACTTTATTAATAAATGAGGGAAAAAAAAAAATACATTAAAAATGTAAAATAATAGATAAATAAAAACTAAATTTGACAGAAGAAAAAAAAAACTGAGAAGTACTAGATTCTAGTTGTAAGATGATTATTATCTCCAATCTTATGCATATATCATTTCCCTCTTAAATTATGCTTTCATTTGTGTTGGAGGGGAATATATAAGATAAAAAGTCTTTATTACATCATATTAATGTCCTTGTTTGAGCAAGGAAACACAACATTTTTTTATTTTATTTTATCTAATTCGCCATAGCCTCATTCACCGGCGGTCTCCTCGTCAATCTTCCATCAGAAATTCTTTATTATCCATCTCTTATCTCTTCATTGCGCAGTATCTTCTAGGCTGATGTCTATATCAATGGCCTCCGTTTCCATTATTCCCTTGATGTAGAAACACCCATCCCATCGAACCTGTTATTTGAGCCGCTCCTCACCATTTCTGGCTTTCCCCACCCGAAATCCAACTCGTACACCTTAAATTTTGGGGAGCTCCCAAAACCCACAATGTTGGTTCCAAGATTCGCTAGCTTTGTTGGTTTAACGTTTTTCTCCCATTCTCTTACACGTCTGTTAATGTATTTCGAGTCATGTGTTTCTATGGCTGCTTGAATCATAGATGCAGATGTCTTTGCATGGGGGGCAAGTTGACAAAACTCTGGCATTCGTTGTCGAGATTTGCTGCCGTAACAATGTTGCCGAAGTAACTTTCTGGCATCGGTGGATCAATCTTGCTCCTTGAGTTGACAAACACGGCCGACGTGGTGATTTCCTCGGGCATAAGTTGACGAGCATGTGTAACTGCACTCCACACATGTGTGGCTAGACATTGAAATGTTGAAAACGGTTTTTCACTTGTTTGATGTTTGTTAACGTTTGACTTTATATTGTCGATGGTTGTCGTAGAAAAACTGAAAAGCCTTTGACTTATAGGTTGTCGTTCCACTGCCATCTCACTACTAGAATTTCACGGTTTTGTAATGAATTTTTGTGATGAAAACTGTTTGTCACAAATTTTCAACAATGTGGCTACGAATTAGCGACAAACCGCATATTTCTTTTTTTTTGCAATAAATTGAGACAATTTTGTGACAAAATATGTACGTGGCAAAATGTATGTGACTATTTTGTCACAATTCTTTGCGCCAAATTTGGGTGCCATAATTTGTGGCTATTTTGTGACAAACTGGCTTGGTCATAAAAGTATTTTTGTTGCTAATCTGACGCTAACCGATATATTTATCCACATCGCAAAATTGTGACATATTTTAGACAATATTGCTACGAATTAGCGACAAACCGCATAATTCTTTTTTTTCTTTTTTGTTATAAATTGAGACAACATTGCAACAAAATATGTACGTGGCAAAATGTATGTGACTATTCTTAGCGCCAAATTCGGGTGCTTAATTTGTGAGAATTCTATGACAAAATGTCTTGGTCATAAAAATCTTCGTTTCTAATCTGACGCTAACCGACATATCTGTCCACATCGCAAAAATGTCACAGATTTTTGACAATATTGCTACAAATTTCCTGGATTTGTGATGAAATTTGTGACGAAAATGGTTCGTCACTAATTCGTGACATCATTGCTACAAATTTGTGACACACAAAAGGATTTTTTGAAAATACATTTTTTGGACGACATGTCGTTCCTTTAAAGAAAATATGAGAAATGTCAAATTTTGATGATTTTTTGGTGGGAAAAATTGCCGGTGTTCTTTTTTGTGACGACATATTGGGAAAATTTCGGCGGGAAATTAATTTTGTTTAATGGGACGACATAGTTTTTTTTAGGACGATAACCTGTCAGCCTGGAATCCACATAGACATTGTCATTTAAAGGGACGACTCAGTCCTTTTTTGGGACGACTATGTTGTACCTTTAAATACTTATAAATTTTATCGATTTTATGAATAACATTCATAAGAATCAAAAAAATATATTTAGAGAGGCGACATAGTCGTCCCTTTAAATATTTATTTTAATTAATAATTTTATAATTAAATGAATAAATTATATGTTTTTATAATACTTTTATAAAATTAATAATTAAAACATTTCTAATAATATTTGTTTTATTTAATTTTTTTTATTAAATAACTTAAAGTTGGAGTTCGTAATGATTTCAAACACGATGGTCGTTATTGAGTTCAAGACTTCAAATTCGAGGTTCGTTAGTTAGTTCATGTTTTCTAACCCGATTTTCGTTATGGAGTAGTGATTTCAAACATATGGTTCGTTTATTAGTCGGTTGATAATTTCAAACCTGAGGTTCGTTATTGAGTAGTGATTTAAAACCTATGGTTCGTTAATTAGTCGGTTGATGATTTGAATCCCGAGCTTCGTTAGTTAGCTCAAGATTTCAAACCCGAGATTCTTTATTGAGTATTGATTTCAACCCGAGATTTGTTAGTTATTTCAAGATTTTAAACCCGAGGTTCGTTATTGGTAGGCGAGGTTTCGTTAATTATTCGGTTGATGATTTCAAACCCGAGATTTGTTAGTTATTTCAAGATTTTAAAGCCTTGGTCCGATCATGAAATGGTTTGATTAAAATTTGGCTTGAGCCATTGCACTTCTCCGCCCAAGTCTTGAGAAATGATTTCAAATCCATCTTTTAACTTTGTTAACTGTTGCATAACCCAAACCGTTGGAAGATTATAGGGATTAATCGGTTGATGATTACACAACTCTACCCGAGCTTGAAACGAAGTAAATATAAAAACATATGATATATATATATATATGCTTCTTGATACAACAATTATGTATTCTAAAAAAATTCTTCGGACAATAGTTATTCATTCAACTATATAGTAAGATAAAATCATCAAAAACAATTACCTGGACAGCCAAAAGTGGAGGGTAAACCCGTTACATTGGGTCATATTCCCCTTAACTTATCATTACTTGATATTGTTGTTGATGAATATCTATATGTTGATGAGATTATATTCAATCTTGTTTTTGCTATTTGAAAAGGTTTCACCCCTCTAGCAACAATGCACATGGCCATTGGGATTATAATTATAAATCGTAATGCAATACAATACCACTAAGGTGTTTGATGTGAATAGAAGTACCAAAGCTTAAAACTGGCTGGAATAAATAGGTGGAATTCTGGTATAAATTTATAATATTTGTGTCGTGCGCCTCAGGCGCAAGGTCATACGGGTATAACGGTTGTGTCCTGAAGAATGACATAACACAATTTTTCATCATTGATGTATTACATATTGATTGTGATGTAGACCAACTATAATCACGGATGCGAAAGTGTGTTGTCTCACTAGTTGTGATACAACCGTTGTATCTGTAACATCACTCTAAAGTTCTACGGTTTGTTGCCGTATATTAAAGTGCGATGTTACAGGCACTATAGTCCTATCACAACAAGAGACATAATATAATTTTACATCGTTGATTATAGTGAGTCTACATCAAAATCAATAGGTACCGTACGTGATGAGAGCCTTACTATCATTTTACGCACGTTACGTATCACTTCATTTATGAATCATTTAGTACAACTTTATCGAGTTTTTAGTTGTTTTAAGATGCATTTTCATTTTTCACCATAGCACCCATACACTACGAGACTTATCATAACGTAACATCTATTAAAAAAACGCTCTTATTAATGAGTTCTATTTCATAATCAAGAGTAAAAAAAAAGTTGTTCCTAACAAAAAAAAAAGTAAGAAAAAGTAGTATGTCACGTGTTGTGGTTCAATAATAAAAATCTCGATGAATATGTAACTTTTTTTTTCTATGAATATGTAACTTATATATTCATAGACTAAGATCAAATAAAACGTAATCAATCGGATAATGATTATGGTACAAAAAAGTACATAGAAAATGCATCTTCACCACACAATATGATGCATTTGCTGTTTATTTTGTGTATCGTAAATCATAATCATTATCCTAATCAATTAGGATTTTAATAGATTGGCTGTCGACACGGCACCGGCACTCCTTAACCTATGATGCACCGACGCGTGTTTGACGCGTGTCGGCTGATTAAAATTTTGTCGAGTGATTAAAATACTATTATTTAAAAATTTTATTTTGTCCGACACATAATAAAATAATATTATAAATCAATTAGGATTTTAATAGATTAATTGTCGACACGATGCACCGACGCACTCCTTAACTTATGATGCACTAACGCGATTAAAATAATATTTTATATAATTTGACGTTTCCGACACGTGTCGGTGATTAAAATAATAATCGTCAAACTCCTTAACGATGTCGACGCGTGTCCGATTAAAATAATGTCAAACACGTGTCGGCTGATTAAAATAATATTATTTAAAATTTTAATATTCGACACGGCACGACACTCTTTAACCTATGACGCACCGAAGCGTGTTTGACGTGTGCCGGCTGATTAAAAAAAATTATTTAAAATTTTACACTTCCGACACGACACGTGTTTGTCGATTAAAATAATATTATTTAAAATTTTAATATTCGACACGCTGTCGACACGGCACCGACACTCCTTAACCTATGATTTACCGACGCGTGTCGGGTGATTAAAATAATGTCAAGCACGTATCGGTTGATTAAAATAATATTATTTAAAATTTTAATATTCGACACGGCACCGACACTCTTTAACCTACGATGCATCGACGCGTGTTTGACGCGTGTCGGCTGATTAAAATAAAATTATTTAAAATTTTACACTTCCGACACATGTCGGCTGATTAATATAATATGGTCACCGTGTCCTAAAATTTTGGAATTAGCCGTGTCGCCGTGTCAGTGTCGTGTCGTGCGGCGTGTCCGTGTCCGTGTCTGTAACATAGACCATAACACATTCAACATTCATTAAAAAAAAAAACGTGTATCCATATCGACGATGTGTCGTGTCCTAAAATTTTGGAATTAACCGTGTGGCCGTGTCCATGTATGTGCAGTATAGACAATAACACATTCAACATTCATAAAAAACGTGCATCCATGTCGACGGCATGTCGTGTCCTAAAATTTTGAAATTAATCGTGTTGCTGTGTCGGTGTCGTGTCGTGTGCCGTGTCCGTGTCCGTGTCTGTGCAACATAGACCATAACACATTCAACATTCATAAAAAATGTGTATCCATGTTGACGGCATGTCGTGTCCTAAAATTTTGGAATTAACCGTGTAGCCGTGTCGTGCGGCGGTCCGTGACAAGGGCAAATGGGCGTTTGCGGTAGCGGCAGCTCAACCGAGCGTTTGGGTGTTTTTGGACGGGCGTTTGAGGGTTTGGTTTAGATACAGGATGTGGCTGATTTTCACGGACAGGCGTTTGGGGATTGTGGACGCTCGTTCAAGGCAAACGGGCATTTACATGGAGGCAAACGGGCGTTTGACCTGTTTATTCCGTTTTTACTGTTTTATTGTGTCAGCTTGGTTTCAGGCTTCATAATCATGTTTTACTGCTTAACCTTATGTGACAAAGCCTTGAATTAGCTTTTGATGCGTTTAGTTCCGGCACCATATGAAATCCCTAAAAAGATGAAGTGTGGGACCGTCGAAAGCTTTTTGGATTTGCCTTGTGCTTCGATAAGCTAGGGTTTATCGATGTCTGTGTATGTGCTAGGTTTTATTAGAGTCTAGTGGCATTAAGAAGAGGGAGTAGACTGATAGGTGAGCCTTTTATGTGAATCAACTTAGGTGGCTAGTTAAACATCTAATCAAACGTATGTGTTAGATTAATAATCTTAAACATCATGCAATGCTTTGTAAGGCATAGCACAATATCGCGATGTGTTCTCTGACCAGACAAAGTAGACTGTACCCACGCCGGTCAATCGATTGGCTAGATAAAGCGTCTGTGCACTCTGCCGGTCATCACACTATCGGGACTTAGATATTCCCGGGGCTACTAGAGCATGTCTCTAAGTAGGTTGCACCCAGTTGTCCTAGTACATCCTATTACTAGGCGTAGTGCCCTTGTTATTCATGATGTAACAAACTTGAGCTAAGCTAGATACCTTTGGAACCTCATGTTATGCTATAAACATAATATGATAGTTAACTAGGGTTAATAACGGAATGAATTAATAAAAGAAGGCGTTGCTTTTATTTCTTTATGAGACCGACGTTATACAATCTTCTACGCGTTACTAAGTACCTGTGTACTTACCCCGTTACTTTGTGTTTGTCTTTCTCTTTCCCCAAAGAAGATGAACAGGTTGGTAATGTTGATGAGTTCTTTGACGAAGACGTGCGAGATAAAGCTCTTGAAGACTCAGTTCTTTTAGTTTTGATTCTTTCAATAATGTTGTTGATTAAGTTCAAACAATGTTGTCGTTCTTTTGGATTAGTTCCGTTTGAATTCTTTTGGATTTAACGTTGGATGTTTTAGTTCTCTTTATTGGATTTAGTTTTACAGCATTGAAAACCGTGTGTTCGATCTTTTGTTTTTTCCCGAGTCGTTTTATCTCCCGCGTCGTTTCAGTTCTGATGTGTGACGTAAGGCTTACATATATTATTGAATTTATTTGATAATATTTGTGCCGAGCGCTCTTTCCGGATAAGGACTCGGTGTCCGGGAACGGGGCGTTACATGGGGAGTTTCAACAATTGATAGAAAATCTGTTGGTGGTTATTGTGTGTTTCTTAGGGAATCACTTGTTTCATGGAGTTCAAAGAAACAAGATGTTGAATCAAGATCTAGTGCAAAATCTAAGTATAGAGCTTTGGCTAATCTTGCTGCTGAAATCAAATGGATAACTTCTCTACTTGGTGAATTACACATCAAACCTGCTGGGATACCTACTGCATGGTGTGATAACACCAGTGCATCTTTCTTAGCTCAAAATCCGGTTTATCATGAAAGGACAAAACACATAGAAATAGATGTGCATTTTGTCAGAAATGAAGTATTGAATAAGAAGTTGAATGTCTGTTACATTCCATCAGCAGATCAACTTGCTGACTTTCAGAATTTTAAAGCCAAACTCAATGTGCATTCACCACCCTTGAGTTTGAAAGGGGGTGTTAAGAAATAGAGGATCCATGTGGCGTCATCCTAGCTGTACAAGTGGCCTGTTGATCCAACGGTTCAAGTTGTATTAGTTTGTTACAAGTCTATTGCTAGATTCTCTTCTAGTATGTGTTGGATTTAGTGATATCTTTGTATAAGTATGAGCTGAGACTGTAATAGCAAGTAAGAATTATGAATGAAATAATTCACCTTATATAAATCTTTGTTTTTTATCTACAAACGACCGGAACACAAGATAAAAAGCTCGGATCAACATAGCCCGGGCCCCTGAATTCAGTTACCAGCGTGGCGACGCTCTGGTTAACACAACCAAACTTCAGAAATCAGAATACAAAAAACATGACATTGTTGTTGTTCTGATTCATAAAATACAAATACTAAATTAAAATCCCAAAACATAAGGAATAACAAGTCAAGTACAATTTATTCAACATCTTTGGCCATAAACAATAGAAATTAATAGCTATTAAAATGATTAAGAAAGTTTTGCAAAGGTGATAAACGTAACACTTTGCATCATCTTCACACTTAAAGCTTACTCCTTGACCTCTTCGAAAACATCCTCAACCTGAAAATCTTCTCAAAGGGGAAAATATGAATGGGGGGGTGAGCATTGCTCAGTAAAGGGTGGGGTGGAAGCTAGTATCAAAATGCAGCAATACACCTTATAACATTTTAGTATTTTTCAAAACAAATTAAAACACGCAAGTAGCTAGCACATAATTCAAATGTCTATCATTTAGCGCTAGCCACTTATATTCACGTAAGGCTTATGCATATGCACTACGAGCACTCAAAATATCCAAAATAAATTATATGCCATATTATATAGGGGTGTTTAGCAATTAGCATATACTATAAGATTTACCTTAGTTAAACCTCCATCAGAAATTCTTCGTCCATCTCCAATCTTTTCATTACTTCATCTTCAAGGTTGATATCTACATCAATGGCGCCATCTCCATTCTTCCCTTGTTGCAAAAACACCGACCCATCAAACCTGTTATTGACACCTCGCCGAACCGTTTCCGGCATTCCCCAACCAAAATCCAGCTCGTAATACTTGAATCTCGGCGAGCTCCCGAAACACACGGGGTTGGAGCCGTACTCTGCAGGGGTTAATGGTTTAGCATTTCTTTCCCATTCTCTTACACCTTTGTCTATGGTGTTTGCATCAAGCATTTCTATGGTTTTTCGTATCATAGCCGCATGAGTCTCCGGTGGGCTAGTATAGAAAACTCCGGCAGAAGTTGTCGTGTTCGCCATTGTAATAAGGTTGCCGAAGTAACCTTCCGGCACCGGAGAATCAATCCTTCTCCTTGCGTCAGCAACCACGACCGCCGTTGTGACGTCCTCAGGCATAAGTTGACGAGCACGTGTGACTGCACGCCACACATGCGCTGTCACACATTGAAATGTTGAAAAAGGTTTTCCATTATTTGTCACACTTTTGTTAAAGTTTGACTTTATTTTGTTAACAGCCAAACCAGAAAAAGTGAAAACCCTTTGACATATAGGTGGGGCCACTAGACCATCCGACTCTGATGGAAGACTCATCTTCACACGCGTGTTTCGGGCTTTGGTCCGATCATGGAATGGGTTGACCAAAATATGGCTTGAGCCACCACATTTATGTGCCCAAGCCTGAAGGAAATGCCATTCGGATGTACCATCCACAACACCATGGTTATCAGCACAGCCCAATGCAAATCCATCTTTCAGCTTTGTTAACTGATGCACAAAATGAACACCGATGATATATATGATATAAATAATAATTTTGAATAAACTAATTGATTGACCAACGACATAGGTACGCCATTGAAGGCGTGCAAAACTCTAAAAATCATTCTACACTCTATTTTTCTTTTTTTTCGTACCGGTCACATGTGTTAATACTTTTATTTGGACATTCTATTTTCATTTTGAAAAATCTACTGGTAAAAAAAAAAAAAAAATTGTAATGTGTTAATGCATAATTAAGTAAGATAAAAATGAGCAGGAAAATTACCTGCACAGCCAGAAGTGAGCGGGAAAGCCCTTCGAAATTTGAAACACCGTTGTAAGGGAAAAACTCTTTGAATTTAATAACCTTATTTCCTTCCATCATATTACCAACATCAACGCCTTCTGCAGAAGCAATTTTAAACTCCGCACCATCCATGTCATCATCGTATTTGACTCGAAATATTTCGTCTTCGTCTCTCGGACTATCTTCCCAGCCAACGGAAAGTAATCTTCCAAAACTAACCTCAGACCTTTCTTCAATTTCTCCTCCACCTCATTAAAATCACCGTCGTTTCTATAAACCGCCAGCAACTGAGAGTAATTGATTGATAGGCACCGGAGATCAAATGTGATCAGTTGAATGTCTTTTCGTCCAAGCGGTATCTTCGGTTTGACATATGTTGAGCGTAGGGTTTCGACTTTTAATGCGGCATCATGAATATTTGTTGTTGTTATATATCTATAGGTTGATGAGATTGTATTCAATCTTTTTTTTGCCGTTTGAAAAGCTTTCATGAACAAGGCCATAGGGAAATCAAGATCATTTCAATGCAATACACTTAAAAGTTGTGTTTGATGAGAATAATTGCAATAAAGCTTCAAATTAAATGGCCGAATATAAATTGGAGGCATTGGTTCATGCACCCTGTTTTTATGTTTTAAGTTTCCAAATCCAATGATAAAAAAAAATTCCAAATCCAAAAATGGAAAAGTTTATGGAATCTGATACACATAAAAGTTCACTAGTTTTATTCAATGAATATGTTTATAAATAGAGTGACCAGCAACCGTTTTTATTTAATACTTGCCATATTATAAAATTGAAGCCAACATTCGCATCAGATCCTCTTTACGATTTCTTAATTTTACAGTTTTAAATTACATATTTTTCTAGTTTTAAGAATCTCTATCTAATATGAAATGCATCAGATTCTCTATTTTATAGAATCTGAATGAATGCGGCAGATGTAAAGGAAATTTTACAAAATCTGTATTTATATCACTATAAAAATAGTGTATCTGCTGCAGTGTAATTTCTTTGGTTGAAATCTCTAAAATACAGTTCTTAAAGGATTTACAGTATCCACTGCATGTGCACTTATGAACATTCGTGTATCCAACTACCATAGGCGGACACACATTTATGAACATTCGTGTATCCAATAATAAAACCTATAGGCGGACACTCAAAAAAAAAACATTTATGTAAAAATAACAAGGTCTACATTTTACCTATACAAAAATATTTCGAACCTCACTATTAAAAATAATAAAACTACATATTTAAGATGATTAATAACTCAAGCCAAATATTATTTTGATCAATTATTTAACCAATAACATGCATATTTTAAAAATATAATAATACTCGTTGTTAAAAATACGGGTCGTTACAATCTAGTATGTCAAAAAAATTCAAATAATGTCCACTAAAAAAAAAAGGATAACTTTTAGGCACCCTCCCCATTTATGCCTTTTATGATGTCAATAACTTTTTTTTTTTTTTCCAGAAAGGATAGCACAATTATAGCCCACGAACACATTTGACATGTTTGATAAATGTAGAAAGATGAATTATGTTTTATTTCCAATATTACTTAATCCTGCATAAGAAAATCTTCATCCATCTCCAATCTCTTCAATACTTTATCTTCAATGTTGATATCTACATCAATGCTTCCATCTCCGTTCTTCCCTTGATGAAAATTTACCAACCCGTTAAACCGGTTATTGACATTTTCCGGCATTCCCCAACCAAAATCCAACCCGTATACCTTAAATCTCTTTGAGCTCTCAAAACAAACAATGTCAGTTTCCAATATCCGCAAAATTAAATGGTTTAGCATTTCTATCCCATTCTTTTAAAGCTATATATGCTAATGGCGTTCGAGTCATGCATTTCTATGGCTTGTTGTATTATAGACGCTCCAGTGGGCTAGTCAACAAATTAAAACACCGACGGTCATTGTTGTGTTTGTTATCGTAACAATGTTGCCGAAGTAAGCTTCCGGCGGCTCCGGAGGATCAATCCTTCTCGGCTTCTCCTTGAGTTAGCAAACACAGCCGTTGTTGTGACATCATCAGGCCTAAGCTGGCGAGCACGTGTGACTGCACGCCACACATGTGTGGCTACACATTGAAATGTAGAAAATGGTTTTCCGTTTATTTGATATTTGTTCACGTTTGACTTTATTTAGCTAACGGTTGAACCAGAAAAAGTGAAAACTCCTTTGACCGGAAGGTGGGGCTAGTACAGCGATGATCTTTCATCCGAGATTAATGGAAGATTCATCTTCACGCACGTGTTTTTCGAGCTTTGGTTCGACCATGAAATGGTTTGACCGAAACATGGGTTGAGCCAACACATTTCTCTGCCCAAGCCTCGAGGAAATGGCACGTGGAAGCGATGATCTTTCATCCGAGATTAATGGAAGATTCATCTGCACGCACGTGTTTTCGAGCTTTGGTTCGACCATGGAATGGTTTGACCGAAACATGGGTTGAGCCAACACAAAAAAAAAAAAAAAAAAAAGGAAATGCCACGTGGAGGTACCATTGACAATAGCATGGTTTATGGCACAGCCCAATTAATGTAAATCCATCTTTTAGCTTTGTTACCTGTTAAATAAAAATATGGACATTATTGACCAATAAAATGAACAAAGATGATGTAAACAATAATTTATTTATTTTGGTGGTATTTCTTTTGTAAATTTTCATCATTTTGTTCTTTTTAATGTAAATAATAATATAATTATCACCTGAATTGCTATGTTTTTTTTTTAATTTTCTTTGAAAATGAAAATGGATGGTTAGATGATTAGGTTGTAAGGTTTATGTAGAATTTTGAAGGTAAAACGCGTATCATTATCCTATTCTCCCCTCCACTTGTGTATACCTCCAAATCACTCCCCCCCCTTTTCTCTTATCCTATTCTCCCCTCCCCCCACCCCCTCCCCTCCCCTCCTCTCACCCACCCAACGAAAAACATTTTCCACAAAAAAAAAAAAAAGTGTTTATCAAGGAACGCACGGACTCTATCATATTAAGGGGAAAATAATAAGAGTATCGATATAATGCATGTTATTTTGTATAACTTTGTTTCTGTATGATAAAAAAAATGTTGGATCAAACGCTTACCGTTAAACTAAGACCAATTGGTGGTTGTAATTAAATATGCTACTATATTTCCTTATACATTCATGAGTGTGGGCATCTCTCCCAACACTAATAATATTCACATTAGGGTTCGATCTCATTACCTGCTCCGATATCATGTTAAGATATACGAACCCACGTCCCTGGCTGTGATACCATAAAGAAAATCAAGATCACAACATAAATATAAAAACTCTGAACTGTTTGGTTTTTTATTGAATTGAATAAAATATTACAATGCTTACCCTTTTATATAGGAGAAAAAATAAGATAAAACCAAATTCAAAATAATTAACTAAAGATAAATTTATTTTATTTTAATTTATTTAAACTAAAACATTATCTATAGCACTAATATCTATCTTTTGATATTATTCATCTATTTGAATTTTTTCGTTTAATATTTCCCATGGAAATGGGGCTCAAAAACTGAGGATTGGGAAATGGAATATGTAGAATATGCAATAAAACACCAAAAATTGTCTGGCAATGCTTATTTGAATGTTATAATCCTAAAGCAATATAGAAGAAGATTTTAGGCAGAAAATTTTGGCTAAACCTAGGAGTCACATCATTTGCTGACTTCTTGGATGTATTTGTAGCAAAAAAAGGTAAAAGTGAAGCGGTTTTTATAATTAACTTCTTATGAGACATTTTTTTTTATGTGTCTTATAGGACATTTGGAAAGCTAGAAGATCATAAATCTTTGAGGGGGAAAAATGTTACTATCTTTTCCCTTTCACGTTTCCGGTGAGTCATTCTAAGCTGCTTCAACCTCTTCTTTTTTCTGGCGAAAAACCCTTGTGGAAGGATTCATGGCAACCCTCACCCTTTCATCTTGTAAAATTTAATGTGGATGCTTCTTTTTATAATTCATCAGCTATTATTAGTGGCATTCTAATTTTGAGATTCGATTGGAAATATTATTCATGCACTGATTGCATTCTCTAGGAAATTGGATCAGAAATATAAAGCAAATACTAGTGAGACACTAGCAATATACCCTGCGATCCTTCTTCCTGTATAAACGGGGATTTTTTAATGTGATATTTGAAAGAAAACAGTCATCCAGAAACTCAACTCGAAGGCCCAAGATTTTTGTCTCCAGTGAAAGCATTAGGATTTTTGTCTCCATTGAAAGCATTATTAAAAACAGTATGGAGTAAAGATATATTTTATTGTGCAACGGTTGTAAAAAGGTTATACCAAGTGGCATACATTTTTTTTTTTTTTGAAGGAGGTGACTTAAATTGGAGATTCTCATTTTTAATGTGTTTCGCATAATACACTTTTATCGTGTGTGAGAGGGTAAAAATTAAAAAATTAAAAAATTAAAATTAAAAAAAAAAAAAAAAAACAAATTCCCGAATTCTCGTTGACTTTTAACCATTTTTGCATCCCGAAAGCTACCAGCAAAATCCGACAGCCGCACCTAGATTCACCGGCGATGAATTCAACCATCGTCGGTAGAGAATCAACCATATCGCCGCCGCAAACTCTCTGCACAACATTTACAAAACCAAACAAACCGCTCGGAACAAAATCATGTCACCTTACCTCTTTCGATCTGCAATACCTATTCATCTCATACATTCAACGCCTTCTGATTTTCAAATCAATCGATCAAATCAATGAAATCGAGAAAAAACTGAAGCTCGGATTGAGTTTAGTTCTAGAAGAATTCTATCCGCTGGCCGGAAAGATAAGAAAGGATGAAGAAGGAATACTGATGGCAGAGTACGACGATGATATGGACGGAGTAGAGGTAGTAGTCGCCGCCGCAGAAGATATTGAAGTGGCGGAGATGATTAAGGATGATGAGATCACGGCGTTCAAAGATCTTTTTCCGTTCACCGGCGTACTCAATTGGGAGGGGCTTTACCGGCGGTCACTTTTGAGTGTAAAGGTAAAATACTAGTGTATTTTACCCGCCTTTTTTACCGCTTTCTTTTATTTTGTTTTATAATAATATTTTTTGGGCAATTCTAAAGACAATCCGGCTTTTATTTACCTTTAACATTTGAGGGAATAACGTTTGTGGGAATCGAATATAAAAATTACATGTAAATGTGGACCACATTCACATATAAAAATTACATGTAAATGTGGTGTCAAAGTAATTATGGGAGTGTCTTTAGAATTGCTCTATTTTTTTTATTTGCAAAACAATCGTACAACACCGTTTCACAAGATCAACATTCTGAAAGTCGACCGTGAGGAATCAACTTTCCCATAATCGATTCAGAATCGACTTTGCGAAAAGTCGGTTTTTAGCTCTAAAATCTACTTTCACAATATCGATTCTATTGTGGTATCGCAATAGTGTAGTTCTGTTGCACCCACATACTGGTGCACCACATCATTTCACCGAATCAACATTATGAAAGTCGTTTGCCAAGAATCAACTTTTCCAAAGTCGATTCAAAATCGACTCTGTATGAAGTCGGTTCTTGGCTCTAAAATCTATTTTCACAATGTCGATTCTATTGTGATGCCCCGATAGTATGGTGCCGTTACACCCTACCTACCATGGCACCACATCGTTTCATCGAAACCAACATTGTGAAAGTCGATTGCCAGGAATCATCTTTCCAAATGTCGATTCAGAGTCAATTTTGCAGGAAATATGTTCTTGACTTTAAAATATACTTTCACAATGTCGATTTTACTGTGATGTCCCGATAGTATTATGCATCGATAAAGTTATTGTGATCCAAATAAAGACCCCTTCTTCAAAGCTAATGCATTGTTTGAATTTATGTTTTTTATGTTTCACACCTATTAATTACTCCCTCCGGTCCTTTACTAACCATATGCATTATTTAAATAGGAACGGAAGAAGTACTATATAACAATTTTTTAATGTGAAAATGTGCTCACTATGAGATGTTTTTATCTTTTAAAAAGATTATCATCTATTCATTATTGATTATATAGTTTGATAATATTGGGTTACATCCCCATGTTGTATTGACAATGATTTATATTTTGAGACAAATTTAATAACAAAAATTTGATATTAATGCAAAATCAGTTGACGAAGCTGAAAGATGGATTTGCGTTGGCTTGCGCATTCAACCACGCAATCATGGACGGCTCCTCCGTATGGCATTTCATGAAGGCTTGGTCGGAGATATGTAATGGTTCAACCACTATTTCACCCAAACCGTTTCATGATCGAACCAAAGCTCGAAACACACGAGTGAAACTCGATCTCCCTCAAAAATCACAACCCCAAGATTTCGATTTCACACAGCGACGGCCCCAACTATAAATCACGCTCTTTTCCGCTTCTCTGAATCAACCATTGACAAAATAAAATCACTTTTTACCCGGGTTGAACCGACAAATGCAAAACCTAAACCATTTTCGACATTCGAGTGTCTCTCAGCCCATATATGGACAGCGATCACACGTGCCCGCTTCCTTAAGCTGGAAGATCAGACGGTGTTCACCACTTTTGCCGATATACGGAAGAGGATTGACCCTCCGATGCCGGAAAACTACTTCGGCAACCTCATTCAACAGATAAACACTTCCACAACCGCCTCTACTCTACTCACCGGACCACCAGAAGCCTCCGCATCTTTAATACAAGAATCCATTGAAAATCTAGATTCGACTACCATTAACCGAAGCGTAACAAATTGGGAAATGTATCCGGAGTTAAGAATTTTCGGGGGTCTTGGAAAAAACATCGTATCGTTTGCAAGTTCACCGAAGTTCAAGATATATGAGAATGATTTCGGTTGGGGAAAGCCCGAACGGGTATGGATCGGACCCAATCAAATGCATGATGGAATGGTGTATTTGCATCAAAGCAAGAATGGAAGCAAAAGCATTGATGTGGATATTTGTTTAGAGGCTCAAGTAATGAAGAGATTGAAAGCTGACAAAGAATTTATTTCCACATGAATTTTTTTACCACATGACATGCATCATATCTTTTCATTTTTATTTTCTTTCATACAGTAAGTAATTATAGTGAACACATTTACTATAAGATTTTGATGAGTAATATGATCTCAAGTTTATGTAAATTTGCAGTTTTATAAGGACCAAATTTCAAGTTAATGTAACTTAGAATTATTTTGATAAAACCTAATACAAACAAAACATAAATAATTGCATTTGGGATATTCAATAATACTCTAAACTTTACATGCTATTCACTCAATAATACAAGAGTTGAATGTAAAAAAAAAATCCTTCAAAATCTAACAAAACTGCACCTTAACAAGCTCATGTCTCGATTTCCGGTTGTCCAGAAGGCATCGTTGAAGCGCCTATTTCACGAGCATCTAATATCAAAAGTAGTATAAGAGCACTTGCATCAGCTTCTTTGGATGTGTTATTAATTTTACAGAATCTCTATTCACAGTGAAATGCATCAGAATTTTTAATTTTATTGGACATAATAGAGAATACGTAGGTTTTGTATTTTACTGATCTGATTAGAAATTCTGCAGAATATGGTTTTTGTGGATCCGGCTACTTTGCGGATTTAACTTGTTTTACCGTACTGATGCAAGTGCTTCAAGAGCACTTGCATTAGTATCTCCAAAACAATGTAATTTTGCAAAAATTGATATTCAGTCTAATTCAAATCAACCATCAAAAATCATCTGCAGCATAATCTTTAGTCAAATCAGTAAAATACAGAATCTCTAAATTTTACGCACAAAGTACAAAAGTCCCAATTCAAAGCACGTGCTATGGTGATTCTGGTGCATTTCATTCTAAATCACGATACTGTAAAATCAAGAAAAGTATGTAAAATAGAGAATCTGTAAGCATTGATGCTGCACTGACCTTGAACCGGGCTTTCACCGGTAGATGCCGAATTTGATCCTTCCTGGGTAGTAGGGGACTCGATATCAGATCGACGTTCGTTGGGAGGCGTTTCATCGCCGTGTTTCTGAACCTCTGACGCCGCTCGTAACTGTTCTTCAGTTATCTTCAAGTAATCTTCACTTGAGTATGCCTTACTGGCTGATGGAGAACCATCTTTACATAAAATATGATACAAATATAATATAATTGGACATATATAGAAAGAGCAAGATAGAAAAAAATCAGACCAAAACTAACATAAAAAAAGAGATCCCACGAGCGAGAATACGTCTTAAAATCTCTACAAGGAAGAAATTTGGATTATAGTTTAAAGAGACTAATGATGCATTTCACGCAGAATAGAGATTCTGTAAAATAGGCATAATTGATTTCTGAGTTGTCAAAATATAGAAAATGTTTAAAAATCTGATGCAAGTGCTCTAACTTTGTCCTCCTATTGAAACCGCAATTTGTTTCCCTTATCAAAACACACACACACACACTTACTAGGATCAATCTTGACCTGAGAATCTCCTGTGGTGGTATCTACTGATGGTTTTGATGTAGTTGTAGTTGTACTAGAGGTGTATTTGTCTTGTGGTGTAGTTCGAATATCATCGAGACCGATTTCACGTTCAAGCGTGCTTTTAAATTCTCTTGAAACATCCTATGAAAACGAAAGAAGGGGACGGAAATATTAAGGTTCAACATAAGTGTAAAATGAAGAAGTTAAACAAAATTAAAGTTGCAGATTTACCTGAAGTTCTCTAATTGTAGGTTGAAACGCGCGTAAAGTTTTACCCAGATTACGCGCAACCTGAAAGCCAAAGAATCCGTTTAGTAGGGGAATATATAAGTTGAAGGCTATTCTATCATTTTTATCTCATTTTTCCCAAAAGCTTTTTAGTCCATTCTCTTAAAAATTAATTTAAGTGTTGATGAAGCTAGCTGTTGCATCATCAAGCCTTCGAAGACCTAAAAAAAGGCTTCAAGACGAGGAATTTTCCCTCTGAAGTCTTCTTATTAGAGGCCTTTATGGGCACCCCACTAAATCTACCGTTGCCCTTAAGGGCACCATAGTACATGCCTGTTTTTAAACATTGTTGTGGTGCACCATGTAGATATAGTGTGGTGCCCTAAAGGCCCCCTTTTTATTTGTGTTTGAGGACGCAACATCTAAATCAGAAGACCTCGTAAACAACTTCATACACCCCACCACCCACCATATGTAACCTACCATGAAACATCACGGATGAGTTGAGTCAAGCATTAAGCTTACCGAGTCGAGCGAAATTCAAATGGTACAAAACTCAAGTCCAAGCACAAGCTTAACAAGACTATTAAATATAAGCTCGATCACAAGCACATTCAAACTCAAGCTGAATTCGAGCTTGTTTTGAGCTACGTAAAATGCATTTCTATTCCAAAAGATTATCAATAAAGTATAAAATAGTCTTGATGTACTCGTTTTAAGCTAATTTGCTTATCTAAAAAGATCAAATGTATGTCTGAATTAGAACATCTGAAAATATTAAATGTAGCTCAAAAATAAGAATACATTCCAATTCATATGTATTTTGAGAGTTCGAGCATGCTTGCGAGCAAATTAGTCGAGCACAAAAATGTTTCACATTGGCTCGTTTAGTATTCGAGCCGTATTTGAGTAGACCTGTTTGAGCAAGGAAAACCGAATCGAACTTAAACTCCTCCTGAAATGCTCAACTAATCTACACCACCACCACCACCCACCACCACCACCACCGCCACCCACCACCACCGCCACCACTTACAGTTTAAGTAAAGCAATTTGACCAAGAAAAAATAGGCAACAGAAATTAAGGATAAGCTAGCTGAACAATTAGCAATTAATACACAATAGAAATAAAATTTACCTCAGCAAGACCTTTGGGGCCAAAAACCAATAAAGCAACAACTCCAATCACCAAAGCTTCCGGAGCTCCGACTCCAAATAGAGACGCATACACCCCTTTATTTCTCCGTTTCCTCTTCATTTCTTCAAAATTAGAGCAAAATTAAACAAAATCCGATATAAAATGCAAGTATTAAACCTATTTTTGAGATAATTTACCGATTTTTAGGAGACTGGGTGAGGTTGAAATGTTATGAATCTTCCTAAGCCCATTGTATTGGGTGAAACCGAGCTGAAATGAGATTTCGAAATGGGAGAAATCAGGAAATGAAACTGTGGCCGCTTGTTTTTTACTGTATGATGAAGAAGATAATGATGGCAGACATACAATAGATGATGTTGGAGTGAAAATCATTGATGAAGCCATGGAAATTTCTGGCAGCAAAACTGCAAGAATTGGATGATTCGTTTAGAAAAGTAGCTATGAAAAAGTCACCGAAATGGTAGTAGTTTTTTTTTTCTTTTTTTTTTCTTTTTTCCCCCCTTTGTGGATATTCATTTTTTAATTGATAAAATAAATTACACCGTTATCGATATCACGATAAATCTATTTTATCATACTTCCGAAAATTTCAATTTTGAAGAAATTGAATTTTGAATTTGTTATTTTTCATACGAATTTCAGCTCTAAATCCGACTCGAGGGAGGTTGAATATCAATGTAATACCCCGAAAGTAGATTCGATTTGGTATTAATAAAAATATCCGATAAATAAACATGTTGACCCCAAACACAAAGCATCTCATTGTTCGCTTACGATGTTGGAAATCGTCAGGTAGTTATTCTGGGGGCTATTGATCCTAGTGACAATCTGTTCAATGTCCGAACCTTAAAAAGACGTGGAACGGGAGGTTTTTTGTGGTGGTTTAGACTGCACGTAAGAAACTGTATCTCAAGCTGCCTGCGTATCCAATGTGTGTATTGGAATCAAGGCTTCGTAATTCATTAGAGATTGTTTATTTAGAGGGGCTTGTGCCCTAATGTTGCGTGTAGCGTGTCCATGTTGGACTCTAATTTCGTGTTTCCCTAATGAATATATAATGATGATTTGATCTCCTTGATTTTAAGAGATAATTACAGACATATTTGAATGTCAGAATTGGAGCCTTTATGATTTGGGACTCCTTCCGTATTTATCTGATTGCAGTACGCACGTGAGAGGTTGGGTCCAAGGCGGACTCAAGCTGAGGTCCCAGAGTTCATTTATGCTTAGGCCGACCTGCCTAGGTCAGGGGGTAACCAAGAAAAGCTCAGTTCGGATTCTTGGTTAAGGGTTCTTGGCCTTTAAAGTGTTGTCTCTTTGTCTCTAGTTATGATTGGATTACTGTGGGGATGACACGTGGCGATGTGCTGATCCGACCTCCGTCATTCACCTTGTTCACCCCTAACTTCGTGGAAGATGTAAATCGAGACTGGTAAAGGTCTAGTTTGGAAGAGGCTACAGGTAAACAACCTTTTTGTTGAGAAAAATCGATATAGAACATTGAACTCTAAAGATAAGACTGTCATTACATCATATAGGTTCTTTTACCACTAATCTATGCTGATCAGGCAAGTTGTGGTCTCGTTTATTTTTTAGCTAATACAAAGCATGTATGTTGTACATCCAATATATCAACCTCTATATAATACAAGCCAATAAAACTTATCTTAATAGTTAAGCTGAGTCTCCGTGATCAGAAAGTCATAGTTTTAAGTCACTCTATGAGCTGTGTGAGTTTTAGTCCTATAATGAGGTGGAGTTCAAGTCACATTGTGTGCATGTGTGAGATTTAGTCTTATAATAAGGTAATTTCGTTTCGGTATGGAAAAAAAAAGGAAAAACCTCTATACAATAGATTTACCGGTTGAATTGGTTGGGATCTTTTTTTTTAAAGCCTACATCTGGAGTTCAGTTCGGATAATGGGTTTTAATCATCTAATAAGGTAATTTCATTTCGGTCGGAAAAAAACCTCTATATAATAGGTTTACCGGTTGAATTGGTTGGGTTTTTTTTTCTCAAAGTCTAAATCTGGAATTCGGCTCGGATGATTTCTTCTGAGTCAGTCTTTTATTCCGAAAAAATGTTTTTGTTTATATATATATATATATATATATTATTTTTTTTTAGGGTTGTTTATATATTTTGAGAAGGAGGAAATGTTCGATGCACGTCAAACTTGTGATATATCTAAACATTCTATCGGTTAATCATTTGAACCAAACTATTGGATGGATCATTGTATAAGTATGTTTATTTTTCTATATTATATTGGGCAAAGGATAATTCAATTAGAACCATGGGCCAAGGCCCTTAATAGCTCCCTTTCACATGTTTAATAGAACTAAATTCAATATCTTACTGTAGCAAGTATCGCCCAACATATCTCATATCATCAACTATATACGATTATTAGAGCACTTGCATCAGTATCTCTGAATAGAGTCTCTACTTTACAGACTCCAACATCATTTACAGAATCTCTACACATAGTCGCGCATGCGGGAATCTCTACCGTACTACAATAATAAAGAATCGTAAACCAAAATAATTATGACATATTTACAAAAACAAATACACATATAAATAATTTATTGTCTATTATTATAGTGATAGATATTACCTTGTATGGATATTCAAAATGCGGATGTATTTTATTCGTGGACACATGGACACATTTTATTTTGGGAATCAAGCATTCCTTTTTACATGTTCAAAGATTATAATTTTAGCGCATCATACTTTACCCACTTGGCCACTTTGATAGTCATAAAAATTTGACGTTTTCGATTATAAGTTATGATAATTGCATTAATCTCAATTAATGATACTTACAAAGAATTTATTACCATTTAATATCACACTGTCACAACTATCACCCAACATATCATCAACTATACACGACTACGTTGTCACAATCATCACTTCACCATATCGTCGGTCGGTTCTATATGAAAAAGATACGTGTAGGTTTTCTTGGGACATCTTGTCTCGAGTCATGCTACTGTCATAACAGAAGACTTAACAAGCATATGAAATCATAATAGTGACGTAACGAAATATATCTGACATACAACACGGTACATAACAAAACTGTGAAACGCTATTCACTACTCCCCACGATGCTTTATTGCAACATTTCATTGTGTCGGTATCATTTTTGTTAGTTATTGTTCAGAATTTGAGTATTTTTTATTAAGAAATATGGGTATCTTTTAAGATGTGGTTGCAATGTCTTGTTATTCTAATGTTGATAATTTTATACCGAAAAAAAAAAGGGAGTAGCCATGAATAGATTATTAAAATAGATTATTTAATTCATGTATCGGCTTTCATTGTCAAGTTTGTCATAACGAGGCATATAATAACACTACTTTACAAGAACCTTCTATTCGAATCCCATAATAAAATTAGTTTAAAAATAATACTAATAATGTTACAAACAATACGACCATTATGACACAATAAATATCATACAACTAACAACATGTTCTTTTACGATGTGACATTTATTTAAAAACGAGTCTAACCGCCCTATCACACGGGTCCCACTAGAGTCAGACGTATGTTGATAACAATGGGGTCCGTGAACCCCGCTCAACCATAAATATTTATTACCTGGAAAAAAGATAAAAATTAAGAAAAATTTGCACATCTGGTTTAATTTTTTAGTTAATTGTCAATTAGGACACAATATGAAAGATGTCAATCAAAAAGAACATAAGAAAAAATGTTTGTCAAAAACGACAGAAATTGAAAATGAAAGTGAATTTCGCTTGGTTTTGTGTTGAAAATCAAGTGAAATTCACTTTCACTTTCTGTCCTTTTTGACAAACATCTTTTCTTATGTCCTTTTTGCTTGACATCTTCATAGTGTGTCCTTTTCGACAAAAACCTCATAATTTTTTCTCATTCCGTCACTGAATTTCCACAAATACATTATGTTATGATGTTTATTGTATCGAAATGGTAATTAACATCATTCTTAGATCAAAGTAACTAGAGTTTCAGACAATAACTACAGTTTCAAGATTCTATTTTCTGATTACAAAAAAAAAGAAAAAGAAAAAAAAGAGATTATTTTAGCAAATATTAATAAGTGTTCCTTTTTGTAAACTTATCCGGCATCTTTGCTAGATTTTCTTAATAAACTTATCATTCGCTGCTAAAAAATGTGTCTATTTGTGTATCTTAAAGAAAAAGAGAGAATAATTAATTAAATTGTATAATTTTTTTTTTTGAGGAAGTATAAATTATTTTAAACTGGACATTTAAAAAATGAGACGAAAGGAATATTATATTTTGTTTTTTTAGATATAAAGGTGTATTTGTTATCAAGACGACAGAGAGAATCCAACCTTTGTCATTGTCATAAAACAAAATGCAATGAACCTGTCATGTGAATATAATATTTCAATTATCTTAAAGTATAATATTGGGTGCAATGAATTTTATTCAACTAATAATATATCAATTGATATGTTAGTGTAATTTATAACTATAGTCGAGTGTATAATACTCTTCACATGGTGATTATAGATTGAGACTTACTTATTAGCATATGTGAATAGACTTATTTAGTAACACGAGACAACATCGTTGTTTGCGGTCCATTAAGGATTACGATTTTTTCATACAATATCATCCATTAAGGATTACGATTTTTTTCATACAATATCATTCAGAGAAGGTTAATCTTGTAGTAAATTCACTAAACAAGTAGTCGACGACAAAGACGATTGCGACCTTGACCGTTATTTCCCAAAGATTCTTACGTAAGGATCGGTGCTTTTTATGATTGCGACCTTGACAGTTATTCCTGAGTTGGCAAGAAATAAATGATGTATAGTTAGAAATTGTTATTTACACAAGTTTTTTCACACACGGTTTTTGAACAAAATTTGTATAAACAATCTCTCTGTGTGCTCTCGTATACTTCTTGCTTCAGTCTCGGAATAGGTTTTACAATAATGACGTTTACCAATAATAACGCCAAACAACTAATAGGTACGGAATAAATGTTGTATCTCTATAAAAAAAACTCTGCAAGTTTTCACACAAGGTTTTCGAACAAAATCTTGATAGATAAAAGGCGTAAGCACTGCGTGGTGTGAAACTATCTTGTAGGAAAGAAAAGTTTTAAATAACCAAAACATCAATTTTTCTAGACATGATGAATACTTTAAGGGATAAACTAAACTCTCAGAAACAATATATTTACGTTCCGATATACTTCTTATTTTAGACTCGGATAAGGTTTTAAAATTATGACGTTTTCAATAATAGTGCTAGACAATTAATTTGGTACATAATAAATATTGTATCTTCAGAAACTTTTCTCTATACAAGTTTTCACATGAGGTTTTCGGGAAAAAGAAAATAGTGATAGATAAGATGCGCAAGCAATGCGTAGTGTGAAACTATCATGTACGAAATAAAGTTTTAAAGAACCCAAACATCATTTTTCTAGGCAAGATGAAAACTTTAAGAGCTAAACTATACTCCAAGAAATAATTTATTTACGTGCTCTTGTATACTTCTTACTCCAGGCTCGATAAGGTTGTAAAATTGTGACTTTTGCCAATAATAACGCCATACAACTAACTTGATACGTAAGAAATGATATATCGCTAGAAATTATTCTCTACACAGATTACACATGAGGTTTTCGAACAAGACTTCGATAGACATCTTAGCACTATGTAGCGTGAAACCGTCCGGTACTGAAGAGAAGCTTTAAAGAACTCAATTATCAATTATTCTAGACACGATGAAAACTTTAAGAGCTAAACTAAATGCCGAGAAACAATCTCTTTAGGTGCTCTCAAATACTTCTTACTTAGACTCGGATAAAGTTTTAAAATCATGACGTATACCAATAATAACTCCATGCAACTAATTTGGTACGGAATAAATGTTGTATCGCCAGAAATTCTTCCCTATACAAGTTTTCACATAAGGTTTTCAAACAAAATTTTAATAGACAAGAGACGTAAGCGCTGCGCAGTGTAAAACTATCTTGTTCTAAAGATAAGTTTCAAAGAACCGAAACATCATTTTTTCTAGAAATAATGAAATAAACAACACAACAATGTTACTACTACAAGAGAGTTATGTCTAAACGAGTGATATAACATACTTTTTACACTCTAGATTATGCTTCTTCTCTATAATATACTTTCACTTGTTTTATCATGAAAAAATATGATATGAAAATGAAATAGATATTAAAAAAGGAATCAAAATATTTTATTTATTAGTGAATTTATTTATAAATAGTTGTTAAATTTAGATCATCTTCATCGATAAGAATTTCCGCAAGCAATTATTCCAAGTACTAAATTCCACCGCTACTATCTGTGACAATACTTTCACACCCCACCCCATACCCCCCTACTCCCTACCACATACCTCCTATCCACTACCCAGTAGCCCCCACACAAAGCTACCTAGCTCAATCTCCATCTCCATTCAGCCATTCTACACAATCTTCTGGAAAGTGTTTTTTTTTTTTTTTTGTGTGTGGGTTTTTGTAATCCTTCTTCAGTATATTCAGTAACGAGCTTCTGGAAACTTCTCTACAGTGTATACTTGGACTTGTACGTTTTATCTTCAGATACTAGCAGGGTTTCATTTCAGCTGATTTGCAACTGAGCTCGTTTTGTTTAAGTGAGATGAAATCAAGAACTTGAGGTGAGTTTTCCTTTTTTAATTTTTTTTAGCTCCAGATTTGGTAGTTTTTTAATGCTTTAAATTTAGTGGAAGTTTTCTTCTTTTTTTGTGATTTTTTTCTATGAAAAATGGATTTGGCTAGGATTTGTCTTTTTGGTAGCTGAAATCGACTATAATCTCGGATTTAAAGAAACATGATGCTGGAAAAAGCTAACAGCATTTTAAGCTAAATTTTCAAGAAATGAAGAATTTTCAATGATGTTAATGGAGTTCAAATCATAATTTTGTTTAGATAAGGTGATGGGTAAATGAATTTTCAAGCCTAATGTGAGGAGTTTTGTGCTGAATTTGAAGAATTGGGTTAAAGCACAAGGTGTTTGATATTTGCAGCAATTATTTGCACTGGGTATCTGAATTACTTTTAAGAATAAGTTTTCTTAGGCATTGAATTGAAGTTTGTATTGGTTTCACATATGTTTATAGCTTTAGAAATATGCGTTCATGGTGGGGGAAGTCATCTTCAAAGGATTCGAAGAAGAAAACAGCTAAAGAAAGTTTTATTGATACTTTGCACCGCAAGTTTAAGATCCCATCAGAAGGCAAATCTTTTGGTAGATCAAAGAGACGTAGTAGTAGCGATACATATTCAGAAAAGGGTTCGATCTCACGAGTCGAAATACGGTCAATTCCTCCATCAAAAGATGTATCGAGATGTCAGAGTTTCGTGGATAGGCCTCAAGCCCAACCACTTCCTTTACCGGGTCTGCGTCCTGTGTCTGTAACTCGGGTTGATTCTGGAATCGTTTCTTCTAGAAAACCGAGACCAGTGAAGTCTTTGAAATCTTCGGGTTTTCTTCCAAGGCCTGCCTGTATACGTTATAGACCCGATCCTGAAGAATTGGATGATGATTTGGTTGTAGCTTGTATATCTAGTGAATGTTCGGTTGAGAGTGATGATCAAACCGATTCACACCAACGTAGCCCACTCGATTCTGACTATGAATTTGGAGGTAGAACCGCCACAGGAAGCCCTTCCAGGTACTCAATCATGTTATTTCTTTATGCCTCAGCTATATAAATGCATACATATATGTAAATATGCAACATATATGTATATATACATATATTCATTTTGCTAACCCTTAAACGCGTTATCATCGTATTTTTGGCTTATGAGCTTGCCTGACCAGTTTTCTTTTTTTGGGTTTAAGCATGGTGGTTAAGGACCAGTACCCTGTCACAGGGAAAAGCCCTAGAGAGTCTCCTGGACCGGTTGACCTTTCCTCGCGTAAAAACGTCCTCATTTCATCACCACCGAAAAGAAGATTCAACAGTCACGTACTCAAGTTACAAGTTCCAAGCCGTGGTGGTGCATTTTGCAGTGCTCCAGATAGTTATATGTCTAGTCCTTCTAGAAGCCCCATGAGAACATTAGGTAATGATCATGTTTCTGGTTCTGCATTCTGGCTCGGGAAGCCGTATCCAGACTTTCCGTTGCTTGGATCCGGTCATTGTTCAAGCCCCGGATCAGGTCAAACTTCCGGGCATAATTCAATGGGAGGTGATATGTTAGGGCAGCTGTTTTGGCAACCAAGCAGAGGTAGTCCCGAATACTCTCCAATTCCTAGTCCTAGAATGACAAGTCCTGGTCCTAGCTCAAGAATTCATAGTGGAGCTGTCACCCCGACTCATCCGAGGGCTGGTATTGGATCAAATGAGACGTACTCGAGCAGGTGTGATGATGGAAAACTGCAGAGTCATCCTTTGCCACTTCCTCCTGTTACTAATTGCAACTCTTCACCTTTCTCTCATCCGAATTCTGCTGCAACGTCTCCTTCCGTGCCACGTAGTCCAGGCAGAAACGAAAATCTCGCAAGCCCTGGTTCTCGCTGGAAGAAAGGGAAATTGCTTGGCAGGGGCAGTTTTGGACACGTTTATGTCGGTTTTAACAGGTAATTCTTAACATCTGTGCTTCATTTTCTCTTTGCGTTTCCACGTATATAAAGCCTCGTCGCTTAGGTGTCGTGTTTTCATGGAATGTTTGGATGTTTTACTTTCTTATTCTTTGATTCAGTGATACTGGCAAAAGCTGTGCGATGAAGGAGGTCACGTTATTTGCTGACGATGCAAAGTCGAAAGAAAGTGCAAAACAATTGAGCCAAGTAAGCTTTCATGATGACCTTAAACAATTTTATGCGCATGTTTGTGTCTTAAAAGTTTTCGGATTGTTTTTATATTTCGTTTTTCAATTAATGCAGGAGATTGCGATGTTGAGCCGTCTAAGGCATCCAAATATTGTGCAATACTACGGTTCTGAAACGGTAATCTTTCATAAGCGATTCACCTAATAAGCTTTCGTTTAAATGTCATACATTTTGTGCATTCTTTATATTTATGTTGTTGCCAATATTCATTCTTTTTGCTTTAAGTCGCTACCCACATCTAGGTTTTTTGAGGGTTAAAAATTCAGTCAAAGGTAGTTGTAGAAAATCGATAAAAATGGTGTTTGAGTCGGTAAAATAGAAAATCTGTTAAAAGTAACTGATGCAAGTGTTCTAAAATATACCGTATTTTGGATTCTTGATTCTAAAGGAGTGAAACTAGACTTAGAAATTTGTTATTTGTTGACAGATGAGTGATAAACTATATATATATTTGGAATATGTATCTGGTGGATCGATATATAAGCTATTACAAGAATATGGTCAATTTGGGGAATCAGCTATTCGCAACTATACTCAACAGATCTTGTCTGGGCTCGCGTATTTGCATGCTAAGGACACAGTCCACAGGTAATGTTAACGGCGTTATTTGGATGGGTTTTCGTTTTTCAGTCACTTTTCCTTGCAAATTTTGAAATATAGTCCTTCAATCTTGTTGAAATTGCTAGGGATATTAAAGGGGCAAACATACTTGTGGATCCTAACGGACGTGTCAAGTTGGCGGACTTTGGAATGGCAAAGCATGTAAGTCGGGCTGCACGTGAGTTTTTTAAGAGGGAAAAATACATTTTTAGTCCCTTTTGTTTCATGAAATTTACACTTGTATCCTCATTGTTTCATTTTTGCTCTCTAACCCCTCGTATATGCATAACTTTCACATTTTCAGTCCAAAATGCCACGTGTCAAACAACGATATTAAAAGGTCGACAGACTCCCAGCAGTAGAAACTTGACATGTGCAAAAATGGACTAAAAAATGAAAAGAAATGCGTAAACGAGGGATCAAAAGTGCAAAAATGGAACATTCGGGGATAGAAGTCCAAAAATCGTGGAAAAAAGGACCAAAAGTGTCTTTATCCTTTTTTTAGGATGTTAGCGCCCTTTAGGCGTGGCTAATATAAAACTTCGGTACTAAATATGAACACACTAATCGGGTTTACACGTTAATATTAACGAGCTTTAATGTTTCAATTGTGCAGATCACAGGGCAGTCATGTCCATTGTCATTTAAAGGAAGTCCATATTGGATGGCACCTGAGGTTAGAACTCAATTATTGCGACTTAAAAAAAGCTTATTTTAACGAGTTTGTGGTTAATTTGTTAATGCTGCTAATTAATTATAATCAGGTGATTAAGAATTCGAGTGGTTGTAATCTTGCTGTTGATATATGGAGTCTTGGATGCACTGTCTTGGAAATGGCTACTGCTAAACCTCCATGGAGCCAGTATGAAGGGGTAAGATTAAGGCCGTAAATGATCTGAGTCGAATTAAATATTTAGTTATCAAATCGAGCATATTCTTAATACTGTCATGCTCAAACTCGGCTCGAGATTGCTTGAGTGCTCTCGAGTTCGGTTCGACTATGCCTGTAAATCTTTTCAAGCACTATCAAGCTTTCAACAGCTCGGCATGCTCGAAAAAAGTTCTAAAGCCCAAAAGTAAATTTTGTTCAGAAAATATTTGTAATATAGTATTAAAATGCTTGATAATGCTCATG
The DNA here is from genome assembly GCA_036785695.1 of Gentiana straminea. Classification (NCBI taxonomy): domain Eukaryota; kingdom Viridiplantae; phylum Streptophyta; class Magnoliopsida; order Gentianales; family Gentianaceae; genus Gentiana; species Gentiana straminea. Next base: position 861,527 of record JAVUPR010000450.1, read on the forward strand.
AGCATTCCATTCAAGCTTCAGTATGCTTGAGTTCAGCTCGTTTTCTTTAACGAGTTGCTCAAGTTCGGCTCGATTTCAACAAATTTTCCCATATAAGCGAGTCTTGTACGAGCCAAATTGACTAGAATCGACAATGTTGTTTCACGTTTTCCAGTCATTATACTTTTACAGATTTTATTCATTTCCATTGCCATATCTTTGGAGTTCCTTTTTAATGATTTCTTTCACATTTTTGGTTGAAAAAGGTTGCTGCCATGTTTAAAATCGGAAACAGTAAAGAACTTCCTGCAATTCCCGATAATCTTCCAGAAGAAGGGAAAGATTTTGTCTTGCAATGTTTACGACGCAATCCACTTCATCGACCTACAGCTGCTCAGCTTTTGGAACATCCATTTGTCAGAAATACCCCTACTTATGAAAAGGTGCCGGCTTCTACAGATGCACCTTCAGTGGTCAGTAATGGCGTCAAAACTCCGGTAATTATTACACTTTTACCTGTTAAGTATGCATTCTTTTACTTTTTCAGTCCAATTTCACCACGTGTGAAGTTCTTATTTAGCTGGAGTATGCCATACCTTTGATGTTGATTTTTAAGTACGCAGCACTTTAGACCCCATAAATGCAAATAAATGCATGGACGAGGGGTAACAGTGTCAAGACGAAACATTTGCGTATCGTTAAACTTGTATGTGTATAAAGTGAATAATAATAATAATAGAATAATAAGATGATATGAATAAAGTGAATTAATTCGTGAAAGTGTATTATCAGGGCATCGAACTAGCAAGAAACGTACCAACTCAAGATTCCGAAAGGCTTGCTATTCACTCATTTAGAGCGGCAAAATCTCGATTTCTTCACAGGTTTTAATCTTTCATATCTTGCCTTAACAATAAAAAAAAGGAGCTATTATTTGCATCACACCGATCACACAGAATCGACCTTGTGAAAGTCGGTTCTGGAGTCAAAAACCGACTTTCCCAATGTCGATTTTCACAATAAACCTATGGGAAGTCAGTTTTTGGCTTCAGAACCGACTTTCACACCGATCACACAGAATCGACCTTGTGAAAGTCGATTCTAGAGTCAAAAACCGACTTTCCCAAGGTCGATTCTCACAATAAACCTACGAGAAGTCTATTTTTGGCTCCAGAACCGACTTTCATATCAATAACACAAAATCAACCTTGTGAAAGTCGGTTTTGGAGTCAAAACCGACTTTCCCAAGGTCGATTCTCACGATAAACCTACGGGAAGTCTGTTTTTGGCTCCAAAACCGACTTTCATATCGATCACACCAAATCGACCTTGTGAAAGTCGGTTCTGAAGGCAAAAACTGACTTTGCCACAGTCGGTTCTCACGATAAACCTACGGGAAGTCGGTTTTTTTGCTCCAGAAGTGACTTTCACAAGGTCGATTCCTACTATGTTGCATCGGTAGAATCAGTGTGGTCCAAATAGAGGCCGGCCGCCCATAAAAATTGTAATATAATTTAAAATCAGTGAATTAATCATATATACTTATATTTAGTATTTTGTTGTGATTACAGTGAGATTCAAATTCCAAGAAATTTATCTTGCCCAGTTTCTCCAATTGGGAGCCCTTTACTGCATTCCAGATCGCCGTCAAATCTAAACAGAAGAATGTCTCCGTCTCCGATATCTAGTCCACGTACCACCTCCGGCTCATCAACACCACTAACCGGTGGTTGTGGTGGTGGTGGTGGTGGTGGTGGTGGTGGTGCTATTCCGTTTCATCACCTCAACCAATCCATGTTCGAAAGCTATGGAAGTTTACCTAAACCTCCACAAAGTTCTTACATCCACGGGTTGTCACTCCAGGATCCGGATTCTTTTAGAAGCACGCAATCGCATGGCTTCCAAGAATTATCATCTTCTGAGAATAATGATGCAGTTGGAAGGCAGCATATAGGAAAGCCCGGTTTTCATGACGGGCAATCGGTGTTGGCGGATCGTGTCTCTCAACAATTGCTGAAAGATTCTTTCAAACTGAATCCTGCTTCGGGTATGTTTGCTCATTCTCAGCTTGCTAATCGCATCAATGGCACTTAAGCGTAGGGCTGTACATGTGTCATGGTTTTCGGTTAGTTGATCTGATGATGAGACCGGATATAAGAGCAAATTTTCTTGAGAAAACCGGGTCAAAAACCGCCTCCGAGTATGGATGTTTCTGCATTCGCGTGTACAAAAACAGAGTGCAATAGGTAGGTTGGATATAACATTGAGCTATATCGCGTAAAAATGTACTAGCTTCTTTTTGAGCCCTGATGAATAGCCCAGAAGATTTTCGGGTAACATACCGTCATTATACACGCAAAGTAATGGTGTAAACCGAGACTTTTCGTACAAGATTTTCTCAGCGGGCCCACCCCTTCACCGAGTAATATACGGCGGCGGTAAGATTATATATACAGTTGTTAAAGCAAATAGAGTAGACTGATAACTAGTTTTTGTAGGGGTTTTATGGTCAAATCATCAGATGTATAATTTTATAAGCGAAAACACGCTATATATTTTTGGTAGATAGTTTTTGTGTATTGCTGAGGGAGATGCACACATATGTTCATGTTGAGAAGAACATCAAAAGCTAATTGGGAGAGGCTTTTTGCTCTACCATATTTTGTGGACAGAAATGCCCCTGGTCAAGAATATTGCCTTATTTTTGTAAACTGTGTTATTCTGTTTACTGGTAAATTTTACTTATAAATTACTTTTTATAGACTTGCTCGTAACCTCGTGCTTAGGCATTATAAAGAGTACTTGCAGTAGATATTGTAAATATATATTTTAGAGTAAAATACTCCTCAGATCTATAAATTTTACTCTACATCTATCTATCGTATAAAATAAAATATTTTTCATATTTTTAGGCTTTTTTCCCTGCAGTAACATTTAATTTTGATTCAACTAAAATGGTGCTAAAATCCCAAAGCTTTTTAGCTAAATCCATATCCATAGCTTGTGTTGTGGGTTTGCTTATATTGCTATCTGCAAAATAATGACCACTTTGCCCTTTAACTTGTGGATGCAAAGCTACATAACATGTTGTGGCTGCCCCCTGCAACAAAGTTTAGAACAAGGCATTGTCAGTGTGTCATTGCATCAAATTACATTCGACTTTTTCACGAATCGATTCTAAGATGAAATCGACTCAAGTGCATGCATGTTAACCGACCTGGTGAACATTTTTTAGCACCAACTTTCCCAGATTACTCACAAGACCTTCCAGAAAACCGAGATTGCGGAAAAGATTTGTAGTAATTATTCCTGGATGAAGTGAATTTGCTGTTATGTTCACTCCTTCTTCCTGTAAGAACAATTTAATAAAAAAATAAAAAAAATAAAAACGAGCAAATTAGACTCGTGTAATGAGTTGAATTCAAAGAAAAAAGTAACGAGCTTATTACGGGTGCGTATTAGCACAATAACACACGATAAAGCTTAACTAAGGAAGCAAATAGTGAATCGAATCGAATCTACCTTTAGGCGTCTAGCAAGCTCATTGGCATGAAGTACATTAGCTAGCTTTGATTGTCCATAGGCAGCAAAGTTGTTGTACCTGCAAAAAATACAATTTTAACTCTCCAAAAACCTATATTTTTTTACGGATTTTCTGTTATTAGGATGATGTATATTTAAATTATCATACCCTTGTTCATCATTTATTCTATCGAATCGAATCCCTTCACGATAAGGCAAACGATGAGCTTCTGATGAGACATTCACAATTCTACCCTCTGTCTTTGATTTTTGAGCTGTTTTCTTCATGTTTTTTAGAAGCAGATCAGTTAAAAGAAAGTGACCTGCAATAAACAATGAGAACTGCAAAATGAACATGTCAAGGAAAATGAAAAAGATAAATAAAGCCGAATTCTACACTTTATTTTCGACGTCGTTAGGTATTCCCATGAGAATCCCTATCCCTATCCTCACATATACTATTAAAAAATACATATCCCTACTTTACAGCAACTAAATTCACAATACTCTACATCAGCATCCCTATCTCTATCCTTACAACATTAAAATATTCATTTTTTAACTATAAATAATTTTGTCAAAGGTAACTTTTCAAATTCAAATTTTACTCCAACGGCTATATTTCAACGGCTATATTCGAACACACACATTTTTCCAAAATTATTTTTAAAATTCAAAATTTTACTCCAACGGCTATATTTGAACACACACATTTTTCAAAACTTACTTTTTAAATTCAAATTTTACTCCAATGGCTATATTTCAACGGCTATATTTCAACAGAGGGAAGAAAAAAAAAAAAAATCGTTTCAAAAAAAAAAAATAAATAAATAAAATGTAAGGATAGCTACAGTGTCACCCCAGATTTGGGGTGACACTGTTCATCCACCCCAATGTAGGGTGGGGATAAAGTATCTGATGCAGGAGAGTTTTTGCTTCTTCCCTATTTTTTTCCCTACATGTAGGGATAAAGGTGGAGATAAAAACTCTGATGCTAATACCCTTATGGCACTACGGTGGACAATTGACTTTTTCACGGTTGAAAATTGAATTTTAGGCGGTTGTTTGTTTTCGGTGTGGCGTCACGGTAAATACAACGTGGTGTCGTTAAAGACGCCCATTATTTTCTTGGATTTGAAACAAAATAGGAGTATAATATTTAAGAATTAAAAAAGGGTAATTACCTAAGTGATTTGTGGCAAATTGTAGCTCTATATTGTCCTTGGAAAGCTTGAATGGGGGTGCCATGATTCCTGCATTATTACTTAAGAAAAACAAGAGAGAAAAGTCATAGCTCCTATATTACACATAATGAAATGAATAAGGGCAATAAGTCTTATTGCCATCACAATAAATCTACCGTGGCACCACAGTTCGGGTAAAATTCGGATTTACAATGGTCGAAACAGACATTCGACCTCTGTAAAGTTGAATGTTGAGCTTAAATTCGACTTTACAGAGGTTGAATGTCATTGGGGTGCCCCGAAAGTAGATTCCAACCCAAAAGGCCTACTACCCCGCCCCCTAGAGCTTCATGGAGGACGTAAATCCAGTTTGAAAAAGCTGCATGTACACATTTTCTTTTCCCGATGGTATCGAACTTCCACACCCTAACTCAAAGACAAGTCTGCTACTACAACATCCGCGTTTTTTAACCACTGAGTTATGCTCTAAAGTAAGGAAACTTTAAAAAACATATACTTACATCAATATATTGAGTGGATTGCCGGAGGCATCAAATTCAGAAGCAAATTTCTTGACAGAAGCCAATGAACTAAGATCCAATTCCATTGTATCAACTTTAGCGGTAGGAATTTCTCTTGCAATAGCTTCTTTAACTTGGTTGCCTGCAGCCTTATTTCTGACTCCCATTACGACGTGTGCGCCGCGAAGAGCAAGTACCCTTGCGGTTTCTGCACCGATACCACTCGACGCTCCTGTAAAACCATAACGAGCGTCGTTACTGACACCATATCAAATCTACCACTTTCACACCACAATGACAATTGATTTCCACAGTCGATTCACGGGCTCTAGAATAGACATTCAACACCAATACCACTTTGGTGCTCCTGTGAAATCATAATGACACCACATGAAATCTACCGTTTTTATAACACGGGGCCAATTAGTATTTTGCAGTTGATTCTAGAGTAAAGAATGATTTTTCGACATAGTATTAAAACGACGTAATTTTGTTATTAAAAATTATCTTTTTGTTGTTAAAAATATAGTTTTAGGCTCTGTATTTTTGGATAAAAAATATAGTTTTACAATCCGGTGACCTCATTCGATCAGGTAAAAAGTCAATTCTCAATTCTATAATCGCCGTTTCACTGGCTGATTGTTTTCGGTGTGGTGTCATGCCAAAAACACTCGAGTCCGGATCCATTGTAATGACCACCATACATGATGATCATTGCAGGGGATCCGAACTAAAAACATTCTCGTGCCACTACATTTCAGGCTAGCTAGGCTCGAGATTACAGAGGTCGAATATTCGACCTTTGCAAAGTCGAATGTTGACTTTCCAGATTTCGAAGCCCCGAAAGTAGTAGATGCGTTGTGGTGTCAATAACACATTAAAACAGCTCCGAAATCAGTGGAGATACACAGTTCAAACACAAGTATTTCAACATTGTAGGAATCAAAGCATCAAATTCATAATAAACATCAAAATCAAATTCAATATAAATAATATGAAAAAGTGGGAGACAGACCTGTAACAATGGCGGTCAGACCAGAGGCATCGATTCCATTAGTAACCTCTTGAGCAGTTGAAGATGAAGAAAAACCAGATGGCCCTTTTCTTCCGAAAAAAAACCACATTTTCTCAACCCCACCAATCTGCTTATCAAATGATGTAGTATAAGTGTATGCTTGATTTTGAAGATTGCATTTGCAAATGTATGAACATGGGTGTTTTATAATTAGGCCTGTCATGTATTTCCCGTGCATTAGTGAATGAAGAAGAACTAAATCCCCATTTCTGAAAGTGATCTCCCAAAAAAAAAACAAAAACAAAACAATTGATTGTTGTGAATGACTGAGTGTTTGGAAGATATTCATACACGCGACATGGAAAATTGTGTGGTTTAAAAACAGTGTTAAGTCCATATCATTGTTCTACGAATTATTGGTCTAAAAACGACCCGAGTCATTCATGAGCAGCTCAATACTTAACTTGTGAAATGTTCGTTCGAATATGATTTAATCAAATTCAAGTCGAATGCGAGCACTTCGTCCATATGCGGGACGGGACGGGATTTCTGTTGGATCAGATTTTGGACCTAACAAAAATGACTCTGAGCCTTCACGCAAGCAAGGTGAGAGAAAAGCAAGCAATGTAGTAGTAGAAGCTTTGCCAGAAGCAAGAAGATGATTTAATGCTCGAACGTATGTGAGAGGTTAACAACCTAAATTCAAACACTTGAAAGCTTGACTCGAAATATTCACGAGTTTTATCGAGCAGTATTTTTTAACGAGCCGAACTCAATCACTTTAAAGATCAACAATTTCTCGCTTTGCTTGAGCTCTAGTTCAAATTTGAAATTACTTAAAATTTTGTCGAGCATAATCAAGCCGAACTCGGGCATTATTAAAACTTCGAACTGATTTTGAGTGAATTTTTTCATGCTCGAACGAAATTGAGCCAAGTTTGAGTATATCATTGTTTTGAGTGGGTACTCGACTCGATAAGTAATTTGACTCGGACTGTTTCCAAAACATTAGTGTTTTCACAATGCAAATGATAAATACGGAAAAACACTCGTGTTTTATGGTGTTAATAAGCAAATCCTCATCATGCATATGTAGTACAACCCAAAAAATTCCAATGATTAGAGCTAGAGTTGCTAGCGAGCCGAACAACCGAGTATTTGTTGTTCATGATCGCTTGTTTAATAAACGAACAAAAAAAATGTTTAAGTCTGGCTTATTTATAAAGAAAATTTGTTCGAGCTCTTTGGTTCGCTAACCGTATTTTTGCCTTCCAGGCTTCCAGCTTGAGTATGGCTCGAGTTTTACTCGTTAAGATATAAATAATCAAGTTTAAATGTATAAAACTATATTCAAACATAAGGGCATCTCCAACGGTAGCCCTTTTTCTACACCATTACACCAAAATGATGTAAAATTACATAATTTTTCTCCAACCATTCTACACCAAATTTTACACCATTTTTCTTCAACCATTTTACACCACATATCACACTTATTATTAAATTAAACCAAAAGAAAGAAAAGAAGAAAAAAAAAAAAAAAAAAAAAAGGCAAATTGGTTTTTGGTGTCGAGTCATATTTGGTGTAAAAAGAAAGGGGATGGTGAAATGGGGAAATGTGGAGCTGTTGGAGTACCACCATTTATCCAAAATGGTGGGATAGTGCCGGGTCATCCCTCCTTGGAGATACCCAATAGGGCTAAAAGTATTAGAATAACTCTATAAATATATTATTTTATGTGTATGGTTAGGTTGTATATTAATTTAGGGGGAATATGTAGTTGTCTCCGTTACTTAAAAATATTTCGGATTATTGTGTCCTTATCCCTAATTTTCCAATTAATTTATCTATATTTAACAACAGGTTCGCAAATAAGCTCGTGTTCGTTTGTTGAAGAAACGGTTTTATAACATTGTTAAATCTTGGTTCATTAAGCTAAACAACGAGGAATCACGAACACTGATAAATCAAATATAAACTTGTTCGTGAATGAATCTGGTCGTTTAACAAACAAATCATACGCATCGTCATACATGTTGTGAGACTGTTTACGACATTTCGGGGATTCAAATTGAACTTTAAGAGTAATGATACAGGTATAACGATTGTGCTACAACGAGTGACACGACGTTGATATACGTCATTGATCATAATATGTCTAAATTGATTATGAGTATATCTAATATGATCAATGATGCAGATCACCATTATGTCACTCGTTGTGAAACAATCGTTGTGCCCGTTTTATTATTCAAATTAGAAAGGCCCTAGGAAAAAGACATAACATAACTAGCCGTTACTGCACTAGGGTTTTTTATTTTTTATTTTTTTGAAAGGTACACTAGGAAAATCTAACCCCCATTTCTTCATAAATTCAAGTTCAAAACCCTCGTCTTTCTCCAACACCAAATTACATTTTCATTTCTTCTTAAATTTCACACAAATTGTTCTTCTTCACCAAATAAACGAAGAATTTCTGCCCATGGCTTCTAAAACAGCAACCAAAGACATCATCACTATCCGTGGATCTGCAGCAATCATCAGTGAATTCTTCGGTATGTTTGATTTGTTCGCCTTTTGTTGATAAATTTAGAAATGTAGGTTATTTTTGTTTCTTTCGATTCGTTAATCAATGATTGGATCTCCATTTTTGTTGAATCTTTTCGTCTGATTAGTGTATTACTGGATTCCTCTTTCTAGGTTATGCTGCGAACAGGTAATATATGCTCAAAATTACGATTTTCCCCTAATTACTGCCTTTTTTTTATGGAAATTCCTGAGTGTTTTTTTGTTAGTGTATTGTATAATCGAGGTGTTTACCCAGAAGAAAGCTTTGCAAGAGTAAAGAAATATGGACTTCCAATGTTGCTTACTCAAGATGAAGGGGTCAAGACCTTCATTTCCAAGCTAACTTCTCAGCTTACTGGTTAGTTTAGATTTGATATTCATCTTGTTTTTTTGTCCGAATCGAGGAATGCTATAATATTCGTTTGAGTTCGAGCACAAGTGTTTTGAACTCGAGCTCGAGGTGCACAAGTGTTTCAAATTCGAGCTCGAGTTGAGATTCAATGAAGGTTTAAAAACTTGAGCTGAGCTCGAGCTACGCATCGAGCTTTAATGAAGGTTTAAAACCGGAGCCAAGCTTGAGTTGTATTGAGCTAATCTAGTTTAACATAACAATAACGAATGATTGAGATACAAAGCATTTGATACACGACAAGCTAACGGATGATTGTATGTATGAATATACATATGTTTTTGTTATACATAAACGTGTATTCGGATTTGCTCGTGAGTGAGTAGTCAAGAGCCTTGCGCATTTCATCTGTTCAATTTTTCAGAGTGGCTAGAAGCAGGGAAATTGCAGAGGGTTGTTCTGGTAATTATGAGTAAAGCCACTGGTGAGGTTTTGGAAAGATGGAATTTCAATATAGAAACAGACAATGAAGTAGTAGAAAAAGGGTAATTTGGACATTACTCTCTGCATCTTTATTTGCTTATAGCATTCTGAATATAAATGAAAAAAGTTCATTTCTCTTTGTTTTTTGTGTGTTTTTGTAACAGTGTCTCAAGGGAAAAAAGTTATCAGGAGATTATGAGAGAAATTCAAGCTATAATGCGACAAATCGCTTCGAGCATCACTTATTTGCCTTGCCTTGATGAACCATGTAAACACATTTATCGAGTTAATAAGCTCCCCTTTTTTTTCCGGGCATCACGGTGTTTTTACAATGACATCACTCTGGCAACAAAACTTTTTCAAGGTCAATTCTAGAGCTGAGAATCAACTTTCACGTGGTTGAAGGCAGAAGAAAGCTATTTCTCGGCTCCAGAATCAACTACGCAAAAGTCTATTGTTGCTATGGTGTCACTGAAAACGATATTTTTTATTTCTTTCCCTTTTGGGTGACATGAAGGATTAGAATTCGTATCATTGTGGGGTCCAGTGATCTGTGCATATACTATCACCAAAATGACGTCGTTTTGGAACCGAGTGATCTCGTGTTTAGGGGGGCTAACATATGTATGTGTGTTTTGTTGGCAGGTGTGTTTGATGTGTTAGCATATGCTGATAAAGATGTTGAAGTCCCATTTACTTGGATTGAAAGTGACCCAAAACTCATAGCTAATCCCCAAATGGTTGGTTCGAAACCAAAAAAAAACCTTTGCTTCAGGTTGACACTCTTGTTTCATACAAGAACGACGAGTGGGAGTGGTGTTCGTGTGAATCTTGAATTCACACCTTTAAAGGATTGGTTTAATCTATATGGTTTAAGTGGATTCAACCTTGGAAAAATGAAAAATGATTTTTCCACTAATGGCAGGGTTGTTACACTATTGTGCTTTGGTGTTCCTCTTCAAGCATGGACTGAAGATAGTTTTATTCAAATTGGCTCTTTATTGGGTGAAGTTCTTGAAGTCAAGGCTGAATCTATAAATAGATCTGTACTTGAGTATGGCAAAGTCGTGGTCTTCCCAAAGAATTGGGAAGTTATTTCTCAATCAATTGATGTTGAATTTGATAATATGATTTATTCCTATATGATTAAGGAAGATACTAGTTCTGATGATGGAACACATACTTGCAATAACTGGTCAGATAAATTGAGCATATGTTCGTCAACTGAAGGTTTTGTCTCAGACTCAGCTATGGGGGACTTGGCGGCGGCGGATGAAGTTTCAAATTTTGACGGCAGAAAGGGTCTCGAGGTATCTATGTTGAATCAAAAAGAAAGCACAAGTAATGAAGCTTTTAATAATTCATTGCCAAGTCTTCTTTTTGCTGCTGCTAGCATATAGGTCCCCATTTGGTTTAAGGACTGTCTTTTAATATTTGTTCCTCCATGTCCTCAGTTTCAGTCCCTACTTTGAGGGTTAATCATTGGGGAGGGAAGTCAGCCACAGGCCTAGGCCCCTAGGCCTGAAAGTGAAGGTGAAAGGTAATTCATTAGGGTGTAATCGATTGCCAAGTCTCGGCACTTTGGGTACACAAATAGCATCACAACTGTGTTTTAACATATTTGTTACTCCATGTGCTCAGTTGAAAGTAATCGATTGCCAAGTCTCGGCACTTTGGGTACACAAATAGCATCACAACTGTGTTTTAACATATTTGTTACTCCATGTGCTCAGTTGAAAGCGCTTTCAAGAATGAATTGGCGTCAAGGATGATGGCCTATGGTGGAGGTACTGTTTCATATATTATATGTGAGGAAAAGTTTTTAAATATGCTAGCCATTTAGTCTTTATAGATTGAATGACTGCATTTAATTCATTTGTTAACCAAGTACAACCACTTACAGCAGACATTATTTGACAACATTCTACTATAACTGAATGTACATTTGGTTCATAAATCAATGAAAAAACTTTTGTTGCTTTATGAAATTTTTCAAAAAGAGTGCAACATTTTTTCAAAGCAAGTTGCCAAAGTTCCGGAGTAATACGAGTAGTATTACCCTTGTTTATCATTTCTTCATTAAAACATGTACTAATTGCATCTTTATATTTTAAAACCTCTATAAGCATGTTTAGGTGGAAAAGTTTTACAATCTAATGAAAATTTACGGGGCCTTAAACCGTTTTGAGAACAATAATTTTTAAATCTTCGGCTAACATTGCCATCGTATCTAAACGATTTTAAAATAGTTCTTATTGGTTCTAAAACTTCGTATATGTTTGACAAACCATCTTGGACGCACAAATTTAAAATGTGTGCACGACAACGAACATGTAAAAGTGAACATTCAAGTAACAATGATAAATGTTCTTTCATGTATGGTATTGATTGTGTTTGCGGATGCATTATCAAATGAAATTGACAAAATTTTATTATATAATTTAAAATCTATTAACGTTTGTTTAATTCTATTAAATATATTAATAGCCTTTGTGAGACTCGTCAAATAGATCAAAAGCAATAATTCTTTTTGTAAGTTATATGAGGGATCGCACCAATGTGCGTAATACAAATATAATCCTCATATTGGGGAGATTTCCAACAATCACTTGTTAAGGAAACACGACCCTTATAGTTGGAAAACATTTCTATTAATTCGTTCCTTATTTTTTCATATTGTTTTTTCATTGTTGTTTTAATTACTTTTCGTGAAACTAATTTGAATATTGTGGATTTAAAGACATTTTATTAAATTCTTCTAAAGCGCGACTTTCAGCGTGATTAAATGGTTTTTCTTCAATTGATATATAACGAGTCATGCGGTCAATTATATTTTGTCTATCATAAGTAAAAGGCATACCTCCCCCGGGATTTTGAGACATGTACCCCCCGAGTTGGGTTTGAGAGCCATGACCGCCATCTTGTATTATCCGCTTCTCATTAGCAAGGTATTGTATACCATGCTCTTTTTTGAGATGCCGAGTTTGCGTTCCGTTGCCTTGACCCCGAATCCACGACAATTCTTTCGTGACTCCTCTCTTCCTGCACACTAAACAAATAGTTTTAGTTCTTTTAATATTAGGGTCATCACCTTCCCTTTGTGGTAGATCATGAATTTCAAAATATTTCCAAATTAATGATTTCGATTCTTTTTTATCGCCGGGAACTGTGGAAGAACTTGGTGTTTCCTCCAAGGGGTACTTCGGCACTACCACTAGGACCACCACTACCACTACCACTACCGGCACCGCCACCTAACAAATTAAATATGGTGATTAAAACGAATTTAAAATAAACAAAAATAAATTAAAACAAATTAAAACAAAAATAATTGATAGATACATACCAAAAATTGTTGAAATTGTGGCGTCGAACCGTAACTCGAATTCGAAAAATCTTGGGAAAGTGGATAAACTTGTACATCTTGTGAGTCGAATACGGGAATATCACCAAATGCCTCTGGTGGAGGTACATCGTGAAACCATGTACTGTACTTACATCAATATATTGAGTGGATTGCCAGTGGCATTTGGGCCGGGCTAGCCCGACCCGGCCCGGACCCGGCCCAGTTTTTGCAGGCCCTAACCCGGCCCTGAACCCGCCCAGCCCGGAATTTTTTTAGGGCCGTGCCCGGTCCTAGCTTCCCCAACCCGTGACCCGCCTGGCCCGCAACCCGGCCCGCAGACCAGCCCGCCCAGCACGGCCCTGAACCGGCCCGGCCCGGCCGGCCCGCCCCCCTCTTTTTTGAATTTTTTCCCCCCCTCACACTTTCCCCCCCTCTTTTTTGAATTTTTCCCCCCCTCACACTTTCCCCCCTAAACCTTTCATTCTACACCTATAAATACCCCTCTATATCATTCATTCTCCTCACACCTCTCTCTCTCAAATCTCTATCATTCTCAATATTCTCAATATTCTCAAATTCTCAATATTATTATCTTCATATTATCTTATATAATATTAATTACTACTTACTAGTTTACTAGTAATTGTAATTTACTACTACAATATTAAATTACTCTATCATATATTCATACTATCTCTTTACTCATTTATAAATTTATACTCTTTTATACTCTCTAGTCTTTACTATCTACAAATATGGATAATATTTTTGGACAAGCTTTCGGTGACGAAATTTTTGGTGATATTCCCGTATTCGACTTAAGATGTACAAGTTTATCCACTTTCCCAAGATTTTTCGAATTCGAGTTACGGTTCGACGCCACAATTTCAACAATTTGGTATGTATCTATCAATTATTTTTGTTTTAATTTGTTTTAATTTATTTTTGTTTATTTTAAATTCGTTTTAATCACCATATTTAATTTGTTAGGTGGCGGTGCCGGTAGTGGTAGTGGTAGTGGTGGTCCTAGTGGTAGTGCCGAAGTACCCCTTGGAGGAAACACCAAGTTCTTCCACAGTTCCCGGCGATAAAAAAGAATCGAAATCATTAATTTGGAAATATTTTGAAATTCATGATGATACCACAAAGGGAAGGTGATGACCCTAATATTAAAAGAACTAAAACTATTTGTTTAGTGTGCGGGAAGAGAGGAGTCACGAAAGAATTGTCGTGGATTCGGGGTCAAGGCAACGGAACGCAAACTCGGCATCTCAAAAAAGAATACAATACCTTGCTAATGAGAAGCGGATAATACAAGATGGCGGTCATGGCTCTCAAACCCAACTCGGGGGGTACATGTCTCAAAATCCCGGGGGAGGTATGCCTTTTACTTATGATAGACAAAATATGATTGACCGCATGACTCGTTATATATCAATTGAAGAAAAACCATTTAATCACGCTCGAAAGTCGCGCTTTAGAAGAATTTAATAAAATGTCTTTAAATCCACAATATTCACCGTTTCACGAAAAGTAATTAAAACAACAATGAAAAAACAATATGAAAAAATGAGGAACGAATTAATAGAAATGTTTTCCAACTATAAGGGTCGTGTTTCCTTAACAAGTGATTGTTGGAAATCTCCCCAATATGAGGATTATATTTGTATTCGCACATTGGTGCGATCCCTCATATAACTTACAAAAAAGAATTATTGCTTTTGATCCATTTGACGAGTCTCACAGTGCTATTAATATATTTAATAGAATTAAACAAACGTTAATAGATTTTAAATTATATAATAAAATTTTGTCAATTTCATTTGATAATGCATCCGCAAACACAGCGTCAATACCATACATGAAAGAACATTTATCATTGTTACTTGAAGGTTCACTTTTACATGTTCGTTGTTGTGCACACATTTTAAATTTGTGCGTCCAAGATGGTTTGTCAAACATATACGAAGTTTTAGAACCAATAAGAACTATTTTAAAATCGTTTAGATACAGTGGCAATGTTAGCCGAAGATTTAAAAATTATTGTTCTCAAAACGGTTTAAGCCCCGTAAATTTTCATTAGATTGTAAAACTCGGTGGAATTCCACCTACAACATGCTTATAGAGGTTTTAAAATATAAAGATGCAATTAGTACATGTTTTAATGAAGAAATGATAAACAAGGTTTTTTGGCAACTTGCTGAAAAATGAAGAAATGTTTTTAATGAAGAAATGAAGAAATGTACATGTTTTAATGAAGAAATGAAGAAATGAAGAAATGTACATGTTTTAACTTTGGCAACTTGCTGAAAAATGTTGCACTCTTTTTGAAAAATTTCATAAAGCAACAAAAGTTTTTTCATTGATTTATGAACCAAATGTACATTCGAGTTATAGTAGAATGTTGTTATAAATAATGTTGTCAAATAATTGTAAGTGGTTGTACTTGGTTAACAAATGAATTAAATGCATCATTCAATCTATAAAGACTAAATGGCTAGCATATTTAAAAACTTTTCCTCACATATATGGTATTGCCGCTATGCTTGATCCCGGACTTAGAAGAGAAAATTTAATGATTTATTAATTGCATATTATTCATTTTTAGAAATAACGATTTTGACGTTGACAAATATGTAACGGAGTGTTATAATATTTTAGTTAAATTATATGATATATATTATGCTGAGAGAAACCCTGACGCTAGTACTAGTGGTCGTCCACCTAAAAGCAGTAGATTTGGTGCCTTAGGAAGTATATTAGGTAAAAGTAAAAGTAAATCAACTTCCATAACATCGAACGCAAGATCCGTAATTGATAATTATTTAAACACTGATGATATAATTCACGAAGATAACTTTAAATATTTTACAATATTGGCGTAGTAAAGAGACCCACTGGCCCATTTTAACCGCAATAGCTAGGGATATACTTGTTATTCCTGCTTCTACTGTTGCGTCCGAGTCTGCATTTAGTTCAGGTAGAAGAATCGTCACCGACTACCGGACGAGTTTGACCGCCGAGTCGGTCAAGATATGTGTCCGCAACGGGGATTGGGAAAGAGCCAATAGACGGACACAAGAAATGGAGTTCGAAGAAGATAAAAACGACGAAGAAGATCCGTGGTTAGAATACACAACATCCGGATCGGGATCTCCATCAACGAATGATTATTATGAAGACTAAGCCCAACCATCTACCAATCCATCCAATGACCAAGGTAAGTGACACGAACTACGTGGGCTTTGATTCTTTTGAGATACGTAGGCAAAACCTAATTATTATAATTTACAAAATCATACTTCCTCCATTCCATTGAATTAAATTACCCCAAGGCCCAAAGTTCTAACTCCCAAACATACTTATTAGTTATTACATTCATACCTCCACCTCCACTCCAACATAGTTACATACACTACAGTAGTTACTACTCAAAAGAGCCAAAACTCAAATATACTACCCCCGCAAGTCTCCAACATACTTACATACTAGTTAGTTACTACCAAAAAACTCAATCATCATACCTATTACCTCCACATATTTACTACCCAAATGCCAAAACCCAATTCTACCCCCGATATACTTAGCACTTACTACTTACTAGTTACTACCAAAAATCCAATGGAATTGAGGAAGTAATTTTTGATTATTATAATAATCGGGTCCAAGCCCATTTATTTATATTTTTTTGTTGTAATAATGTAATTTTTTTATGTAAACAATAGTTGTAAAGTTGTAATAATATAATTTATTGTAATAATGTAATTTTTTTATGTAAACAATAGTTGTAAACTTGTAATAATGTATTATGTAAATGTAATTTTTATTTACGATTAATAAAAATATGATCTTTTGATAATATTATATGTTTATGTTTATTATCATTTATTATATTATCTTATAATAAAAAAACGTAAATGTTTGATTATATGTATTAAATACATGTATTATATGTTTATATGTATTATTAAAACATGTATTATGTTTATTATCTTTTTATGTAAATGGTTATTATCATTTTTTTTTTTAAAGTTATTAACATTTTTTAAATTTGCATAAAAAAAATAATTAAAAAAAAAAAAAAAAACCCGGACCCGGCCCGACCCGCCCCAAACCCGCCCAAACCCGCCCAAGGGCCAGGGCCAGGGCCCAATAGGACCAGCCCGCCCCAGCCCGAAACCCGCCCAGCCCGGCCCGCCCAGCCCGTGTATAGGGCCCGGGCCTGATCCCCCCAGCCCAGCCCGCCCCAGCCCGGCCCGCGGGTCAGCCCGACCCGGCCCGGAGCCACCCCTACAATGAACTAAGATCCAATTCCATTGTATCAACTTTAGCGGTAGGAACTTCTCTTGCAATAGCTTTTTTAACTTGGTTGCCAGCAGCCTCATTTCTGACTCCCATTACGACGTGTGCGCCGCGAAGGGCAAGTACCCTCGCGGTTTCTGCACCGATACCACTCGACGCTCCTGTAAAACCACAACGACCGTCATTACTGACACCATATCAAACCTACTGTTTTCACACCACAATGACAATGATTTCCACAGTTGGTTCTCGAGCCGAGACTCGAGAATCGGCTTTTTCGTTGGTCTATTGTGACAATGGATCGGGTGAAAGTCGATTCTAGGCTCTAGTATAGACATTCAGCACCAATACCATTTTGGTGCTCCTGTGAAATCATAATAAGCCTCTTTACTGACATCACATCAAATCTATCGTTTTTATAACACAGGGACAATTAGAATTTTGCAGTTGATTCTAGAGTAAAGAGTGATTTTTCGACATTTCGTTGATCTATTGTCACAATCAGGGGCGGATGTTTACAGTGTAAGGGGACACGTGACCCCACTGAGATCCAGAGAATTTTTTTTTAGTATTAAAACGACGTAGTTTTGTTGTTAAAAATGTCGTTTTGTTGCTAAAATGTAGTTTTAGGATCTAGTGACCCCAATGGAACAATTTTTTGGAAAAAACATGTAGTTTTACAATCCTGTGATCTCAATCGAAAAAATTCTTGGATCCTCCCCGGTCACAATCGCCGAGGTAAAAGTCGATTCTCAATTCTATAATCGCCATTTCACTGGCTGATTGTTTTCGGTGTGGTGTCATGCCAAAAACATTCGAGTCCGGATCCATTGTAATGATCACCATAGATGATGATCATTGCAGGGGATCCGAACTAAAAACATTCTCGTGCCACTACATTTCGGACTAGCTAGGCTCGAGAATCGAGATTACAGAGGTCGAATATTTGACCTTTGCAAAGTCGAATGTTGACTTTCCAGATTTCGAAGCCCCGAAAGTAGTAGATGCTTTGTGGTACCAATAACACATTAAAACAGCTTTGAAATCAGTGGAGATACACAGTTCAAACACATGTATTTCAACATTGTAGGAATCAAAACATCAAATTCAATATAAACAAGGGGGAATGGGAGTGGACAGAAATATTTCATCAATTGAGTAGAAGGACAGTCTTTTGAAACTTTTGCATAAAAAACAAAACTATTTATTCACTGTCGAAATTCACTTGTGTTCGAAATTCATTGTTTAAATTCACTGCTTAAATTCACTGTCGTTCACTAATTTTCAAAATTCATTGTCGAAATTCATTGTCGAAATTTACTGATTTCGGGATTCACTGGGGAGATTCACTGATTTTCGGGATTCACTGTTTGTCCTTCTCGCAATAAAAATTATGCAGATGTCCTTCTCCCTATGAAAAATATGTAGCTGTCATGTTACTTAAAAATATTCCAGATTGTGTCCTTATATCTAATTTCCCATATAAACAATATGAAAAAAGTGGGAGGCAGACCTGTAACAATGGCGGTCAGACCAGAGGTATCGATTCCATTAGTAACCTCTTGAGCAGTTGAAGATGAAGAAAAACCAGATGGTCCTTTTCTTCCGGAAAAAAACCACATTTTCTCAACCCCACCAATCTGCTTATCAAATGTAGTAGTAGTATAAGTATATTGTAATATTCTGAACTTTGGAAAAGGGCAGACATGTCAATTTGTAAAGTTCGACATATTATGTTTATTTAATTTATGGATTAAAGTATTTATATATATTTATATATATATTTCAAAAAAGGATTTAATGAAAATAAAGGTGTTTTGGGGATTTATTGGTAATTAAAAGGAATTGATGGATTTAATTAGAAATTAGTGTGGAAGTTATATTTGGTAATAACTCCCCACTAATAAGGGAGTTATCAGAATCCCAATCTTTGGAGATCATTAGTCGATCTTAGAGAGGAAAAGATTGAGAGAAAAACTGAAAATAAGAAGAGAGGGAGACTTCTTCCAAATTCTCATAAGCCTGTGATCGGTTTTCAGAAACGTTTGAAGATTTGGAATCAGCGGGAAGAGAGGATCGTTTTGATTCTAAAAGTGCAAAGTTTTGAAAGGTAATGGTTTTAGCCCTAATCTGTGGTTTTGTCAAGGTTTGATCAATCTTCAAGGCTTTGGTTGGTTTGATTCGTAGTTCTTGTAGTTTAGAAGCTTTTGATCATCAATTAATTCAAGTTTAATTGTGATCGAATAGGTTTTGGTGGAAGTTTGAGGAAGTGCTGCAAGTTTTGTTTCGGAGTTTTGCTTTGATCAAGTAAGAGGCTCTTCCTAATGTTTAATTAAGGTTTTATGATGTTAAGGTTGTGTTTTGGGTATGATTTGTGGTTAGAATTCATGCTAGTTGTTGTTGTTATAATATGACGTGTTATAGCATGTTTAGAACATGTTTTGATGCCTTTTGGATGTATATTTTGATGTTAAACTTGGTTGGGTTTGAGTAGAAATCGATAGAGTGCAGAAAACTGTGTTTTGTGTAGTTTTGCCCAATTTTGGCGCCCACCAAAGATTTTGGCGCGCCCCAAACCTGAACCAGAGAGTTCAGTGACTTTCTGGAATATTTTTGGCACGCCCCAAAGGCTTTGGCGCCCCCAAACCCTGAACAGAGAGTTCAGAGAGCTCTCTGAAGCACTTTGGCGCACGCCAAAGGTGTTAGCGCCCCCCAACATTGTTTAAATGTTATTTTGATTGTTTTAAGCTATGAGATGAGTTCTAAATGTTATCTCTTGATCTAATAACAATAAATGAACATGAACAAGCCTGTATTAAGCTTCTGATGCGTTTAGTTCCGGCACCGAATGTGAGTTTCAAGGGAGTTGAAGTTCTGGACCGTCGGAAGGGTATGAATGGCTTGTGTTTTGTGGAATTAGTATTCCTCAATGTTTGTGTATGTGCTAGGGATTGTCCGTGTCTAGGGGTCTAAGTAAGAGAGTAGTATATGTGAGGGAGCTTAATTGAAAACACTTAGGTGGCTAGTTAACAATTAATAATAAACATACTTGTGTAGTAAAAAGATTAAACATCAATCCATTCTTGGTAAGGCACAAGTCCATATCGCGATGTGTGGGCGTTCATATAAAGTGGATAACTTCGTAAGTCTTTGGACCCTACGTACAGAGGAACACCACCCCGTAAGTCCGAGACCCTACGTACGGAGGGACTCCGCCGAGCGTGTACACTATCGGGCTTTTCCCCGTGGATATTGGTGTGATCCGCCAATATGTTGCACACAGATACTTCATGGTGAGTAGCACCATGCGTAGTGCCCTTGAATGATGATGTAACAAATAAGCTAAGCTAGAAACCAATAGTCACAACATGTTGATGAGCATGAAGTGAACTCTAGAGTTGAGTCGGTCTCATAAAGATAACTTAATAATAACTAATTAATGAACCTTTCGTTGTAAGGCTTTATTATACATTAGCTTCTTTCTCTTGCTAAGTACTTTGTACTTACCTCAATTGCATATGTTGTTTTGTGTGCTTTTGGGGTGAGAAGGCGAACAGGTTGACCTTGAGCTCATTGAGGAGTTTGATGATGATATATGATGGAGATGCTCGGGGATGTTTCCTTGTTGTTTTAAATTTATAAACATTGTACTAGTTTATGTTGTATCTTATCTTTAAAGAATATGTTGTTCTTTTATTTTCATGTTGTAAGACAAGTTTGTAAGTCATTTCTTTGAGATTTCGTATGTTGTAAGTTTCTTTTCGTTATTATAGGATAACCTTCTATCTTTAGTCGGTTTGTATCTATTCTTAGTTGCTTTTATGAGGTTTTGCCGTGTCTTTTTAGCTTCCGTTTGCTAAACTCGATACGACGTAGTAGAGGCTTACGTATAATATTGAATTTATTTAATATTATACGTGCCGAACGTTTATTTGTCAAATAAAAACGTTTATTTTTCGGATAAGGTCTCGGTATCCGAGAACGTGGCGTTACATATATGCTTGATTTTGAAGATTGCAATTGCAAATGTATGAATATGGGTGTTTAATAATTAGGCCTGTCATGTGTTTTCCGTGCATTAGTGGATGAAGAAGAACTTATAGATGGAGCTAACTATTTAGATAATATATCCGAATACACCCTCCCTTTTTCTTGATTGACATGAATTCCTATAAATCCAATGAACAAAGTAAATAGGCCCAATACAAGTAGAGGGAATAAGATAGTACTGTCATATTCACAAGGATACAAATTCCATATAAATTACTTTTAACTGAAATACACCAATCTTCAATATTAGTACCTGCTCTTCAATCCGAATGGTTAACAATGCACGTAACGATGATGATATTGGGTTATGGGTCCCTTTTATGTGGATCATTATTATCAGCAGCACTTCTAGAGGGCACTCCCAGCAGAAGCCCTATATGGTGCCCTATCCCTAAAATGAAGATAAAAAATAGAGTTTGCCCCAAAATAGCTTCCATAGCAGAAACCCTATCCCTATTTATTTTTAGGGATATGAACAGTGCATCCCTATTTGTGGGGATGCACTATTCACTGCCCTAAACATATTTAATTGTTAAAAATTATAGGGATAGAGATGCTGCTGGAGTGAAATAATAAATATTTAATGTATATAAGTAGGGTTGTGATGTAGAATATTTATTTAATATTATTTGAAATGTTATAGGGATAATGATATGGATGCTGTTGTAGAGGTTTTTGAATTGAGATGTTGTAAAATAGGGATATGTATTATTTTATATTATTTTAGGGATAAAATTTAAGGTCTCTGCTGGGAGTGCCCAATTTCTGATAGTGATCTCCAAAAAAAATAAAAAAAGTAAAAAAAATTATTGATTGTTATGAATGTTAGGAAGATATTCATACACGCGACATGGAAAATTGTGTGGTTTAAAAACAGTCCATGTCATTTCCCTTAAATAAAATAAAAAAATAATCCATGTCATTGTTCTATGGATTATTGGGCTAAAAACGAGTCGAGTCATTCATGAGCAGCTCGACACTTAGCTAGTAAAATGCTCGTTTGAATAATCCACTCAAAAAAAAAATTGATTTAATCAAATTCGAGTCGAACTCGAGCACTTCGTCCATATGCAGGACGGGATTTCTGTTGGATCAGATCTTTTTGACCTAGCGAAAAGGACTCTAAGCCTTCACGCAAGCAAGTGCGAGAAGGGCCGGCCCTCCTGTGAGGCAGAGGAGGCGGTGGTCTTAGGCCCAACGGTGCCGACGGTCCAACCAACATTACATGTTTCGCTAGAAGAAAAAAAAAATCGTGTAGATCCAAGCCCATCCAACCTAATATAAAGGCTCAAAAAAATTACTCGAATCGACAAAGGCCCAAAATAAAATTTACTTGGCCAAATTCGAATTGATACGTATGTAACTTCGAACTAAAATGCCTAATTCACCGATTTGGTCTTAGGCCTAAAAAATGCCAGGTCGGCCCTGAGTGCGAGAGAAGCAAGCAAGGTAGTAGTAGAAGTGCCAGAAGCAATAAGAGAATTTAAGCTCGAACGAATGTGAGAGGTTAAAGACATGTATTCAAACACTTGAAAGCTTGACTCGAAATATTCATGAGCGTTATCGAGCATTATTATTTAACGAGCTGAACTCAAGCACTTTAAAGATCAAATTTTTCGAGCTGGTTGAGCTCTTGTTCAAGCTTGAAAATGCGTAAAATTTTGTCAAGCATAATCAAGCTGAACTCGGCATTATTAAAACTTCGGGCCGATTTTGAGCACATTTTTTCATGCTTGAAAGAAATCGAACGAAGTTTGAAAATATCATTGTTTTGAGTGGTTACTCGACTCGATAAGTATTTGTTTGATTCGACTCGGACCGTTTCCAAAACATTAGTGTTTTCGCAATGCAAATGATAAATACGGAAAAACACTCGTGTTTTATGGTGTTAATAAGCAAATCCTCATCATGTGTATATAGTACAACCCATAAATTTCCCAATGATTAGAGCTAGAGTTGTTAACCAGCCGAACAACCGAGTATTTGTTCTTCATGATCGCTTGTTTAATAAAAAAAAAAAATATATATATATATATATATCTTTAAGTTTGACTTATCTATAAAGAAATTTTGTTCGACCTCTTTGGCCTGCTAAACGTATTTTTGTCTTTCAGTTCGAGCACGGCTCGAGTTCAACTCGTTAAAATATAAATAATCAAGTCTAAATGTATAAATAACAAAGTATAAAACTATATTCAAACATAATAAAACCAAAACCATTAGAATAACTCCATAAACATATAATTTTATGTGTATGGTTAGGTTGTATATTAATTTATTTATATAAACATGTTTGCGAATATAAATTGAACGTTCGTAAAAAAAATTGTGTTCGTTCGGTTAAGAAACAAGTTCATAACATTGTTGAAGTTTAATTTATTCAGCTAAACAAACGAACGATCACGAATTGTGATAAATCAAATATGAGTTTGTTCGTAAACGATCTGATCATTTAACGACACTAATCATATACATTGTTATACGTGTTGTGAGACTGGATATGACATTTCGGGGATTCAAATTGAATTCAAAAGGGCCCTAAGGAAAAAGCCAAAACATAACTAGCCGTTACTACATTAGGAAAATCTAAGCCCCCGTTTCTTCATAAATTCAAGTTCAAAACCCTCGTCTTTCTCCAAACACCAAATCACATTTTCATTTCTTCTTCAATTTCGCCCAAATTGCTCTTCTTCCCCAAATCTACGACAAATTCTCAGAATAAACGAAGAATTGCTGCCCATGGCTTCTAAAACAGCAACTAAAGACATCATCACTATCCGTGGATCTGCAGCAATCGTC
This sequence comes from Gentiana straminea, assembly GCA_036785695.1. Classification (NCBI taxonomy): domain Eukaryota; kingdom Viridiplantae; phylum Streptophyta; class Magnoliopsida; order Gentianales; family Gentianaceae; genus Gentiana; species Gentiana straminea. Next base: position 885,646 of record JAVUPR010000450.1, read on the forward strand.
AGTGAATTCTTCGGTATGTTTGATTTGTTCGCCTTTTTGTTGATAAATTTAGAAATGTAGGTTATTTTTGTTTCTTTCGATTCGTTAATCAATGATTGGATCTCCATTTTTGTTGAATCTTTTCGTCTGATTAGTGTATTACTGGATTCCTCTTTCTAGGTTATGCTGCGAACAGGTAATATATGCTCAAAATTACGATTTTCCCCTAATTACTGCCTTTTTTTATGGAAATTCCTGAGTGTTTTTTTGTTAGTGTATTGTATAATCGAGGTGTTTACCCAGAAGAAAGCTTTGCAAGAGTAAAGAAATATGGACTTCCAATGTTGCTTACTCAAGATGAAGGGGTCAAGACCTTCATTTCCAAGCTAACTTCTCAGCTTACTGGTTAGATTTGATTTGATATTCCTCTAGTTATTAATTCTTTTTTTTTTTTTGAATCGAGGAATGCTATAAACAAGGCCAGCATATTGATATTCGTTCGAGTTCGAGCACAAGTGTTTTGAACTCGAGCTCGAGGAGCACAAGTGTTTCGAACTCGAGCTCGAGTTGAGATTCAATGAAGGTTTAAAAACTTGAGCTGAGCTCGAGCTACGCATCGAGCTTTCAAAGCCTTCATTTTCAATCTTACTTCCCAGCTTTCTGGTTATTTGATTCAATACTCGTCTATTCTTTAATTCTTTTTTTTTTTCAAATCGAGTAATGCTATGAATGTCTTTAGTTTGAATTTGAGCATGATTATTTTGAACTTGAGGTCGAGTTGAGATTCAATGAAGGTTTAAAACCGGAGCCAAGCTCGAGTTGCATTGACCTAATCTAGTTTAACAATAACGGATGATTGAGATACAAAGCATTTGATACACGAAAAGCTAACGGATGATTGTATGTATGTATATATAAATATACATATGTTTTTGTTATACATAAATATGTATTCGGGTTTGCTCGTGAGTGAGTAGTCATTAGCCTTACGTGTTTCATTTGTTCAATTTTTCAGAGTGGCTAGAAGCAGGGAAATTGCAGAGGGTTGTTCTGGTAATTATGAGTAAAGCCACTGGTGAGGTTTTGGAGAGATGGAATTTCAATATAGAAACAGACAATGAAGTAGTAGAAAAAGGGTAATTTGGACATTACTCTCTGCATCTTTATTTGCTTATAGCATTCTGAATAAATGAAAAAAGTTCACCATTTCTCTTTGTTTTTTTTTTGTGTGTGTTTGTAACAGTGTCTCAAGGGAAAAAAGTGATAAGGAGATTATGAGAGAAATTCAAGCTATAATGCGACAAATCGCTTCGAGCATCACTTATTTGCCTTGCCTTGATGAACCATGTAAACACATTTATCTAGTTATAATCTCCCCTTCTTTTTTCCGGGCATCACGGTGTTTTTACAATGACATCACTCTGGCAACAAAACGTTTTCAAGGTCAATTCTAGAGCTGAGAATCAACTTTCACGTGGTTGAAGGCAGAAGAAAAGTCATTTCTCGGCTCCAAAATCAACTACGAAAAAGTCTATTGTTTCTCTGATGTCACTGAAAACGCTATTTCTTCCCTTTTGGGGTGACATGAAGGATTAGAATTTGGATCATTGTGGGGTCCAGTGATCCGTGCATATACTATCACCAAAATGATGTCGTTTTGGAACCAAGTGATCTCGTGTTTAGGGGGGCTAACATATGTATGTGTGTTTTGTTGGCAGGTGTGTTTGACGTGTTAGCATATGCTGATAAAGATGTTGAAGTCCCATTTACTTGGATAGAAAGTGACCCGAAGCTCATAGCTAATCCCCAAATGGTTAAGCTTCATTCTTTTGATACTAAGGTAAAAAAAAAAATCCCTGCAAATGGCGGCATTCTTGAAATTGAAACCAAAAAAAAAAAAAAAAAACCTTTGCTTTAACTAACCTGACTTGTTTGTGTCTGTGGTCTTTATCTGCACAGATACACAAGGTTGACACTCTTGTTTCATACAAGAACGACGAGTGGGACGAAGCGTAGTTTCTGAAGTGTTGTTCGTGTGAATCTTGAATTCACATCTCGAAAAGAAAATACTATCCAGTCCACAATGTTTGTTTCTGCTGTCGTCTTTCCTAGACTTCGGGTGTGTGTGTGTGTGTGTGTAATGATGATGATGCCGTTTTTAGTATCATCTACAGTTTTACATTCTGTAAGATTGTGTCAAATGTGACATAATAATGGAATGACATGATGTATTTGTTTGTGTTAAGAGGGAATGATAAATGACCAAATTGAAATGTCTGCAATGTATGATTCTGTAATATGTTGTTATTTTCATGGTCCAATGCCTTCTTTACAACACGAGCAATTGTTGGGGAGGTTCGACCTCTGGATGGTCGAAGGTCGAACCTCACACATAAGGTTCAACTCGATTATCCACCTTTGACCTTCGGAAAGTTAAACCTCAAACCCCAGTACAATACCATAATACATGTGTGGTGTTCATAAAAACGTTCAACTATTTATTTGTTCCGAGTCGAATCGTTCGTATTTAACAACGAAATTATTCTTTTCAAGTGCTTTCTTCTTCTTCTCTCTCCCACAATAGATTTAGGTGACTATTGAGTTAACTAAATTGGTGCTAAAATCCCACAGCTTTTTAGCCAAATCAATATCCATAGCTTGTTTCGTGGACTTGCTTATATTGCTATTTTCAAAATATTGACCACTTTGCCCCTTCACTTGAGGATGTAAAGCAACATAGCATGTTGTGGCTGCCCCCTGAGAGACAATGTACAAAAGATTAACGTAAACACGAAGCTCCGTTTGGGTATCAAAATTAATTCGTGAATCGAAACAAAGATAATAAAAAGCCAAGGATCGACGTAAACTCGCCTGTTGAACATTCTTGAACATGTACTTTCCAAGCACATTCACAACACCTACAAAGGTGGGAGGGGGGGCAGTCAGATGCATGTAAGTAAACTATCTTATCCACGTGGGGTCCGGAGAAAGACCGAGTCATTTTAGGCCTAATGTACGAGGTGAAAGTAGATTCTTAAAATGTATATAAAAAAAAAAAAATGAAGTCGGAACGATGTTGAATATATACCTTCCATAAAGCCGGAACCTCGGAAAAGACCGGTTGTAATTGATCCAGGGTGAAGTGAGTTGACAGTTATGTTTACCCCCTCTTCCTATTATTGTAACATCAGTCGATTCTCAGCATTAGATATATATATATATATATAGAGAGAGATATTACCTTTAAGCGTCGAGCGAGTTCATTGGAATGAAGTACATTAGCAAACTTTGATTGACTATAATCAAGTCTGCTAAACCTGCAAATTATAAGATAATTAAGGGGCTGTTTGTTAAAATAATTAAGCACTTATTCTTAAAAAGATAAGTGATTTTAAATTAAATGATGTTTGATAATGGATTTTGTCATCACTTATCAAATTAAGAGCATCTGAATTTACGTTAATTTTGTATAGACAATTTTCAGCATTATCATTGCTACTTACCGTATAATTTATTTATTTTTTTTTTTTTTGAAAATGTAAATCCACTTTGATTCATTCAATAAAAAGTTAAAAATAATGCTTATCCTTTTTTAAATCTTTTTGTCGTTAATGGGCTTCAATTTTTATTTAGTACAGTTATATGATGCGAACATTGTTCATATATTTTTAATAATTATTGTCTACTACTTACGTATTTGTATAGTTATTTTGATATACGAAAAATATTAATGCATACAACTGCAATATAAACATTTTCAGATTGATAGCGTTAACAAACACACTATTCAATTTCAGTACTTAAATAATTCAGTTTCTTAATGTATTCAGATTTCAGACTTTAGATTTCAGATTTCAGATTTAACAAACGGCCCTTAAGTGTAGAGAAACAACTCAAATAACTGTTTTTTGTGGTTGACTTCGGATTGACCCTCTGACACTCAAGCTCGGTTATGTGAATGGGATATATATATATACGTATTGAACATAATGACTTACATGAGGGCCGAGTTTGTTGTGAACGTGCCTTAATTACCAAGCTGTTTGTAACGGTCTTAACCGAGCTTGAGACCTACTCAGAGGTGAGCTATAGTTCAAGGCTCGAAAACACTCAAGGAGCTAGGCTCGAAGGTCACTCGGACCCATCCAATCCAACAGTACCCAAAACATACATAAATTGAAGGAATTTGATATACTTTACATACATACATGTATATATATAACTGCGAATTTCAAACTTACTGTTTTTTTTCATTTATTGTGTCGAAGCGAATGCCTTCACGATACGTGAAACGGTGAGCGTCTGATGAGACAACGACAATCCTTCCTTCTTTTCCGGATATTTGTGATGTTTTTTTCATGGTTTCCAGAAGCAGATTAGTAAGAAAAAAGTGGCCTGCAAAAATTAATTGATGAATATTAATAATAATAGCTGCAAAGAAGAATGGTTCTATTTAACAACAACAATAATCCTTGAAACATGCATGTCCTTTAAAAACCCGTTGAAGTGTGTGTTTAATATGTTATATATGCCCGCCCACACACGAGAAACGTGTTGTACGTCCTAACAGCTTAAACTTTTGGAAGTGATGTAATAATAATTCAACATAATTTACGATACGATTTAAGAACAAATTACCTAAATGATTTGTGGCAAATTGCAGCTCTATATTATCCTTTGAAAGCTTGAATGGAGGTGTCAATAACATGACTCCTGCATTATTACTATTGCAAATATTTAAATTAGCATCTCCCTCAAAAACTTAAGCAGCCGTTTTAGCGGTAAATAATTTATCTAAATGCGCAAAAGCCTCGATACAATAACCCCCCCGACGCTTGAACAATATAAATTTAAAATGAAACCGAAGACGAGAATGTAAAAGTAAAAAAAAAATGAAGTTTTCATACATCAATATATGGAGTGGAATGTCTGAGGCCTCAAATTCAGATGCAAATTTTCTGACAGATTCCAATGAACTGAGATCCAATTCCATTACATCAACCTTTGCACCATGAATTTCTCTTACAATAGACTCTCTAACCTCGTTTCCGGTAGCCACATTTCTGACCCCCATTACGACGTGTGCACCACGAAGGGCAAGTACCCTCGCGGTTTCTGCACCGATACCACTCGATGCTCCTGTAAATTCATAAACATAACTTACAGTCTGATTTTAATTTATACCATCGATTATTATTTACTATACCACGCGTGTAGATATCTGACATGTTTAGGTTCTTGTAACTTGATCTGGTTAGCGTTTTAGTCTCGTTTTTCGCTTTGGTTGCAATTTCAGTCTGTTGAAATTTATATATGTTGGCTCCCTGTTTAAATACGTGGATCACTCTGAACCACACATTTCAACAAAATATATACGTAATTCACATTGATCGATCTACGTAAGCGTAATTCTACACATAAAGTTAGCACCCAAGACTTACCCCCGCAACACGTGAGCGAGCCAAACGCAAAGAGATTGAGATAATACAGAGCACACAAAGCCATGTTACAATGGTATTGAGAAGTAACGGACCTGTAACAATGGCGGTAAGACCGGAGGCATCGATTCCGTGAGTAACCTCCTCAGCCGTGGAAGAAAAAGAGAAACCAGATGCCCCTTTTCTTCTGAATAAAAACTCCATTTTCCTTTTTTTTCAATGCGGAGCTACCAATGTCTCCGTTGACCTTTCGGTCAGTTACAAAGACAGAGTAAGGCCTGTTTGTTAAGTCCGTTATGTACCTATTCTACTTATTGTATTTTAAAATTTCACAATATATTAAGTGATTATTAAATTAGAAGTGGTAATCGTCCCCACTTTGTAAGAATTCATTGATTTTAAAATTTCACAATATATTAAGTGATTATTAAATTAGAAGTGGGAATCGTCCCCACTTTGGAAGAATTGTTGATCGACCACATAGTTTCTATCCTGGATAAACTGTAACTCCGATCAATCCACAGATCACTTCGGGACATATTCCTTCACTACATAAAGAACTTTGATCAACCCACGGATCAATTCGATGCATATAGAGATAGCACACAAAAAGTTCCGGAAGTGGTTTGTTAGTTCATGGGGCTTTGTTTCCGATACGGAGAGAAAGGAAAAAAATTAACACCCGCTCAAAAAGTAACTCGCTATAGGAAGAAAAAAAATTTTCGATCTATAATTTTCACTTTTTTCCTGTTTTACCTAAAGCTAGAAACTCGACTGATGCGAGTTTCAATTTGTTTACGTTGAATAAAATTTTACTTGTTAAAAAAAATAATTAAAAAAAAGTCATTTGTTTTATGTTAGACAAAGAAAAGGGGAATCATCGCCCACTTTAGATGAATCGTAACATGTGTGATATTTATATTAATATTTTATTATATACATATTCCTCCGTTCCAAAATAAATAAGGCAGTTACTAAAAAGTTTTGTTTCAAAATAACTGCGACAGAACATTTTCTAAAGCAGCATTTATTGCCAATTTTCCTACTTTACTCTTATTTAATATTATGTAAGAAGTTAAAAGGAAGACTGATATCATAGGATTTTTAAGTGATTGTATCCTTAAAGTCATAGCATTAAATCTCATTCTTAATAAACGTGTTTTTGACAACTGTCTTAGATATTTCGGAACAAATGGATATATACATAGTCATTTGTTTTATGTTTTTCAGATTAGAGTATACAATAGTCTCTCTCTCTCTCTCTCTCTCTCTCTCTCTATATATATATATATATATATATATAAACTTTAGATACATATAATTTTGCTAAAATTTTGTCAAAAAAATTAAGGTCTATTTGTTAAATCTGAAATCTTAAGTTTAAAATCTGAAATCTAAATGCAATAAGTAGCTGAATTTTTTTTTAACTTTTGAAAATAATCTCTACATTACACCTTTAGATTCATATAAGTTTGTACGTGTTATATCATTTTTCTAATACATGAGAAATGGTAAGGCTAAAGTTATAAATTTAATTATTTTTCAGATATCACATTGATTGAGTTATCAAACGCTTTAAAATTTCAGATTTCAGTTACTTATTATTTTCATAATTCATATTTTAGAATTCAGATTTTAATTTTAAGAAACGGACCCTAAAGAATCTTTATGTTCCAAAAAAAATGTAGAATCTTTCGATTTGCATTCTCTCTCTTTTATATAACACTCAAGTGACCATACTACATTGTCTGCGTAATGTACCAGAATCAATTTTTGAGAAGGCGATTCTAAAACCAAAAACAAATTAATTTTTTAGGTGTACTATAAAAATCGACTTCCGAAAAGTCAGTTTTTTTTATCCTTTAACCGGCTTTCAAAATATTGAATATGTGTGGTAGATATGATGCATCGGTAGAATCGTTGTAGTGTAAATAAAGTGTCCCATATATAGCGGTGTACACATATTTTTTTTATCGTGGGAGTACCCGGAAAAAATCGATGACCCACCATTAGTACTAATAATATCTTTACATTTTTTAACAGCAAAATAAATATATACACGTAAATAAGAAAATCGAAACTCACCGAAGACATGCATGTCACCCCCCTGAGGGTTGTGCATCCCCCTGTATATATGCACTTATACACACACGTTAGGTCCTTCCCGTATGATGCACAGTTACTTATGTATAGCATGTAATGTATATGACATCATGTATGTATCTGACACAAATACGCATCAGATAATTAAAATATAGAAAATTCTACAACGGAGAGTAAGAGATGATCAGTTTAAATCAAATTCGAAACATGATATATATGTTTCGAATTCTATTTGCCTCATCCGCCTCTCCTTCTCCCATTTTGGGGGCCAGCCGGAAGTCCTCCACTTCAACCCGTCAGGAGGATTAGCTCTATACACACTTTTTTTCTGTAGGTCTCTGGCTTGTATACGATGGTAGGAGCTAGATCAATGGTCGTCTTGTCCGGATCTGAGTGTGAGACTGTCGGTGTGGCCTGGGCAGTTGAGCCCGGCTTAGCCGATGGTTGGTTGTTTGCTTGAGGGGGTGCCTTTATCGGATTCCATATGCTGTCTTTGCTATTGAGGGGGAAAGCTTTTCTTTCGGGCTCTCTTCAATGTATTGGTGGTGTATGCCGGTGTTTGGTGGTGAACCCCTTCTGACGGTGGAGCCATGGCGGAGAAGGAAAAAATAATTAAATAAGTGTTGTATTATATTTTGTTCTTAGGTTTTAATTTGTTGTTTATGTTTATGTTTGTGTGTTTGTCGGGTAATAGATTGCCTAGAGGATCCATGTGTTTGAACTCCATTAAATCATTTGGATAATATTTTCTCTTCTGTTCAACACCCTCAACTCAATTTATTATTCTACTTTGTTGTGTTATATGTTTTGTTAGTTTGTCTTTTTAGTATCTTTAGTTTAGTTTGTCCGGTTGGGATCCGGCGTCTTCCGGCATCGTCCGGCATTGTCTTTGTATTTACTGGCGTTAGTCCGGCTTTCAATAAACTCTTTCGTCTTTCGGGAGAAAAAAAAAAGATATATATGTCATATGATTTAATATTTATTGTGTTTATGATAGCTAAAACTTGTTTATATTGTGTTTGAGATGGATGTTAGTGAAATTTCTCATGAAAGACCCTTTGTAATACGATTTCTCTTAAAATACATTTTTACGAGTAAGTTTGCAATTTTTAAAAGTTGGATACGGTACATATATACATATCTATAACTCGTATATATAAAATGAAAAACCATATCGAGAGTAACGATGTTAATTAATAAGACTTTACTCTATATAAAGATTTCGTATTTTTTTAGTGGAGATTTTGTAAAATATATTTTATTTTTGTGAAACAAAGAACATTTATTAATGAACATCCGTCAAACAAGCGGCCCAAACGTCATCAGGAGGCAAACTATCCCAAGATGTCTCAACAACTAAAGACAAATCATGCATATCTAGAAGATGCGCAGGCACAGTGCCAATACGACGAACAAAAGGAAAATAAATCGATGTAAAGCTAGGAATTAAAGCTAAGTAGTCTCGTAGTAAACTGTCATGAGCAGTAATGTCCGTCATAGGTTGCCGAAGACGCTGTACACATGCCAGACAATCATTCTCCACCTCCAACCTCAAAATACTTAGGGTGTTGCGCCTCCAGAAACGCCAGGTAAATAGCTCGAAGCTCGATATATTCCATCCGTCTACTCCCGTCAAAAAGTAACCCAAAGAATGAGTGAGTGTCCCATCCGCATCAAGGAAGATAAAAAATGTTTTTTTAAAAGAGGATTTTAAAAAATAATTTAGTATAATAATAGACTTCAGGTTGTGCTATATTGGCGCGTGTTGTTCATTCTTCTTCACGACAAAACCCGACGACTTTAGATTTCACACAGTCAATTCCCAATCCAATTGCAAGCACAATCGGAAACTGTAACTCTGATTTGACCACACAAACTCTTATCCTCATCATAAATCTTCGTATTATCTGATCTGATCGTGCGAAATCGCCTTTATATGCTGGTTTTTGAACTGTTTTGATATGAAATTGAAATCGCGATCTTAAATTTTGCTCTAATCAGCTGTTTTTTTTTTTTTGTTTTTTTTTGTTTTGGTTTACAATGCAATGGAATCAAGCAATTTGCAGCGAGCAATTCAATCGGTTTTGTGAAGAAAAATGTGAGTTTGATTTGATGATTCAATAAATCTTCGTATTACCTTTATCTGATCGAGCAAAATCGCATTTTCTCATTCTTAATAATCAGCTGATTTTCGAACGATTTGATATGAAATTGAAATCACGAACTTAAATATGACTCTAATCAGCTGATTTTGATGTTTATATGCAGTGGAATCAAGCAATTTTGAGGAAAATGGAAGAAGGCAAATGCGTGTAGCAGAAGAATTCATCAGGAAATGCGTTATATAAAACTAAACATACAAAATCATGTTAACGTCACAGGCACAACGAGTTTTTTTGATGAGGGCCTATTATTTGCTACCTACCAAGTCTACGGGTGCACCACACGGATTCATAGAATCGATCTTGTGAAACTCGGTTCTGGAGCTAAAAGCCAACTTTCTCAAAGACGATTCTCACATTGCATCTTTAGGAAGTTGGTTTTTGGCTCAGAACCGACTTTCATAAGATTGATTCTACTCTGGTGTACATGTAATGTGGGGCACCAGTAGAGTCCATGTGGTGCAAATAAACGTGTCCATTTTGATTATGAGTCCTACTTGATGATGATGATGATCAACCTGTTTTTACTTGATGGATCCAGTGTTGAGTCAAACGTTAACTGTCCTAAAAATGTAACCCAAAAAAAAAAAAAAAGTTTAGTTAATAGACCAAAAATGTCAATATGAACAATAAGGGCCAGTTTTGAAAAAATAAAGAGAAATGGGGGACCAAAAGTGTAAATCCAAGTTGAATTGTTCACATTTGACAACAAAATTTGTCTTTCGTATGCTTCTTCCCCTCCATAGATTTAGGTAGATTTTGAGTTGACTAAAATGGTGCTAAAATCCCAAAGCCTTTTAGCTAAAACCATATCCATAGCTTGTGGTGCGGGTTGGCTTATATTGCTATCTACAAAATATTGACCACTTTGCCCCTTAACTTGAGGATGTAGAGCAACATAGCATGTTGTGGCGGCCCCCTGAGAGACAATGTACAGGGATTAACATAAACACGGAGGTCCGTTTGGACATGAACTAATTAATGAATCGGAGCAAAATAATAAAAGCCAAAGGTCGACGTAAACTCACCTGTTATTTTTACACATGTACTTTACAAGCATATTCACAACACCTACATCAATATAAAGAGTGGATTGAATTGAGAGTAAAGGTCCCATGGCCAAAGTAGTACGAAGAAAATTGCTACCACCCCTGTCGTTATGTCACAACGAGTGATACAACACACTTTTACATACCATTGATCATGATGTAGGCCCACCAGATTTAGGAATATATTGTTTCACTCGTTATAAGCAAAATCATTGTGGTGGTAGCATCACCCCTGTTAACAATGCCCTTCATGAATCATGCCTAAACATGAGAAGGAAAAAAAGAGATGAAAAAACATGCTACAAAGATATGATGAGATGAATCGATCATATCCTTTCATGTTTACTCTCTTTCACATAGTGGATGTGTGTATCACTTTTGAGCGATAAATACCTTCCATAAAGCCAAGGCCACGGAAAGTATTGGTTGTAATTACTCCGGGGTGGAGTGAGTTGGCTGTTATGTTTACCCCTTCCTCCTGTTTGCACAATAACAAACAACAAATTTAATATCGTAAGAAATGGGAAATTCTAATGCAAAGAGTTCTAGTCGTATTTAATGAAAACGAGACATGTGGCAAGCTTTTAGTGTAATTTTGTTGACCTACATAGTTTATAGGCTTGTTTTTAGTATGTTGGATGTCACACGTCTCGTTTTGATTGGATACGAGTGGAACTCCTTACTAAGGAGTCTCTCTTCAGACGAGTGACACGTGTGCTAAAGGACAAAAAAATGTTTTGTCTTTTTGCGCACGTGTCTCTCATCCGACGTGCTTCTCATGGAGCAGTGACCGTGCAAGTATTTCCTCACTAAACTAAAGAAACATACTGATCAGAAATCATTGATCAATCAATAGATCTTAAATCATTCAATAAAAAACTAAGCACCTTTAAGCGTCTAGCGAGCTCATTGGAATGAAGTATATTAGCAAGCTTTGATTGACTATAGTCAAGCGTGTGGAACCTGCAATTACAATAATTAAGCTTAAATAACCAAAAGGGATGTGTGCAGTTAGGGCCGGCCCTGTAGAATGTGGGGTCTAAGGTGTCTTACAATGCCATTGTAAGGAGTTATGGTGTTGTAACGGTCTTAACTAAGCCCAAAAGACCTTCTGAGAACTCGGCCATAAGTCAATAATGATGTCGGAAATGACCCTAAGCCCTTTTGGCTCTGTAGGGACCTGACCTAGTGATGAAGGCACTCGACCGGTTGGTATATATACACACTCTAATAAGTATCGCACCGGAACCTTAAGTTTGAATTTCTAAAGGTTGGATGTCCACATCTAACATATGGAAATGCACATTTGCATATATAATCCTGATACAAAGACATATAAAGAGCATACAAAGTTAATAAAAAGACAAAAAAAAAAAAAAAAAAGAGTAAAAATGAAGTTTCATACATCAATAAATGGAGTGGATTGGGTGAGGCCTCAAATTCAGATGCAAATTTTCTGACAGATTCCAATGAACTGAGATCCAATTCCATTACATCAACCTTTGCACCATGAATTTCTCTTACAATAGCTTCTCTAACCTCGTTTCCAGTAGCCTTATTTCTGACCCCGCCTTATTTCTGACCCCCATTACGACGTGTGAACCCCGAAGGGCAAGTACCCTTGCGGTGTCTGCACCGATACCACTCGATGCTCCTGTAAATTCATAATCACCATGCAATTAAACACTGTATCTTGTAGACAAATCATGTGTTGGATGTATCAAATGTTTCCACCGCTTAGTATTAATCATTTAATAACTGCTGCAACATAACTCTTGTATGTATCTTCACATCTAGACTTGAATCCGGATCATCTCCGGTGAATTTCATAAATGTTTCATTTAGATTTAGACAAACGAATCCGGATCACCTCAACTGAATTCGATACAACAACGATCCATATTCCATACAACAACTTATTTTAAAACATGCGCGTCTTAAATGTATGTTATGGATCCAGTGATGATAGATACTAGTATAACAGATAAATGCAAATGCACGTCTATGTTTGTACATAGCTTAGTGTATGCACAAGTGAAAGTGTTCTCTCAGGCAAATTATCAAACACTTGTAAGTTGTAACCTCTTTTTTAACTGATATCAAGCTAGGAATCAATTTACCCTTCAAAAAAAGATGTATATAAGAAGTAATAATTAAACTCTTAAAATGAAAAGTAAGAGAGACCTGTAACAATGGCGGTAAGACCAGACGCATCAATTCCATCTGTAACCTCTTCAGCTGTTGTTAAAGATGATAATGTGGTTTGATATTTTAATTATTAGATATGATCTTTCATTGAAAAGAGTGTCTAGGTTCAATGTGCTAGACATGGTTCTAGAATGATTTAGAGCATATGGGAAATGTGGTGCTAGCTGAATTCAAGGGATATGATTTATTGTAATCAATCACCTTTATTGTCTTCTAAATTATGGGATTATGATTGATTCCCTTGGTTGTATGTATACGTCAATTGATGAATGAAATAAACAATAACAAATCTTCTTCTCTCATTCTTCTTCTTTTGTTTCTTTGAATTTCTTTTCATGGTATCAGAGCAGGAACTTTTCTATTAATTTACTACGTCTTCCTACACGGTGACCTCCATGAAGATGTTTATATGTCCTTACCACCCGGATTCGGACAAAAAGGGGGAGAAGCGTGTTTGTAAATTGCACAAGTCATTATATGGTTTAAAACAAGCTTCGAGACAATGGTTTCTTAAGTTGTCTAATTTTCTCAAGCTTGTAGGTTTTCAACAGTCAGAAGCTGATCATTCTTTATTTGTCCGAATGCGGAATGGTAAGTTTTTGGCTTTGCTTATTTATGTCGATGATATTTTACTAGCAAGAGATGACATAAAGGAGATTGAAGACACTAAAATCCTATTGTCCAATCAATTCAAACTTAAGGACTTGGGAACATTGAAATATTCCTCGGGATTGAAGTAGCTCGATCAAGAAAAGGCATTGTTTTATCACAACGTAAGTATGCATTAGGTGCGAGGACCTCCGGATTTCCGGTCGAGCAAAATGTTTCACTCACACAAAATGATGGAAAATTATTGGAAGATGCCACTACTTATAGGGGATTGGTTGGAAGACTTATATACTTGACTGTGACTAGGCCAGATTTAGATATGCGGTGAATATGTTAAGTCAATTCATGGATAAGCCACGACAACTCCATTTGGATGCAGTTTATAAGGTCATATGGTATATTAAGGGGACACCAGGACAAGGCATTTTATTACCATCTACTGGGAGCCTACAACTCAATGCTTTCTGTGATGCAGATTGGGCACGTTGTAAAGATACTCGAAGATCTATTACTGGCTATTGTATTCTACTTGGGCAAGCTCCAATTTCATGGCGAACTAAGAAGCAATCTACTGTTTCTAGATCAAGTGCAGAGGCGGAATATCGTTCGATGGCTACAACTTGTTGTGAACTGATGTGGATCAAATACATTCTTCAAGACTTACATGCACATCATCCGAACCCAGGACTGATGTTTTGTGATAACACGGCTGCATTACACATTGCATCAAATCATGTTTTTCATGAGAGAACAAAGCACATAGAAATTGATTGTCATTTTAAACGACAGAAAGTACAAGAGGGAATGATTGAGACTACCTACATTCGCACTGAAGACCAAGCTGCAGATTTATTCACTACGCCTCTAAGTACTTGGCATTTTGAACATCTATTGAACAAGTTGGGTGTCATCAACATACACTCCAATTTGAGGGGGAGTGTTAAAGATGATAATGTGGTTTGATATTTTAATTATTAGATATGATCTTTCATAAAAAGAGTGTCTAGGTTCAATGTTCTAGGCATGGTTCTAGAATGATTTAGAGCATGTGGGAAATGTGGTGCTAGCTGAATTCAAGGGGTATGATTTATTGTAAGCAATCACCTTTATTGTCTTCTAAATTATGGGATTATGATTGATTCCCTTGGTTGTATATATACGTCAATTGATGAATGAAATAAACAATAACAAATCTTCTTCTCTCATTCTTCTTCCTTTGTTTCTTTGAATTTCTTTTCATGGTATTAGAGCAGGAACATTTCTGTTAATTTACAACGTCTTCCATGTCGGAAGAAACAATTTTAAGTGCATCTTCCATCACAAAATGGGATAATCCCAACCAATTTAGCCTCCTCACAAATCCAACGACACTTTTTCATATAACCGTTGAATTGCCAAATGGATCCACTGTCCCCGTCACTCTTATTGGGAAAGTAATTTTGTCTCCTACCTTGGTTCTAAATGATGTACTGTGTGCTCCTTTGTTCCACCTAAATTTAATTTCAATCATCAAATTAACAAATAGTTCATCTTGTGCCATTTCTTTCCTAAACAATTGTTGTTTTATTCAGGACCTACGTTCGGGGAAGACGATTGGGACTGAAGTTGAGAAGGGAGGTTTGTATCATCTCGAAAGACCCAACCAAATAAAATCCAATCATGTTCAAACTCCATCATCGTCTCTTTGACATCAAAGACTTGGACATCCATCTTCTAAAGTTAGCGCATTATTTCCTTTATCCACAGTTAAGAATAATATTTGCCACATAAATAAATGTTTGGTGTGTCCACTAGCCAAGCAGACAAGATTGTCTTTTCCTACTAGTTCCATTTCCACTACATCTTGTTTTAATTTAATTCACGTTGATATTTGGGGAGGGCATCGGGTACCATCCATCACCGGTGCTCAATACTTTCTCACAATTGTTGACGATTACACACGTTGTACGTGGGTATACCTTATGAAACACAAGTCTAAGGCTCGAGACATTTTGATCAAATTCATAAATATGACAAAAAAATCAGTTCCATCATCGTGTTCAAATTATTCGGAGTTACAATGGAAAAGAATTTGAACTTGATGAGCTTTATGCAGAAAAGGGCATTTTACATCAAACCAGTTGCGTATCAAACCAGTTGCGTAGACACACCTCAACAAGGAGAAATTGCAATTTATAACCTTAAATTATACCCTAAGTAAATTTTACACCCTCAAACTTTGAATTGATCGATTCACAACCTTAAACTATGACTTTTGATCAATTTACAACTTTAAACTTTTAATCGGTCACTTTACCACTATCAACAATTATTTTGTTTGATTTACCCCTTTCGCGCGTTTTAATAATTCAATTTTAAAATGAAACTGTTGGATGGTGTCGCCATTTTTGCTGAAGATTTGCTATTGGATGATGTCGCCCTTTTGCTCTGAACTCTGAAGCTGGCTATTGTGATGAGATAGATGAAAATTCATTGTTGTGTCTGAATGATGAAAGGCCTGCTGCGTTGGGATAAATGTGGTGGAAAAGGGGTGTGGAGAAGATGAATTGGAAATAGTTTACCCGATTGTTGACATTCAATAACCAAAAGGCAACGTGATCGGTCAAATGGCGAATGCTCGACGGGGTCAAATATGTGCAATGATTTAACCCAATTACCCGCTCCGAACCCGTTAATTTTTTTTTTAAAAGGATTAATTATTATTAAAGGGTGTAAATCAAACAAAATAATTGTTTGATATTAGATGACTTATGGCAGAATTTGATGGAGAAATGAGGGTGGGAAGCATATGATGGGAAAAAAAAAACATTAGCGAAATCTTAGTCGAAGAAACTCAAAACGGATGAAGAATAAATCTTCTTCCAACTAGGTCTTTGAATATGAATGTTGTACCATTTTTTAGTGTCTGTTTTCTAGCCAAATGATAGGTGAGGATGAAGTTGGTGAAAGAAGGTTTTCAATATGGGAAGATATTTTCATAGATTTGATACAGGTTTTTTGTGGATAATCTTTGGGAGGTTGGACATAATCTTAGAGAAGACGGATTCAGTTCGATCGTGAAGGGAAGTCGTAATTTAAGGGGAAATTTGAAGGAGGTGTGTGGATTGAAGAAAGTGGACGGTGAGTAGTATTTGCGAATCGAGAGTTTTTTATGATGATTCGTTTGGTAGATTTTGGAAGATCCAAGTTTGATTTGCAGTCCCGAATAAGGTTCCGTTTTTTCATTTTAAAACAAGGGTCGTAAATTGAGCATTTAAAAGTATGAGGTTGAAAATTGATCCAAAGTTATAGTTTAAAGTTCTAAATCGAACGATTTAAAGTTTAGGGGTGTAAATTTTACACATGGTATACTTTAAGGGGGGTAAACTGCAATTTGCTCGATTGAGAAAATTAGTTAATACTTTAGCTTTAACATCAAAATATCAAAATGACTCACTCGAACCTCTTAATAAATTGAATATAATTAAAATGTAACCATAACAAATAAAAATAAATATATTATTTTATAACTACGGTGGTTAATTAGGAACAGAACGAGTGCATGCTGTATACTCACTCATTAATAAATAAGAATTATATCCGACTATCCGGTATCCATATGCAACATATGCTCAGGATACGGAAAATTCAAATGCGAAAAGTACTTAACGAGGAGTTCATTTACATCAAAACATCAAATGAAAACACGATATGTCACATGGTTTTAATGTGTTTATGGTGGCTAAAACTTATTTATATTGTGTTCGAATAGAATGCAAATGAAATTTTCATCATTGTATCTATTTAATAGAATTTCCCCTAGAATACGCACCTAGGGGCAAACTTGCAAGTTTTAAAAGTTGGATATGAAATGAACAACAGTTAGAAAATTGTTTTATTTTATGTTTTTTAATTAATTATTATTTGGTCTTATAATTTTGTTATGTACAATTATATCTTTAAATTTATTTATTTTTTTTTTTTTGGCAGCCAATTTTTAATTTTTTTGAAATGTGGATTGAGAGTATCCATCCAATTATATGAAATGCCTATAAAAATGATTCATATACCTATTATAATAGTCTTCAGACTCAGCTGTATTGGCGCGTGTTCTTCATTCTTCTTCCCGGCAACCGGCGATTTTAGATTTCTGAGTCTTACCGTTCACAGTCGATTCCCCAATCCAGTTGCAAGCATAAACGGAAACTGTAAGTTTCATTCGATTACACAAACTCTCGCGTTTTTGTCTCTAATAATCAGCTGATTGTTGAATTATTTGATCTAATCGTATGAAATTGAAATTGAAATTGCTGTAGGATTTTTTCTCTAATCAGCTGATTTTCATGTTTACGATGCAGTGGAATCAAGCAAATTTGCAGCGAGCAGTTTCAATCAGTTTTGTGGAAAAAAAAAACCGTGAGTTTGATTCAATCACTTGCCTCTTCTGATCTGATCGCGCGAAATTGCGTTTTTGATCTCCAATCCAATCAGCAAATTGTTGAACTATTTGATCTTGTTCCACGAAATTTTACCCTAATCAGCTGCATTTTATTCAAGCAATTCGCAGTCAGGGAGCAATTTCAATCGGTTGTGTTGTTTGAAGAAAAATGGGAGGAGGACGGGATGAAAGTGGAACCGACGCCGCCGGGAAGAGCGTGTTGCAGAAGAGTTCATCAGGTTCGCCGTGCGACGGAGCAGCTTTGATGAAATGCTTTGCAGAAAACAAAGGTAACCGTAGAAATTGCAAGAATGTGATTGAAAATTTCAAAGCTGTGTGCTTAGGTGAAAGACGTGAAAGGGTTATTCATTGTCTCGCCGGCCGCCGTTGATCGTAGCCAGGACCGTCACCGAAGTCTGAAACATTCGATTATATATATATATGTTTACTTTTTCCAGTGGTTAAATGTGATTCCTGTAAGCTTCTCCGATGTTTAATTTGCCGGAAACTATTGTGTTCTCCGTTGCAATTGTGCAATTATGCTGTTTCGTAAATTTGTTTTTCATTGGGGACTTTGTTTTGTTTATACTTTATACTACACGTTTATACTACACTCCATTCTGCTCCTGCACTCTTCGACATATGCACCACACTAAACCCAATCTTGTAAAAGTCATGTTTGGAATCAAGAACTGACCTCGAGCAAGAAACGGTTTTTCCAAAGTCGGTTTTCACGATTCCACACTCTATTCGACACTAAAACCAATCTTGTAAAAGTCGGTTTGGAATCAAGAACCGACTTGTCGTAGGTTCTAGGAGCAAAAAACGACTTTTCTAAAGTCGGTTCTCACGATACACCGAGAAAAAATAGTTCTCGACTCCAGAAACCGATTTCGATTTGCACAAAGTCGATTATGCACTCTCGTGTGCACCACGCCAAGAACTGGGACAGGATACACGGGATAGGGATAATGCACTGATATTTTTGTGTGATCAAGCTCTCCGTGTCTGACACATATACGTATCGGATACTCACGATACATGTCTACTAGGAATTTATAAATTTCAAAAGTCGGTTACGGGATTTATCGTATACTACAATAAGTAACGCAGCGTAGACATATGAAATCAAGATTCAGTTGAAAAATCTCACGCTCATGTATCTCGTATCCGTATATTCATAGCTCGTAATTTAGTCCTAATGTCTGCCTTTTCAAGGGCATAAAAAAGTAAGGGAAATTCTATCTTCCAATGTGCAAGTGTAAGTTCAAAGAATACATCTACAGAAATTGGTATATAGAAAGCAACGTTCAACCCATGTTCTGTATTAGTACATTAAAACTAACAAAAATGGAAACACTCCGCCCATTGATTGATGATGACTATATTTATACTTTTGTAAACAATTATATAGGTAAACCTATTTTTTGTGGTAATGAATAAAGAGCATTAATCCCGAAGAGTCTTTAGTGGCACCACACCAGTCCTACTTTAAGGGCATCACAACAATGTTCAACCGTTGGAAAGTCGAAACTCACACACCATACATACACTTTCGGGGCATCGCAACGAGGTTCAACCATTGGAAAGTCGAACCTCACACAACACACCAGACCTATTTTCCGAGGCATCACACCGTGGTTCAACCACTGAAAAAGTCAAACCTCACACCTTCGACCTTTGAAAAATCGAATCTCACGCTCAGGTATGGTGTCAGGTATAGTGTGGTGCCGCTAAATGCCCCCTTAATCCTGGAGAAGTGGTTGTTTCAACACCATTAGTCCTTTCTCATCTTTCTCAAATAAACTTTGTATCACTTCTTCCCAATTGCTATCATTTTCACTCCCTTTTTTGGAGGAACCTGAAGCAGATCCTCCATCGAATGTACCATATTCAGAAGGTGAAAAAGCATGAGGAACAGCTAATGTAACCGCCCTTCGTAATGCTGCTTTGTGTTCTTTTTTGTGCTCTCTTTTTAGAGTCTCTTGACGCTCCATCCTTTGTTTTGGTGGTATTTCCGTCGTGTTATCCTCCTCTTGGAGTATCTGTTGACATTCAAAAACAAACTACACTCTTGAAAGATTCTCGAGTTTTAACCTTGTAAGGGGCTCGTTTGAATCGTTGTTATGAAATAAATAAAGAGCAAAAAAGCATCAAGAACTTACCGCTAATGCCCTTTCAGATTCTCTGAGTATCCAAAGGATAGCATGGTCAGAAGTGGCATTACATGACAAAACAATGTGCTCAAATCTTCCATCCACTGGTACAGCAGTCCTCACTTCAGGTGGAAACCTTCCACATCTAAGAACAACAACTTAGTCTTAAAAGGAGCTGAATACATATGCATAAAATTCTGCAAAACAATTTCTGTAAAATCTTTTCTGTATATAATGCACCTACGTATGCGCTGCCATAATCCAGTAGCATGTCCCAAGTGATTAGTGGCTTGTGAAAGCCTCAGGAGGTCAAGAGTTTGATTCTCCTTGGAGGCACGATGCCGTTAAAGAGAGCTCTAGGCCAGGCTGTTATCTTTGAGTAAGAGTTAAACTCTACGAGCACTCGTGGCCTAACTTAGGATTTAGTCGGGCCAGTTGTGGTTTCGGATACCCGGGGATTTATGACCAAAAAAAAAAGAAAAATGTGATAGCCTCACTTTTTGTCAGACATCCTAGTCAAAAAGAATGTTTTTTTTACCTGAAAGGTTTCCTCTCAACAATGTGGTAAAGACGACCAGGAGCATAGAGCCTTCTTGGATCTTTGATCATCTTCTCTTCTGACATGCATGTATCTCTCATGCATCTCAGACATAATATACATGGCAAACTGTCCAAAATATTACAGTCAAATACTTTTGAGCAAATATAAACATTCAAAATCGAATGATTGCAATGAACCGTTGAATTAGCATCTCTCTCAAACGTTTGTGCTATTGAGAAGATAAGTATTTTTTTTAATATAAACACTACATACTTTCAACACGCCCCTCAAGTGTGAGCATATACAACAAAGAGCCTACGTCAACATATGGCACACAAAGGCATATAAAGGGCACAAGCCCGATAAGAAGGCCCAACACTTGACGATATAAACGGGGTGGGAATCAAGGCAATGAGATTTGAATCTATGACCTCGTGTTTTGATACCATGTTGAAATTGACATCGCTCCCAAAAGCTTACATTGTAAGGGAGGTAAGTAATTTACATATTTAAACACAACACGTTTCAACACAGGTCAGTTGAGCATAAATGATATATGCAGAATTCAATTCGGTTCTCTATGAAGCTGTTTCAGTGAAAAGGCTTGAACATTATCAAATCCCTGGTTTTTTCTACTAATGTAAAGTGAAACATTAATTTAGCAAATGTGTATTTTGTTTCTCCAATAAGCATTATTAACTTTGAAAATGGTATAACAAAGTTTTAAAAGGCATATTTTACCAGAGAATAGACTTGAAGATATCTTCCAATGGAGTCGCTGTACGAGGCAAGAAGTCATCCTATATTTAATCAATCAAGAACAAAAATTGTTAAAATCTGAACCAAATAATATGTTAAATGCAAGCATTTCATAAAGAGACAATGTTCTATCAAGGATGGTTACAAGAACTTGCCTGGAGAACAACAGAATTGATGACGTCTGCGTACCGCACAGCCAAGTTTAGCGACATACATCTTGCAGGCGCCATTGCATAACACCTGATCCTTCTCCTATCAATATTCCCCAACTTATCAAGATTATGCAGCACGAGAATCGTCAACAACGAAGCAACGCCAGACCCGAGCGAATGCCCAGCAAAAGTAAGCGTATAATTCGGATACTTCTCAACCAATTCCTTCATCAAATCACACTCAGCATCCAATATTCTCTCAGCTGCTTTCAATAGCCCATTATGAACATACCCTCCATCAAATTTCCTTTGCCCCAGTTTATTATCCAATAAAACCGCGTAATCACTACCCTTTTCCAAATTAAGTCCCCTAATTGCTAGAACTATATCATTATGATCATGATCAACATGCAAAAGATACGGGGGTGCTCGACCCATTGTATCTTCATAAGTTCTTTTCAAAACAATGCATTCAGGATTGATCCCATATCCACCAGGAGGCTCCCATAAAGGCTGTGTAAGATCATCTTCATATACGGCTAAAATGTACTTACAAAGCCTCGGTATCGGCTCAAACTCTTCAGCAGTTGCATTTCCCCATGTTTCACTATCATGCCCTGCAGTATGTAGACAACGTTTCCATGCCCAACGGGCACATGCTAAACAATACACACATTCAATGAGAGGAAGACCACAGATAATTGACATAGTGGTCAGATTCTATGAACATCAACACTCAAAAAACATGTATAGGATTCAAGAAATTAACATGTCTACAAGAGCAATGTTAGCTGGCAAGAAACATTGGCAACAATTGATAAGCATTTCATCATACAATTGGCGAGCACAACGATGAATGATTCAACAAGCTGAAGAATATACTAAAATACTTTGGAAAACCCAAAAAAATCAAGCTTTATCCTCACTTGATTTACCCAGCTATGAATCGTGGATGATCTTTCAGCAAAATTGACGGCATTTTGGCTGTCTCAAGCATAAAAAGTCCGAGTCCCTTGATTTACCTCAACTGCCCGGTATTCATTCTGATTAGAAACCAACGCCAAAGAATCCAAAAACCCAAAATTCAGGGGAAAAAACTCAGGAAATCAGTGTTCTTGCTTGATGGGCTTCCTGAAACGTCGGAAATTGAAGCTTAAAGAATCGTGCTGTGATAAATAGTGGGTAGTTGATTGCTTAATTATGATGAAGATCAGGGTGATAGCCGATAGGACTGTGAACGTGGTGAGGGGTGAAGGCACACCAGCAGCAAGTCAAACACAGAAGTTTGTTGGTGGGGGATCAAAATGTGCTAAATAAATGTGCTGGCTTTTTTTTCCTTTTTTTTATTACAAGAAATGTGAATTTTTCAACGCCTTCATTTACATCATAATTAATATATCGGTACATTATTCTATTTGTATGTCATCAGTAAAATTTGATTTTGTTATAGCCGGTTCTAGAGTTAGAAATCGACTCTGGGATGCCGGATTTTCCCTCTAAAATTAACTTTAATAAGGTCGATTATGCAAAAATTATGTGTCTATGTCTTAATTAATACTAGGATAAAATTTGTGAAGGTTGTTAGTCAAATACGTGAATATCATGTGTTAGGACCTCGTGGTGCCCGGGCAAATATGTTAGCCACTCATGTGTACGGTTGAGAACAAAATTTTCATCATCTTGCACACATGTTAGCCCTTTAACAATGCGCTCCTCATTGATGACTTATCATGTAAAAATTTCCTTGATGAGGATAAAGAAATAAGGCTATTATTTGCACCACAACTGTTTTATTCGCGCACCCCACCTACCGGTATAACGATCCCAAATCAATATAATTTGGTCATTATCTTGATTGTAGGAAGAAAATAATTATTTAAAAAACTTGAATGGCTGAAAATTGCTGACATGTTATGTATTTCAGCTAGGGGCGCCGGCTGTTCAACCGCTGCTGAATCGGATGTGCTGATGAATTCAGAATATTTGGAACTCCCCCCGCTGGATAGCGAGTTTATGGGGGATGAGGGCAAAACCGGGAGTTTCGGGCTACCCCTTCGAGGGGTGGATTTGATGAATCACCAAATCCTAATAAATCGAAGAAATCTTCCATGAGTGTCATATCTCGTTGAATCAGTCTTTTTTTTCGCTTGCCTTCATAGGCAAGCTGGGCTATGCCCTTCAACCCAACTACTGAAGAACCTCTCATGCAACGGTTAGAATATTATTTTGATCACATCATAACATATGTTTCGGAAATTCCCATTCATAACTTATCATAATGCATAATTTCTTAACATGGGCTTCCACAGACATCACATTCTTTGACTAATTTAGGCCGACGCTCGTTGCGTACAAGAAACTTCACTGAGATTGATGTTGTCCATCATCATCCGTTACAAGTGACGAGTGACATTTCTGTAATGACAAGAACGTTAAGAACGTCAATAACTCTGATGTTCTATTCCGTTTGTCCGACTAAGATAGTCGTGATGCTCGAAGTATGATGAAGGGCTAAGGGCATTCACATCAGAAGCCCTATTTTTATCCCTAAAATAATATAAATGCATATCCATATTTTACAATATCTCAATTAAAACACTACACAACAACATCCCTATCTATATCTTTATACCATGTATACCATTAAAATAGAGATAGTGCTCCACAAATGAGGATATACTGTTTATTGACTCTAAAAAATAATAATAGGGATGAGGCTTCTAGTGTGGAGGTATTTGAGATTTTTTTTAATATTTATCTTTATTTTAATGATAGAACACTTTATAGGGCTTCCGCTACAAATGTCTTAAAGCTCGAGTATATTTGGATTAAGTTAATGGGCTTAAGCCTATACGTATTGGGCTTCATGAATCGTTAGCGGGTAAATTCACCAACACTATAAAACTCTTACCACATAGCCGCAGAAGAAACCCTAATCACTTCTTCAACGCCCGTCTCAAAACCCTAGTGGATAATCGAGGTAAGGAAAGCTAAAGCTCTGTTTTTATCCGCACTTTTGTATCATTTCATGCTTGATCGTTCGGTTGAAACCTACGATTTTCCGATTACTTATTCACTTTTGCTGCAAAATCTCAGCTTAAATTATTACGCCAGCTTCAGAGCTTGATGTTTGAATCTGATTGGATTTGTGCTGTTATTTGTACATTACGAGCTAAATCTGTTTGATTCTCCTTTGAATTTAACAGTGGATTTAGTAAAACGAGTGTCCATATTCAGATGGATTTGTGTCGAAGATTTAGCTATTTTTTGTATATTTATTGTTTGTTGTTGTTGAAGTAGGAGATGGCTCCAAAGCAGCCTAATACTGGGCTATTTGTTGGATTGAATAAAGGCCATATCGTTACCAAAAAGGAAGCTGTTCCTCGCCCATCTGACAGGAAAGGAGTAAGTTCCTCATTTATTTATAATATATCTTCATATTAGCCTATGTTCTGAGAGCTGGTAATGTTGAAATTGCTGTATTTACATGTACATTAGTTTGCATCCTCCCTACTGAGCATTTTAACTTAAGTTGCCTGCTTTCTGTTGATGATATAGTGCTGAATGTATTTCTTATGCCACAGAAATGTGATTATGAAAGCAATTCTACAGTTTCATTTCTTATTGTTGACTGCTTAGACAGATTTGCTTGGTTAATAATAATTTAGCTGATGTAAAAAAACTTGCAAGACGTAAATATTGGCAACAGACAACAAAATTAGAGTTGTATTTGAATAATTAGTTATCGGTTTGTCGCAGATTCCAGCATATGCTATAATGTGTCCATACATATGTATATATATATATATACACCACATGATGTTTGAGCACATGTATGTGGATTGACTCCCATTCCTTACATCATAATAAGCTATCCGTTTGAACAGTGGCTACTAATATTCTTAACCGGTGTTTTTGGGATAGTTTTTGGTATCGAGACTGGACCAGCATGCTATAGTTTGCATCACATTCATATTCTATTGAATCAAATACGAGTTTTTCATGTTGGCTAATGCTGTGTTTTAATCATTTGTTTTTTTTGGATGCAGAAAACAAGCAAGAGGGTACATTTTGTTAGAAGCCTGATCAGGGAAGTTGCTGGGTTTGCACCATACGAGAAGAGGATTACTGAGCTTCTTAAGGTCCAAAAGGACAAGCGTGCCTTGAAGGTTGCTAAACGAAAGTTGGGCACTCACAAGAGGGCAAAGAAGAAGAGAGAGGAGATGTCCAATGTTCTCCGCAAGATGAGGTAATAACTTACCCTCTTTTTTAGTTGAATATTGTTAATGTATCACGCGGGCTTGGTAGTTAAAATGCAATATATAAGTTACTATTCAGCAATCACAATCAAGTGAATGATCAAGGAGTTATGGGGGGGGGGGGGGGGATCAAAGAAGTAACACAAAAAAGATATAGACTTAGGACTGAGGGTGTTAATGTGACCTATCAAAGAAGTAACACAAAAAGGATAGACTTATGACTGAGGGTGTTAATGTGACCCTATGATGCATGTATACTTTTGTTTGGTAGTGTGTCCCGTATCCCATACATGCTTGTGTTGTATTTGCAATCGTTAGAAATTCGGAATGTGTAAAATGAAGAACCCTGTTGTAAATAAAAAAAAAACAAAAAGACCCTCCCAAAAATGATGAAAATGGCGCGCTATTTTATGCTTTGTTTGGTCCTCATTGTTTTATTATTTATGATTTGGTCCTTGTATAATTAATATATATACGCATACATACGTATCCTGTATTTCTTAAAAAGTCGTACACCTGTGTATCTCAGATACGTATACGTATACGGGCAACCTTTATGTACTTGACTTAACTGTTTGTGTTATTAATATTTAGGTCCGCTGGAGGTGCTGAGAAGAAGAAGTGAGATATTTTCTTTAAATGCAAGTTTTCTTCATGTGGCAAGAGATTATTGTAACAAACTTTAAGCAAGTTTTTAATCTCTATCAGAATATTTTTGTTATTGTTATCTCTGTTTGTTAGAGATTTTGGCTTTTATCCATATGGATATTCTCATTCTCACAAAGAAGTTTATTTGGCTTGATACCTATTTCAGATTTAAAGTTTATTTTGTGCTTTTACACTTGTTTTTTTTCCTTATTTATAGTTGATTCATTTTGGTGGTTTCTAATGGTATCACACCCAATATACTTTGTAGTCCACACAACTATGTTCTACTGTTGGATGGTGGGTAGCCTAATCTCCAACATGATGTTTGACTCTTTGTATAGGTCAAATGACTATTTTTTATTTTGAAAAGTCGAACCTAATATTCTGATGTGTTGCAACGCTAAACGTAGTGTGGGAACACAAATACACTTTTTAGAGGTTAAGAATCTCTAGAGAGTTGAACCTCACACTTGGATGTGTTGGCACGTTAGATTTGGTGTGTGGTGTGGTGGCGTTTAAAGAGGCTCAAGGCTCGTTTTGCCAATCACTTATTCATATTCAAGGTTATTGCAAAGCAATAGTGTGTGTGGTGTGGTGTGGTTAAAGGCTCAGTTGGCGATCATTTATCACGTATTCATGTGCAAGGTTATTGCAAAGCAACATAGATAACGCAGTTGTGACAACAAACATTGCCAATCGTGTATTCATATATCCAAGAATATTACAAAGCACCATAGATGATACAATTGTGGCAACAAACATTTTTAATCACGTATTATGTTGACATAGATAATACAGTCGTAACAACGAACATTGCAATAGGCAAATACTAAAGCAAAATTGTTCTTTGGCTAAACACGAGAACTTGTTTGATAGTCGTAACAACAAACATTGCAAAAGCCTGACACTAATGCAAACTGTTCTTTAGCCAAACACGAGAACTTGTTTGGTATTCAGTTGATTTATCGATAGTTTGATCGTGAAGGATGATGTCTGACCATGGAAAGATCGACACTTGATCGTTAATCATATGTACGAACCCTCTAATTATACGATCTAATCAAATAAACTTTAGATCGGATCGATTAAGTTTTTATTATGTTTGTGTTCGGCTCGATTATGCTCTGTAAGAAAATAATCACTTTTAAACTCGAAAGAAGGATAAGCTTGAACATGTTCCAGTTTGATTCGTTAAAAAATACAAAACAAAGCTCTCGATAAATTACCCATAAAGAATTAAAGCTAGTGAATATTTCGAATCAAGCTTTTAAAATGCTCAAATTGACTAAATAACCTTGATGATTATTGTTCCATTCCAGCTCGAGTGCTGTTTATTAAATAAAATATGAACTAGTATTTCACAAACTCGAATTTAGCTCATTAATTTTATTGAATTGCTCAAGTTCGACTCAATCGTATATGAACCAAAAACTTTTCACGAACCGAACATCGAACTGTTCATAAGCGGCTCAAATCGTCTACCCCTAAAATAAAAATAAAATAAAACAATGTATCTCGGTATTTTGCGTACATTTTGCCTATGCACTTTTCAGTTTTCACTCACCATTTCCAATCACCTCTATGCTCCAATCTCTTTCTCAAAGTAAACCAAATTCACAATCTTTCCTTGATAATTTTGATTCAAAGATAACAAATTTGTTGCAGATCAGTTGTTGAATCGAAGCGGAGAAAGCAGTTTTTGATACAATGGCGACTCGGTACTGGATAGTTTCGCTCCCTGCTCAAAACACCTCATCTGCTTCATCTCTATGGAGTCGCCTTCAAGCAAACATCTCCAAACACTCTTTCGATACCCCACTTTACAGGGTAATTTTGCATATATTCTCACGCAAGATCTATCCTTTTGGCGAATAATAATTGTGTTAATTGAATTGAGCTTGATTTGATTTTGTTTGCAGTTTAATGTGCCGAATCTTCGTGTTGGAACTCTGGACTCGTTGTTAGCATTGAGTGATGATCTTTTGAAGGTGAAATCTGATGAATATGTAGATATACTGTTTGTGGATATGTTTGATTTAGTTTTTGATTTGGGGAAAATTTTTTTTTTTGTGTTCTTAGTCAAATAGCTTTATTGAAGTTGCTTCTCAAAAGATACGACGTCAGATCGAGGAATTGGAGAAACTTTCTGGTGTAAGCAGCAGCTCTCTTACTGTTGATGGTGTCCCTGTGGACTCATATCTCACTAGGTAATTTCTTGATTCAGCTTTTTTACTGACAATCGACCTTTTTTTAGATTCTATTCTAGAGCTTCTAAACTTGAGAATCAACTTTTTTTAGTGTCTATTCTAGAGCTGAGAATCGATTTTTCCTACGACTGTCACAAAAATTCAATTCTGAAGCTGTGAATCACTTTTTGCTGGTTGTTAGTTGGTTCGGCAGCAGAGTGAAAGTCGACTTTTTCAGAGTCAATTCTAGAGCTTCTAGAGCTGAGAATTGTCTTTCCGGTGGTCCATTGTCACAAAAATTCGATTTTTCTGAAGCTGTGAATCACTTTACTCCGGTTGGTTGTTTTCAGCAGTAGAGTGACAATCGACTTTTTCAGAATCTTTTCTAGAGTTTCTAGAGCTGAGAATCGACTTTCCTACGAAAATTCGATTCTAAAGCTGAGAATAACTTCTTTCCAGTTAATTGTTTTCAGCAGTAGAGTGACAATCAACATTTCCAAAGTCTATTCTAGAGCTTTAAGAGCTGAGAATCGACTTTCTGGCAGTTCATTGTCATAAAAACTCACTTCTGAAGCTGAGAATCTACTTTCTTCCGGTTGATTGTTTTGGGTGTGCTGTCACATAAAAAACACCGTGGTGCCACTAAAGGCGCTCTGTACGGATATTCTCTCTCTTTTTTTGTTTTTGATGTATGGTTTAGTTGTGCAATATGTATGGTTTTAACTTTTACATTCGTTTTTTTGTTTATTTGTTTCAAGTACAGATTTGTATGGGATGAGGCAAAATATCCAACCATGTCTCCTCTTAAGGAGACAGTGGAAGGGATCCATTCTCAAGTCGCCAAAATTGAGGATGAGCTCAAGGTACATTATCTTCAAGGTCTTTCTTTATATTTCATCGAGAAATCGATTATTTCAGTTTTCCTATGTTTCTAGTTGAGCAAAGCAGTTACACTTTGGCGCTTTATCATTATGATCTGAGCTTCATAATCGGAATAGTTGGTTCCTGGTGGTAGGAAGATCTTCTAAAGAGTTATTCAATGTTAGCTTTATCATTATGATCTGAGCTTCATAATCGGAATAGTTGGTTCCTGGTGGTAGGAAGATCTTCTAAAGAGTTATTCAATGTTATGTATAAACTAAACTAATACTAATGCTTGATATGATAACTCTGCTACAACACAAATATTATTGTCTACGTGTTGGCATGCCCATGTGCGATGAGGACCTAAGCTTTTTAGGTGAGATGGTAATTTACATTCATAAATGTAGCTTTTCAAGCAAACTAGATGTCTCTCCAAAATTACCTTTCGGGGTTAATGCATGATTTTTTTTTTCTATCATCTGTATATGTAGGTTCTATTGTTTAGATTTCCTTATAGGATCTTAATCATGTTCTGTTTTGGGGTGATAGGTCCGTGTATCCGAGTACAACAATGTGCGTAGTCAACTCAACGCCTTAAACAGGAAACAGACGGGAAGGTAATGATCATAAACCAATAATGATTTTGAAATTTTGTTCTGTTGAGTAGAGTTTGCGAGGAGTTGGATGATGTGCTGCTATTTCGGTTACATAATATACACACACGTAAATATATTCAGCTTATGTATTGAATCCTTTTATTTTCAGCTTGGCAGTTCGTGATCTGTCTGATTTGGTGAAACCGGAGGATATGGTCAAGTCAGAACACTTGGAAACCCTTCTTGCTGTAATCCCGAACTATTCGCAGAAGGACTGGCTAACAAGTTATGAAACATTAACAACTTATGTGGTAAGAACTCCAAAGAGTAAAAACACCGGAAAGTTGGATACTTGATTCTAGTGGTTGAATATTTTGGGATAAATATGCTCTTTTGCTTCAAAATTTTTGCATTTCTATCACAATGTTTTATCTCGACACTTTTACACTTCCTCTATGCACCTTACATTTGCAGTACATTTTTACCACGCATCAAGTTTTTATTGGTTGGAGCATATCATATTGGGCGCATGTTACATTGGACTGAGAATGTGAAAAAAATGCATAGACGAGGGGTGAGAGTGCCATGATGAAACATTCGGGTAGAAGTGCGAAAACCACAAAAAGTTTCTTTATCCCGTTAATTATTCAACATCTCGTGACTGTTTGTTTTCTTTACTGGGTTAAAATCAGTGTTTGTGGCTTCTAATTTTACATATCTCTACTGGTTTTAGGTCCCGAGATCATCTAAGAAGCTGTATGAGGACAGTGAATATGCTCTTTATACAGTCGTATTATTCAGTCGAGATGCAGACAATTTTAGAACAAAAGCACGCGAAAAAGGTTTTCAAGTGAGTTTTTGTGGTTGTTGTAGTGGCCCTCACTCATTATCATTATTGCCAAATCTCCAAATTTATTATTCATACGCTGGATTTCCTCGCGTGGTTAGGTACGCGAGTTTGAATACAATCCAGAAACGCAAGATACGCGTAAGCAGGAACTAGAAAAGCTTACACAAGACCAAGAAAGAATCAGAACTTCTCTTCTTCAATGGTGCTATACCAGTTATGGAGAGGTAAACTGCTCTCCAAGAATATTTTGGTCTTTTTTTTTCTTTTTATAGGTGCTGATAATCAATATTTTACGACTTGAAACGAGAGAGGATTATCTATTTTCAATTTTCGGTTAATTATTTCTATTCGTACCATAATATCCTTTGATGTAATGTCACGTAGTGTAACCAATTCATGATTTTTGACATCATCCAATGCCTGTATAAATAGGTTTTCGGCTCGTGGATGCACTTTTGTGCTGTACGTATCTTTGCAGAGAGCATTTTAAGATACGGTCTGCCGCCTTCATTTTTGGTAATACAATTATCTGCTGACAGTCCTCATTATTTTGTTGATATATATACACGCAAGCATATACATACACACACACACACACACACATATATATAGCTTTGAACTTGGAAGCTTAATCAGTTGGAATGAATGTTGCAGTCTGTTGTATTGGCACCATCAGTAAAAAGTGAGAAAAAAGTACGTGGTATATTGGAGCAACTATCCGACGCCTCAAACAGGTACAAGCATCTTTCTTCAGAACAAAGTCAAAAGGAGATCTTTAGGCGCATCACACACAACTTATTACAACACTATATCTATAACGGCACTACACTATTCATCTTCTTTTGAAAAACGATTATAAATCAAATAATCGTCCAGTTGATAAGTGTGACCTGGATACAACATTGTCAATTGGGAAACTAGAAAGAAGAATATATGCCTTAAAAGTTTCAAATCTGTCAAGTATATTGTTCCGTTTGTATGTTTCGTATGGACAGTATGAAAAAGTTATATATAAAAAAGTTCAGAATGGTATGAAAAATGCACATATTGTACGCGAAAAAAGGTACATAATGTTGGCACGAAAAGGGAACGAAATGCTTTGAATGTACATGGGGGGAATCGGATTCGGCCTAGTAGTATAGGTCATTGTACTTCCTCCTGGTGTTCGATTCCTATCCCCGCCCCCAATAAAAATCCCAGCCCCTTCCCCCCCTGAAAAAAAGGTACACGGTTGGGACTCAAACCCAGGACCTCTTGATCCCGAGGTCTCAGCAGTTGGTGCTGGCTGCATTGGCACACAGTCCTAATGTTATCAAAACGGAGTATATTTTACGGATTATCAATTTTTTAGACATATTTTCTTCAAGTTTTCCTTTCAATTTTGATTTTGGTTTATGTATAAACATGGCATTGATGTATGTATATATTTGAATGATATGGCAGCACATTCTGGAAAACTGAGGATGAGTCAGCAGGGGTGGCTGGGCTCGGTGGTGACGCGGATGCACATCCTTACGTCTCCTTCACTGTCAATCTCATTTAAAAGCTTGTTTTCGAAGAAATGACACGTCTACTTCATTTTGTTG
Organism: Gentiana straminea; assembly: GCA_036785695.1. Classification (NCBI taxonomy): domain Eukaryota; kingdom Viridiplantae; phylum Streptophyta; class Magnoliopsida; order Gentianales; family Gentianaceae; genus Gentiana; species Gentiana straminea. Next base: position 918,208 of record JAVUPR010000450.1, read on the forward strand.
ACATAAAAGATACGTATAACGATCCGAGTCATATATTCTATCTACATTTAAAAAAATGAAAACCCAACAAAAAGGAAGCACTATGTTTGTTGATCGATCAATATGTATCTTTTATGTAAAAAAAATAGTGTAAACGTATCATTTTTGCCATTTGCATTATTATTTTTGTACTTGATTTATTTCATATTTAATGCACTTTTTTTTGTGTTATGAAATAAGGATTAGATCACGCTGATGTACATCGAAGGTCATCTTCATTTAAGGATATATACATATAATGTTCTACTGCCATATTTATTTATTTTTCTTTTTTATGAACTACTACATCTCTCTTGTTGTACAAGTTTTGATGATTGTTTTTATGATTCTTAGGTCAATAATCGCTTTTAAATCGGAGGCGGATCTAGCATACTCGCGTCGGGTGTATATATGTATGTACGTATGTATGTATGGTATAAGTGTGACTGTGTGAAGAGTCTTTTTATTGTTAGGTAGAACATACTGTATGTTAGATCAAGTCTCCCACCAAAAGATAAAGTGTTTATATTACTTCCATCCTAAAAAAGACAAGTTGTACACTGAAATGAAGGTTTTCAAGCTACAGTAAAACACTATCGATAGATAATAAACAATTTGCATCACAAATTGGAATTAGGACCACATGGTTTATTTTTGGACCAATGCTGGGCATGTATGGATGGATAATTACAATGTAATGGGTGGTATCTTATCACAGTAATACGACTGCCACGTAACGAAATAACACAATCGAGGATACGATTATACAAATGTAGTAAGATGTCGCATACGTGTCATTAAACGTAATAAAGAAATACAAAAATGTTGTATTCATTTTCACGAACAATTGTATAAGTATATCATATTACATTTACAACACACTACATTTTAAAGTAGATTATTGAGTCAATAAACGACTTTTCAAACGTTGATTCATGACTCAATAATCGACTTTCAAAAAATCAATTAATACGGTGTCCATGTAGTGTGATATACCGGTAGAAATCACTAATGTTAGAGTAAATGCTCCCGGTGAAAATATAGCAAATCATAACGAACAACGCGTGTTCTAATCAAACATATAAAAAGAGATTTCGACCCTTTCGGTCCATCATGTTTTAAGTTTGGTTTAAAGAATAACCCTTATACTTCTGAATGACACTTTTGGTCCCCTGAGTTTATATTTTGTTTCAATTTTAGGACAATTACCTAATTAACCATCTAAGTTAGCGTCCGCCAGGTAAAGTTCTGTCGACCTTGCGTGCGAGAATCATGTTTAAAAATCTTTTTCATAATACATGTTCTCTACCGCATAAGGTTAACTTTTGATCCAACCTGACAGCCACATATGCTTTCATATCCTGTCTAAACGATTAAACATCGACATTACGAAAAATTAAATACATTGTAGAGATTTTTTTGTTGTGCAACTGTGTCAATTTGAGGGAACGAAATTAGGCATTTGAAAGAGGAATGAGGAGAATGTCAATTTTTAATCGTTTGGATGAGATATGAAAGCATATATGGCTGTCATGTTGGATCATCAAACGTTTAGTTGACGTTAATATATACGGCTAATTAGATAATTGTCTTAAAATTGAAACAAAATACAAACATAATGGACCCAAAGTATCATTCAGAAACACGAGGTGTCCTGAAATTGAAACAAAATACAAACATAAACGATCAAAAATGTCATTCAGGGTTATTTTTGAAACAAAGCTAAACTTAAGAGACCAAAAATGTCAAAATCCCCATATAAAAACATCACTATAGTTTTTGCTACACCCATACGGTGATTTGTTACGCTGATTTGTCATTTTATTATGATATTACGTTGTGATGGAAGTATTTATTGAATATTATTAACCAATGAAATCCCAACAAGCATCTTTATTGACATCATATCATATCACAATAAAATTTTTTCAAAGATATTTATGACACATATGAATCATTTTTCGCATCACAATGTTGTGAAATTCGACCTCTACAATATCGAATTTTATTTAAAATATGTGTCCCGATAGATTTATCGTGGTATCAAAGACAATACCCGAACCCAATCTTTCCCGGGAAATAGCACACCAACTAATTCTTATCACCTATATTATGGCTGTGCGGCCACTACTTTCTCCTCTCCCGCCACCGCCAACCACCACCTGTACAAATCCTCATATTTTTCTTTCCCAAAATACCCCTTAACACCCACATTCTATTTTTAGACAATTTTACTTTAATTTTTTTTTTTATAAAAAACTCTGTGTAATAATGATAAAACCACTTTTGGATTTGGCGGTGTGTTCTATTCAATCCCAATTATTTCCCTCTTTCTTGCCGCCGATAAATAGCATAATTAGAGAGAGAAAAAACCACACACATATAATTAAGAGAAGAAGATTGACTCCTGAAATTAATCTTCATACGGAAATGCCTTGTGGTTCTTATGTGATTTCCGGCGGGGATGGTGGCGACGGAACTTTACGTAATTTCAAGTTGAATGAGAAGACCTTCATAGCTTCACTCATGCCGAAGAAAGAGATCGCAGCCGATCAGTTCATCGATTCTCATCCTCAGTTCGACGGCCGTGGTGTCGTCATCGCCATTTTCGGTAGCTAACTTGTTACTATTTCAAGCTTCATTTGTAGCTATTTCTCTGTTTTTCTCTATAAGCTCGACTTTGCTCATATATTCGTGTATAGTCATGTAAATATAATGTATATAAGGCGTATAATTTGTTTGCTTTATTTTTCACATATGCTTTATAATTTATTTCGTTTTCGGTAACTTCATTGGCTGCTCTGTATATATTTTTATACTAACAGAAGGAAGCATATGTTTTAGTAAGCTTGGTTTTGGTCGTATATTTGTGTATATTCATGTAAATATATAAGATATATAAGGAGTGTGATTTGTTTGCTGTATGTTTCACATTTGCTTTATAATAATTTGTTTTATTTTCCTTAGCTTCTTACTCTTGCTTCATTCGCAGCCGTGTATAGTTTTTTACTGATTGAAGGAAGCATATGTTCTAGTAAGCTTCGGTGATTTTGAATTGTAATGTGAAAATGGATAGATGAGGAGTAGATTTTTTTAGCTCGGTGTTTGTTTGATTTTCTAGAAGTGTGCTATTATTGTTTATTTCAGATTCAGTTGTAATGCAAAAACGGATAGATGAGTAGTAGAATTTGTCTGGTGTGTGTTTGTTGACTTTGTGGAAATGTGTGATTATTGTTTCTTTCAGATTCCGGTGTGGATCCTGCAGCAGATGGATTACAAGTAACATCCGATGGAAAGCCGAAGATTCTGGACGTGCTTGATTGGTATATTTTATTTTTGTGTATTGGAATATGTAGTTTGTAACGAATCAAACTGTTTGAAATGAAATTTTGTGCTTACTCACATTGACACACAGTACTGGAAGTGGAGATGTTGACACATCTACCGTTGTAAGAGCTGATGCAGATGGCTGCATCACTGGAGCATCTGGTAAGATTCAATTGGCATTTATTTTGCTTTACTTTAAGCATAAGCTCTTTTATACTTGAGCATGTCAGGAGGCTATTGTTTAATTGTTGCCAAGATTTCATAGCAGTAAATTTGTCCAGTGATTAAAGGCTGTTTGAAGGACCGCATGTGATATTGATCGTTGAGCATATTGCTCTGCATCAAGGATTACTGGCTCTCAAGCCTATTGCTTGGATGGATAGTATTATAGCCATATTGCACCATGTTTTGCTTAATCTTATTGGAAGAGGATGGAAGCGATGTGTTGATGTTCTCTTCCAGATCTGCCGTTGTCCTGTGAATAGAATTGGTTGTAATAATATGTAAATGTATGTCATGTACTTTAGGCTAAAAGAGTTAAGAAAGCTCTAAATCTTTCGAGACCTTTAATAATGTTTATTTTTTTACTCCTTGACGCCCAAGAGTTGAAAGTATCTCCATGGCGGTTTCTGTCATTTTATGTGTCTAATTTTCTTTTTATAAAATAGCTGTCTTTGTATACCCCATTCTCGTGTGCAATAATTTTCAGGACAGTTGGTGGGCCTTTTATACTTAGTTAAACTTATATGACACAGGGTCTTCCCTTGCTGTAAATTCGTCATGGAAAAACCCATCTGGAGAATGGCATGTAGGCTATAAGTTTGTGTATGAGCTTTTCACCAGTGACCTTGTTTCAAGATTGAAGGTAACTTCTCCACTTGTCTGGAACTTTGGCTTTCTGGTGTTCTCAATATTGAAGGTGACTTCACTGTTTCTGTCTCTCCATTACAGAAAGAGCGGAAGAAAAAGTGGGATGAAAAAACCCAGAAAGCAATTGCTGAAGCCGTGAAGGAGCTAGATGAATTTGATAAGGTCACATAAATGCTCATGATTTTTTTTGTAGGAAGTTTAAGTAGTCATATCATATTATTTCTCCTTGGAAATAAATTACACTTGATTGAATTCATATTTTGGGGTTTGAGTTTGTAAATTTTTTCACAAGTTTCTGAATGAATATATCAATGAAGTATAGCAGCATCTTCCCGGGAAAAAACCCTGGGAAAAGAAGTAATTCCAGCATTTTTTCGTTTAAAATTTATCTAAGCGAAAAATAGAAACCTCCTTTCCGGTATGTCATCATGAAGTTTTGTCGTTGTTAGCTTGTTGGAAATTGTTAGCTTGTTGGAAGCCAAGCATCTCTTGCCGAGCTTCCTTGAGTTTTTGCTTTGTAGGTGATTACAGATAATTTTGTCTCTGTAGAAAAACAAAAAAGTCGATAATGCAAACTTGAAAAAGGCACGGGAAGACTTTGAGAACAGAATTGATTTTCTTCGCAAACAAGTGGATGTTAGTCTCTTCTGCGCTCTTCATGTTTCTATCTTTATTTCTTGTCTTCTCCCTTTAGTTTGGCTCATTATCTTTCTATATCTTAGAGCTATGATGACAAAGGGCCTGTTATAGATGCTGTTGTCTGGCATGATGGAGAACTATGGAGAGCTGCTCTTGATACCCAAAATTTTGAGAATGACTCAGAGTCTGGGAAACTTGCTGATTTCACCCCTTTGACTAATTATAGGTACATAATAGTGCTTTATAGTGTAAAGTATCCTTTGCATATGCATGCATGCGTGTTTTTTGCTTTTGGGCGGTTACCGTGGATGTGCCAAGTGCATGTGATGCTAAAAATGTTGTTGTCAGCAAAGTGACTTAAACTCTACATCTGGTAGAACTAATTTGATAGTCAGCTGAGTGATGGTCAGCTGAGAAGTGTATCCAAGTCTGTGAAAGTCGGTGGGAAGTCGCCGAGTTTCTTTCGGTGTCGCCACTCGCCGAGGGTCTACTGAGTTTTTGGGTGCAGCTGAGTTCTACATTTGTGCAATGATCAGCTGAGAGGGATCAACAGAGTGATCCAACATCTAGGGCATTTATGGCAGTCCGTCAAAGATTCTTGGCGGTTAGGGTTTAGGGATCTGTGCCTATAAATACCAACTGTATTGATCATTGTAGTGTGTGTAATCCATCTGGTGCATAATAAAATCTCTTTTCTGTCTGTGGAGTAGTCGGCACAACGCCGGGAACCACGTTAAATCTTGTGTTCTTCTTGTCTTTGTTATTTCTATTGATTATTACTGTTAGATTGCATATGTTAATTATCTATCTTGCATTTGGATTCCCTATCCTGTTATAACAGTTGTCAATACTCATTATTCCAAAAAATTGCACGATGTTGTTTATGTGGCAATCTAGTTGAAGGTTGAGAGTGATACTTTCCTCCTGGCTCTATCTAGATGACAAAAGAAATTCTACCGACATTTGCATTTCTTGAGTGAGTGTGTATGAGATTGTGTCTTAAACGTGACGCCTTTTGTTGCTGACGCCTCTTATTCTGTTGACTGAGTAGTAAGCGTGCCCTTTAAACTGTGTCTATATGAAAGAATAGTCTACAGATTTTTGTCTTTCTGGAAAGACTTATGTTCATTTTTGTGGCTTAGACATGCCTTTTGTTGCTGAGTAATTAATATCATCATGGCTCTGGAATTATTTTGTGACTTCTTTTCTCTTATTTATACCTGTCTTGAGTTTAATGTCTCTGCACTATTTCTCATTGGATTTCAATTGCACATTGTCTTATTTCCTTCACAATAGTCTTGGCAGTTTAGGAGAGTTTTTTAGGCGAATGTTCTGCTAGACTCGCTAACGATACTATGTTCCCATTCATACGTCCAATATACTCATTTTTAGAGCATGTATATTCATGCTTTTCTCATTTTGTGTGTGTGTGTGTTTTTTTTTTTATACTTTGAAATCTATTTGCAGGGAAGAAAGGAAGTATGGTGTTTTCAGCAAGATAGATGCCTGTTCCTTTGTTGTTAATGTGTATAATGAGGGAAATGTATTGAGCATAGTGACTGATAGCTCACCACATGGTACTCATGTTGCTGGCATTACTGCTGCTTTTCACCCAACGGTAATATTCATTGGCAAAAGGTTAAATAGTCCATGATGCCAGCTTGTAATCGTTTTTTCATTTAACAGAATAAATAATGGGAAAAAGAAAGTAGAGAAGGCATGTAATATCCCACATGCACATGCCATGAGGAAGTATTCAATTAAGTGTCTGGTTTTATTATACAGGAACCTCTTCTGAATGGTGTTGCACCTGGTGCTCAGTTGATTTCATGTAAAATTGGGGATACACGTCTGGGCTCAATGGAGACTGGAACAGGTTTGACGCGGGCAGTAATTGCAGCTGTACAGGTAAGGCCTGATGGTGCTCTGACATAGGAATCCAGATTGGGATTTGGCTTTATCAATTCTCTCTTCTGTATGTTTGAATGTAGTGATTTGTTGTGCTTGCTGAAAAATCTGTCAGTTCCTCTTGCGGTTCACACGGCTAACATTTTATCTCGTTAAGCAGTATGTACACTGAGAATGATTTAAATATTAGTTGGACAAAAGTTGATAAGAATGTTGTTTCTTATTTCAAGTTGGTGAGTGCATAACTGAAGTAATTCTTCGTTCCGCACTTGAAACCTGTTTATGGCCCTTTATTCCGCAGAGCTTGTAGTTGTAGTGTTGATTATAATATTTGCCCGTATATACTATATAGTTTGTATGAATACAATTGTAGCTTAGCGGCTTGGCAGTTCTCCTGAACGGAGACGTGGATTTTGCATAAACTCTCGTAATTAAATGGATCTACTTTGTTCTTTCTTTTGCCTCTGACCTTTTATGTCTGTGGATTTATACCTTTTGTTTGTAAATTCTTACTTCTGTTATCCACCCCCCCCCCCCTCTTTTGAGGAGTGCGTGTCTGTCTATAGCCAGTAATAGAAGTGAGCAACACATTGTTGATTTTTTCTTTCCAACCGTGTGAATAAAGATATAGCTTGTAGGATTATTTTCATGGTTATCACTTATCTCTATGATTCTTGAGCATGGGAAAGTTGCTTATCATATGCACTTACAGCACAAATGCGATCTCATTAACATGAGCTATGGAGAACCTACACTGCTCCCAGATTATGGTCGTTTTGTTGATCTCGTTAATGAGGTAATATTTCTTGATCTGTAGTAACGATTTTATGTAGTTGCACTTAAATGCCGTTTTATGTTGTTTGAAGCCATCTGTATTGCATTTTGTTGAATATTAGATGGTCAACAAGCACCACATAGTGTTTGTGAGTAGTGCTGGTAACAATGGACCAGCACTAAGTACCCTAGGTGCTCCTGGTGGTACTACTTCAAGCATTATAGGTATCGGTGCGTATGTGTCTCCTTCTATGGCAGCTGGGACGCACAGTGTTGTCGAGGCTCCTGCTGAAGGTCTTGAATATACTTGGTAGGTTGTCGCACTAATCAATTGTCTAAATTTTGTACATACAAGATTACTATATTAACTGATGAAAGTGCAGGTCAAGCCGTGGACCAACTGTCGATGGTGATCTTGGTGTCTCTGTTAGTGCACCAGGTGGGGCTGTTGCTCCTGTGCCTACATGGACTCTTCAGCACCGGATGCTCATGAATGGGACGTCTATGTCATCTCCATCAGCTTGTGGGGGGATAGCGTTGCTTATCAGTGCTATGAAGGTTTTTCTTTCTGTTTTCTTTGTTGTTGTAAATCAGCAAAAAATTATTAATATGAAACGGCAGTGTACATCATCTGAAAGTTCAAAGGAACTCCAAATACCACATCTTGTCATCTATACAAAAATATTATACTTAACCAAATTGTAAAGCTATCTCCTGACTCAGGTTACACTTCACCACCCTTCTCCACGTTGGGACTGCGAAGCGTATAGTCTTGAACACCTCATTTTCCACCTCATAAACAGGGGTAGGCACATGCTGGAGTACTCTTCCATTCCTCTCCCTCCACACCACATAGGTCACAACTGAGAATCCCTTTAATAACACATCATGCCAAAATTTATTTGTAAACCTGTGGGGCACACCATGTCGTCACATCAGTCCAGTTAGTACCATTAAAGTTGTGCTTTAGGGCTCTCATTAAGGCACTGCATTAGCGTTCAGAAAATGGACACGACAAAAACAAGTGAGCATGAAACTACTACTCCCACAAACACAGAACACAACTGTCCTGTACGAAGCCCCACTTCAATAGTATGTCCAAGTTGCTGAGTCTCTGCCTGCAGACTAGCCAAGTCATGAAAGCAGAATGTGATACATCCTTTTTCTTCTCTAGTTTGCTTTAGGCTTTTTCTGTAAGTGATGTTTCTGTCGAATAACATTGTTTTCATACAGGCGGAAGGTATTCCAGTCAGTCCATACACCATTAAGAAAGCAATTGAAAATACATCTGCTCCTGTGGGTGACGTGCCTGAAGACAAACTATCTGCTGGACATGGGTTGCTGCAGGTTGACAAGTTGAGTTTCTCTTTCTCTTGAATTTTCTTTTGTTCTCGTGTAACTTTTTCCTTCTTTAATTGTGGAAAATGGCCGTGTATAACTAAGTGTCTGTCGGATGTCAGGGCCTATGAATATATACAGAAGCTACATGATGTGCCTTGCGTCTCGTATCAAGTAAATATCATCCAAGTTGGAAAAACAAGTAAATTTCCGTTTTGTCTGTCTTCTGCAACTCTTGTTGACTCCCTTCTTTTCTCTTTGTAGATGTCTCTCTCCTCATGTATCTGTCAATAAGTTATCATTTCAGTTTGATTGATTTAGTGTGCAAGAAGAGTTTATATTACATGATAGGTGAAAATTTGAGAAGTCGACGACCTGTTTGGTTGTTGGTCTAGGAAATAGAAAACAAAAATACAAAAGATGGTTTGTTACATAATGATGGTTTATTACATTTTGACAGATACAGTTGGTAGTTGTATTTAAGACTTTTGTTTAGGAGGATGACGCAAAATTTGAGTAATGGTAGTGGGGTGTTGAATGGGTACAGATTGTTCGAGGTTGATGCATGTATGAAGTGAAATTCGCTAGAATTGTGATACACATTTAAAGTGCAAACTGTAGAAATTATTCCCGTGTGCTTTCTACATTGCATTGTATGCATGGTTAACTTGTGCTAGATGAAGTGTCGTACTTTAGCATTACATAGGGATAATTCTTAAATTTTGCTTGCCAAATCAATTATGATTACTTGAATCACACTTTTTCCTTTTATTAGTTATGGTTTGTAAGAAATATGTTTTGGCTATTTCTTCAGAGCATTTGAGTATTTTTGTTCATTGGTAGCGGATTTTGATTTATTATTTGTTGCAGCCCCTGTCTCACGAGGTATCTATCTTCGAGAGGCCAGCTATTGTCAACAGTCAACAGAGGTGAGATAATTTATTGCGATCATATGTTCTATTGAATTTATTCTTTCCATTTTCATAGACATTTGTCATAAGCTACCATTGAATGGAGCCAAGTGATACATTGTTGCTTGTGAAGAAACCTGCAAATGTTATCACTACTTTTGTTGCAGAAACATTTTGAACATTGCGCATTTTTGGAACAGTTCTTAGACATATAAAAAACTGATTGAAACATTTTATGTGGTTGCACATTTTCGGAACGATTTATGTATTTAAAAAGCTGACTATTTATGCGATGCACTAGTGGTCCGTACAAATTGAGCCCAAATTCCATGAAGGTGCAAGCAATTTGGAACAGTTGGTTCCTTTTGAGGAATGTATTGAGTTACGCTCTACAGCAGAAGCAGTGGTGAGAGCTCCTGAGTACCTCCTTCTGACTCACAATGGCCGCAGTTTCAAGTTTGTTCTATTCCCCTCTCAATTATTTTTCATGCTTAAAGCTCGTAAATTTTCCGTTCAGAACATTTATCTCCTTGGCTTTTTATTACTTTTCTTGCCATCCTATTGGTCCCAACATACATATGCATGCTGAGTATTCTTAGTTAGTCAACTCATGTCACTTAGGCACTTAGTTTATTGGGAAATGGTAGTAGCTGCATGATTTTCACTTCTTAAAGTGATTATTTTTTTTCTCTATTGCGTTATTCTACTTAGGTGCAGGAAATTTCTTTGTAATACTTGGGAAATTACAGTGCTGTTTAGTTTTTCTTCTCCTTTAGGAAGATTAGCATTCTTGTAGTGCTATTGAGGATTTTCCAGAATAATGCAACTGTGATATTGTTATTGTTTTGCAGCATAGTTGTGGATCCTACTACCCTGAGTGATGGTTTACATTATTATGAAGTTTATGGAATAGACTGCAAAGCACCATGGCGTGGCCCTGTTTTCCGAGTTCCAATCACCATAACAAAACCAACAGTTCTGAAGAACCGACCTCCCTTAATCTCCTTCCGTGGAATGTCCTTCCTTGCAGGTGATCTTAATATTGTGGAATAATGAGTTGCCTCTGAAGTTGTTTCCTTGAATCGCCGTCCTTAATCAGCTCTACTGTCTTGTTTACCACCCATTTAGGTCATATCGAGCGCAGATATATTGAGGTACCAATTGGTGCTACATGGTTGGAGGCAACGATGAATACATCAGGATTTGACACCCCTCGAAGATTCTATGTCGATGCTGTTCAAGTATGTTTGTACGGTGCTTCTCCCCCTCCCCATCCCCTCCACCCTGCTTTTTAGTGGGAAGAATGTTTTTTTACAAACGGGAAAGGGTGGGATTCGAAGCATTTCCATTCGTAAGGATAATGCATTGGCCGCCCACCATCCCAGATTCCCAAATTCAATTTCTGGAATCATTGTTTGCTAAATGGTTATTTATCTCGCTTCTCCTTACTTGACATGCTTGTGTTTGTAGATCTCTCCACTGCGAAGGCCTATGAAATGGGAAGCCGTTGCAACATATTCTGCTCCTTCATCCAAGAGCTTTGCCTTTCGGGTTGAGGGTGGACTGACATTGGAATTAGCCATAGCTCAATTTTGGTCTAGTGGTATTGGAAGTCACAAGCCTGCTCTCGTTGATTTCGAGGTGAATCTTTACATAATTTGACCGTGGTTTCATTTTCTTTGCCATTGGCCTTATTGATTTCATTACGGGTTTATTTCTTCCCTACAAAATAGCGTTTTTATCTTCCAATTTCTTCCTTTATGCCCTTTATATATTTTTTCTTTATGATTGACAATTTAGATCTGGGTAATGACAAATTTTACAATACAATCGTTGTATGAAGGTTGTACCAAGTGACAACCTTTCATTTCTAGTCTCTCACACACGATAAAAGTGTATTATGTGAAAGAGAGTAAAAATGAGAGGCTCTAATGTATGCCATTTGGTACAACATTCCTACAATTGTTGCACCATAAAATCTCACTTGACCCAGTTATAAAATACTATCGAAGTCAACCTGTTTAATTCTTTGATAAACTCAAGTTGACTTGATTCGTAATCCCCTAATAAAATTTATTTTGATTTTTGAGAATTCAATCAATTCATTTAATATTTTAATACGAGAAGATCTATCTCTACTTGTTTAATATTCAAACACCTTGGCTCGACTCATATAATTATTTATTAACAAAAGCTCGTTTAACTCACGAGCTACTCAATCACTGTATTTTGGTGTTCGAGATCAACTCGATATAGTAATCGAGTAGCTCGAGCCCGTACTCGAAAAAACCGTGTGTAGTCAAAATACCTTTACGAGTCGAATACTAGTAGCTCACGAGTAGCCCAACTTACCTACACCCTTAAGTTCCTGTAGATAAGAGCATAGCTAAATTACCATCCCACCTAAAAGCTTAAACTTTTAAGGAAAAGTGCAATCTATACATAAAAATGTCTTCCCCTTCACATGTGAACTTGTCTACCCATGGAGCTGTAGCAGAGTAGCAGCGGTGTAAAAAAAAACTTAAGTGTGTAATTTTTACATCTACTTATCTAGAAAGTACTATCGGCTCCCAGAGTATTTGTTCTTCCTCTATAGAATTAGCAAGATGTTTCGTATGACCCCTTAGTTTTTTTAATGTCTCTAATGCTTTCCACTGGTTTGTTGTTAGATTAGTTTTCATGGTATCCACACCAACAAAGAGCAAGTATTACTCGAGGGAAGTGACGCACCTGTGAGAATTGATGCAGAAGCTCTTTTGTCGACGGAGAAGCTTGTCCCTTCTGCTAAATTAAACAAAGTGAGTCTGCTTTTAGCTTACTTATTCTTATTCATCTTGTCTAATTACTTTATATAATTTTTTTTCCTTACATCGTTGACAAAATTTGATGCAAAAATTCACTAATTTATGTTATTATTCTGCAGATACGAACAACGTATCGCCCTATAGATGCTAAACTAACTACCCTCTCATCAGACAGAGACAAATTGCCATCTGGAAAACAGACACTGGCGTTATTACTAACGTAATGTTTTGTGTTCTGTTTCTTTTATAATTATTATTCTAAGAGCCTTTTCACATTCCTTTCTACTGGTTCTACAGTTATAAAATCAAGTTGGAAGATGGTTCCGAGATAAAGCCGGTGATTCCATTGCTAAATAATCGAATATACGATACCAAATTCGAGTCTCAGTTCTACATGATATCAGATTCAGATAAGGTGTGTACTTCAATGATTCGACTGTCAATTTTTTATTGTTTCCTTTCTTGACAACCTTCTCCCTTATCATCGGTAGTCATTTTGATGCTGTTGTTATTATTATTATTATTATTATTATTATTATTATTATTATTATTATTATAATGTTTTGGTTTTGTACATTATACAGCGTGTACACGCGATGGGTGATGTATATCCAAAATATGCTAAACTTCCAAAGGGTGAATACAACTTACAGGTTTACTTGAGGTATGATGTTTATGTTTGTGAAATCTACTTGTATGTTTTTGATTTGTTAATGACACCCATAATTAAGTTTCGTAGAATTTGTTAAGCCATTATGCATTATTGTTTCCTGAAGGGAAATAGGGGTGTGAACGACCCGAGTCGAGTTGAGCATTGAACTTATTGAATCGAGTGTATTTGAAATTTTATGAACTCGAGTACGAGCATGAACTTTGCATGACTATCGAGCTCACACTCTATCACGAGCATTTTTGAACTCGAGCTAAATTCAAGCTTGTTTTCATTAAAATAAAATAACCAAAGGTCATATGTATGAGCAGTGGAAACAACCTTTAATTCGCATTATTGATTCTGCTGAGAATAAATGCTTGCTTAGCTTTTCCTCTTCTAACTTGTGATGCCATAAGGTTGTCTTCTATTACACTTTAAAAACTGTAATCAACTAATGGAACTTTGCATAAATATGTTGCTAATCTTGTGTTCCCTTGTCCTTGTTTTAGGCATGACAATGTGCAGTTTTTGGATAAATTGAAGGGCTTAGTATTGTTCATTGAAAGAAAATTGGAGTCCAAGGTCGGTTGGCTTGCTCTTTACGAAATATGTATGCATACATCATAGCCTTTCCTTTTCATTCTTTCACCATACACACCCCTACTATGTGAAAGAGAGTCAAACTGGAAGGATATGTTTGCTTAATTGTTCTTTTTCTTCAGATAATATTCCTTATGATTATGGACACTAATTTCGCGTCACTTTGCCGATGTGTCATGTTGGTTAATCCATGTACATTCATGTCGAATTTTCAATATTTTCTTCAGGAAGCACTTGGTTTGAGCTTCTATATTCAACCAGATGGTCCGATCATGGGCAATGGCAGCTTTAAACAATCTACGTTGATTCCCGGGTACTGCGCCGTCCTCTTGTATAATTTCTGTTTTTTTATTTATTATTTTTGTATTTTCTACGTGTATATGATTTTTGATAATTTTTATTATAACTTTTTTCTTGCCAGAGTGAAAGAGTCATTCTATGTGTCTCCGCCAGCTAAGGACAAGCTTCCTAAGGTATTCTACTGTTGAAAATTGCTCATGGATATTTTATAACTTAACTATTCCTCGGTTATAGGGATGTAAACGATAAGAGCCGAATCAAACATTTTTTTATCGAGTCGAGCAACCACTCAATACAGTGATGCTCAAACTTGGCTTGAGTTCATTTGAACGAGAAAAAAATGCCCGATATTGGCTCAATTAAATTTTAATAATGTTAGAGATTCGAGTATGCTCGACAGATTTTGGTCAGTTATAAGCTCGAGCTCAGAAAAATGCTGAGCTTTGATGTGCTCGAGTTCGGCTCGTAAATATAAAAAAGAATACTCCCTCTCCCCTTGTCCCTTAATCAGTGTCGCTTTTTTGAAAAGCAAATTGTCCAAAACTTAGTGTCCTTTAGAATACCAATACATTTTTTATTACTCTTTTTTTAAATATACCCTTAATCATCTATCTCATTTATTGCTCATAATCCTTTAACATTCTGAAAAAGCATTGAATGAAGGATATATATGTCTACACAATAACAAAGACAACATAAACGTGACACTCGTTTAGGGATGGAGGGTATATATTTTAAATATAATAATGCTTGATAAAGGCATAAAGCTCCCGAGCATTTCGAGTCAAGCTTTAAAGTGCTCGAGTTTGGATTGTTAACCTTGACAAATCGCTCGAGTTTGGTTAAATAATATATAAGCAAGCATTTTGCGAGCCAAACGTCGAGTTACCTATGAGCAGTCCGGCTCGTTTACGCCCCTACTCGGTTATCATGATGTTGTCTTATTCACTTGAATTAAAATAAGAATTAATATATGACAAATCCTTGATTTGCAGAACTGCGTGGAAGGAACTGTTCTGATTGGAGCAATTTCATATGGGAAGGTTTCATTTTCGGATAAGGATGATGGGGAGCAAAAACCCGTATCATATGCGGTGTCCTATCTGGTCCCACCCTCTAAGGTTAATACAATAATCAAGTTGCACAAGATCTTCTTAAATTAGCTTTTCAAATATTTCTTAGTTTCCTTATGAATTGCAGCATGATGAAGACAAGGGAAAAGGTTCTTCTGCAAATTCCACCAAGACTGTTTCTGAACGATTAGACGAGGAGGTACTTGAATGATAAAATAAATCCATTCTGCTGATTATTGGTTATATTTCATTCATGTTTGTTTCAAATATCGGATGTCTTTACATTTGAATGAACTGAAAAAACATCTTAGCCATTTTCATGACAGGGATAATACATGTAATTTTGTGAAAGGGATGCTGAGCAAGGAACTCTGTTTTCTTCTTTAATTGTATATTACAATATATTTCAAAATTTTCTGCCCTTTCGATTTATAGGTCCGAGATGCAAAAATAAAGGTACTTGTGAGTTTGAGCCGAGAAACAGACGAGGAAAGATCAGACTGGATAAAGTTGTCCAAGTCCCTTAAGGTAGTCATCATACTTGTTTCGGTGTTATCATACATTTCTTCTTTCCAGTTTTTATCAGTTTAACTGCATTCTATATTGTATATCTGTTTATACTCAATGCATGTCCTACAAAATGTATCGGTACTTACCGTTCTCTATCAATCCTATTATGTGTTGTTTGCAGTCAGAATATCCAAAATACACTCCTTTACTTTCCAAGATTTTAGAAGGTGTGCTTTCAATGAACAACGTTCAAGACAAGACTCATCATTTTGATGAGGTAAGCTACAATGCAATAGTTTATCTGTTGTTACTTCTATATTCTTTTTTCCATATTGCAAGCATAAGTAGTCTTCCATATTTTAACAAATCCGTTACCTAATATATTTACAAAATTATATGATCTCGGATATGACATTATCCAGAAACATAAGACGTGGCTACCAGTGGGATCTGTAGAAATATAAATAATTTAGCGGTCTACACGTGAATGAACCGTTAATGGCCATTTGATTATTTTTTGTATACATTGCATCCTATTACTATATTTTATCACATCAAGGTTCTGAAACATTCGTCAACCTAACTGCTTACGTAAACAAGTTGTTACCATTATTATTAGCGTTGTTTTATTTGGTTCTGATGCATATAGGAGCTCGGAATTTTGCAGATAATTGGTGCAGCTAACGAGGTTATCGAGAGTATTGACAAAGAAGAACTGGCTAAATATTTCTCCTTGAGAAGTGATCCAGATGATGATGCTGCAGAAGTAAGTATTTGAATGAATCTCTCCATGATCCATTACAAATGTTTCTTAAGTTCTTACTTGTTTTGTATAACCCCATCAGATTAAAAAACAAAAAAGAATCGGATATTTTGATTTTAAAAAATCAAGCTCAAGCATAACTAACATTAGTTACCCCCCCCCCCCCCCCCCCCCCCCCCCATAAAAAAAAAAATCCTTATGTAGACGTTGAAGAAAAAGATGGAGGCTACCCGTGACCAGCTAACTGAAGCACTCTATCAGAAAGGGTTAGCTTTAGCAGAGAAAGAGACATTAAAGGTATGTTTAAGGGTGTAAATGATTCGAGTTGAATCAAACTTTTGGTTGTCGAGTCGAGCATACTCTTCAAGCTGTCATGTTCAAACTCAGCTCAAGATCGCTCGAGCATGAAATAAAATGTTCAAGCTCGGCTCAAACTAGTTTCAGCAATGCTCGAGTTCGGTTTGATAATGAGCTCGATAAAAACTCATGCTTGAGCAGCTCGTCATGCTCGAAAAAATATAAATATCTAAAGCCAAAAGTAAAAAAAATCTAATAATTATTTCAAAAAACATTTTAATAGTTTGATAATGGTCGTGAGCATTAATTGAAGCTTCAGTATGCTCGAGTTCGGCTCATTTTATTTAACAATCTTCTCGAGTTTGAAAATTACTATAAACAAACCTTTAACGAGTTGAGCACCGAACTACTTGCCTGTGTAACTGTTTGTTGTAAAGTGTTTTAATTTATTTACTGTAATAATGAATTCCAGGAGGAGAAGGTTGTGGAGGATAAAGATGCTCAAGTTACATCAGCTACTGATACCAAGCCAGATCTATTTGAAGAGAACTTGAAGGAATTGAAAAAATGGGTGGATTTAAAATCCTCTAAATATTCCATGCTTCTTGTTATACACGAGAAACGCAATCGAAGGCTTGGAACTTCCCTCAAGGTACACTACTCTTACTGTCTGCCCTCAGTGACATAATTAATTACTCATCTCCTCAATAGTAAAACCTTTTGAAAAGGCTGCAAGCCTTAGTTTTTTTGGTTACAATAGGGGCCCGAAGGACCAAGATCCTCTCAAGTAACTTTACCCTTAAGTTAGTGTTTTTACATATAATGAACTAAACTACGTAGTTTTTGAAAAAGTTAATCAATGGCTAGATGTTTTACACTTTGGGGGTGTGTGGTTGGATCATGCATACTTGAGAGAATATCCTCTCAAGTTACTTGAGAGGATCCTATCCCGGGGCCCGAAGGCCAAATAAAAGAGAGGTTAAAGTTCGTGACAGAGCCAAATGATGTAGGATAGACTGGGAAGAATCAAGTTCGTTATCGTACGAACGGACGGATGACTGATATCGTTAAATCAGGCGAAAAAAAACTCGAAAAAAAAAAAAAACATTACACAAATCACAAGGCTGAACAAGAGCTTTACAAGAAGAGAACTTTAGAATTTTACTGACCCAAAAGATGTTACTATTACATTGAGAGTCCTCCCTATATATTAATATATAGAGTGTTGATAAAAGAAGAGTCTAGAACAAAGAAAATTCCTAGAATCAAAATATTAATGAAACTAAATTACTTGCTCACTACTTTAAAAAAAAAAAAAAAAAAAAAAAAAAAATCAGATCTCATCAAAATATTCTCCTAAATAATCACCTCCTCATCATTGAATTTAATGTAGATCCTATTTCTTAACATTTTGGTTGACCCAGGTTGTAAACGAAATGATACAAGGGGATGGTGAACCTTCGAAAAAGAAACTATATAAACTGAGGATCTCTTTGCTTGAACAAATAGGGTGGAATCATTTGGTGGTCTACGAGAAACAATGGTTGCTTGTTCGCTTTCCACCTAGTTTACCTCTTTTTTAGATTTTTATTCATTTTATTCAGTTGCACTATATGATTATTATTATGGATAAATAAATCCGAGGATAAAGATAAACTTCACTTCCTTGTGTGCTTGTTACTTTTCAGCTAAAGGTAAAATTTTACATTGAGTTGTCATGATTTTATTTTTAATTTATTTATTTGTTTTTCTTACTGTATTGGAATATGAATGACTATAATAAAGCAATTTTTGTTTTTTTTTGTGTGTGTGTGTGTGTGTGGGTTGTATGTTGTAATTTTCTTACAACGTTATTTTGATCAACTTCAATTCTTAGATTAAATATGATTTTTGGTTTCCCTTGCCTCATTGTTACTTACTTGAGGAAAGACCCAATATCTTGACTCGGGTAGTAAGTACTTTGAGAATGCCTGATCGGGATTAGTTGAAATGCTACACTTTCTTGGTGGCTCCAACCGTTAAAGAGCTCTGAGTCGGTCGTGGTTCCGGGTACCGGGGTCATAGATACAAATACTTTAATATTTAGGTTCTTGTATACTAGTTTGGTTGCTTTCTATTTGTTGAAAGGAACTTTCCATAGGAAAATAGGCAATTTCCTAGCTTAACCGTTTCTTTTTTAGCTCAACTTCATGCCAAACTTGAGAATGGTAAAAATAAAGGAGTTCCTTAAAGTCACTACATCAAATCTATTGTGACATCATACTTCAGGCTAGCTAGGTTCAACTTTATACAGGTCGAAAATAAACGTTCAATCTCTATAAAGTCGATTGTTGAACTTAAATTCGACTTTCTAAAAGACCGAATGTTACTATAGTGCTCTGAAAGTAGATTTGTTGTGGTGTCTTTAATTGGTTCTACCGTGGCATCACATATCCGGCTAGGTTAGACTTTACAGAGGCCGAAAACGGGCATTCGATCTCTATAAAATCGAATGTTGAGTTTAGATTCGATTTTCAAAAGATTGAATGTCATTGTTGTGTCCTGAGAGTAGATTCGTTGCGTAACTTTAGCAACTACAGGAAAAGAAAAGAAAAAAAAAAAGGCACAGAAGACAAAAAGGCAAATACAAATATATTAAAGAGGGGTAAGAATCAAGGGTAGACCCTGTCTAGGCCTAAGTGACAACATAATAGCAGGCAAATGCCTATACTTTGGAGGAATAGAAAGAGAAAAACTAGACAAAATAAGACTTAAAACAATCTTATACTCCATAACCGCTAGATTTCTACCAATACACATTCTACCTCCATATCCAAAAGGCAAGTATCCCATCTTGTGTTTACATCCACCATACAACATATCATCCTTAAACCTCTCCGGTTTGAACTCGTTCACGTCTTCTCCCCAAAGATCTTTGTCGTGGTGCATTGATACAACGTCGATCCACACGTTAGTCCCATTGGGGATGATGATGCTTCCGACTGAAATGTCTTCTCGGGTCTGGCGTTGTACGTTTGGTGCCGGTGAGTATAGTCTTAGGACTTCGTTCATCACCCATCCCATCTGCATTTTTCATTGTGGATGGATAGTTACATAACAGCATAAAAAACAGTAAGCTGAATACTTCATAAGTTATGGGGGCTATTATTTGCTTCGCACCCGATCTATTCGTAAATGACTCTACCTGTAGACCACAGTAGAATCGACTTTGTGAAATTCGGTTTTGGAGCCTAGAGCCGTCTTTTCGTAGGATGCATTGTGAGAACCGACTTTGAATAAGTTGGTTTCGTAGAATAAAGATATATACACAACCATTGTGCCACAACGAGTGAGTGAGAACAAAATCTCCTATCGTTGATCATGATGTACTTTTATCATGATTAAATGTATGAGATTTGGGGGTAGAGAATCTCTATTAGACTAAATTTTTGTTTGTTTGTTTGTGCACGTGGCATACATTCGACTGTTGAGTCTAATAGAGACTCCCTACGTTGAAAAAATTCGAGATTTGGTTATGTCACCCGTTGTGGTACCCGTATCATTATTTTATGAAGTATCCATCATGTAAATAGTAAAAAACAACAAAATGAATGTTTGATGATAGCAAAAGAGAATAATGGCTATTACGGTACCTTTTTAAGACCAACAATATTAGTAGCATCAATCTCTTCATCATCTCCAATCACTTGTCTAATCTCTTGACGTAACACCATCTGCCACTCTGGATGCTTGGCTAAACACAGCAATGTCCACGTCAGCGCCAATGCAGTTGTCTCATGCCCTGCAAAAAAGAATGTCTTGCATTGATCCACCAGTTGTCTTGTCGACAACCGTCTTCGGCCGCCTTCTACTTTCTGTGCTAATAATAGCCCTAACAGATCCTTCGGTTCACCTGTAAACATATATCCCACGTTGAAAAGGTAGGAAAAAAACACTTATCAACTTTAAGGTTGAGAGTAAAGGTATAAGCGATTTGAGTTGAGCGAGCATTCAAAACAGTGATGTTTGAAATCGGCTCGAGTTCGCTCGAGTAAGGGAAAATTTGTTCAAGATTGGCTCGATTAAGTTTTAGTTATGCTCTAATTCAGTTTGTTTATGCTCGACAAAATTTTGAATACCTCAAAGCTCTAACTTGAGCTCGAGCACGAGCACGTTGAAGAAAAAAATTCAGTTTTGATGTGGTCGGGTTCGGCTAGTCAAAAAATACAAGAGAGTATATCATACTTTAGATCAGCTCGAGTAAGTTTTAGTTGTGTTTGGGTGTAGCTCGAACACAGCTCGAGCAATTCTAAAAAAAATGTTCAGTTTTAAAGTGTCAAAAAATACAAGAGAATATATATCTTTAATGTAGTATAAAAATACTCGTTTAAGATCGTGGGCATTTCATGTCAAACTTGTAATGATCAAATTCGGCCCGTTAATCTTGATGCCACACCGCTCAAGTTAGGTTACATCATATTTAAACGAGCATTTCACGAGTCGAATATAAAGCTGCTCATGAGTAGCTTAGTTTTTTTACGACGTTATTTGAGACATAGTGGAATTGGATGCTTATGTAATTAATCATTTTAGGTCAAACGAAATGAACGTACATGTATTATCATTATGACTCAAGTAGTACTGATATGTCCGAGAGTTATGAAATGTTACATTACCTCTATTTGACGACTCGCTTCTTTCCATGATGAGGGATAAGAAAAGGGCATCAATCTCTTTTCCGAGTCTTCTTGCTCTTAAGCTTTCTTTAGGGCACATGAACTTTCCAAAGGGTACCCCTACAAACCGATTATTACTAAAAAGAGTGTTTTGCATGTCCCTTAACTTTTCAAACACTTTTTGTCCATTCTCATAACCTAATCCAAAACTTGTTTTTGCAATGATCTCTCCAGCAGTGTAAATGATTTCTTTCTCCATGTCGATCTCCGGGTCGCCACCGGATTTTATGCTTTTTGTCCATCTATTTAACATGTTTTTTGCTGACTCCACCATCAAGCTCGACATCCCCTGTCAGTGATTTTAGATGTGTTAATTAAAACGATGTAGTTTTATTGATAATAAAAATATCGTTTTGTCGTTAAAAAAACAATTTTAGGCTACCGGAACAAATTCCTAGATCCGTTTCTATTATTATGTAGGACCAATTGATCATTATATAGATTTGAGTAATGCTATTGTTGACCCAACCATTCAGACATAAACAAATGACACAAGTTAATTTTACTCCATTGATCATGATACATATATGACCAATGATCATATATATAGACCATCATAATCAATACTGCAAAATATATGTTGTGTCTGAATGGTTGTGGCTGGCTGGCAGTTGATATTTCCTTTGATCATTGTGGTTCAACCCATCACAATGTAACATGTGTTGATACTATTGAGAAATGATGTGTCCATCACACATTGATCCTTAACATGTATCAGTATAATAGACTTTGTCATCAATATTGATTATAATATATGACTCAATGATCGATACATGTCCCATCATGATCAACGATGATGAATGTGTGTAGTGAATATATCATGTCTATATCTTTTGAGAGCCTTTATTTGCACTCTGCGTCCGAATTTACCATTTACCACACTACTTTTACATCATACCGGCCGATCCATCTTTTTTAAAAATCGATTTTACAAAAGTCGAATGTTAGGATAGACCTTCAGGACTCAAATAATCGACTTTCAAAAAATTGAGTTAGTGTGATGCATTGATCAAATCTTGTGGCACACACACGTACGCGTGTCATTCATTCAAGGGTGTTAGGGTTATATACCTTCAAGTTGGCTGGAGAAAACGCCGGAGTTATAAGATTCCGGTGATGAACCCAATCATTGCCTTCCAGCATAAGTAGACCATTACCAAACATGGGTTCTCTATCTTTTTTAAACACATTTGGCTTACCCCAATTCTTCCCCATTACACCAGTTGACATCTTCTTCAAAAACTCAGGGTCTGCTATATACAAAAATGGTTCTGTCCCTAGCCAGTATGTATATACTTTTCCTGCACTTAATCAAAACCAAAGCAAATAATTAATCTTTCTTTCTAAAATAAACACTTGTTTTATTATAGAATAATGTTACCGTTACAACCATTTAGACACACAACAAATTAATGTCAAAACCTGATATGTCACTAACGATATGGCAGTGGGACCCTCTTTTAAATAGATGTCAAATCAAGAGGGATCTTACACCCACATCATATTGTGACATTTTTTGTGCAGAGAGTGTAGAGTGGTTGCGGCAGTAACATTACTTTTGTTTTATCATACGTCTAGAGTATACTAAGGGAGTTGTTAATGACACCACAATGAATCTACTTTTAGGACACCATATTGAATTTGACCTCTCGAGACTATTAAAAGAACAGAGTCACTCATGAACAATCTTGTGTTCAACCCGTTAGTGTTTGTAATCGTCCATTTATTTAATTTAACGAACCAAGCTTGAACAAGATTAGAAACTCGTATCCGAAACGAATGAACGCGCGCGGGTTTACTCACGAACGTTCGATTAGTTAACCTTCATAAAGCATCAGATCAGTGTAGTAAAAGTAAAGGCTGATGAAATGTTTTGTTATAATTTGTGACAGCCCTAAATTATCTTTATACGTTTTGCTATGTTTGTTATGACGCTCGATGTAGCAAAATGATTAGATAATTAGTAGTATAAGTGAAGTGTATAACATACCATGCAATTTCTTCCATTGAGCAAAGTAAGGAAAGACAATCTTGTGAATATCATGTGTGATGATCATAGCAGAAGAAGAAAGATTTATGTTCTTCATCTTTTTCATGTCATTTATATTCCCTAAAGGGAAACTTGGTGTTGGCCCTTTGAACCCATTTGCCTTAAGCTTTTTGTATGCATGATTTGGCTTAATATAACACAAATAAACCACTTTCCACAACAAGAATAGAAGAAAGAAATCCATTGCTACTATAAAGAATAAATTTTCAAGAAACATCTTTTCTTATAATATTCCAATTTGAGGATATAAATGTCTTTTTTGACAAGAGGAAATTAAGGATGAATTGGAAGTTTCAATTTGATGGGTATTTATAGAGGAGTATATAATATATCTATATATGAGGTTGGTGTATGGTCCAAAAATTTGACTAGAAAATTAGGAATATTAATAGTATGTTTTTATCAAATAGTATGGTTTTGACTATAAGAATTGTCAAATCAAATCAAATATATTACGATTTGTAGGCTTTTGGTATGTTATAGACTAAAAAGGAGTACACACATGGACCATTGGGGCTTGTATCCACATTATAGGTCCCAAGAATCATTCATTTCAAATAATGAATATATATATATATATATATATATTAGTATGTTACGAGTATGTTATTTTATCTTAGATTGTATAGGTCATGAAACACGTACAGCTAATTGACAAGCACGAGAAATCCTTCGATACATGTAGCACAACAACAACCGCAAACATCCTAACCTATTGTAAAAGACGATCATTAAAAGATAGATGTTTGTTCAGAAGATCAATGATTGAATTTGTTTGATTTTTGGTAGCTTGTAAAGAATGTGGAATAGTATTACTATTTTCGAACATGTGACTTTTCTCATAAATTTGATATTTGTCAAGTCGGCAGGATTAAAAATCTCACGATCGACAGCTAGTTATATATAAAGCCTTTTAGTTCAAATTACTAAAGGCATCATTGCACAACACGCCACTCAAATGCAGACCAATAACAAGTCTAGGCTAAGAGACACAAACCCACATATAATATACCCTACAAAGACCGACAAAAAGACCCTAACATAATCTCTCTTAAAAGTATAAGAAGATGAAGACTATATAATTAACATAATAAACACTTCAACATATCTCTCCATGTTTCCTATGTAGAAAAATTACATAAAATCTTACCCAAAAAAAAAAAAACCAAACATGAAACGTAAAGACCTAACATCAAAGCAAACTTAAGTAGCTAATTAATAACCACAAATAAATAAATATAAAAAACAAAAAAAATGCAGAAACCCCACACAGTGTCGTCCAAAGTAACAAAGAGCCAAATCGCTGCGTGACGCATTCGTTTTTGACGATGAAGGACATGTTACATGGAAATTAAGTAGCTCGGGCAAGTTCTCGGTTAGCTCGGCTTATCATGCACTCCAAGATTCTCAAGAAGCTTCTGGGGACAATATATGGCGCACCATTTGGTCGATTAAAGGACCGTTGCGTGGAAATTACCTCCTTTGGCAAGTCTACCACAATGCACTCCCGACTGCAGGTCTCTTGACTACCAGATGTATCAGTGTTGATAGCACATGCTACCTTTGTGGTAGCTCTCCCGAGACTACCCTACACGCTATGAGGGATTGCCCCTGGACCTATGACATGTGGAAACATGTTATCTATCGGCATTACTGGCATTCTTTTATCTCCACTCATGACACTCCCTCTTGGTTGACAGATTGTTTGACGATAAATATGTATAAGCACGATAACACGGCGTTCTGGAAATTCTTATTCCGTGAGATTGTGATGAGTCTATGGTATTGGCGAAATAAGGAAATCCATGTTCCCGGTCTTTCCCGGCCCCCGAAGACGATATTCATTTCTGAAGCCGTCCGCCGAGCCCACGAACTTAGACTAGCATGGTCTTGACTTTGATTTTGAAACAAATTCTTGTAAATTGTTTTTTGTCCCTGTTTGTACAGTTTATACATTTTTATCAATAAATTATCCGGTTTCAACCAAAAAAAAAAAAAAAAAAAAGTAACAAAGAGCCAAGAATATATAGCTGTTGTCGGGTGAACAAAAAATCACAACTCGACCCAATTCAACCTAATTCAAATCGTAATTGCGGGTTAAAAATAGATTTGGGTTGAGTATGGTTTTAATATATTTTGACCCACATCTTATGGGTTGAGTATGAGTTGTACCATAAAAATCATATTTGAACCCAACTCAACCCACATCTTAAAGAAAATAGAAGTTCAGCGTTAATCTATCATCTTGTTCTTCAAGATAGGCATTTAAAGTATTTTCCATGCACTTAAAACGAAGGGTCTAACTGTCTAAAAAAATAGGACTACAACTCTATAAGTCTACAAAAGAATAACATTTTAGCCATATATTTTTTTTCACTATCATAACATCAATTCAAACATAAACAACTTCAGCTATCATTTTGTTCTTCCGGTAACATCATCCATAAGTATCATCAGTTCATCACATTCTTCCGGCGACATCATTTCATCTCTTTTGTTTTATCGCTTTTGTTTTTGTTCTTTGCTAAACCAATGGATTGTGAACTATGATGTTGATTTATTTTGGTTTTTGGGTTATGGATGATATAATTATGCTATATGCCTTTATTATATATTTGGTTTTTAAATGTTGAATATTTTCTTTCTCACCGATAACTAAAGATTACTAAATCAATTAATCATCAATAAGAGCGTTAAAAGTTATTGTCATGCTAACCCGCACCCAACTCGAACCCAACACGCATTTAACGAAACCCGCACGTGTGAGTTGAACTTTGAATTGAGTTGAATATGGTTTCTGTTAAAGTTGTCCCACATTGGCCACTTGCAATTGTATCACCCACCATATTAAGAGATGGACTTCCCTCATCTCACAACCTAGGTTTTGATGATGAGGTCCCTCCTCTTATATGGTTTGGGCCTAGATTTTCTATATGGTATTAGAGCCAGATGTTATGAGATCGAACCCTAGTTGGAACAGATTGCCCGCACTCTTGAATAAAAATAGTGCAAGTGTTGGGACAGATTGCCCATCAAGTGGTTTGGGCCTAGATTTTCTATATGGTATTAGAGCCAGATGTTATGAGATCGAACCCTAGTTGGAACAAATTGCCCGCACTCTTGAATAAAAATAGTGCAAGTGTTGGGACAGATTGCCCACACTTGAGGGGGGTGTTGGGAGATATTCCCACACCCTTGAATGTATAAAGAAATATAGTAGCGTCTTTACTACAACCAATTGGTTTTAGTATAACGGTAAGCGCTTGATCTTAACATGATATCGGAGCCAGAGGTCGTGAGATCGAACCCTGGTTGGAACATTATTTTAAAAAATAAAAATAAAAATTTATGCAAGTGTTGGGACAGATTGTCCACACTCACCCGCACGACCTAAATCACGTGCACCCCTAGCTGTTGTTCTAAGGAGAACCACCCATGTAATCAAAATCAACATCTCCGGCCAACGCCGGCCGTACAGATTAAATATTTATTAAATTAAAGCATCAAATATTTATTTATTAAATTAAAGCATTATTTTGTACATTTTTGCATGCATGTCTTTATATCTTTATTGACTCAGCTGGTCTATGGCAACGTGTCTGCCCAATTCTTATTATATTTTTTTTTCCCCTTTCTTTTTCATTTTTCAAATAACACAAATGAACTAAATTAGTCAACCGACCAGGGGCGTAGGAGCTGCCTTCAGAAATTTCACGATACGGATCATGAATTTGTCAGATTTTTTATCGTGTAAACATAAAATTATATCTTTGTATAGCATTTTATATATTTTAAAAAACGAGGAAGATGTGTCTATGTAGTTACTAAATCTATTATAACTCAAGTAACGTCACTATAACTTCGCTAGACTCGAGTTTTTTTGGGGCAATACAATCTTTAGCCTTAGATAACTAATTAATTATGTCAATATATACATAAATATTACAATAATTTTTGTTAGAAAATAGATGAATAGGTTAAAGTTGACACATTAATAATTAAAAGATGTTCAATGTATGTTACCCAATAATTAAACTATACAAGGCTAATCATAACTTGTCGTTTGTATTAAGTTGTTTCCCATTTATGATTTACTAGTTGATATTGACAACACAAGGCTCAAGTTTAGGGTCATGTTAGGCAAAGCACAATGATAATACATTGAACCACCAATTACAATTCTCAAATTAGGCTTCTTCAATTTAAATTGAAAATTAGGGATGAGGAATTTATTATTATATTAGGGGTAGAGGTGAAAACCGAACACCGATGGCGGACGGAGGATCTTATGTAATGGGGGCAGTAAATTTTTTTAAGAGATGCATACTTCATATATTAGTATATTTTTCGAATGAAGAGGGAGTTGCTCCTTTCAAAAAAAAAAAAAAAAAAAATAAAAAAAAACTGTATGTAGGCCCGTCTATGAAGAAAAAATTACAGAATCTAAATAAATATAGTAGATATAAAAAAGAAGTGCTACAGAATTTGTATTTTACAGTAAAATATGAAATATAAAAATGAAGTGCTGCAGAGTTTTTCATCTTAAATCTGAATGTTGAAAAATTCTAATTACAATTATTTTTTTCAAAGAATATACGATATCTACTGCAAGTGCTCTCATATGACCTAATGTGTCGTTGAGATCACTCGTAATATAACAGTATAACTGTTCTTTAACTAGATGTCACGTCTTCCGTGGTTCTACTCCACTTCAAGTAGGTGCATGGGCAACTCTACCTTTAAGGGTTGGGGTGCGCCCGACCCTCTAAAATAAAAATATTATATAAAATAGTAGAGATTTTTTTTTATAAACACATATATATGAAACCGACCTCCGATTTTTATGTATTGACCCCATGTTTTTATCTTTTGACCTATAATTACACGTATATAATTGAATATCCAAATACATTTATGATACGGAAAAACATTTAACAAATTTCTAACACATATTAAAATTCTTGCAGCCGCCCCTGAATAGACGTGACAATAACATTATTGTTTATGATAAATCCTATACATTGATTGGATAATGAGATTGATAATGGTGTGATTTTACAAGGACAAAGAAAACTAGCTAGGATTTGGTTTCGTGCTTGAACCAAATATATTTGATAGTCACGTTTTATGTCCAAACTCTGCTATTAAGTTTGCATTTATCACATGGAATTTTCGTACAGTATAATTTTAGGGTTAATGGTCCAAAATGACATATATTGGATTTAAATAGGCAAATAGACATCAAGAAAACTTATTTGGTTATAAGGATACAAAATTAGTATATAGACCAATCTACCATCAATTAATATAATAATAATAATAAAACACGCGCTGAATGAAAGAAGCAATTTTGTTTTGTTTTGTTTTTTATTCAGGATGCTAAGCCTAAGTTGCTAACGTGTTTTTTTTATGCTTTTTTTTTTCCTTCCTGATGCTAAATT
The DNA here is from genome assembly GCA_036785695.1 of Gentiana straminea. Classification (NCBI taxonomy): domain Eukaryota; kingdom Viridiplantae; phylum Streptophyta; class Magnoliopsida; order Gentianales; family Gentianaceae; genus Gentiana; species Gentiana straminea. The sequence goes on from JAVUPR010000450.1 coordinate 947,198, forward strand.
TTATTTTTTTTTTTTTTTTTTTTTTTTTTCCTCCTGGACGCTAAGACGGCGGATTTTTTTTTTTCTTTTTCCGATTAACATTGTATTGACCACCGCGATGCAAACAAACCGCAATGAAGTGACACCATGATCAAGTGACACCGCATTGCAGAGACACCGCGATACAGAGACATCGCGATATTATGACATTTGACGATACAAAAACACCGCGATGCAGAAACATTGCAATGAAGTGACACCGCGATGCAGAGACACCGCATTGACCACCACGATGCATTCACCACCGCAATTCAGTGACCACCCCGAAGCAACGACCACCGTGATGCAGTGACCACCCCCGATGCATTCACCACAATGATGCATTGACCACCTCGATGTAAAGACACCGCGATGCAGAGACACCGCAATGCATTGACCACCGCGATGAAATGACACCGCGATGAAGTGACACCGAGATGAAGTGACACCACGATGCACTGACAACCGTGATGCAATGACCACCCCCGATGCAGAGACACCGCGATGCAATGACCACCCCCGATGCAGACACCATGATGCAATGACCACCCCGATGCAGACACCATGATGCAGTGACCACCCCCGATACAGAGACGCCTGCTGTAGAGATGGGCGATGCAGAGACACCTCCAATGCAGTGACCATCGCGATGCATTGACCACCGCAATGCATTGACACCCATGATGCAGAGACGCCGCGATGCAGAGACGCCTCTTTGAAGTGACACCGCGATGCATTGACCACCGTGATGCAGTGGCCACCCCCGATGCAATGACCACCTCCGATCCAGAGACACCCCGATGCAGTGACCACCTCCGATGCATATACACCGCGACGCAGTGACCACCTCCGATGCAGAGACACCGCGATGCATTGACCAACGCGATGAAGTGACACCGCGATGAACGGACAACCGCGATGCATTGACCACTGCGATGCAGAGACGCCACGATGCACTGACCACCACGATGTAGAGACACTGTGATGTATTGACCACCCCAATGCATTGACCACCACGATGTGTTGTTCACAACGATGCATTGACCACCGTGATGTATTGCCCAACCCAATGCAGTCACCACCCCGATTAATTAACCATTGCGATGCGGTGACCACCGCGATGTTCACGATTAATTAACCATATATGCATGACATCGACAACCACCGCGATGTATTGGGTTGGGTTGGGTTGGGTCGACTTGGGTTGGTTTTTACATAGTATAAGTCGGGTTGGTTCAAGAAAAAACTAACCCAAACCAAACCAATTAACTATAAAACCCAATGGGTTGGTTTCAGGTTGGTTTGGGTCGGGTTTCGGGTTTTCATCCATAAAACATGCATCTATAATAGAACTTTTATCCTATAGAATCCACCAACAAAATATAGAGATAATAATTAAAGACAAATAGTTATACATAAAAAAACATACACGGATTCTTTTTTTTCGAAGAAAGGTCAATCGTATATGCGAAAATGAAGTGATAGAATGATAACACCATTTTACTATGGACGGAACACACACAACACACACACACACACACACACACACACATATATATATATATATATATATATATATATCGGGTTGGGTTGGGTCAACCCGGAAAAAAAATAAAATAAACCAAACAAACCCAAAATGTTTTTGGTTCGGGTCAAAACCCAACCCAAAAAATTTGGGTTTCAATTGGTTTGGATTTTCGGGTTGGTTCGGTTTGGGTTTTGGGTTGGATTGGGTTCATTGGGTTTTTTTTTTTGCTACAGCGAGTGACATCAATCATATATTTCAACAAATTATGCAGTGACATCGGCAATCACATATGCAGTGACATCAATATTTTATGCAGTGACATCGGCAATCAAATATGCAGTGACCACCCCTGATGCAGTGACATTTGATGATGCGACACCGAGATGAAGCGACACCACAATAACACCAACATTTTATGAAGTGACAAACAATAACACCAACATTTTATACAGTGACCGCCCTAATGCATTGACCACCATGATTCATTGACCACCCCAATGCATTGACCATCGCGATTCATTGACCACCCCGATGCAATGACATTTGATGATGCGACACCATGATAACACCAATATTTTATGAAGTGACACACAATAACACCAACATTTTATGCAGTAACCACCCCAATGCATTGACCACCGCGATTCATTGACCACCCCAATGCATTGACCACCGCAATGCATTGACATCAGCAATCATATATGCAATGACATCGACAATCATATATGCAGTGACATTGGCAATCATATATCCGTGATATCAACAATTTATGCAGTGACATCGGTAATCAGATATGCAGTGACATCAACATTTTATGCAGTGACATCGGCAATCAGATATGCAGTGACCACCGCGATGCAGTGACCACCCTTGATGCAATCACATTTGATGATGCGACACCGAGATGAAGCGACACCACGATGACATTTGATATTTTTCCGATTTAATTTCATAAAATCGATTTTTTTCTTTATAAATTCGACTTCAAACGGCTATATTTTTTGATATAAAACTCCGATCAACATAATTATTTCACCCTAATTCATATTTTTTCGTCCTCTTTATTTTGATATCTCATTTTTTTTTTCTGAGACGAAATACCTAATTTCAGAAAATCAATTTTTTTTCTTTATAAATTCGACTTCAAACGGCTATATCTTTTGATATAAAACTCCGATCAACATAATTCTTTCACTATAATTCATATTTTTTCATCCTCTTTATTCTGATATCTCATTTTATAAAATGACACCTTATGCAGTGACACAATAACACCAACATTTTATGATGTGACATCAACACCCAAATTGCAAAAACAAAAACTTTGTAAATTGTATATGTAGTGACATCGATGTCATTGCATCAATTCTCTAACTGTAAATGCAGTGAGATTGTTAAGTCCGAAACATCTAGACTTTTCCCTCTGGTCACTTTAAATATGGTACTTTGAAGTCCGACTTAATTTCGCAAAATCAAAAAAAAATTCATAAAAATCGACGCGATTTAGTGAAATTTATTGATGCAGTGACATTACAATTATTTTACAAACCTATCAAATTTATGTACCAAAATGTATATGAGATAGCTAAGTCCGAAATATGAGATTGTTAAGTCCGAAACATCATGACTTTTTTATGTGGTCACTTTAAATAGGGTACTTAGAAGAAAGATCTAGAAAGCACTTATAAGTTATTAGCTATTAGACTAAAGAACTTAGAACAAACAAGTTAGAAAAACAAGGATGCAAAGAAAATAAAATCAAGACGTAAAAGAGAAGAAGCTTATAACTATGTAGTCTATGTTTACTCCAAGGTCTTAAGGAAAAGAAAACATGATGTGCACTTTTGCAAACATTGAGTAGTATGGCAAGTGTGCCATTAATTACTAGTCCATGGTAGTAGTTTAATGGGAACAAATTGCATACAAACCCCTGTTTATAAAATAGAATACAACAAAATTTTACACTGCAATAGTAGCAGAAATATATCATTGTGAATTAAAACCAAACCAAATACACAAAAGGATAACACTGTGAATCACATACATGTCGGATGAGAAGTGCCGAACCTAATTCAAGTATCTTATTGACAAATCGCCCCCTCGGAAACATCATCCTTGGAGAGCATAGAGTTGGCGTAACCTACAAAATCGAGTCGCAAGTACAAGTGAACAAACAAAAAAAACACGGATTTAATAGTTACGAAGCTTTGGAATTTCTAAAATGAATCCATGAACCCAAATTGATTCCCGTTCATAGAGTGTCAACAAATTAAAGTTTTTGAAGTGTTGATTCCTTTTATTTTTATTTTTATATATATTTTGGTTCTTGTTTTTTTTTTCGAAGGGCGAGGGCCTAAAATTCTTTTTGGCTCCATACTAAATTTGGACGGGACGCTTACAAAGCACGGTGCTTATCGAAAATTACGAATATTATTCAAAACAATTTCTCAAGGAGGAAACGAGAAGATTCGAACAAAATTCCCCAACATGATAACTTCTTTAAATTCAAATTTCGGGAAAACCAAAGCAAAAAGGAGCGAGGTAAAGTTGAAGCCGACCGACCTGGCGTAAGTGCATTTTTAGAGATATAGGTGTTCTTAGCAAGAATAGAAAATAGCGGGCGCCATAATCCCAGAATGTGCGACGGACAAACCGAAATCAACAAAAATTAGTACTACAATCAGCCAAACAATTCGAAACATTCTCGAACTATCTATACTAGAATCTAATCCAAATGCAACAGTAATCGGAAAGCCGGGAATAAACACTAAAAACTCCAAGTGAAGAGAATACAAAACCTTAGAAGCGGCTATGAGACACGAGGAATAATCCTAAACGTATGACGGGGAAGAGGCTTTGGTTTCGGGGATTCCGATTCACCATTGTCTAGAGCAATTAGAGCTTAATTTCGGCTTAACAAAGTGAGCTCAATCCTCCTAAACTAAAATTTGGATCATTACCGGAAGAGAAATAAACGGGTGGTGCATCAAGGATCCGCCATTGATGCGGATGTAGTTTTTTCACCTCTTCCTTTTCTACTCCGGCCATGTTGGACAAAACATCTCTTAAAAGACAACGTTAATAACGTGCCTTGGAGTTTCTAATTCTCTGTCAAATCCTAAGTACTACATTTTTTCCAACACTTATCGTATTTTTAACATCCGTATATGCAAAAAATTAATAAAACTTGTTTGTATATATCTATTTTTTTCGGGTCAAGTAAATTTTTTTTATTAGGGCCTTTATCAATTAGAATAAAAACAAATTTGGGCCTCTACCAAAAAAGAAAATTAACATATTTTTTTAGGTTGGATCGGATTAAATCTACACAATTTTTTTTTCTTTTAGCGAAACATGTATCGTTGGGCCTCCCGACAGAATTGGGCCTAAGACCAGGGTCTCGAAGGCCTTAGGGGAGGGCCGGCCCTGACTCCGGCCACCGGTCTGTTGTATCAGTTGGGATTGTACTCCAGGAAAAAGAAAGGAAAAAGAAAGAAAAAAGAAGAATGATAGTTTTGTCTAGTTACTCACTTTGTGTCCTTTATAAACAAATAAGATTTGATGTGATCCGTGGTCGAATCAGATCCAAAATTGCCGAAGGACCGACTGAAGGCACCAATAAAACGAGCACCGCGACCCTTAGCTAACTCGTAACTAAGAACCTTGGTATGACCTCAACCCTTAGATAACCCGTATCTAAGAACCTTGGTATACGAACGCCACAAGGTCTGCTCAGAACCTTGATAAGTTCCGTTTGGAATCCACCAAACAACGGTGTTGGAATCCACCAAACACCAACGTGAGAAAACTCACCAAAGCTTAAAAGCTTCAAATATAATATATCAAAATTTGTCTGTTGATTACAATGACTCTTAATGCCTTTATATAGGCTAAAGACTCCAAGACCAATTGCTAATTTAGCAATGTGGGACAAAATAACTATAAATAAAAAATAATAACAAAAATAAAATACTATCTAACCAATGTGGGATAATAAAAGTTAACTAAAAATAAATAAAAGACTCCAAATAAATTTGACAAGTTTCTTCTCGATGGGAATCACATCATTCCCTCCCGGTTCCAAAAGGATTCGTCCTCGAATCAAAAGGATGTCGTAAAATGCACCATCAAGGACAAAACAGGTCGAACCAACAACGAATATCAATGATATGCCCGGATCAAATACAAGGCGGACATGCCACTTCCAATCAGTATATCTTCGAGATGTTGATGCATACATCACCAAGGAAACCAATGAGTAGTAATCTTGCAGGTGCTCAATGCAAATAATGCTCTCCGGAGCAGCAACATAGGCATAGGGATTAGAAGCCGGAATAACTGCACAATACACCGCAAAAGGATCAATGAAGGTGTGCTTCGGTTTTCCATCAATGTCAACTGGGACAAGAACATCCATAGGAAATATATTGGTTTGATTGGTTATAGCAGATAGCCCAGTTTGCTCCTCAAGCGGATGATCTTCATGTACCCGCAAAGAAGACGAAGTAGAACTCGAACAAGTGGGCGGTGAAGTAGGACCAACAGTCGCATATGCCTCAATTTTATCAACCACTAATGCAATATCCTCATCTACTTTGGCAACATGTATCTCCACCACTTCTTTATTCTCCTCGGTGATTGCCTCTGCCACAATCGACTCTTGGACTACATCCACCAATTTTGCTCCAACAACCTCCTCCAATCTGTCTTCCACTACAACCTCGTTTACATTTTCTGGTGCCTGAGACTCCTCAATCTGAATATTACTTTGTTGCCTAGAGGGTAGAGATTCAAAAACATGTTTCTTGCCACAAAAGGAAAAAGAATAGCGAGTCCGGGATGCATTATGACGTACATTATGCAAAGATAACCATGATCTCCCAAATATCAAATGTACATCACTCAGTGGCACCACATCACATGAGACAACAGCTTTATAACTTCCAATGGACATTGGAACCCGTGCATACCGTGTAACTTTAACCCGATGGTTTCCCACAACAATGTAGTAGGGATGATGAAGTCTTTCCGTCCGCAAGTTTAACTCCTTAACCACATCTTTACTATTAAATTTTCTTCTTCATCGTGATCAATACACAACTCATATTCATAATCTCCAATAAAACATGATGTGTAAAACAAGTTGTTACCTTGACCAACACGGTTACCTCTACCACCACGATCACCTCTATCACTGCGGTTATCTCTACCACCACGGTTAAATTGCTCAGATACTCCCTTTAACATATTCCTCATCTTATCCATCATATCATCAAAACGTCGTTCTATTTCTAAGTGTCGATCCATCACATTATTAAAATTCCGAAAATAGGCATCCATAGGACTCTCCATTACTCAAGATCGAAAATCACCAATAGGTAGCACACGACAAGTATCCAGAATCTCCAAACAAGAGTATTCGGTAAGTTTTTTTTTTTTTTTGAACGGTGTACTAGAATCACGGGTGCGATGACAAAATCATCGGTGGGTGTGATTGACTCGGCAATTTGGCTGGTACTTTTTTTTTTTACACCAATAAAAAAAAAGAATGAAACAGGGAAATAGGGCTGAGCAAAATAACCAGTAAACCAATCCAAACCGCAAACCGATCCAAACCAATCCGAATTAACCAAACCAATAGCAAACCAAATGAATTGGTTTGGTTTGGAACCAAACCAAACTGCATTGGATTGGTTTCGGATATTTTTTTTTTACACCCAATCCAAACCAAACCAAACCAAAATTTTAATACATTATATATATATTATACTCATTAATTATATATACATTAATCCAAACCAAACCAAAAACAAAATGGTACATTCATTTTGATCATTCTCCTACTCAGTCATGCAAGTTGGACATGTCGTATTTTGCTCATTGAAAAAATGAACATTGATCTAATTCTATTTCATTGTTTTTTTCATGGAGCCATGGAGGTTGAAGGTTTTGTTGGCTACTGTTGGAGTTGGATTGGATGCTTGTTTTTCTTTGGTTTGCTATGTTGTTTTGGTTGGAAGATGCGCATGGTGTTTTGATCATTTTGTTGTGTCAACATTCAGCCTTTTGCTCTTTTGATGTAAATATGTAAATCAGTAAATGCATGTATGTAAGTATGCAACTATGGAGGATTGATTGTAGCTAAATTATATGGTAATGTATGTAGCTATTTAGAGTTTATGTAAAAAAATGTTGGTTTTGTAATTTTGTTAAAGATTAGGCTTGTTAAACCGAAACCAATCCAATCCAAACCGAAACCAATTCAAACCAAACCATTGGGGTTGACTTCGTTTTGGTTTGGTTTGGGGAACGAATTATGGCGCCCCAAACCAACCCGAGTCTTTCAAAACCAAACCAAACACCCCAAACCAATCCAAGCTCACCCCTACAGGGAAAATAACGGGTCAAAGAGGACGGCCAGGATCAATTTGCTGGGAGTGGCATGAGATCAAATTAATATATATATATATATATATATATATATATATATATATATATATATATATATATATATTTTAAATGACCAAAATTCGGTGGTCAATGTTGACGGCAACGAAGCAATAATTTGATAACAAAGTCGGAAATTTTTATCGTTCGGGACACAAGGTGTCCGGCACCGGTATTCAAGTTGATAAGGCCAAAGTAGAAGCCATTGAGAAAATGTCGTACCCGAAAAGCTGTCAAAGAGGTACGCGGCTTTCTTGGTCATGTTGGCTTCTACGGACGATTTATTAAGGACTTTTCCACCATCGCCAAGCCCCCGTCCAACCTTCGAAAGATGATGTTGTGTTCTTGTTTGATGAGAAATGCAAGAAAGCTTTCAATTGCTTGAAGGAAAAGCTCATAAGTGCCCATATCTTAATCGCACCGATTTGGACTAAGCCTTTTGAATTATTATGCGATGCCTCTAACTACGCAAGAGGCGCAGTTTTAGGTCAAAGAATTGATAAAAAGTTCGGGCCCATTTACTATGCGAGCCGCACCTTGAACCCGGCTCAATGCAATTACACTACGACTGAGAAGGAATTCTTAGCCGTCGTTTTTGCTATTGACAAGTTTAGAAGTTACCTTCTAGGGTCTCAAGTTGTCGTTTGGACCGACCATGCAGCCCTACGCTACCTTATGGACAAAGCAGATGCAAAACCAAGGTTACTCGATGGATTCTAATTTTGCAAGAGTTTGACCTCGAGATCAAAGATAAGAAGGGTAGTGATAATGTTGTGGCCGATCATCCGTCTCGCCTAGTGAATGAGGGTGGCGTAAATCACAAGGAAATAGGCATCGATTTCCCTACTGAGCAATTGATGAAGCTTGATACTGTTAGGCCGTGGTACGCTGATTACGCCAACTATTTAGCAAGTGGTCATTTAGAGGACATGACGTATCGCGAGAGGAAGAAGTTCTTTTCGACTTAAAGTATCTCGTGTGGGAGGATCCTTATTTGTTCAAGGTCCGTAAAGACGGGTTGCTTAGAAGGTGTGTTCCGGAACATGAGCAATGGGATATTCGGAGCAATGTCATAGTGGTCCCACGGGAGGACACTACGGAGCACCCAAGACAGCTTGCAAAAATCCTCCAAGCCGGATTCTACCGGCCGACTCTTTTTAAGGACGCGAAGCCTTTTGTAAAGGTTGCGATAGGTGCCGAGAATTGTGAGGCGAGTAATAGGATGGAAATGCCACTTAGACCCATTCTGGAATGCGAAGTCTTCGACGTGTGGGGAATTGATTTCATGGGACCCTTTCCATCGCCGTGTGGAAATAAATACATTCTCGTCTGTGTAGACTACGTCTCCAAGTGGGTGGAGGCAATAGCCACCCAAACTAATGATCACAAAGTTGTGAAGAAATTCTTGCAAAAGAATATCTTCACCAGTTTGGCTGTCCTAGAGCCCTCATTAGTGACGAAGGTACTCATTTTTGCAACGCGCCGCTTGATAAGGTTCTTGAGAAATATGGTGTTAGACACAAAATCGGTACGCCATATCATCCCCAAACAAGTGGCCAAGTCGAGATAAGCAACCAGAGCCTTAAAAGGATTTTAGAAAAGACCGTGAACTCAAATAGATCCAACTGGAGTCTAAAGTTGGATGACGCACTTTGGGCTTATCGCACTGCGTTTAAGACCCCGATGGGTACGTCACCCTTCCAAATGGTTTATGGCAAAGCTTGCCATTTACCAGTCGAGCTTGAGCACAGAGCCTACTGGGCTATTAAATTCTTGAATTTCGATAGCCAGCTCTGTGGGGAGAAGAGATTATTGCACTTAAACGAGCTCGATGAATTTAGACTCAGAGCATATGAGAATGCAAGAATCAGTAAGGAGAGAACTAAGATACTCCACGATGCCAAGATCAAGGATCAAGAATTCAAAGTGGGTGATATGGCTTTGCTTTATAACACCAGGCTCCATCTTTTTGCGGGTAAGCTTAAATCTAGATGGTCTGGCCCCTTTGAGATTCTTGATGTCCATCCGAGTGGAGCGATCACGTTAAACGGGTATGGTGATCAACCTTTTAAGGTCAATGGTCAAAGACTCAAGAAGTACTTTGGGCAACCTAAGGAAAAGCCTGAAGTACTATACTTTCAAAAGAGAAATGACACGGTTGAGTCGTTTATTTGTGAAGAGATTCCATCCGACTTCTTTGGAGTGGATGATGACATTATTACCCCTATCCTTGCAGATCCCTCTCCTGAGCCTGTTAGCATACCTCAGCCGAATCTGAGAAACAAGAACAAGAAGAAAAGAGTCAGTGTTGTCTGGAGAGAAAAATTTCATGATCTTCTCGCGCACTTGACTTGTTGTTGTGGCGAAAACCATTTCCGTTCTAGTCATTCTGATTCTGACGGAGAAGTGGCTAGCCTCAAACCCAAGTGGCCCGATCCAGGTTGACTTGGTTTGCTCTGTCAAGCTAATGACATAAAAGAAGCGCTACTAGGAGGCAGCCTAGTCTTTTAAGTATTTCTTTTTAGTTAAGCATTTATTTTATTAGGAATAAAACCTGGGTGTTTGTGTGTTGGTTATCCTTGTCTTATTTGTGAATGCATTATTTGCGTGCATGTTTACTCATATACCCCGTGTACCCCAAGATTATGTGCTATGTCGAGTGTTGCAGATACTTTTGAGCAGGTTTGCAAGCGATTATTTTTAGTGTTGTCTGTTCGTGATACGAGTGCAGCGATTTATTCATGCTACGGCCTGACCACTGCCAACCTACAGCCGACAACCACTTCATAACCAGCTAAGTATTCTTTTCTTTTATTTGCACATTCTGAGGACATAATGTGATTTAAGTGTGGGGGGTGCAATTCATGCTTTATTTCGACAATATGAGTAGATATTTGTGATCCTTGATAAATTTTAAAATTTTGGCACTTGGATAATTGTAAATCTTGAGCATGTAATTGGAACAAATGCTTGCTAGTTGTAGTTTCCTGACGATGATTTTATGTGACTTTGTGAGATAATTATAGCATGTTTTTACTGATTTGAGATAGTATTCATTTTACACTCACGAAAGCCTTTGATATTGAAGCAAGAATTTTGAACTGTATCCTTTCATTATTTTAGTGATTTATCTTAGAGAGATTTGTTCTTAATAGTAACAGTGAAGTGATACCTAAGTTCGGAACGCGTACTGTGAATATCTGAAAGTTTGAATGTGATAAGTGAAACGTGATTAAGTCTTTGAAATAGTAATAAATTGTTTACTTGAGGTGTTATGCTCGTGGTCGTGTTTACTAGAAAAATAATTTTTACCACTGCCAGCCAGAAATCTCTAAGTAATCACATGATTAAATGGTATGTCGGAAGCTAGTCGATGATTGGAGTGAGGTAGGGTATTATCTCGAAATGTCCTATACCACTATGATGACTAAAAGCTCACGACAGTTAGAAGAAGCTACCTTATGATTTGAGTAAGGTAGGGTGTTATCACGAAACATCCTATTCTACTATGACGGGTAAGAGCTCATTCTAATTTGCGTATAAAAGTGAAAAAAATTAAAGACTTGGTTATCGTTAATCTTATACCCAGTATAAACTTGAAGATATGCTTTAAGGATTATCTTGATGAGTGCGCGGGAAGACTTTGTGTGGAACAATTACCGTCTATACCTAGGATAGTCATTAATTTATTTGAAAGGGTATTGTTTGAAAGGATTGTGAAGATTGAAAAGGGCTTGTTATACACACACCGAATCTATCTCTATGTGGGTATTATTTGCTATAGTTGTTGTATCTTTTGGTTACATGAGTTAGGGATCTATTTGGATTGCATATAAAGTGAGCTAGTTTTGATTGTTTTGCTCGGGACAAGCAAAAGTCTAAGTGTGGGGGAGTTGTTTACGACTAATTTTACGGTTTTTATCGAGTTATTTCGTAACATTATCTTCCATGTTTTAGTGATTCTTATAGAAAATTACTCGCCAAAAGGATAAACCGAGCAAATGAGTTTTAAAGATAATAAATTGCAAAAGTGGTCGATTTATGTGTTTTTATCGTTGGTTTTATGTTTATTTGGATGTTGTTACACTTTGCAATATTTTGGATATCTTGTAGATGCATATCTTCGGTCTAAAAGAGGTGTTTAGAGGGTTAGAAGAAGATGTCACAAGTTTACGAGTTCAACGGAGCAAATTTTCCTAAGTACTTAAATCGTTACATATTTTCGACGGAGATTTGACCCAGCTTAGAGGCATTTTCAGGGGAGGACTACTTCATGAAAACTGTAGATCTTTGAAAGAGCTTTCCAACGCACTTTGAATTACGACAATCGGACTTCTACAACTCAAATGGTGGTCAAGTGGCTAATCAATTTGGGTAAGTGGAAAATCCCGAAAACGACTCGTAATACGACGGGCTAATCAAAAAGGCGTTTTCTGAAGAAGAGTCCTTAATGAAAGTTGTAGAGTTTTCCGAGAGCTTTTTTATGACATTCGGATCATAATTTTTGGAGGTCTACAACTCAAGATATGAATTTTAGAAGTTTGAGTCCAGAGTTGAACTAGCGTCCAAGGTCCAAAATTGATACAGAGCCTTCAGCCGTGCCTCAAACGAGCGTCCGGAGTGCACCGCCTCAGCAACCGACCTATCTATCTATAAATACAGGCCGCATGATAAACCCTAATACAGCCATTCCATACGCATAATTGCAAAGCAGCGGCCTCGCACATAAGAAAAGAGCAAAGCACCGCATCATTCAAAAGAGGAGATTCAAAGATGAATCTCTCCATCCCAATGATCATGATTAACATCATGGTTGTTGGCTAAGCACATCGCGGTGGGACAACGGATGAAACCGATCAACATCAACACCAACTAGAGAGATTTTTAGCCGTACTTTTAGTGAGTAAAGTTATCGTTTTTCATCAATTAGATTTTGTTATTTATCGTTTATGTTTTATTTGAATCGAGAGATCGATGAAACCATCTTTTATGCTTTGAATTTATATGAAAATATTGTTCAAGTTGTGACCTTTTCAATTGATGCGATTGATTATGTTTCAAGAGATTGATCATAGTTAGTTGAGTAGGAGTATTAGAAATAATCTCGTGATCGTGTTTTGCATGTCGTTTTGTTTTACTTGAAAAAGAAAACGAAACCCTAGAATTCGTTTAGAGAAATTTAATCGAATTCGTGATAGATCATTACTAAAAATTATATCTTTAACTTGCCGTCTAGTTGGGGTTGGGTTGATTGATCGGTGGATTCCCGTTGCCTTGCCGTTGTTTTAATTATTTGATAAACCAAATAGTTCGTATCAATCGTTGATTGCTAAGTTTAGTTGTTTTAAGATTATAGTTGTTTTTCACTGTTTTAAGCATAATTTAGGTTCCTGCCATCTGTTCATCGTCTTAGTTACTGTTCATCGTAGTTACTGTTCATTAATTCATAATTAGTATAAATCTTAGTTTTAGTTAATAGTCGTGACATAATCGATAGAATAATTGTTCCTTGATCCGATAAACATTCCACTCCCTTAGGACGACCCGTTAATAATTTGATAGTATTTTATTTTTGTTATTATTTTTTATTTATAGTTATTTTGTCCCACATTGCTAAATTAAATTAAGAATTTGCCTTGGAGTCTTTAAGCCTATATAAAGGCATTAAGAAATATCAGTAATCAACGACAAATTTTGATATATTATATTTGAAGCTTTTAAGCTTTGGTTTTTTTCACGTTGGTGTTTGGTGGATTCCAACACCGTTGTTTGGTGGATTCCAAACGGAACTTATCAGGTTCGAGCGAGACCTTGTGGCGTTCGTATACCAAGGTTCTTAGATACGGGTTATCTAAGGGTTGAGGTCATACCAAGGTTCTTAGTTACGAGTTAGGCAAGGGTCGCGGTGCTCGTCGTATTGGTGCCATCAGTCAAGTCCTCGGGCACTTTCAGATCTGATTCGGTTCTCGGATCACATCAAGATTACTTAGTGTCTTAAATGCCTATTAAGTACTCAAACTAGTTCTTATAAACAAATATCCAATAATTTTAATCTGGAAATGATAATATGTCTATTTCAAATGTAATTAAAATTGGTTTCTCGTCTTCCTCAAAAAAAAAAAAAAAAAAAAAAAAAAAAAAAATAGTGAAATGTCACGTTTAAGTCTGTATATACACTAATAATGATTGGTTTTTAATGCTGTGGTTTCTTGTATGTCAAGCAATAACACTTTTGACTAGCGGGTCCAAATCGATATATGTAACGACCCATTCAAAAATCAGGCCAAAAAAAAAAAAAAACTCAGCTCAGCATACACCTTATACGTGATTCATAAAATATATCACCATCATGTAAAAGTAATATAAGGACATAAATTGACAACGGATCTTTTCTCAAACTTTTTTTTTTGTTAACGGGTCTATTTATATATGAATCAAATAGTACTACTAGACTCGTGGTTCTGGAACGATATACAAAATGATGTTAATGCAACATGTAAATGTATAGTGTGGATGTCTTTACATCTGACTTCGATCCGGGTATGTGTACACCTATTGGCATTTTATTCTACTCGTCTTCATATGTGTAAACACCAAACAAAAATCACCAAACTTAGCTAACAAATCACCAAATTTTGTATAGTGTACAAAATTATTGTACACTAACAAAAACTATTTTCTAAATCCGCCACTCTCATTTGACAATAGCTATAATTAAATAAATCAAATATTTTTTTCCATCAAGGGTTCATAGCTCAGTGGTAGAGCATTTGACTGCAGATCAAGAGGTCACCGGTTCGAACCCGGTTGGGCCCTATTTTATATTTATTTATTTTAGTTTTTTTGAAAGGATTTTTATTCATTTATTATTTTTAGAATTTTGGCTATGCTCCTATTTCAACCTCCACACACTCGTCATTTTGTCTATTTCTATTCATTTTTTTTATTTTCCTATTTCGACCTCCACACACTTGTGTTGTCGGGCTATTTCTGTTCATTTTTTTTTTTTAGGAATTTTGCTTGTGTCCCTATTTCGACCTCCACACACTTGTGTTGTCGGAATTTTGCTTATGTTCCTATTTCGACCTCACACACTTTTGTTGACGGGTATAATGAGTGAAGATTTACATCTTATCTGTATGCTTGATAATGAATCCACACTTCAAGCTTTAGTGATTGCATTTGAAAGGATTTTTATTCATTTATTATTTTTAGAATTTTGGCTGAAGGATTTTTATTCATTTATTATTTTTAGAATTTTGGCTGTGCTCCTATTTCAACCTCCACACACTTGTGTTGTCGGGCTATTTCTATTCATTTTTTTTATTTTCCTATTTCGACCTCCACACACTTGTGTTGTCGGGCTATTTCTGTTCATTTTTTTTTTTTTTAGGAATTTTGCTTGTGTCCCTATTTCGACCTCCACACACTTGTGTTGTCGGAATTTTGCTTATGTTCCTATTTCGACCTCACACACTTTTGTTGACGGGTATTGAGTGAAGATTTACATCTTATCTGTATGCTTTAATGAATCCACACTTCAAGCTTTAGTGATTGCATTTGAAAGGATTTTTATTCATTTATTATTTTAGAATTTTTTGGCTATTTGAAGGACTTTTTGTCGGGGGTATTTTTTTATTTTCGGAATTTTGACTGTACTTCTATTTCAACCTCCACACACTTGTGTTGTCGGGCTATTTCTATTCTTTTTTTTTATTTTCCTATTTCGACCTCCACACATTTGTGTTGTCGGTTTTCTATTCATTTTTTTATTTTCGGAATTTTGCTTGTTCCTATTTCGATCTTCACAACTTGTGTTGTCGGGGGTATAATGAGTGAAGATGTACGTCTTATATGTGGTTATGAATCCACACTTGAAGCTTTAATTTACATGATTGCGGAATTTTACTTATGTTCCTATTTCGACCTCACACACTTTTGTTGACGGGTATAATGAGTGAAGATTTACATCTTATCTGTATGCTTGATAATGAATCCACACTTCAAGCTTTAGTGATTGCATTTGAACACATGAAGTGTGGTGACTGATTGTCATGGGCGCTGGCAGCTGGCTAGCTGGAATTCATATAAGAAGCTACGTACCTAGACGACGGATGATGGTGCTTAACTTTGATCTTTATCGGTGAAGATAATGAAATGCGGTGATTTTCTTTACGTGAAGTTATAAACAGAAAATGTGGTATAGAATAGACATACATATATTTTGTATAGTCCTCATATATTGTTACAAGGAGAGGGTTTCGTGACAATGAAACATAAACATACACATTACTTCGGAGAGAAAAAAAAATTTAAAGTTATGTTTGTTTTAGGTTGGAGTTTTCTTAGAGTTTTTTTTTGGGTTTTTTAGATAAAGTGATTAAAGTAATGATTAGAAAGTTAAGATGTTTTTTTTTTAAAATTTGTGTATATTATGAAATGATTGGTGAAATAAAGTATAATAATGAATAAAATAATGGTAAAAAAGATAATAAAGTTGATAAAGTGAAATGATGGAGATGATTTAATATTTTTTTATTTGTAGTTGGAAGATTTGATTGGTGGGAGAATCGTAAAAAATGATTGGTGATGTGAT
Source organism: Gentiana straminea (assembly GCA_036785695.1). Lineage (NCBI taxonomy): Eukaryota > Viridiplantae > Streptophyta > Magnoliopsida > Gentianales > Gentianaceae > Gentiana > Gentiana straminea. The sequence continues at coordinate 963,787 of JAVUPR010000450.1, forward strand.
GTAAAAAAAACCCCCAAAAAAACTTTTGGCAAAACAACACGGGAAGTTATTGTGTGGTGAGATAATTTAAGGTGAAGTGATGAGTGAAACGATCAGAAAACCACACAGTTTAAATACAAAATAAAACTGTGTGGTTTGGGTGCTTCCACACGGTGTCTCCACACAACACAATAACTTCCCAACAAACACAACCTAAGAGCAACCTTAATGGCACTTATGAGAAATGCCTTTGGATTCTTTTTGTTTGGATGATTTGGAGAAATATAAGTGGATGATAAATATAAAAGTGTTGTGAGGTTAATTTGTGTGATGTGATGTTGTAATGGTGATAATATAGAAGGATTGTAGAGATTAATTATGTGTGATTAGATGTTGTAATGGTGATAAATATTTTGATCTATTGACTAAAATAATATTAAATATTAATGGCATGTTTTTTTAATCCTAAATTTAACTAAACTTTCTTAATAATTGGAGGCTTTGACACTTTTTTCCAGAAAAATGGAGGTTTTGGCGATTTTTTTTTTTTTTTTTGGGGAGAGATTTGTCTAGTTGTCTAGAGTAGAGAAGATTAAAAAACATTATCTATTTATCTATCATTATTTTACTTTTATAAGAATGATTAATCTAATCTACCAAAAGTATAAAAAGAATATGACTAAAAATCCTTTATTATGAATAAATAAATAGAAAATTGTAAGTTGTGTTTGTTTTCGGTTGGAGTTTTTTTTAAAGTTTTTTTTTGGATTTTTTTAGATAAAGTGATCGAAGTAAATAATTAGAAAGTTAAGATGTTTTTTTGAAATTTGTATAGATTATAAAATGATTGGTGAAATAAAGTAGAATAATGAAAAGGTAATAAAGTTGATAAAGTAAAATGATGAATATGATTTAATATTTTTTTTATTTGTACATAACCAAACCGGCGTGCATCCGTGCCAGTAGATTCCTACGTCAGATCTGAAAGAGTAAGCAGTAAGATTATGGGCTAACTTGTTGCTTTCTCTTCCACAATGCAAAACATGACAGGAATCAAAAAGAGAGATCAACGACTTAATATCTTCTAATACAGATAAAGAGTCAAACGGGGGTGGCCTGTCAAGCTCGCAACAGTTAGCTAGAGACAGAATATCAGAAAAACAAATTAGGTTCTTAATGCCCATGGAAAGACATCTACTGAGGCACCAACGTAGAGCAAGAGCCTCCGCTGTAAAGACGGAACTGGTTGCCGTTCTTGGGGACGCCCAGGCTTCCAAAATCGTATCTCCCTCCCGGAAAAGAGCCGCACCAAAGCCAGCGAAACTGGAGCCAGGCTTCCAGGCTGCATCGACATAGGCCATGACCACGTCCGAAGCAGGGTTTGATCGCTGCAAGTCAGGAGAGGAAGAAAAAGTGTTAGTATTTGCCCTCTCCTCGTGATATGCCTGATCAAAGTCTAGCCACGCCTCGTTAGCAAATTTTGCAGTCTCCTGCGGGGACCAATACATAGACTTGAAATATCTGTTACATCTAGCTTTCCATATAAACCACAAAATAAAGCACGAATAAAGAATCCGATCCATTAACACTCCGAGGGAGTGCTTTACCGAGATAACATCCCACCAGTGACAGACTGAGGCATTTGGCTCCGAAAAAGCATCCCAAGAAATACCTGCAAACTTCCAAACCATTTGTGCGAAGTAACAAGAAATGAAAAGATGATCGATAGACTCCGGGGTTTCCCCACACGCCGAACACATGTGAGTGCTAAATCCAAAGCGCTTATGAAGGGCCTCCGAGGTAGGCAACACGTGTCTCAACAATTTCCAAAGGAAATACTTAATTTTCAGAGGAAGGGACAAGGCCCAAATTCTCTTCCAGTATTTTTCATTTAAAGTAATCGCGCACCCGGAATGACTACTATGGGTTGCTTGACTTTGTTGGAGACACACATCATAAGCAGACTTCGACACAAAGTCTCCGCATTTCGAGAAAACGCAAACTCTTTTATCCGGAGAGTCTCGCAAACTAATAGGTATTTTAACTATTTGATTTACATCTATTTGCCAAAATGACTCCAATAATTTTGCCTTGTTCCACGAGTTGTTAGTTATAAAATCACTTACTAAGGCATCCCTACTTTGAGAAGTAGCATTCGAAATAGGCAAAAAAGAGGGATTTTGAATTATCCACGGGTCCCTCCAAGCATTTATGGATCTACCGTTACCCACTATATAGCAAGTATTATTTTTAAGAAAAATTTGGGCGGACATCAGACTCTTCCAGAGGAAGGAGGATGTAGACGGGACTCGACAATCAAAAATAGTGGATTTGTAAAAGTATTTACCTTTTAAGACCTTTGCAACTAAAAGATTTGGGTGACAGTGGATTCTCCAAAGAGTTCTAGCCAAAGCCACAGTGTTAGCAACCTCCAAGTTTTTAAAACCAAGACCACCCCTTCCCTTTGGCAGACAAAGCGACTCCCATTTTACCCAGTGATAACCCGAGCCCTCTTTATTATTGTTACCCCACCAGAAGTTAGCCATAAGAGAATGAAGCTTATAAATGACTCCTTTTGGAAGCTTGACAACTGACATGGTTAAGTTGGGGATGGCGAACAATGACGAAGAAAGCAAGACCGCCTTTCCACCTTGACTTAGGGACTTGAACTTCCAAGAGTCTAGCTTATTTTTGCATTTCTCAATAAGGAATTTAAAAATCTGATTTTTAGCCCTACCAATAACTAGCGGAAGACCTAGATATTTTGAGTGACTAACCTCAGAGAGCCCGGTAAAAAGTTCCAAAATATCTTGCCTATGAAGATGAGGAGCGTTCTTACTAAAGAACACAACCGACTTTTCTATATTAATTGCTTGCCCCGAGACTTGTTCATATTTATAAAGAATATTGGCTAAATTCGTAGCACTACCGACATCTGCACGAGAAAAAATCAAGGAATCATCCGCAAAAAATAGGTGATTGATGCGTGGACTATGCCTAGATACTCTTAACCCCGGGACACTACTGTGGAGGTTAGCTTTTTTTAAAAGGTGACTTAGACCTTGAGCACATATGATGAATAAGTACGGTGAAAGAGGATCTCCTTGCCTTATACCCCTACTCGGTTGAACAAAACCTACACGCTCTCCGTTAATTATAAAAGAAAAGGTGACCGTTGTGATACACTGCCTGATAAGGGAGACCACCTTTTCACTAAAACCGTGCTTCCTTAACATGAAGAAAAGAAAGGACCACTCAACTCTATCAAATGCCTTGGAGATATCTAACTTTAAAGCCATATAGTAGTCATTTCCTTTCCTTTTATGCATCATGTAGTGGATAGACTCATGGGCCACTATGTAACTATCTAAAGCAATTGACGGCCCGAACAAAAGCGTTTTGACTTTCACTAATGCGGTAAGGGAGACATATCTTGAGACTCTATTCAGAGACACTGATGCAAGTGCTCTAAGAAATGATTGATGATGTGATGTAAAAAAAACTCTAAAAAAAAACTCTTGGCAAAACAAACGGAGCCGTAATGTCGTTATGGTAGTTTTATGGTGGTCCAGGACCACCATGTCATACTTGTCATCCAATAACATTTTTTAAAAGAGGGGCAAATTTGTAAAAACATACATTTATATTTTTTACACGCGGTGGGCGCGTTTTTTTCGGATTTTATTGATCTTGAATCATCAAGTCATATTTGGTCAGGACACCGTAAAATTTCCGATGTCGTTAATACCATGATATGAACCCGTCTCCTTCAGCTCTAAAACCTCGCCGTGAAATTGCCAAGAGTTAAACCCTAGTCCGTCGCCGCCAGGTCACCGTTCTCCGACTGCCCTACTGATCTGCCACCTGCTCCACCTTGAAAGTATCACCGGTAGTATATTAAATGCATATGTAATCCCCAAAAATGGTGAGCAAAAGACAACGAGAAGCTAAGAAACGTTTCAGAGAATCGAATCCTGAGCTACTCCTAAAGCCAGAGCCGAAACCGTGCAAAGATCCGATTAAGACGAAGAAGAAATTAGCTAAGTTGAAGAGGAAATTAGCTGCACCGCCTAAAGATGCAACCAAAATGAAGAAGTCGATTGGCAGCAGTAAAAAGCATCCTCTTAGAATGGTGAAGCCTGGTGGAAGCTGTTTTATATGCAAAGGTAACGATCATATTGCTAAAAATTGTCCTGAGAAAGCTCAATGGGAAAAGAATAAGGTATGCATTTCTTTTTTCTGCTGATTAAGTATTGCTAATTGTTCCAGTTTTCTTACTTAGAATTATGAGCTAATTTTTATCAGCTAATTAACTTTTGAGAAATCGACAAGCTTTACATGTCTATGCTTCAATTCAACAATGCGAAGCTTGGATGAGGTATTGTGGAAGGGCATAATACTATAGTCTACGAAAATTGATTTGGGGAGTTGAAAATATTCGTGAATAGGGAAACCTTTCAAACTGCTGTTGAATCCATGTTATTAAGTTTTTGCTTAATATATGGTTGGGCAAGCCAAGAAATATCGTTGAACGTGCTGTTTTTGTTTGTTTTGTTGTGTAGATATGCTTGTTTTGTCGTGCACGTGGTCACAGTCTTAAGGCATGCCCGAAGAAAAACGATGAGTCTGTAAGTCAGAAGTTCTGCTACAATTGTGGAGAAACTGGGCATTCTCTTGATAGATGTCCTCAGCCTCTTCAAGATGGTAATCAACCCCCGCCTCTCCTTCCCCCACATATCCAATTATGTCTCGTTTTAATTAGTTGCTTATTGCTTGTCAAAGCTGAGGGGGACACCAGAATCAAATGTTTCTTATCATTCTTGATTATAGATACTTAGCTTAGTGTGAAATCATATTCAAGAGTTAATGTTTTCTTGAGACCGTTGATTCACTTGTTGAGATCTTTCAATACCTTCGTATTGGAAGAACGTTCTACCTATCTGTGTAGACGTTTGTCTGAACGGGTTAGCTTTGTAAGGAAGAGTTTATGTTTAACTGTATCCATTCAAATTGCCCTAACATACATTCCCTTGTAGATTTATAATTCTCGATTTTCTTAAATCGTTGTTTTTTTGTGGTATTTTCTTGTTAATGATGTAGGAGGAACAAGATTTGCTAGTTGCTTTATTTGTAATCAACAAGGGCACTTGAGCAAGAATTGTCCTCAAAATACACATGGGATTTATCCTAAGGTACATTCGTAGCTTCCTGCTGTTTGTTTCTTTTTTCTTTGCTAAAAGCCCCGGGTGCCCGTGACCAATTGGCCGACTAATCCAGAGTTCGGCCTATGCGGTGCCTTATACTCAGGGTAAAGGCAAGACTCGAAGCTCTTTATCATGAAGCTTTCTGAGGAGTATTGAACCTGGGACTTCCCGGGCATTCTCAATGCACTAACCACATGAGCAAAGCTGTTGCGTTCTCGTGTTTGATTCATTTACTCATTGGCTTTTGCATCATTATGGATTACTCTTTCTTGTAGGGTGGTTGCTGCAAAATTTGTGGAGGTGTTACACATTTGGCTAGAGATTGTCCTGAGAAAGGCATGGATCACCGTAATGCTGCTAACGTTTCTAGTAATGCATGTAAGTTGTTTTATTATATGCATTTGTGTTGTCTTGTGTACCCTAGTTTTCCTTTAGTGGGATGTTTTGTGCTTCAAGTTAGCTCATGTAATTTCTATCTATGAAATATATTGTACCATCTTCAAGTTGCGCTTCTGTTTCACTGATTAGTCTGGACTTTAACTCATCCTTATAATTTTCTTGATTTGTTTTTTTTTTTCCGTATTCTTCAACAGTTAAAATTACAGATACACCCATGGGACAAGTTACACGCTTTACAAGCGGTGATGATCTTGAAGACGACTTTACGACAGTGGAGAAAGAAGTTGGTAAAAGCAAGAAATCATCAGAGTCTAAAAGTTTTGAATCTGGTTCAAATGGAATTGGTGCAAAAGTGAAGAAAAGTGGCCCTAAAGTTGTCAATTTTGTAGGTTGATGATTATTAACAAAAATATTGAGTGGGTGTGTCCCAGGTGTAGGGTAGTTGCTATTACCAGAGGGGATATGTTAAATTCAGACTAAAATTGCTCTGACGGTAGCGAAAAAAATGCTCTGGTGTTTATTGTCAGAGCAATTCTTGTAATGTCAGATCGATCCTTGGCTTATGGCAACAGGGCAATTCTTTCCTGCACCCTTCTCCGCTATGTGTTGAACCGTTAGATGCATTACATGTGTACAAGAAGGCGACAAATACTACTTGTACACATGTTATCCATCCAACAGTTTGATGCATACGAAGGCGGCTCTGGGTATGAATGTCTTATGGCAATAAAAGGGGGTTGCTTCAGATGTAGAGCAATTTTGTTAATGTGGTTATTGATTTAGATGCAAAGATGCTCTTATTAGACACTTTTTTTTGGGATTTTCAAGTTTGAACCATTAGATGGTTAAAGAAGTGCACTATGTTTAGTTTCTAATGTTTCTATATGATGAGAAATGAACATTTCATTTTATCTACAAATCGATACTCTTTGCCTCGTGGATGTTAATTGGGGTGTTTTTGGTGACTTTTGTTTTCTTCTTTGATTGAGATTACTTTTGTTTTCTTCTTTGCTAAGAGCCCCTCCGATGTCCGTGACCAACTAGCCCGACTAGTGAAGAGACATCTATATATATATATATATATATATATATATATATATATATATATATATATACGTAATATGTTTGCAAGATGTTTGAGGAAATGACCCAAAAGACGGTAGAAAAATCTCAACCTTGAATTTGTTTTGGTTCCTATAAATTCTCTTTTGTGTCTCTCCGTAAATATCTCTTCCTATAAGAAAGCACATATCTCATGTTTTTTTTCAAAGGCACTAGGAAATAGGATGATTATCTTCTATCTTTCCCAAATTTTTCTCATCTTAATTTAATTTGTAGTTTGTTTTTGTTTCTCTTTTTTTGCTTTCTTCCTCTATTCATTCCCCCTATTTTTTTGCATGCTGCCTCTTCCTTTAGCTGCTGGTCAGAAACACAAAAATGGTACATCTTTCTCTTCTTCTTTTGTTGTATATTTTTCTCTTTCATTTTCGTTGATCTCAATACTGTAAAAATATGTTGTCATCGTTTGTTGTGAAACTAACATTTTCATTTGCAGAAGAGAGATATTAGTTGCACAATTAACTTGTAAACGAAACATTGATCATGGTGAGATATATGAATCAACAAGTCATACATCATGATCAATTGTGAAAAAAATGTGTTTGCGGTATTCTTTACTTGTGCATAACGAGTATCGGTGTCCTTTTTTTTGTATGTGGGGGTGTTCCGAGTAATTATGTGGAGCCATGTAAAGAAAATTATTCAAAGATTATGGTACCTAAACCAATAATGAGAGTTTATTTGGTGTGGTGTCTACGGCTCTACGCATATGGAGACATGATATGCGGAGACATTTACCCCATACATTTACGATAAAACATGAAAATGTGTTGATGTCGAGACACCACACAAAAATCTCTAATTTTTTACGTGGTGTCTGGAGATCAATATTGGAGACATTCACACTCACGCATTTACAATGTGAAAAGTTGTAGTTAAATGTCTCCGTGTGTAATGTCTCCACACACCAAAGGTGGACCTACACAGGTTTGCCCTCCACTAAGATCCGAAAAATTTCTTAAAACGATGCAGTTTCGATGTTAAGAAAATGTGGTGGCGCGTGCAGGCGAACGCGGTGTCGGGAATGGCGGTGAATGATGAATGTAAGCTCAAGTTTCTGGAATTAAAAGCAAAGAGAAACTATCGATTTATTACCTTCAAGATTGAAGGTCAAGAGGTGCAGGTTGAGAGGCTTGGGAGCCCTGGTGATAGCTACGAGGATTTCACCGCCGCTCTGCCCGCGGACGAGTGCCGTTACGCGGTGTTTGATTTCGATTTCACCACCGATGAGAATTGCCAGAAAAGCAAGATCTTCTTCATTGCATGGTACGTAAAAGTTTAACCATGCATTATGTAGTGTTTATAGAAATTGTGTTTTAGAATATATTGTGCACGTTTTACAGAAATCACGGAATTATGCAGAAAACGATTTACCGTTGTACTGGTCATGAGCTTTAGAAATAAAGCTTGGATCCTCTGATATGCACTGCACCGTGCATTGTGTGTGGAGACCAAAAAATTGTTGTGTTTCCTTTAACCCCATGGGTCGGTACGAGACCTCTAGCCACCCTTTGGGTCTAAGTTTCTTCTATTTTCCACCCTAAGAGCTGGTTAGGCTTCCTAACGAGCCGGTCTCTAAGACTGAAATCCTCCCCCTTTCTGTCTCAATGGTCGGTTTGCCTCTATCACAAGACCTCTAGCCAAACTCTAGGTCTGAGATCCTTCTGCTTTCCTCCCCAATGGGTCGGTTATGGTTTATACTAAGACCGTCAACCACCCTCGTATCTATTATCTTTAACTTGTGACTTTCTTATTCACTTTAGATCTAAAGAAAATATGTATTTGAACCCCTAAACGAAAAAAAAAAAAAGAAACAAGTTAAAATGATCTGATGCAAGTGTTGTTACGTGTATATGCAGGTCGCCAGACACGGCAAGGGTGAGAATGAAGATGGTGTATGCAAGTTCAAAAGATAGATTCAAGAGAGAATTGGATGGGATTCAAGTTGAGTTGCAGGCAACTGACCCTAGTGAAATGAGCTTTGACATCATTAAATCCAGGGCACTCTAATTTATTCTCTGTAATTTTTTTAATTCTTTCAAATCATTAGGCATTCATTTTATTCATTTCTCTGCGGTATATTATACATTGTTATTATACATGTGTAATATTGTTGTTGACAAGACAATTCTTTTGTAATTTTCTTTTCAAGTGTTGTATGAATGCATTTATTCAATCATATTATCATGAGTACACTCATAACCATTTCCGTTAAGTGCCATTAAGGGAATATTACAAAATTTTAACGCATTGTTAAACACACCACGTTGAATCTACTTTTGGGGTTTTACAGTGGCATTTGACCTTTCCATATTCAAATTTGAGCTCCAAATTCGACTTTGGAGAGGTCAAAGGTCAAATGTAAAATTCAACTTCTGCAAAATCGATTTTTTTTTTTTCTGAATGTTCCCCGATAAATTCATCATGGTGCCAATAACAGCACCCAAATTTTAAATTTTTAATGTGTATATATATATATATATATGCAACTAAAGTACAAATCCAAAGTATTGTTCTTGAAGCATATAGGGGTGTCAATGTCATTTCCTAGAAAACAAAAAACTAGTCATGTCTAACTACATTTATACATGTAGTAGACAGGCAAAACGACAACATAAATCAGGCTACTGATACGTGTCACGACATTTTGACCTTGAGCACAAGTATTCTGGCCATAACGACAATATAAGTCAGGCTATTAATACGTGTCATGACAATTTGACATTGAGCATGAGTATTCTAGCCATACAACCATCTAGAAGTTTGAACAAAGTGATAATAGCACGATAGAACCATCCGACATATCTACAAGGAGGTTCCACAACTGCACAAACCAGCCACAAGGTCTTAGACATGAACTTAACCTTCTATGGCCTCAGTCATCAGTCTAAGACTCTCACCCGAAATTCAAATCTCGGGTGAGAGTCTTAGACTCATGACAGAATCCATAGGAGGTTGAGTTTCTGTCTAATACCTTGTGGTTGGTTTGTGGAGTATTGGATTTCGAATGTAAAGCCTATCTATGAGCCCATGATTGAAAAACCGAATAAGAGTAAAGGCGAATCACTTCATATTCAAACAGATCCGAAATAATTTATATCCAAACGGACCACACTACAAGATTGGTATAGTCACACTCTTTGGGAAGAGGCCATCTACAGAAATGGTCATTCTACTCTTGGTACATTATACATCCTGTCTATACAGAATCTAACCTTATATTCTTATGCATGTCTTTAGCGGCACAACACCAATTCTACCGAATCGAATTGGTGTTGTGCCACTAATACCGAATCGAATTTCTATCAGTTGATTGTCACAATCGACCGGATGAAAGTAGAGTTGAAAATCAACTTTCCGTCGGTTGATTGTTTTCAACGTGGTGCTACTAAAGACGTCCTATTCATGTCCATCATGTTTGTATTAATAAAAATACAACATGTATACCAATACCTCCACCCCCTACCCCTTACCTAAGCCTGCTTATTGTGAGTATCCCAATATTGTTCTTCCCAAGTGTCCACTTGTTTAATCAACTTATTTTTCTTCTCGATAATTGAATGAAGAACTGATGGACCATATGGAGGTGGCATTTCACATGGTGAAGAAACACTTGGACCAGTAGTTAAAGACTCCATCATGAACTTCTTATACATTGAATCTTGTTCAGAACATGCCATTGATTCTGAACAAATTTCAATGGCTCCAGGGGGGATTTTGGGCTTGTATCTTAAAAGTTTAGAATACTCACTTAATAAGTGGAACATGTAGTCATAAACATAGGCCATTTTTAAGTCTTCTTGAATGAATCTGCTCGCCGCGCCGCCGATTGTCTGTGCCTGTGGTGGCATAGAGGAATAGCACATGTTGTTAAGAGGAAAATGATATGATGTAATTGTGAGTTGACTGTTGAAGCACTTGCAGTACATACAGTAAAACAAAGGTAAATCCGTAAAATAAAGATTCAGAATCATTCAGATACATTTAAAAACCATAGGGATAAAGACAATTTTGGTCCCTAATGTTTCACGGTTTTTGCACTTCTATCCTCAATGTTTCATTTTTGCACTTTAGCCCCTCATCTATGTGTTCATTTACCTTTTCAGTTCATTTTTATCACGTGTCAAGTTTCTATTGTTGGAGTCTGTTGTACTTCTTATGCTGGTTTTTTTACATGGGGTATTTTTGACAGAAAATGTAAAGAAAAAAAAATCATAGATGAGAGGCTAAAATGCTAAAAGATGAATCATAGGGAATAGAATTTCGTGAAACAAAACGGACCAGAAGTGATTTTTATCCCAATAACCATAAACCATATGCAGCAGAATCCAACTCAAAATTTGAAATACAGAATCTCTAAATTATGCACGAATTCTTTTGCACAAAATACATATTTTCTATTCAAATTATATTTTGTAGAGATTCTGATTCAATTACTGAGATTCTCTAAAATAGAGGCAACCGGTATTTGAGTCTGTAAAATAAAGAACCTATTAAAAACAATTATGCAATTGCTCTTATACCGAGTGGATGGGTGTGATGTACCCAATTCACCCTAACACACTCTTACTATGTGAAAGATGATGAGTTAATATGATAGATCCCTTCAATTCTTACAATCTTACAATGTGAAAGATGGTGAGTTAATATGATAGATCCCTTCAAATCAGTGTTGCACCATAGTTCTTCATTCATTGTACATCGTACCACTAAACACTTATAGACCATTGATCCATTAGAATGACCAATATTCATCAATCGGTCCCACCATGATCGATGGTCTACAAGTGTGTTGTATCACAGTAAAAACGCGTTGATTACGTACCTCTTGCTCATGGCTATTCCCCCAATCAACAGCATATTTTATGGATCTGCATTTGTCTTCATCTCTTACAGGCCAGTAATGTTGCAATGGCATTAAACTTCTTGTGAAGAAATCATAGTACAGTGGCTTTACAATTAAAGTGACGGAATCGCAGGCAAGAATGTACTTCTCACTCACAGACCATGCAGATCCTTCTATATATATCTTGTATCTGATTAGAAAAAACAATAACATACAAGTTAAAGAACAAAAACTTTAAAAATAAATGCAAATCATGCAAAAATGATATAAGATTTAGGATGTTATTCTCATACCTATGGTTGCATTGCCTTGACAAATCAGACTGTTTGTAGCCTTGGCCGCGTTCTTGCAACCAATCCTGTATTATAATGCCAATACGATCAGAACAACTCTTTGCAAGATCACAAACGCCATATACATACATACATACATACATATATGTATGTAATGTAAGTGATGATGAAGATCCCATAGTTCAGAAAACAGCAAGCAAGGCTACTTAAATCCTTCTTCTGATGGTATGCCTTTCATTATAGTGTCTGCAGTATATATAGTACAGACACTATGGTGCCTGTAGTATATATTAGCACAGGCTCTATAGTGTCTGTAGTATAGCGTGTGTGGTCGGGCGTTTGTGGTGTGATATACAAATACAAAAACTGTGAAACAAAAGGAACCAAAAGTGTCTTTATCCCTACAATTTTCACCAAAATCAATTCAAAAAATAATCACACATAACGATTAATCCATAAACACACTGAAAATCCAGAGGGAAAACAAAGTCACGTTACCTGTGCGTAAACGAGTGCATTCCAGTCATGTTGATCTGAAACATTACACTTAAGCAACTCTTTCCTTTTTTCTGCAACTTCAGGATTTCCTTTCCAATAAGCATGTGGATCCCTATCAATCCATTTAGTCTTCTTATTCCCATCTCTTAAGTCCTTTAACAGTAGCTCCCATGGCTTTATGTTAATTTCTGGCCTACACAATGTAAAAAAAAAAAGGTAATTATGCACGGAATCTAGAAACATCGAACAAACTTCAATGTCGAAATCGCTTTCATTTTAACAACCTTTGACTTGCTTGATCAAAACCAAATAACACTCGTTTTACATTGATGCTTACTCAAGGATGATTTCGTATATCTTTCATGTTTCGCAGCATAATGTATATATAAAGTGGTAAAACAATATGTTGAACATGTTTTAACCCTTCATACAACAAATGCATTTAGTTTCGTATAAACAAATGCCTTCATTGGTGTCAGACACCAATCTAATAGAGAATTAAACTGATATTTATGCATAAATATGGCGAAATAAAAAGAAGCAATTACCATCCCCAGAAAGACCAGTCAGGAAAAACAATGTCGAAGGTACTGTCATCTCCACAATATCGGAACAATGGAGGCGGCGCTGCATAGTTGGCATTCTCGTCTTTTTTAACAACAGGCCAATCAACACAATCAAACATCAGCTCCAAATCCGGTATTTGACCTGGGTACCTCCTCAACAACTGTAGTATCCCCCACAAAGTGAAAGTGTCTCTGCTTTGAAATCCTTTATCATATGTTTGCACATAAGCTTTTCCTTTAACTATTACCAATCGAAAATTCGCTGTTCTGTTAGCACTCATCACCATTTCTTTCGTGATTCCGGTTTTCCTCCACGGCCATAGGTCTTCGTGGATCCATCGAAAGTATTCTGGACACTTTTCTGACCTGGAAAATCTGTGGTTTTTGGCAGGAAAACTTGCTGGGTAGTAATTAGCTGGACATGTTTTGGTATTGTTAGTGAGTGAACAGTCTAATGGTACTATTATTTCCTCTCTTTTCTTTAAAAGCTTTTTATCTTCACTAGGATTTTTGCTGTATATCAACCCTGCGAAAATCGATCCCTGACGATAATCTCCTGCAATGGACTGCAAAATCCAAATTCCTAGTCAATAATTACCAATTATTGATAAGACACGACGCTTCAATACACCGAGCACTAAGAATGTAGATACTGAGCTAAATCTATAATCATTCACAAACACTAACAATCATCTATAGCAAGATTTCTAATCACATTCATGATATACAGATCTATTTACCTCTTGCATGATACATGTACCATACATAATACATATTTTCTATCCAAATGAATCGAATTCTGATGCGTTTCACCATCTATTGATTCTGTATATCTTCTGTAAAATAGCGGAAGTAACTATCCGAATTACTTGTTTACAAATTCATAATTGTTCTGTATGCATCCACACGCTCTCCAAACCCGTGTTCATTCGTATGTATTGGAAACAAGTGTATAATTATGTTCAAACTTGGTTAAATAAGCAAACGAACTATCATGAACGACTATGTTTGTTTAACAATCATAAGATTCAGCAAATAACGAGGTGAATTATAAATAATTAAGCTAATAAACTGATAACTGCTTATGATATGTAGAGAATTTAGAAATACTTCAACTAGCAGCTAATAAGTAAGGAGAGGGCGTGGATGCATACGCTCCGACGGATGTATAATCAATCATACAATTCAACAAACAACGAGGTGAATTATATATAATTAAGCTGATAATTTCATAACTGCTAAGGATATGTAGAGAATGTTTTAGGAAAACTTTAATTAGCAGCTTATTAAGTAGTAACGTGAGTAATGAAAATTTCTAGAAATACTTACAGATAAGGAAGATAAAGGCGAGCGCGTGGATGCATACGCTCCGACGACTATAACGATTAAGAAGAAGATTACAGAAGAAGATCTGCAAATGTTATGGATCTTCTGTACAAAATACTTGGTTGAAGCTGAATTTCTTTCCGATCCTTGCTCTTGTTGCCTCATGCTTTACGGAATGATTCTCAGTAGCTCCGAGATATCGCCGGGGAACTTGAGGCGGCGGCGGAGATCTCCGTTTTTACGGTGGAGACGTAAACATGAGCTTTGAAAGAAAGAGCTGAAATCAGCTGCATAAAAAATGGTGGAAAATTGCTTAGTTTAAACAATGTTATTTTATTGCTTAAAATAATTAAAATGTTATTTTGATGAGAGATAAAAGCGGGAAGGATTTTTTTTTTTTTTTTGGATTGATTTACAAGTGGAAACCAAATCAAAACGAACAGAGTCGTTTGCGAACGAGTTCATATTCAGATCGTTAATGTTTGTGATCGTTTCTTTGTTTAGTTCAACGAAACAAATTTCAATATAATTATAAGTTTATTTAATAAATGAACGAACACGAGTTTGGCTCGTAAAAAGATAATTATGTTCGTGAAGCCATTTATATATATAAATCAACATACAAGTCGAACTTGAACATGAGTTCGAACAAATTGTATTTTAAATGAGCTTAGATTTAACATAATTTTTTGTTCGTGTATAAAACGTACCATCACGAGAGTTCTCGTGACTTAAACAAACCGGACTTGAACATAAATTTTCTTTGTTTTGTAAACAAATTATCATGAATAAGCTCGTGACCTAAAGAACTATATTAGCTTGAAGAACATATACTCTCGACACGGCTTGTTAACAGCGTTAAGGGACATGAAATACACTATAATCAAAGTTTAAACATCAAATAAAATACTTAAATAAGTCGATTGCAAGAACAAAATATTATCGACATTCGTTTTAAAAACACCACACACACGAGAGAATTGTCTTCGTGACATATAATACAGGCAAATAACTCTACTTAAAAAAATTAAAGAACATCTTATTGAGTAGAATACTAAAAATTGTTGAATATATACTCCTCTGCGTGTTTAAGTATATGTAAAATGCTACTTAACTATCATCTATGGTTAAACTTTTAGGAAAAACGATAATTCAACTTACTATCAGAATGTCTTGAAATCAAATATTTATGTAAACATTATTGTCTTATTTATATTGTTTCATGTATTGAATATTTTCAATATCATAATAGTTCAACATTTAAGTGAATGGTTGAAATATACAAAATGCTAATTTACTTTAAATACATTTTAGGTTATGGAATAATTATGGCTATGATAGTTTTAAGGTAGTTTTTCAAAATTCAAATCAATGAGTTAGATCAAATGTGTGGAAAAAGTAAAATAATGATAACTTTAGGTAATGATTATGCTTCCAATAAAACCTTATACATAATTAGCAATTTCACCAGCGTGCATGAACTGAAGGGACAGGTCAGAATTATATTATACAAATAGAAAACGTTATAAGATTCGATTATTATGTATACAATCTCACCTCTTAAATTTATTTATTTTTTGCAGCCTTTTATAAAAAAGAGAATATCAAGAACCACATATTACATCATTCAATGATTTGTTTAGGGTCATATAAGGCACTTTAGAATATAATATAGAACTATATGAATATCAAACAAACTCGGAGAATATAGACAACGAAAAAACCAAAATATTGACATCATCAACACCACAAAAGTGAAGTCACGTACATATACTTCTAGAACCATATATAGTTTCGCGATACAAATATCATCAATGTATATCCGTCTATACACTATCACAACACGTGAATACTCTATATATAAATCCTTACATATATAGCAAGTAAAGACATCTAAATGAAATTGATCACAACGTAGAAATAAAGACATACGTATCAGCCTCCGTATAAACACGTAAAAATACTCAAATATAATTTATCATATAGCACCATTAAGCATGTCACATATCATTCATCACATAACATGTAAGGACTATTAGAAACCAGTGTATAATATGTAAAAATTATCAATATATATCACCACATAGCAGGTAACGACTCTACTGTATATCATGACAGAGTAAAAAATTTACCCCTTTAAATTATGTTCTTTCATACAGAATACTTTCCCATGGTGAGAAAGGGACCTTTTTATAATTTAATTCTTTGCACTTATTGTACAAGCAAGAAAGATCTACCTCTTGCTTTTGGGGTACAAATGTGCAGGAAAAAAGTGACTTTGCTTTTGGTGGGTCGGGTTAAAGCTATGAGTAATCACGCCTTCCAATCTCACGCTTGGAACCCACTTTAATTTGGTTTCCGGGTCACCACTAAACCCGAGAATCATGTTAACATGTGTATAAACATGCTTAGACGGGAAATTTTTATGTGGTGATTCCATCGTGACGATTAGTTACTTACGTTGTTCGATTTGTACCACACAGAATCATTTTGGATTGAAACTGTGTGATTCAAAATCACGTAGTAAATCCACACGGTGGAGAAACCATGTAAGAAAAGAATTTCCGTACTTAGATTATAAGCATCATGCATTACCTTTTACATATACATAGGTAGCCGTTGAGTTTACATTTGAGAATAGGAATATCCCTAATTGTCTAGCCTATATATACAGACTACTTTCTCCTCTCAGTCAAATATACAGTTCCCTCTCTTCCATTTAAAGATATGTCTGTAAGTGTCTTTTTTATCTTCCATATTTGCCATCATCTAATCTAATATATATATATATATAAATACACACACAGCATTTGCTACTGAATTATTATTATTATTAGAATGTGTGACAATATATATATATATGACTGCATGTATCTATATGATATTCTGGTTTTTTTCATTTTTTTTAATTTTATTTTGGTAGATGGTGGAAGTTTTGGTCCCAAACTTAGACTGTGAAGGATGTGCTGCCAAGACTAGAAAATCTCTTTTCAAGCTTAAAGGTAATTAATTAATCTTCTCTTCTCAATTTTTCCCAATTGGAAGTTACCTAAACAGCTATTTTATAGGTATATCAAGTAAAAGTCCCAATAAGAAGTCATCTTTTTTTTTTATTATTTTAAAGTCCATTTTCACATGTTAAGTTTTTAGTAGTCGGATCATGTTATAATCTTGCTTGACACGTACGTGACACTTTGAATTGAAAATGTAGATATGAATGCAATACTCGTAAAATAAAAGAACCAAAAGTACTGTCGTTATCACGATATACGTACATGTCACTACATTTTATATAATAGTATATAGTTATTAATTATTTCCTATAATAATATATAGTGAATTACAGGAGTGGAGGAGGTAGAAGTAGACATGGATCTGCAAAAAATAACAGTAAGAGGCTACAATTTGGAGGAGAAAAAGGTCTTAAAAGCTATAAAGAAGGCCGGAAAAGCGGCGGAGCCATGGCCATATCCACCTGGATATTCGTATTTTACTTCGTTTTATAAGTATCCAAGTCATGTCGTTAATCACTACTACGACGTCACTTCGAAGAACGTCGCCGCCGGTAACGGCGGCGTCCATAGCTTCTTCCACACCCCGGCGGCATACTCCCTCGCCGTTAGCGGCGATGAGGCGGTTGCTTCTATGTTTAGTGATGATAATCCCCATGCTTGCTCTATTATGTGACCCACCTTGCTAATTCTAGGGTTAAAGACACTTTTGATCTTTTTGTTTCAAGATTTCTTGTAATTTCATCTATAATTGAACCAGACTACTCATGAGTTACTCGTATTTGACACGTAAAGGAGTTTGATACGATTCAGTTTGTTACGAATTCGAGCTTGGGTCGAGTTACTCAGATAATTTAATAAGGTGATCTCGAGTCGAGATCAAAACATAGTAATCAAGTTGCGAGTTGATTGAGCTATATACAATAGATAATTATTTAATCAATTATATTCATTCAACTTATTTTATATTATCGTTAATTATTAGTCGAGTCGAGTATCATATGAGTCGAGCTTGATCTTGCCATTGTTTTCATACAAATTAAATGAATTGTGGTAAAATAACCGAGTTTACAAGCTGAGCCGAATCATTTCGAGTTCGGTCTTGCCTTTTATTACTCGATCGAGCTAGAGACAAGTTTCGACCTCTAGTTTTTTTAGTCGAGTTTCAAGCTCAAGCCTCGACAACATTAACTCAACTCGGCTTGATTACATCATTATCTTTCCGGTCCATTTTTTTATGTGTCGTTTATGTCATACCTTCGACGTTACTTTTTCCACAAGTGATAAAATGCAAAAATCATGGAATAAAGGGAAAATAAAATGTCTTTATCCCGAAAATATTGTTTTCCCTTTATTTGTATCCAATCAAAACATGGAATATAATCAGAATTTTGGAACAAAAATGTGGAAATTAATGTTGATAATGAAATTTTGTTTATCTATATACAATTCAACAAAGCAAGAAAGACAAGAATTGCTTAGTTGTCCAACTTAATGAGGATAATAACGCGCAGATCCGACCACAGTGAAGCTTCTCGTGGGATACTGCCAATACGATGCGAGGATTACGCTCAGATTCTGTGTGGAATAGAGTCTAGGATAGAATTTTCCAATAAGCTGATATCAGCTTTCATTTTGATAGGACTTCTGGGAAGAAATTTTTGTATGATTGCAATTTTTTTCACAAAAGAATGAATCTTGAAAAGTGGAAATGGGCAGAAGACCAATGAAAAAGCTCATACAAAGTAGTGGTCGGGCTATTTTACTGTTAGTTGTCATGAACTCATGATAGTGACAAAATATCCCATCAAATTGTATTCAATGAATCAAATCTCAAGGTGTAATTGTGTTGCGGAAACTTTCTATTATAACGGGTTACCGGATGACTGCCACGAGACAAAGAGACAAAACACCATCTATTAGAAGGGGTCGTCGAATAATTACCACGTATACAAAGAGACATAACAGTTTAATCTTCTTATATACGTGACAGTTATTCGACGGGTTTAATAAAGAGTCACAACAGTAGAATTTTTTAGTCTCAAGTTTACTTATTGCTATTTTTTGAGAGTAACATTGATATGCATATCGTTCTAACCTTTTATTTTGAACGGTGACGCGTGTTAAAACTATGCGTGATCGAAAATAACTATTTGATAGACTTTAGATTTTCATAAGGACACTATCTAGAAGAGTAACTTGCGCAGGCTTTCTCTGTAGAGGGCTTAGGCCCCGACGGCCTCAAGGGCTTCATGGTCACTAGGCCACAAGACCTCTGCGTTGGATATCACTATTTTATAGTCAAAATTGTTGGCTGTAATAAATGCTAGCCTACTATTAGAAGAAAAAAAAAAACATGGTGCAGTATTTGTTGAAGAAGAAAAGTATGGCAACATTTTTTTGACCTTTTCTTCTTTGTATTAAATGTTGCACATCGTTCCTGTTAGTATAAATATAGGACTGTTTGCTTCGGGAAAGATGCAAGAGCTGAACGTGAATATTCAGCAGACATATATCAACTAGCAGTGTGTAAAAATAGAGTGAAAATTGTGTGTTAAATTATTGTTCAACAGTGAGTGATAATTTTTCGGTACTTGTTCGACGCTCCTTCTACTTCAATCTGGTTTGTTGGTTCGTACATCGGAGTGACATATTATACATGATTCTTCACAGATTGGGCTGCGGTTATTTTGGTGACATCTTTCCACAACTCTTATACTCTTGTATTTTTATTGGTACTTTTGAGTAGTTTGATTTGTTGTACGTGGAACACTTGTATCTCTTATTCCTGACTAGTGGAGATTTTTGTGGTTTTTCCAGCCTCGTGGTTTTTACTTTGTCACGTTGAGAGGGTTTTCCACGTTAAAATTCTGGTGTTACTTTATTCCGCTTTATTTCACTACTTGGCTTTCTAGTAGTATATTATTCCGTTGCGCTTACTAGTGGGAAAATATTTGTGGGTGTTTGCGATAATTTTCTTCTTTCCACGGCGTTTTTCCCAACACTATGCTCTTTCAGATACGAGACATGTTCCATCAATATCTTTTGCGTGATTCTCTGATAGTTTTGAAAGGATATTCATCACGACCGTTGGAAAGCAACCAAACAACTATAGCTTGCACACAAAACACGAATTAGGATAGCTTGATCCATATAATGGATATATCGTCATTCACCGAAAGTGATGCAGTTGTTTTGTATACAAACTCCATCCATGTCTCTCTAACCCTTTTGAGGTGGTTTGAGACTCCGAGAAGCGGTGAGATTCCCATCGTTGATATTTTGATATCAAGTGGAAAATGTACTTTAATTAGTCACTAGAATGTCTATTGCAAGAGCATAGATAGAGGGAGGGAAGAGATAAATGTCGGGCCGCTAAATAGAAGCAATATATACCAAGAATAATGGACACGTCCAATCGCAACTATTAGACTTCTTGCTCATAATTAACCTTATAAACGAATCTCAAATTCTTTACCACTTCCACAAATCTCACTCCAACACGATATCTGATCTCAGACCAGAAAATTCTACTAAAAAGTCTCGTCAATAAGAAGATATGCTTGCATTCATTCAAAACAAAACAAGTAATATCAAACAACTACAAATAAACATGCATTCATTGACGACACTCTGAAGTATAATTCAACATGCATGCATAACGTAATATGTATGAACTTTTCAAGGTGAAAATTAAGAAGTTTTACCAATATGAACAACTAGTCTATTACGACGTTATCTATATGGCTTTGTTTGCTATACAAAAGCAACCATATGATATATATATATACTAGTAAAAAATGGGACTCCGTGCAACGCACGAGCCGAGTGCGTACTTATAAGTTTTAACTTATTTGACGATATTAAATACGAAGAAATGTAGCATGTAACGAACCGTTCAGAACGCAATTTTTAAGCGCAACAATGAAAAATAAAACATTTTACGTCGATCTCCTTTCGGATACCACAACCTACCACACAACTCTACCCTAGTCAACACACTCTTTCTTATCTACTACACACATTATCAATCACCCAACCGCACCCTATCCCAACATTTTTTAACACTAACCTATCTAATACTACCTCACCATGCCCTACACCACATTATCTTACCACATATTATCTTACCACACTACCCTATATTACGTACTTTATTCAACCTACCAAACTTTACTTAACTTACGTCACATCATCCAACCATACCATCCTACCCTACCATACATCACCGCATTACATCTCATACCACGCCTCACCTACATTAGCACACCCTACCGCACCCTACCTCTCTACATACCTACAAACCTTAACCTACCTCCCAACCTACATATTAATTCACTATCCTAGCTAAGCCTATTACACCCTATTTTATCTCATCCCACCCTACCTTACCCTACCCACCACCCCATCCTACTCTACCTTACAACTCCCTACCCTACCGTGCCCACCACCCATCTTACTATACCCTACCCTTCCCACCACCCCAACCCCCTATCCCAACATTTTTTAACACTCACCTATCCAATACTACCTCACCATGCCCTACACCACATTATCTTACCACATATTATCTTACCACACTACCCTATATTACGTACTTTATTCAACCTACCAAACTTTACTTAACTTACGCCACATCATCCAACCATACCATTCTACCCTACCATACATCACCGCATTACATCTCATACCTCGCCTCACCTACATTAGCACACCCTACCGCACCCTACCTCTCTACCTACCTACAAACCTTAACCTACCTCCCAACATACATATTAATTCACTATCCTAGCTAAGCCTATTACACCCTATTTTATCTCATCCCACCCTACCTTACCCTTCCCACCACCCCATCCTACTCTACCCTACAACTCCCTACCCTACCGTGCCCACCACCCATCTTACTATACCCTACCCTTCCCACCACCCTAACCCAACCCACCCCTCACACCTTTTAGGGTGGCATCAAAACATGTACATAGAAGAATAATATAAGTGCGTATGAAATGAATATCCGACACATCTTCGACATCTCCCGGCATCGTATGGATACTTTTCGACACTACCGAATAATTTTTTTCAATTTCTACTTAAATCAATTTTAACCGAAAAAATGAAGCTATCTTCGACATTATCTGCAACAACACGTGTTCTACCCAAAACACGACACGACATGCTTCGATACACCCCGACACCATATCCAACGGTTGTCGGTTGATCAAATGAATATTAATTAAAATTTTAATTAAAATCTAACACACTATCAACACTCCACGACACAAAATCGACACCTTTCGACACTACTAAACCATTGACCAAAGAAAAAAACCGACACACACAATATATATAAGTAATAAAACGAAGACGGAAAAAAATAATCAATACGTAGCACCCCAAAAAACGATGCCCCTAAAAAAAACCGGCATAGGAACACAATGTAAAATATATATACGCAAAAAAGGAAAAGAACACACACACAAACAAACTATAAGTATATTGAAATATCACGTGGTCGTATCGTATTAAGATAAGACCAAAAAAAAAAAGGAAGAGATCTCGATGGAAAGTAAAATAACATGTAATTAAATTGGAATCGGATACATCTTAAGACAACACACATAATAAGATTAAGAATAAATTAAAGCTAATGTGTAGATTAAAAATACAATTGAGTCTCTCTAAAATGGAACAATTTAACTCAAACCCTTCACCTAAAAAAAAAAAAAACTTTTTTCTGGGCTGGGCCGCCCAATGAACAGTAAAAAGTTAAAAAAAAAAAAAAAAAAAAAAAAAAGTTTGGGCCGAATTTTTGGGCCGATAAACAGTAAAAAAGGGGTAACCAATAAAAAAAAAACAAATGTCACCATTTGACACTTTTTCCCTTCTTATATATAGAGAAAGAAAAGATATTATAAAGTGAAAAAGTACTCTTTTCGCTTTCCTACTTAAAAAGCAGCAGCAATTTGCATATCCTAATCGCTTTCATATATGCTCTCATACAAAATCTATCTAATACGCATGCTCTCATAAACCATTTTCATGGGGACCATTTATTTACACCACACCGTTTTTATCCATTCATCATAAAATTAATTTTAAATCAAAAATCGATTTTTTAAAAAATCGATTATGATTATCATAGTCGATTTTGTATTTACTAATCGATTCAATGTTGTGCACAAAGAATATATGCATCGGTGTACAAGTTATGCCTTATAGTATATACTAACTCAACCTTCATGTCAATAATCAATTTTCAAAAGTGAGACACGTACACATTTTATTGTATATTGTCTTTTCAAAGTCGATTCAATGTTATACAAAGACCGTTCATACCATTCAATATCAAATACAATAAAATACATAAAACGACATCGTTTAATGAAAAAAACTATAAACAAAACGATATCGTTTTACGTGTAATTTTTTTTTTTTTTTTTGTTGCACCTGACGGTGAGTATACACAACTAATAAAGTGACTATTACCTGTTCAGCAAATAAATAGTCAATTTTCAAAATATGCTTTTGTAGATTTCCTTTCAGTTTTTTCAACCTCAAATCAATGCTGTATTAATACATACATTATTTCCCCTTGAGAATCACTAAACTCCTTCGTCTTCTTCAAGTTGCAATGGCTCAGGTACTTTCCCGATTCTACTGCTGCAACTAGAATTCCAGTTTTTTTTTACGGTGTAATTCTTCATTTCTAGCACTACTATCTTACTGTTTTTGTGTTAAATTTGTTTAGCAGAAAGTTGTTTTGAAGGTTTTAACGATGACTGATGATAAAACGAAGCAAAAAGCAATCGAAGCTGCTGCAGATATTTACGGTATTTAATTTTTTCTCGAAATTGTGTTTGATTTGATTTGCTTTTGAATAGCTAGTATAGCTTATTTAATGGATCGATTGAAATCAGGAGTGGATTCGATTGCGGCGGATCTGAAAGAGCAGAAGATAACGGTGGTCGGAGAAATGGACGCCGTCGCCGTTGCTAAGAAGTTGAGGAAAGTAGGTAAGGTTGACATAATATCGGTTGGACCAGCTAAAGAAGAGAAGAAAGAGGAGAAGAAAGAGGAGAAGAAGGAAGAGAAGAAAGAGGAGGTTAAGGAGGCGGCTGCGCCGCCGCCTCCGCCGGCGGAGAAGATAGAAGAGAAGAAATAAAGAGTAGTGCATCTGCAAGCAGTATCTTGGATGACGACAGTCGTTCACGGCCGCTGTTGCGGCGGCGCTGCCACGCGAGAAATTTGAGATAAATCTACGTTCTATTATCTGGTTTAGGCCCGAGTAATTATATTATACAATTTCTTTTTTTTTATAATTTACACCATTTATATATATGCGGTGGATAAGTGGATTTGTATCAAACTAAATAAAAAATAAGCAATTTATTAAACAATTGATTGGGATCCAAAAGGGTGATGCATTGCATGGATTGTGTAATGACACTATATCATGTAACTTTATTATTATTATATTTTTATAAAGTTTTTTTTGTTGGAAAATCTCAAAATCAATTAGTTTAACCGTCGTCTTCGTTCTTTGTATCCGGTACACCGTAAACACTGATCATGTAAATACGCTCGATCGGAAACTCTCATATGCTCTCATGGTCTGGTCCTCGAAGAATAGAAAAGAAGAACCCGAGACAAGAGCCACTCAGGTATGTGGAATCGGAAGCTCTCCCATGCTCTCACGGTCTGGTTCGTAAGGATTTGAAAAGAATAACCTGAGGCTAGAGCAAGTTGACTAGTTTATTGCGCATATTTTAGTTTATGATATAATACCTCTGGAAGTATTGAATGTGACCTATGTATTTGTCTCAATCGAAGCAAAGTCTTGAAACGGAGGAAGTTTAATTAGCTCAGCATATTTGCTAAGAGATCTCATGTTCGGGTATCCCTGGTTGAAGAGGCACCGAAGGTTGCCTTAATTAGTGACAGAATGTCCTCGTTTACAAAGTTATATCTTGATTCCCGACCCAATTTGTATACAAGCACGTCTATAAAACACAACTTGTCTCCTTAAATAATATAGCTGGCAAACTCAACATTATACGAATGTATGTAGGGAACATAACATGTGTTCTTTATTAGATGTAATATAATAATATCTTTATGTGTTTTATATAAAGTTCTTTTATTCACACTATAGCTGTTAATTTATTATGTATCACGGTAGAATCGATTTTAAAGAAAGTCGATTTTTATGAGCCAATATTCGACTTCTCGTAATGTCGAACCAGGATCGACATTGAAAAGGTCGAATATTGGCTCTCTAAATCAACTTTCACAATGTCGATTCTACTGTATTACATATATAATTTGGTATACGGTAGATCATATATGATGGAATAAATACCTAATTTTATATTCTCCTTAATTACTTTTATTTTATAATGTAAATGTGTATTGATAAAATATGATTTTAATAATGAAAACAATGTACGGGTGATGTCCCTACGAAACCTCAGACAAGCACGATATGTAAAGACAAAATTTGCTGGCAGCCTTGTATGCTTCAACTCCTTTATTATATGCATTCATACTATCATTTATTGTCACTAACATACAATATATCATTACAGTAATGTATTTTGGTAACATAGTTGTACGAGTTGAAGGGGAATTCTGTTGTATTGTATGGACTCCTATCAAAACAGATCGTAATATGACTGTTACGTATATAAACAACCAAAATATTTTTATCTTTTTTATATTTGGCATCATCTGATCGTCCGTTCCAATAGAGAATACGTGAATAAGATTTTATGATTTTAACGATTGAGTTAGAAGATAAGACATAAGATGTAACATAAGTATCTTTATGATTTTAACGATTGAGTTAGAAGATAAGACATAAGATGTTATATATTTTTTTAAATGAGTTTTTCGCTGGTGTTGATGGTCTCAAATCTCAATGAGAAATGTTGACATTTAGTACTAGGTTTATTGAAGAAGATTATAATATGTCTGTAATAAACAATAGTATTAAGATAAATCTATCTCTGTCTCTTTAAGATATGATTGTAATAAATCTTGTTTTCATTCGATCTCTTCATTTAAGAGTATCGCTACTTTCATAATAAATTATAATAACAACACATCGACACGAAGTCGGATCCCCCTCATATACACAGGAGGGGAATGTGATGTTCACATCTAAGGTTGTGTATGCGGGATTTTTTTTTTTGTGTGGCTCTAAATGCACACGACCCCTAATAACACGGCGGGGGATCCTGCGGTCATCGACACGATATGTCTTTATATCATTGGTAATAGGGGATACATCGGGTCAGGATCTGTCCCGTAACCCTCATACCCGATCCCGACCCGTACCCGATAAGTGTTGGGACCCGACGATCTGGATACCCGAATGTTCGGGATGCCGTCGGGTCAGGAGAAGACATCCCGAAAAATATCATCATAGATTTTTCATTTTTTTTTTCCTGGATGGAATTTTGAGGGAAGTTAGGAAAATTATTACTTTCGCTAGTAGCATTTATACTCACATAACTCATAACAAATGACCAATATAAATAAACATTAACCACCATTTCTAACTCCTAAATCCTTATTGATCGTGTGTCGAATTTCATTGCGACATCTCCAACCATTCGTCACGCGCATGCAAAAATTTGGTTTTTACTGATACAAGGTGATAAAGTGAATTGAGATGTGATAAAATATGATGAAAGTAAAGAA
The DNA here is from genome assembly GCA_036785695.1 of Gentiana straminea. Lineage (NCBI taxonomy): Eukaryota > Viridiplantae > Streptophyta > Magnoliopsida > Gentianales > Gentianaceae > Gentiana > Gentiana straminea. The sequence continues at coordinate 990,730 of JAVUPR010000450.1, forward strand.
TGCAAAACTAGCCCATGGGAATCCCGAAAGATTACCCCAATGCCTGTAGCTGTCTCAGTAACAGACGCATCCACGTTACACTTTACTACCCCTGGCTGCGGTTTCAACCATCGATCCGGTAAGTGTTCAGTCGAGCCCTTGGGCCGATAACTTTCCATTGCCTCTGTATACTCCGCTGATGCTGCTAACGACCGTGCACATACCACAGTCACATAGTGTTGGAAAGGTGTCCTAAACCCAATCGGGTTGGACCGGATCCGACCGGGTCGGGTCATTTACAGTCTATTTGGTTCATGTAATAACTTTATTATGATTAATAAAAGCACTTATGTTATTATATATTGTTTGTCTTCATATTATTTGTTGTATATATATAGTAACGTCCCTAGTATCAATCGTGATAGAGAAACCATGATAGTGATTATGGTTGATGAGATCTCTAATCACTATAACGAGGTTGGTACTTAAATGTCTCTAGTCTTACATATTATCAAATGGGACATTGATAGTATAATCAGACTAGCACGTATAGGATGTCTTCTATCTTTTAGAAGATAGGGATAGATCTCGTCTATCGAAGTGTAGAGACACTTGGACTGTACGTGGACGTGTATTAGAGAATGCGTACGTTAGACTGACCCACTTACATTAAGTGTCACACTATGTGGCGGTTGTGTAATTATCCTTTTGACCGGAGTCTTCATGGCATCACAGTGTGGATTGTCATGCTTTGACACTATTGTGATTTCTCCTAACCACGGGGTGATCATGCGGTAGTGATTGGGTATGATATTGAAGCATGCGGAGTATACATGATTGGTCGTCCGGGAATCGCGTATCCTATGATTGGGAACGAATATCCGAAATGGCCTTCTTATAAGGAATGTCTAGCTCTCGAGAATCTTTGCAAAGTGGGAGTAAATGTGTTATTCCGAGAGAGCATGATATACAGTTTATAAGATACGATCGTCAATGTATTGACACTCGAGATACGATCGTATGGATATTATTACGGCGATAGGATTGTAAGTTACACGGTAATCGCTTCACATGAAAGGTAGTAGTCATTGCTTTTGACTCTTCCGATAATTGGGGGTCACGGTGTGTTGCTTTGACGCTATCCCGTGATCGTTAGGTATGAAGGGCATTTTAGTAAATTGCACTTTGTGTCTACGGCCAACATATTCGGAAGCCTATCGGGTCACACATATATGAACATCGAGTCGGATTAAAATGCGGTTATAGTTGATAACCAAATAAGGAAAGTTTATCTCTAGACTATAAAGGTTATAGTGGTAAATTAATATGGTGGTATTTATTTATTATGAATAAATAAAATACAAGATATTAATTATATTAATTAAAGAATATTCCGGAAGCCAATTAATTGGCATATGGGGCACCACATTTAAGTGTATGAGATACACTTGGATTATGCACTTTAATTAATAAGATTGTCATAATATTAATATAAAATATTAATTGATTTTGGAAAAATAGATCTATGGTAATAAGATAATTATAATCAATATAAGATATTGGCAAAATAAATTATAATTAAAGAGATAAATCAATCTAGTTGATTTTCCTTATTTTATTGGGAAAAATTTTTCTTCTCCTCCACTCATCTTTGGGGCGCCACTTTGCCTATAAAAAGGAAGTGGGTGTCAAGCTCTTTTGTACATCACAATTGCAAGAGCTCATAGTTCTTGAGTAAAATAGAGAGCAATCCATAGTGAGTTTGTGAGGGAAGAAAAGGGCAGGTCTAGCAACCGGGGTTTTTCCGATAGCAATCCAAGGAGGATTCCGGCAAGGGGTTCGTGTGGATTAGCGATAGAGGCCGGACGCGTGGACGGCTAACACACTGAACTACTCTCCGTTGACGGTCAAAGCGACGATCTTATAGATCATCTGAGGTATAACCGTCAAACTACTTAACGTGTTTATTGCATTAAACGAAGAACGATCTAGAAAAGGAAATCAAATTTTAAATTCCGCTGCGTTAAACTAGTGATTTCCTAACACATAGACCGCCTGATTATCAAAGACTGCCGAACATCGGGCCTTCCAAATACCCCACATTAGCCACACAAACCTGGCCGTATCCTGAACTCCCCGGTCAGCTATTAACCGCATAAAGAACTCCGCAAAGGATGCAGAATGAAGATGCTCTAGAGTACCACTGAACGGCGACGGCTTGCCAAACTCAGACAGCCAACTCGCACTCAAAGAGGACATGCCGCAATGTTTCCAGGGTTTCCCCGCAAGCCAAACAAACACCATCCCCTAAGCCACGGCTTTGCAAACCTTGACCAATTGCAAGACAATCATTCAAGCACCTCCACAAAAAATGTTGAATACGTGGCTGAACCAAAAGGTGCCAACAATTCCTCCAAAGCTGACCCTGTCTTACCGAAGTAGAAGGGCCTACTTCCGCCGGTGACCGATAAAGCGATAAAGCCAAAAGTAACCAAACCTAACAGTATACACTCCCCTACGGTCATAGTGCCATATTCGTCGATCTGGGTGCCCCTCCGGGGCCACAGTAGTTTCCAAGATAGCATCTGATTCCCATGGCCGAAACACCTGCCGCACTTTCTGTACATCCCATAACCTAGATCCAAATAGGAAGAGATCCGACACAATGGAGTTTGCCGGAAGCTCATGCCCTGCAAATGGTATACGAAATGAAGGCTGTCGATTAATCCAGGCATCATGAAAGATATACACTGACCCACCATCCCCCACACGCCACCGCAAACCACTATACAAGAGGTCCATGCCCTCAAGGATGCTACGCCACAAATAAGAAGGTCTAGCCCCCAAACCAGCCGCTAAAATCGTACTATCCTCGTAATACTTCGCATGCAACACTTGAGCCGCCAAAGAACCAGGGTTTCTAAGAATACGCCATGGTTGTTTTGCCAATAAGGCCAAATTGAAACACTCCAAGTCCCGGAATCCCAAGCCCCCCATATTCTTCGGAAAACAACAGGCCTCCCAGTTCTTCCAGTGTATCTTGCGTTTATTCTCCGTGTCTTCCCAAAACAACCCTCTAATTGCTTGCTCAAGCTCATGTATCAGTGTAGTGGGAATCTTAAAACATTTCATAATGTACGTGGATAATTGACCCAAGACTTTTTATGTACTTAACAACTTAACCTCTTATCGATCGAAGAAGAATCATTTGAGGGCTATTGACTCAAGATATTACGGAACATGCATGTAGACACCCTTATAGTTGAGGGCTCCATGCTTCTACATTTGAAACACGATAAACACCAGAGAAATCAAAGCTTAAGTTGCGTTCAGGCTTAAATGAGAGGCCTTATTCTTTCAGCTCGTTGGTTGAGCTCACATTTATATCTTTATTGAGAGCACTAACATGTTTATGGCATGAGGATAAAATGAGAGGCCTCGTTCCCCCAACTCCGTGGAATGGCTCATATCAATATCTTTATTGAGACCTATACGAAGAATCTAGCCCGAGGGATATAATCACGTAGGTTGTACTAGCTTCATCATTACTTCTAACATGTGATCTCGTATCTCTGCAATAGGATATGCATACATGCGGTACGTATTCTCTCTTTACACTCACATAGACGCAACAACATGCGTGACATGTCATCAATTATGTTATTCACACTGCATGCTCAAGATACGCCCACTAAACCTGTAACTATACAACAATTTTATTCCATTAAAGCTACGTATGTGAAAATTCTAGGCCCAAGCCCATATAAGAGGAAGGGTCTCATTCCCAAAACATAGGTTGTGAGGTAAGGGAAGTCTATCTCTTAATATAGTGGGTGATACAACCACAAATTCTCAATGTGGGACACTTTAACACGTCCCCTCAAGTACGAGCCTATAAAAGGGCACTCTTAAGGCCAACAAGAGGCCTAACACTTGCACAATAAAAGGTTGGCTCTGATACCATGTGAAAATTTTAGGCCTAAGCCCATATAAGGGGAGATGTCTCATCCTTAAAACATAGGTTATAAGTTGAGGAAAATCCATATCTTAATATGGTAGGTGATACAACCACAAGTTTCTAATATGGGACATTTTAACAACGTAAACAGTCACAATGGTTATGCAACTATTTTCGATATCTTCTCTTCCGACTTCAACTAACTAACTTATAGGTGACTCAAATGCTCAACTCCATTGTGATTTGTGAGAGGGCTCAAGTTTCATTATGAGTACTTCATTTCGGTTCAAATCTCAGTGATGATTTCATAACATCATCTTTTATCACAATACATGTACATCTACAATGGATACACTTCACTTAAGACGTTCCAATCATCTAAAGTCATTATTCATTCACCAATTCGTACGTTAAGTAACTTAGCGTGTCCAATGACGGATGTAACTATCCCAACACATTAACTTATCTTAACTCAACACACTTAACCATTCGAACAAATTACACTGCTCATCCCTAGATAAATTTCTGAATTTGTCATTGTCCGTACAATGATCGAAATGAAGTATACATGTGCATTTTTGTTTGTGTGAATCACAAAGTAAAAAAAGTAGGTAATTTTGCAACAACCTTACAAAGCTGGTAAGAATATCGAAAGTGTCATAAACCAAGCTGACGTGGCAATCTTTCTCTCTCATTGTCTAAAGTGACAGTTACCTTCCTCCAACTAAATAAAATCCTCACCATTTATCATTTCCAAACCAACCCCTTTTTGTTTCTATCTTCTTTGCTTCCAAAATTAGCTGCTGGGTGGTATGTATATATCTTCTAAAAATTATATCCATATATTTATGTTATCTTCTTCTCTCTCTTTATTTTTATTTTTATTTTTTATTTCTAACAAAATATTTTTTTCTTTGTATAAAAACTTTTGAGTAGTTATTATGGCTGAAGTAGAGAAAGAAAAGAAAGAATTAGAGGCTGCAACACCTGAAACTCCGCCGGCTCCGGTACCGGAAACAGAGGAAAAAGCAGCTGTTGTTGATGAGGAGAAATCCGTAATTTCACAACCTCATCTTGCTCCTTCTGAGAAGAAGGATAATGAATCTAAAGCTCTTGTAGCTGTTGAAAGTAAGTTTTATGTACGGATATATATATATATATATATATATATATATATATATATTACATGGGCCTAAAATAAAAATATTACCTACAAATAGTAGATAATTTTTTTTATAAACACATATATGTGAAATTAACTCCCTTATTTTTATGTATCGACCCCATGTTTTTATCTATCGTCTCATAATTACATCTCATAATTACATGTATAAAATTGAATATCCAAATATATGTATAATATGGAAAAAAATTGACAAATTTTTTACCTCCAATTCAAAATTCCTGCAGCCGCCCCGAATATATATAGACACACACGTATCAGATACTTAAGATATACATAGTATGAATTTTGTGTATTCGATCTATATGACATATATACGCATCGGATATTTAAGATATAAATTGTATGCATTTTGTGTATTCTGTAAGGCACATATACACGTCAGATATTTAAAATACACAGAGGACAGATATTGTGTATTGACTATATTCTATATGACACTCTCGTATACGCCTCAGATACTTAAGATACACATATAGTGGTGAATTTATAATTTTCAAAAGTTGAATACCGGATTGAAATTAAGGATTTCTATTTGAATTAAGGAATTTTTTTTTCTTTCTTTGTGGCAGAATCACAAGAAGTTGTTGAAGGTAAAACAGAGGAAGAGAAGCCTACTGAGGGATCCATTAACAGGGGTAATTTATTGAATTTATGGTTTTTTTTTTGTTGACCGAAACGATAGCGCTTAACACACGCACACTTTTTTGCCCTCGTTAAGGCTCGAATTAAGGACCTTCAGGTAATTTATTTTTTTCTAAGTAAAGAAAAGTGATTTATATATGATTTACGGATACCTACGTTCGGAACAATCTTGTATTTAATACGTATTTGATAGGGATACACATTTGGGTGAATTTTCTTTATATTTTTAATGTTTGTATATAGGATCCAGATGTACATGTATCTCCTCTGCACCCGTAATCTATATTTTTCAAAAATCTCACAATCCGTGTAACCTAAGGATTGATTCTTGAAAGATTTGATCGTATAGTTCTTGTAGTTGTAGCAATAATTTTACCGGTTAGGTAGATATAACACAAATAAGATTGTTCTCTCACACATAGTAAGAGTGTTGTAGCTATATAATTAATCGGTTTTGATGTATATATCTTCTTCTTTTTTGTTTTAATACGCAGACACGGTGCTTGCTCGAGTTGCGACAGAGAAGAGGATCTCTTTGATCAAAGCATGGGAAGAAAATGAAAAAACAAAGGTTGAAAACAAGTAAGGCCTACTTTTTATTTATTATTATAGTTTCAAAAAAAAACGGTCAGAACATATTTTTACAATATTGAATATGGCGGTCTATATCAATATGTCCTAAAACACAATTAATAGGATAAAATTGCGTATTATTTATCATTAGCTATGATCATTTGTTGTGGCATGCAGTTGCGGCAACTCTTTGATTAGATTAATGTTAGTGTCACAACCACAACGCTGACTGCTGACAGAACAAATATCACGACAAAAAATATAGTAGTAGTAAGACTTTTATTGATGTGGCATCTACTTAAGATGGCCTTAATATTGACATATCGGAATGTAACACTTGTGTCAGAATGATTGTAGCCAACAACGCTCCATGATTATTATCCGTAAGAGAGAAATATTAATCACAAGGATAAAAGAAAATGAAAGTAAAAGTTATGGTCGTTTGTTAAGTTCGAAATCTACGATCTACAATCTAAAATCTAAAATTCGAAATTAAAATCTGAAATTTGAATATAATAAGTAACTGAATTTTATTGCAGAGCTCAGAAAAAGCTATCAGCTATTGGATCATGGGAAAATAGCAAGAAAGCTGCTATAGAAGCTGAGCTCAAACAAATAGAGGTAATGAGAATATCAGTGCACCCCATTTTATAAGGGGACTTTTATTTTTTCATCACACCGACTTTATCGGTGCGCCACAGTAGAATCGACTTTGTAGAAAATCCGTTTTGGACTTCAAAACTGACTTTCATATTGTCGATTCTGTGAAAGGTTTTTGGCTTTGCAGAAAGTCGGTTTTGGACTTTCACATTGTCGATTCTATGAAAGGTTTTTGCTTTCAGAACCGACTTTTACGTGGTCGATTCTGTGGAAACAACCCACCTACATCATCTGTAACATCTTAGCACGCGCTGCTATTTAAGTCATAATGAATCCACTAACTATTTACATTAAAATTTTCTGATACGAGATATGATGGTATGTACATACTTGTATATGTACAGGAGAAAATAGAGAAACAAAAAGCAGAATACAAAGAGAAAATGAAAAATAAAATAGCACTCCTTCATAAAACAGCAGAAGAAAAAAAGGCCATTATTGAAGCTAAAAAAGGTGAAGATTTGCTTAAAGCAGAGGAAACAGCAGCAAAATATCGTGCCACTGGCACTGCTCCAAAGAAGCTCTTTAAATTTTTCTAAATTTTAATAATAATAATAATAATATCATACCCTTCTTCTGTTTCACGGTTTTTGCGCTTCTATGATGAGCACTATTCTATCTTGACAGTTTTACCCCTCGTATCTGCAATATCAATCCAAAATGTCATGTGTCAAACAACTAGCATTGAAGAGAATAAATGCTCATGTGAGTGTACCGAAATGTTAAATAAGCTGTATCGATGAGGGATAAAAGTGTCAATATAAAACATTGATGATAGAAATATAAAAACCGTGAAACAAAAAGGGACAATAAAAGTGTTTTTTGTGAAATATTATAAGATGTGATTGGAGATAGAGGATTCTTGCATATGTAAATATATATGTGCTTTGTGTGCTAAACATTTAGGAGTGATACTATTCATTTGTATATATATATGTTCATTATGATGTGTTTGTATTTATAACAACCTTATTTATGTATTTGTACAACCATGTCATATATGTATATAATGAGATATTTTGTGTATGTGTGTAACAATGTGTTGACACGGTATATTAATACGAGTCCAGATCCTCTCATGTTACTTTACGGTGTTAAAGAAACAAAAAAATACAGATATTTAGGTAAATATCTTTCATATCAACGTAAAGTAAACTCGAGAGGATCTGGACTCATATTAATATGATCCTCTACTTGATTGATTCTTGACGACGATATTGTCAACAATATTCAAATACTTGTATTACCAAACTGACTTGAGGTGCATATCAAAACGAGTCATTTCCATGACTCCTTTACAAGGTCATAAGTCTAGTTTACGTCTTTCAGTATAAGGGCGGGGGTTGTAAATACGTACTATATACCTGGGATGTGAATCGGGAATCCGTGTCTGATACAAAGGCGAATCACTTTTTTTTTTTTAATACACAATTCTACTAACATCATATATCTAAACTTATAATCGACTTTCTGCCTGCTATATTTCAACATTTAATCAACTATTTTCTCTCATCAGTATTATATCCCTATACAGGTTCAACATATATAACCTTCACTCAAATATCAAAATCTTTTCATATATATTGACAAGCAAAATTGAACTGGAACCTTGACAGCTGACTGGCCAGTGAAGATAGAACAACCTCATATTCCTGCCATGTAAGTAAATAAATCATTAATTTGTGTGTGTGTATATATATATGAACAATTTGGTGCCTCTAGTTTATTTAAAATAAAATATAAAAATAAAAAAAAAAAAAAAAAACACCGTTTAATGCAAAACTTACTGTAACACCAGACACGCACATTCGACTTTCCAAATTAAAGTGGTGTATTACAACTGAAAATAGATAATTTTATAGGGAATCAGTGCATATATCCCATGTAATCAATGATCTGATTCTCTATTAATTTTACAGATTTAGCTTGTTTTACGGTATCTAATACAAAATGTTGTAATTAATAAAGAATTTGAAACATGCTTGCATGGTTTGTATCATACGTACGTACCATGGTGTTATCATACAGTTCAAATAGTGGAACAGCAGTAAATCGTCAAGCATTCCTGCAAAAAACGAAAGAAAGAAAAGCTTCACAATCGGTTTGAAAATGTAATCGTGATTAAGATATATATCATTATAAGTCAAATAAGTCTCTCCTTTCTACCAAGACCCTAAATTAATTAATTAACACGTAAAAGCGTGCATATGTTTTTACGTGTAATTTTAGAGTTTTCGCAGAACGGAGACCCCATGCCATGTCAGAATTTCTTAATGTCTTTCACCTTAGGTCTTGTTATGTGTGGGGAGGAAGATATATATGGATACATTGAGTTTTCAAATTGTGGCCTATACCATGTAGCCACACATTCACCTATCTTTAAAAAAAAAAAAGGGCTGCATATAAAAATGAGTTTAAAGAAAAATAAAAGCCAAAATGTGTCTAGGTTTCATGCAAATTCCTGCAGTACTAAAATAGGTTCTAGAATTACAGATACATGGATAGATGTAGAAATGGCATATGCATTAATATTACAGATATAAAGGTCAAATGAGTTTTCGTCTCAAGCCGTCGATTTCTAAAAACAGCAAGACACGTGGTATTTAAACACACACCAAACAACCTCGTAAACAAAGTAATTGAGTCACCACCAATTAACTGACAAACATGTCAAATACATTCCGCGTTCAAATTTCCACATAACATTAAAAAAACCAGACCACTTATCGGTTTTGATTGGATGACTGTGGATCTCGTTATTGAAACACTTCCCAGTAGGAATTTTCCATAGCAAACGTACATTCTAAATATTGTAATATGAAACATTTCATACGTTAAAAAAATAGATACTTTACGTATTAAACACAATAGACTTCTATATGTTTTCTCAACTGGCCCCCCTTGGTTGTATGTACTATGTAGGTCCGCCACTGCATAAGATTAAACTCGAAGAATTATTTCTACAACATTAATTACAACAGTCAAGAAAGGGCAATTTTGTCATTGAATTCTCTTCTTTGTCTTTTAATATTCCCACCAGCATATGCGATAACAAGAGGGGCTCGTTAAAGCCACCACAACAAATCTACCCATAACACCAGTTTTCGAGCTAGATTCGACTCTACGGAAATCGAAATTAATGGATATTTGATGTTTACAAAGTCGAATGTATGTTGAGTTTATATTCGATTTTCAAGAAATCGAATATCACTTTCATGTCCCATAATTAGATTCATCATAGTGCCTTGAACAATTATGTATAGAAAAAACCATGCATGGATTTAACTATAAGAGTCTTTAGTGCCACCATGAAACATAATTCGACTTTGAAAAATCCATATTACACCGTAAAATCAACTTTAAAGCGATCAATTATTACAATTGACCAACTGAAAGTCGGTTTTACGGTGTAGAATCGACTTTGAAAAGGTCATTTCCTTCGTTTAATCATTTATCTCAAGAAAAACATCCTAACATAAAGCTGGTTTTGTACGGGATTGCAAGCAAAAAAAAGAAGATGTGTTCAAATGTAAAACAATGTTATTATGCTAAAACAGAAAAAATCGATCATTAAGGAATAAAATCGAACACCTTGTGAGCATATATCTTACCACAAAGATTCCTTGAACTGCAATGCAAACACAATTACAGAACACCATCAATCAATATATATCTCCCAAGAATTGACAACATGCAATTGAATTTGAAATCGTTTTCTTTAATATATATACTTATCTGATTCTCTCAAGACGGTCAGTGGTGGTGTAGTAATTCATCATCCTAGGCTCTTTAGTCTTTAGAGAGAAAGGTGTAATTTCCCCGCGGTAGATGTTCACCACCGGCGCCGCCATTAATTGCTTTTTTTTTTTAATTTTTTTTATTCCTTCTTGTTTATATTAGAAGATCAATCGAAAAATGAGATAAATATGATATATAGTCAAGATAAATTAGATTTTTGAATAACAAATTATTTATTTATTTTATTTAAATTATTCAAATTATATTTGGATAATTGTTTAGGTTTATCTAGTATGATTTCTATTCTAAGCATTATTCATCAATTCAATAAAAACAGCTTCAAAATCTTCCGTCTGTGTATTCTGATTTTCTTATATTTCTTGAAGCTCTTGAAAGTTACAGAGGTTTGTTCTTTTTTTTTTTTGAAATCGGAGGTTTGTTCTTTTTGGAGGAGGAAGTTGGAAAGGACCGTTAATAGACTAACGGTACTAACTGTCAAATTATTATACAATAAATGAATTTAGCACCGTTATTTGTCTGTTTATATATAAATATGTGAAATTCTACCCGCGTTACGGTTATGTCATAACGAGTGTAAAAATAAATTACATCATTATTAATAAATTTTTTAATATTTATTACGTGTAATCTTTTTGGCATTGTTAATGACATCACACGCGAATTACTCGGACACCACATCTCGTGTAAATTTCAATTTTATAGATGTCGAAATCTGTTTACAACTCCTCCAGAGTCGAAATTATGCACAAAATTCGACTCTGGATGGGTTGAAAACTGGCTTCAACCTCTATAAAATTGAAATTTGCACGAGGTGTGGTGCCCGAGTAAATTGACCGTTGTGCCATTAACAGTGCCCAATTTTTTGGTTATATTTTTAATATTTGTGTTGAGTAATTTTTTTGTTATATTTTTAATACCTGTGTATATACTGAACGTACTCGTATAGTATATTTTCCAAAAGTTTCGTCCCTACTTGTATGTGCGTATCTTGTGGTATCCGCTTATCTCGCATCCACATATCCCGTGTATCTCTGCTCATGCAACCTATCTTATATTTTTCAAAAGTTTCGTACCTCTTTGGACATACCTTGTATTCACGTATCTCGTGTATATGTGTTCATGCAACCTAGGCATCCACTTTCTTATGTTTGCTTCTCCCATTTATGTTTATGCCCATTTGAATTGCTATATATATATATATATATAGAGAGAGAGAGAGAGAGAAAAAAGAGCGACTCTGTGAAATAGATTGTAATGGAACGAAAAGAACGTAAAAGCTGAAGCCCAAGACCAAAAAGATCCTGGCCCAAGTCTTCTTTGAGGCAAGAAAACGTGTACATATTTATATTTATGATTTCGTCTCAGCCAAAAAAAAAAAAATGTAATTCTACATTTGTCAAGCGATGATATAATGACTTAGAATGAATGTAATTCACATTTAAAGCACGATAATATAATGAAATAGAATGATCGACACCACACTAACATCTACTTGCGAGGTTTGACTTTTCAGATGTCGAATGAATGTCCATATTCGAGGTTTGACTTTCCAGATGTCGAATGAATGTCCATATTCGACCTCTGAAATATCGAACCTCGTTTGACTTCCAGATGTCGAATGAATGTTTATATTCGACCTCTGAAATGTCGAACCTCGTATAGAAGGCTCGACACTTTCCAAGGGTTGAACCTCGTTGTGGTGGCCCGAGAGTATGTTTAGTGTATGTCATAAACACTCACCATATCTATGCACCAATGGACAACCAAACAACTATGTTGAATTCTTCATACTGCAAAAGTTTACATAACAATGTTTCAATAATACAATGAGAAACAATTCCAAGCAGAAAAACATGTCCAAAGAAGCCATTTTTATTACAACCCAGAACAGTTCCAAGTAAAACATTTCAAAGTTATACGACACGTTGAAGAAAATCTTCTTCGCCTTGGATTCAGTTGATAAACTTTCAACAAAACTGCCAAAAGCTTTTTATATCAGTAATCCTTCTTCCCGAAATTCTTGCACCAAATCTGAGACGGAATTGGTCTAACCGGCATGTGTGGCCGTTGCTGCAGGTAAAATTTCTTATCAATGCATGAGAATAACACAAAGGATCAAGGGAAATGGTAAGTTGACTACTTATATTCACTACAATTTGAACACGGATCCCCTACACAGATCCGTTGTTGTGAACACTGAAGAGTAATGGCAGCAAGTGATTGAGTTCAGTAGTTCCTCATATCAAATTATTGACTCTAGAAATATAATAATATGGAGAAGACAAATTTGTTTCAAGCACCGACGAGAACCGGAAGCGCCCCTTCTTTCAAAGAGAGGAGGACGGGTTATTCACATTTCATTTGATGGTCGGAGGCAAATTGAAAGCAAACATGAATTCTAAAGATTCCCCGGGGGAAAGTCTCCTACGTTACCCATAATATGTGGAAGTATCGACGTAATTTCATAGTCATTCGGTCTGAGTGCTACATGTGTTGTGGGGGGTGTAAATAAACAAAACGACATTGTTTAGACCCGAAAGTGTATTTATGCTTAACAACTAAAACTGCAATTTATTGTTGTCCAAAGCCATTCCATATTTTCTAATACATCTGAGGCTATACATTCATTTCCAGAAAGGAAAAAGCTGAACATCATAATCACGGCGCAGAAAGTATACTCAACAATCAGATCAGGACATAAAATAAAGCAAGACCAATGGAGAGCAAATACGTCGGAGAATAATGATATCTCCGACAAAAAGATTACACATGACTTCAAAGGGCCTGGACGCTCAGCAAACCCTGATGGCTGTGCTGATGATGTTTCAATATTCCAGGAACAATATGCCGAGACACAAAAATCATTAGACTTTGAAAGCAATAGACTCATTTGATTCCCTCCACCCGAAGACCGAAGATTGAAGAAACAAAAAATTTTCACATATGATTACGAGGATGATGAAAGATTTAAACTCTCTTTTCACTCTAATGGTAATGCAGTTGTCAGGAGACGACCTCTAAGAGATGCATTGAAGGCGCATTTCAGGACTCTTGTATCGTAGTTATTGCAAGAATAGGGTGTAAAGTCGGGAAAAGAAAATGATGCTGAAGATTGGCATGATATAGTGTCAGCAATAGCCTGGCAAGCAGCGAATTTTATAAAGCCCGACACCAATAGGGAAGGAAGCATGAAACCTCTTGACTACATCAAGATCAAGTGTACACCTATCCCTAGGAACTCCAGATGATGTACACTTGATCTTGATGTAGTCAAGAGGTTTCATGCTTCCTCCCCTACTGGTGTCGGGCTTTATAAAATTCGCTGCTTGCCAGACTACTACTGACATTATATCATGTCAATCTTCAGCATCATTTTCTCTTCCCGACTTTACACCCTCTTCTTGCAATAGTTGCGATACAAGAACCCTAAAATGCGCCTTCAATGCATCTCTTAGAGGTCGTCTCCTGGCAACTACATTACATTAGAGAGAAAAGATGACTTTAAATCTCCAATTTCATCATCCTCGTCATAATACGTGAAGAAATTATCTGTTTCTTCAATCTTCAGGGAGGAGGGAACCAAATAAGTCCATTGCTTTCAAAGTCTAATGGTTTTTGTGTCTCGGCATATTGTTCCTGAAATATTGAAACATCATCAGCACAACCATCAGAGGTTGCTGAACTTTCAGGCCCTTTGAAGTCATGTCTTTGTCGGAGATACCATTATTCTCCGACGTATTTGCTCTCCATTGGTCTTGTATAATGGATGAGATGCTGAATATTGGCTATAAATACTCCTTGTTGTAGTAGATCTGCCAGGGTGAATCTGCTCCCCAGGGTACTAATCAAAATTCTTCAAAATTCAGGGGGAGGGCGGGGGAACGCTTTAACTCTTTGATTTTGTGACGTATAAGAAATTGGCTTTCTCTCAAGGGAGCAGAAAAGGAGACTACATGCGAAGTGGCAAACGTAAATCAGAAGAAAGCTAGCGAGGATCAAGGAATAATGACCGCCATTTCTAAACAGAGTAAATAGTATTGAATTTTCCGGCAAATAGGTCAGATTGATACATCAAGCATATTCATGAACCTAATGGCTATGCGGAATCCAATATGTCCAACCAAGTCTAATTTCAAGTTCACAAGTGCAGTTTGTCTCACAACTAATTAAAGCTCGACATTGACCGTAAGAAAGCAAAATACACCCATCGTGCGCTAAGAGCTTTGTTGGCTATCAATTTTGGTTGCAATTACTGATACACAACGGCACACCCCAACTAAACCACACCCACATCAAGTAGACACGTTTCCTTATCCCGTTAACTTAAGAAAAACGAAATACATTCATATGTACATTATCAGACCTTCCTTATAATTCAATCGGGCTGCAGCTAGCATAGAGAGGGCTCATACATCAAGCTTTCTGGATTTCATGAAACAATCTATCACTCACATCTTAGTAAGTTCTCAGGCTACACGAGTGCAAAGCACACCAAGCAACCCAATGATTTAGCTTGTTTCTAAAAGAAAAAAATCATCTCACCATGCAACAAAGAGAGGCACCCAATCAATTATCTCTCTGTCATGAAAAAAAAACAAATAGTATCCAAAAGACAGGAGCATCTTTAGCTCATAAACCTTCTTCAACACAATCTTAATCCTGACCTTCACAATACAGTCAGAAGTTCTAAATGTATACAGAAAACTCGGTTAAACGCACATATCCTTCAAAATTTCACTTCTTTAGCTCACCAATTTGATGACAACAACCTCAATTCTGACCTCCCCCCTCCCAATCCAATCCATAAACAAAAACAATCATGAACACGAATCAGCTTACATTTTGATTCCTACATCTGAATAAGACCTTATAAAACTCAGAAGATGCATAACAGTTGAGCTAATACTAAACCTAATTCTAATTCAATTAACTGTAAAAGAGAAATCGACAGACCTCAAGCTTAGCAGATAGCATAGCAATTGGAATACACACAATGAAAACGCCGGCCATGGCGATAGCTGTGTTGCGCTTCCAGTGTAAAGGTCTACAGTTCGGACCACCGGGCATGCTCCAAACTTTGTTTCTGAAATCACCTCCAGCACCATGCCCATGTCCATGTGCTCCTCCCTCCACATGGTGGCTATCCCCTCCTCCGGCCATCTTCGATTTTCAGTTCCGAACACAGATCGATCGGAATTTTAACGGCAATAACGAACGAAATTGTGGCAATTGACTGAACTCTCCGGCAGAACCCCCTTGTTTAAATGAAAAATCAAAAATAAAATAAAATAAGAGGTAAATGGGCTTATACTCTTGCTTTTGGATCACAAAAATATCAATTAGGCCCATCTAAAAAACAACGCAAATTTTAAGATGGTCCGGTCAATCTTATCTCATGAAATCGCAGTTTGACGGTAGTTAACGGAAGTTACCGACCTAGTGGCAGTTTCACGGGTAGTTAACTTTGTGAAACTACTATTATAAAATAGAAAAAACGGTTAAACCATGCCGAAAGAGCCTCACTCCCCTGTCGCACGGAATGAATAGATATGTTAATCAGGTAACCTAGTGTCTCAGAATCATGACTGAAAGAAGTCCTTCCTTTACGGAAAGCTATTATAAAATAGAGATCCAATGCATATAAGAGAAGAATCTCAACCTCGAAACATGTACTATGAAATTAGGAAAATTCATCATTTAATATGCTAGGTGAAACAAAAAAAAAAAAAAAAAAAAACAATTCTAATGTGGTACAAATGACATACTCAACTCATTCTCTTATGTGTTGAAGTTATGTTTTCGTCATGATATCATATCATAATCAATCCCATGTTTGCCTAAGCTTATTCAGGGTAGGGTGATGGGAACTGTTGCAGGATTTCATTTGTCTTATATTGAAAACTTCTTATTGTTTAACCCATTATATTAATAGATAAATTTATGTCACATCATAGTAAAGGTTTTAAGGTTCAACCCGTTCATCTTATATGTTGTTGGACCTTTATTGTATCTCCTTACGAAAGAAAACAACGACCCATACGGTCATGCCCTAAAACAAGCTCGGAATTTCAGAACAAGATGCTAAGAAAGATATGCATATATTTACATGAAATTTTGAATGAACCATAGTACGATATGGATTTATTGTATCCCCTTACGCAAGAATACAACAACTCATACGTCATGCCCTAAAACAAGCTCGGAGTCTCAGAACATGACGTTACATAAGGTATTCATATACTATCATCATATTGTGGATAAACCATATATAATACAATATGCAGATATTGTAACCCCTTACCAGGAAAACAACGACCCATATGGTCATGCCTTCAAACAAACTCGGAATGTCAAAACATGACGTTACATAAGGTATTCATATATTATCATCAAATTGTGGATAAACCATAATACAGAATGCAGATATTGTAACATCTTACCAAAAAAACAACGACCCATATGGTCATGCCTTCAAACAAGCACGGAATCTCAGAACATGACGTTAGACAAGGTATTAATATATTATCATCAAATTACGGTATGGATTTTTTTGTATCCCTCTATTTAAAAAACAACAACTCATACGACATACCCTAAAACATGCTCACAATTTCAGAATGAGACTTAAAATTTACTTGTGGCCATTGTTAGCTACAATATTGCCCCAAGTTGTCACATATTCTATGCCGTCGTGTGAACATATATTACACTTTAAAATACATGCAAATTAGACGGCTATGACTTTTTATTAAATTAATTCCATTTAAATTTCAAGAAGCAAGAAAGAACATGATACAAAATCAATCTCTCTCAATATATATAAATGTTGATGTCATACCTTTTAAATTGTTTATAAATCAAAGAAAGGCCTGCAACATTGCATCAGGTTTAACTTAATTAGGCAATTTTGTTATAATATTATTTGCAACAATATTTTAAATATATCATCTTTAAAAGTCTTCCTCTGTTTTCATTCCTTTCAGAATGTCATGAGTGATTAAAAACAAAAAAAAAATGTTACGAGTGAAACTTTTTATAAAAGATTGAGTTGAGCCGTCATCAAAACATTGCCGTCTCCATATGGCGCGACGGCCTTACGTGTAGGCAACAAGATCGCCGATTATGCGAAGTCAGAATCATATATTTTTGTCCCAAATTCATTCCTGAATGATATTCATCCTGCATAAACGGGTGCGATAATTCCTAGACTAATTTTGTCTCGTCCTTGGGTATAGGCCAACAAAGCCACGTCTTAAGGCGTTTGGAAATTATCAAAATTTTGGTCTTTTGGTGCGATAAATTTATTAGTCTAAATATGTGATATTACTTTTAAAAATCGATCCCGTTTTGATTATTTAACATAGGACCTATAAAAACTCAGGGACAACCCTACTTAATTAGCTAGGCCCCCGGTCACCGAACGACGACCTTGATTATTGATAATCTTAATGTCACAACCACTAAAGACACAACGAGTGACCCAGTATGGTTAACATGTCGTATCAATGATTGTATTTAAGTGATTGTGTCGGTGACATTATCTAAAATAATAATACTCTTGCCAATCTTTTTTGTGTGATTAGGTCAATGTCACATTTTTTTAAGCAGAAAAATGAGAAGCCAACTCTTCATTTTCTGCCACATATTCATTTACTATAAAAAAAAAAATACTAATAAAATACTAGTAATAAAGAGTATTGCTAATTATAACGAAAATCATTAACACAAAAAATAAAAAGACACTAAACATTTTCCTTTTAATGAATTAAAAGTTCTAGAGAAATCATAACAAAGTTTAAAGATTTATCATTATCTATTAAGCTTTAAACTCAAATTTTAAACTAAAATTTATCTATGGATAGATAACTATTTTATCTTTTAAATATTCATCTCAATATCTTTGTTTTAAGGCTTCATCTCAATATCTTAACAAAATAACATCTTGATCACATTCTTTAAAAACTTCGTGATTATCTTTTAATGTGACTTTTTTTTTTTTTTCTTTGTTCTTTCTAATAGATTACACACAAACTTGTTTGTATATAGTCAATTATAAAAAAGGATTCAAAAATAATAATAATGGATAATTCGAATTGATGAATTACGTCTTTTTATTAACTTAAAAAACGAATCAAACATTTTCCCTATAAATACATTACTTTGTTGATAGAATACATCTAAATCTTCAGAATTCATTTTTTTTTTTTTCCTCCTCCTCTCTCCAGCCAAAAAAAAAAAAAAAAAAAAACCATGAAAATTCGATTCATTACGGTCGTTTTTTTATGCATGATATTGTTTTCTTTGGTCCATACTTCGATTTGTCGAAGGTTGGATGATCATCATCAAGAAAATGAAGATTTAGCACAAGAGAAATTAAGAAACAAGTTTTTGAAGGTTTTTTTCCGACATTTCGAGTAATTCCTGAATATATGCAAGTGGAAAATAAGCAAAAGACGTTACATGCGGTATCACGTCGATTAGTACCTAGTGGACCCAATCCTCTCCACAATTGAGATCCGACGGATTCATTTACATGAGAATATGAGATTGATTATGATGTTAGAAAATTGGTGTTTTATGGTATTTTTAAGAATGATCACCTACTTTAGAATCGTATTATTTCGGGTGGATTTTTGGGTGGTACATACGTACACATGAAAAACATAGTTTAATCGGGTGGATTTTTGGGTGGTACATACGTACCATACTGTTCTAGTTTAATAGTACCATACGGATGTACTATCCAAAGTTTCGTGTTTCCGAATGTGTTGCAATAGAATAATTGGGATTCTATTTTTTCATAGGCATTTTCATCATTTCATGTAAATAATAGTAATAATTATGAATGTTTTTATTTTTATTTTAATAGAAGCATGAATATATGTGTAGTTACATTATTATGAATGTTTTTATATATAGATATATTTTATTCTTTTTTTTTTTAGGAAAGATATATTTTATTCGGTTAAAAAAAAATAGTTTAGTGTGTATTATTCGGTTGTTCATCAAATTTTCTTAAACGATTTTTTATCTCCTTTTTTTTTAGAGATCCTAAAGCAATCCATTTGTTAGTAGATATATAAGCCTTATCCATATTATTAGTTAAGATATAGATAGATTTTGTTGAGATTATTGTCTTACTCACTATATTAAGGCCGTTGAGTATATATATATATATGTCATTTGTCCTACATTGAAAACTTGTTATTCGTTTTACTCACTATATTGATAGATAAATTTATTTCACCGCATAGTAATGGTTGAGTCTTGTTGTATCCTCCAACGCAAAAAACAATAACCCATGTGGTCATGTCGATCTTAAAAAACTCGAAATATCAAAACATGATGTTACATAAGGCTACATTATTTCATCAAATTGTGGATAAACCCACAATAAAATATGGATTTATTGTATAATGTTACACAAGAAAACAACGACCCATTCATACGTGTAATGCCCTAAAATAAGCTCGAAATTTTAAAACATGATATAACTTAAGATATTCATATATTTTTATCAAATCATGGTTAATATGGTATGGATTTATTGTATCCACTTGCGCAAGAAAACAACGATCCATGCGTTTCATATATACCCTGAAACAAAGCTCAAAATTTCAAAACATGATGTTACGTAAGATATTCATATCGGAATTTCAGAACAGTATATTACATAAGCTATCTCATAAACTAAAGAGTAATGTACTTTTGGCATTTGTTAGCCACAATATAAATCCCAACTTGTCACATCTTCAAAGCAATCGTGTACACGTATATTACACTTTAAACAATATATGCGAATTATACGGCAATGACTTTTTATTAAATTAAGTACGTCCATTTAAATTCAAGAAGCAAGAAAGAAAACACAAACTTGTGTGTATATATATATATATATATATATAGATGTCATACATTTTAAATTGTTTAACAATCTAGGAGAGGCCTGCAACATGGGTTAGTCTTATATGAGGTGGATATTTGAGGAGTGGCTACGTGGGCTCATTCCGAACCAAATTCAAACTCGTGTGTGTTTGAGAATAGATTCAAACTCACGTGCAAATGGAGTGACCATAGAAGACTAACTCCTGCAACATTGCATCTGTGTGGTTCAGAATGAGCCACGTAGACTCACGGTGCAAATGGAGTGACCATAGAAGACTAACTCCTGCAACATTGCATCTGGTTTAAGAAATTTTATAATTAGTATTTGCAACAAATTTTTAAATATATATCAGCATCAAAAGTCAACCTTTTTCATTCCCTTCGGAGTGTCATGAGTTGAAACTTAATAAAAGCTTGATTCCAGGAATCAGTAAAACATTGCCGTCCGTTTGTTCCAAAAATAAAAGCCCTTTAGCGCCCTAGGACAGGAGTACGCAGGAGACGACCCTACGTGTAGGCAATATTAGCACCGGCTTTACGAAGTCATAATCGAATCTTTTTGTCCCAATGCATTCATGAATAAGAATTCATGGGAGTAAATCGGATGCAATAATTCCTATACTGGTTCTAATCGTATCTTTTTGTCCCTATAGGGTGCACGATTACACGGATACAACCCTGATTATGTGTAGTATTACTATTAGTCCGAGAGTCACTCAACATATTTTTACATTATCGATCACTATCTATGACTCACCGTAATTAATCAATCATGTAAAAAAATATTATGTCCTCGTTCTACATAAATGCATGGTTGTAACAGTAGTTGTCTAAGTAGTGGTTGTGACAGTATTATTACCTGATTTTACTACTACCTTCGTCCTAAGTCATCCTATACCTTTTGATTTGTCCCACAACATAAGTTATTCTACATTACCAATGCAACATTTATTAAGGAGTATTTTAGACATAAACCTTCAAATTAATGATATTCAATCACTTCCTTAATATGTGTGAAAACTCGTAGGATGACTTTTTTTTTTTGAAGAAAACTAACTTTTTATTATCGCGGCAGAGATTACATCATGAGGAGGGGCCGTAGCCTAAGTCAATATGACCAATAATATCCAAACCATGTCTAGCCAATAAATGCGCCGGAAAATTACCAGTGCGCTTAACAAAAGTAAAGGCATAAAAAGTAAAGGATGGCGAAAGAGCTAGACAATCACACGCCAAGCAATTGAAGACAGACAGGTCATCCGACGGCCTCAATAATGCTTGAACACAAGGCAAGCAATCAGTCTCAAAGGTGACAGCAGAAAGTCCGGCTGAATAGCCTCCCTTATCGCAAGTAGAACCGCCTGCATCTCCAGAACTTTAGGACTTATACCAGGGTCAAAATGGAACGAAAAGACGGAAACAACCGAACCGAGCGCATCTCTGAAGATCAGACCCACACCAGAGCCTGAGTTTGTGACAGAAGCATCAGAATTGCATTTCCAACTGTCTACGGGAGGAGCGCTCCATATGACCGGGTGAGCAAGCCCCTCAGATCCCGAATGAGACGCACCCATGGCCTAGCGAAACTCCTATGCCCCGGCTAAGGATGCAGAAACCACCCGGGAAACATAAATAGGCACATCATCAAAAACCGCACTGCATCGGGCTTTCCAAAGGTTCCAGAGAAGCAGACAAAAGGTAGAAACCTCATCAGAAGTATAATGCGCTACCATCTGTTAGGTGTAGTGCCCGAAAGACAATTATGTAATTGTTTAAGGACGGAATTAATAATTCATCTTATTATATGCATGTATGCTTATAATTAAGACACTACTGAAAACCTAAGTACCTCGTTTATGTAATCACATAACTCAGTGTATGGCTATACACAAGAAGATTGAGTTAGTGAGATGTACTTAAAATTAACTTAGTCCGTAGCGTTTATTAATCTGAGTACGGGTCTCATGATTAATTTGCTATTAATGCGCCCATGACACTTTACGGTGTGACAGTCTTATCCGGACTGTCGGTAATATGGTACCTAGTGGGGCATTTATAAATGATGATAAACATATAGGGCTGGACCGATTTGATTTGAGTTCTCGATATAATTCCGTAATCGAGAAGTCTTATCGAATCACAAGATGATCATATATGGATTAATATCAATCCTGAGGTGATCACAGACGACTGCTTAAACTAGGGTAGGGTTTGATGTGTTAGTAAGGATCACTTCGTAGTATGTGGTCCAACACTTCTCGTTGGCTCTATTCTAGGATGAGTGAGTAGTCTGTGCTATCACAGCTATGGAATCCATTCCTTCCTTCGGGAAGTAGACAGACAGTTTCCTTATTTGTTAATCCTAGAAACTGATCGATGAGCTCAGTTCATATTATATTAGTTATGAACTAATTGATCGCTAAGGGGTTAATGGTAAATACGGATAAGTTGTTTCGAGAAGGGTCTACGGAAATATCCCGAATCGAAATGAACAGTCTATGGATGATTTATCCGTATGTAATGATTATATTAGTGGATGCTTATCAACTCATAGTTGAGTATAAGTTATCTATATTCGGCAGAGTTCAGTTTTGGGTTTATGGTGGTGTAATCCCGGAATTAATAGATTGAATATTATTGTTCGGTCTGACGAATAATTTTATTTAATTTATTATAGCTACTGAATATGGGTCCATCGTACCCGACGTGGCTCCTAATATAGCATATACGATTTCTCGTCGTTTCACCTCAATTATAATTAAATTGTTGGATTGGACTATTTAATTGATATGTGGATTAATTGTTTAGTTGGACTAGATAATTAAATACATGGAAAAGAAATTTTTCGTGGACTCGGCCCACCGTGTCAAAAAATGCGCATGGACCTTTATTTAATTAGGGTGGGGCACATATTTGTATTAAATGATTATTAATGAATTAGTTTTCTTGGATAATTATTTAATGTGTGATTTATCTTTTATTTGTTAAATGATAATTCATGGAATATTAGATAATAATATTATTTATCCTAATTTGTTTGGGATAATTATTTTATTTATCTTTTATTTGGAATAAGGATTAATCTAATAATTATCTCTTAATTATTAAATCCTTGGAGGACAATGTCTGAGATTGTGCTATACCCGCGTAAGACCTCCGACTTCTTTTTTTAGAAACTATATATGTCCAATCTCTAGTGGTGGTGGAACCAGTATGTCGTCCGACCCGACCTCAGACTCTTTCTTCCCGACCTATTTTACTCTCTGGTCGCAGTTTAGGTGGATTGAAGAATCGACGGGAACACACGAAACAAAGATATGAACTGGGTAAATTTAAATGGAGTTTCCAAAATCAGAAGCTTAGAGGGAGATTTAGCCTAAGACTTCATCCCTGGTGTCAACACGTGGTTCCTACTCATTTGTAATCTATCTCGTTCAACACAGGCGACGGGCATAAAGAAAAGGTAAAAACCCGAGTCAGATATCGAATCTAAAATCATGCTTTGAATTCTTTCTCTTGTTTCAGATTCTCTATTTCTTTCTTCTAACTCGAAATATCGGAAAGGAAAGGTTGAAATTAAAGAATGTTGAAAGGGTATCGTCCACCCCTTCCAAATACAAAAACAAATACAAAAATTAGAAATTTCTTAAGTTATAAGAGCAAGCGGAACAATGCAGCGAATTTCGAACTATGCCTTTTTTTACTCGAGTGGAAGCGAGACAGTCCGAATGGCTAGAACGCTGCTTTCAGCGCGTCATGCTGGGGAGAGGATTCTTAGGTGTTGGGGCGGCGGAACCGGGTGGGCGGTAGAGGACAGCAAGGACAAGATAACGAAACTTCTTGAAGAATACGAAAGCGGTGGTGTAGTAAGTGAAGCATGTCAGTGCATACGAGATTAGTTCTCCCGAGTCTTATGACACAACACAATTATTTTCGAAATATTGGGAGTGTTATAGCTTAGAGATTTCGGCTATAACACTAGGGTTTCGAGTTTTAGAAAAACTTCGGGTTTTTCTAAGGTAGCATATCGAGGAGGTCCGGCGGCTTGAAACACCATCCACCTGGTGGTGCTTGGAGACACACGTTGGAAGACTTTGGCTTCTCAACTAGGCTCTCAACTAGCTTGGATTGATCTTTTGTTCTTGGCGTTTTGCACCATAAAAATGTTGGTAATATAAACCCCCTCGTAGGTTTAGATCTATTATCTTATGTATTTTGGTTGTTAGATCTAGATCTTGTACTTTCCGCTGCGTAATCGGGTGGATCTATGATCCATCCGGCGATATTACATCCTATACCATCGCACCAAAAAACTCTTTAAAACTCGACCCATGCTGCATCCGCTGGCTACCAAAAGGTGAGGCTGCCCAGATCTCCCTTCCATAGTAACAATCAAAGAGCAAAGGCCCGAGCCCATATTGCGCTTAGCTAGTTGTTCCCCAATCGGCAAGCAGTCCTGCAAACAACGCCATAAGAAGTGATGAACACGCGGCGGCACACTAACTCTCCAAACATCCCGCCACGCTCTGTCCGGTCCTAAAGAAGATGACGCTTGCATCGATTCAAGCAATCTACCATACAAGCTCAAGGCAAGGAAATAACCCGACTTCACTGAATATCTGCCCGACGATCATAGTGCCAAATCAATTTATCCGGGTGCGAACTACCCGCAATGGGTGTATAATACCCAAGCCTGTAAGTCTTGAATAAGGAAAGACAGATTCCATTGCCGAGTACCTGGCAAAAGCAAACCCTGCACGTGTATTTTATTAGTATGACTTATATTTTGGAAATAGTATATTCTTGCCATCTTTTTTTAGTGTATTTTTTATTCTTTGATTAGAACGTGTGATTAGGTCTATGTCACATTTTTTAAGCAGAAAAAATAAGAAGTCAGCTCTTCATTTTCTGTCACATATTCAATTACTGTGTACAAATAACAAAATTTAAATAAAAAAAAAAAAAAAAAAAAACTATTACAGTTAAAGTATACTCGTAACTATAAAGAAAATCACAAGACTTTTATTAAAATCAACAGAAATCATAACAGATAAAGGTTAAGAATTATCATAATCCTTTTCAAAAAAAAAAAAGAATTATCATAATCTACTATATTTTGGATATAAACTTTGAACGAAACTTTATGTAGATATATTTATAATTGTGCTACTGTTTCCGTTAGAATGAAAAATCCTGTCATTATCTCTTATGACTTTATTATCAAATAAATTACACACAAACATGTTTCCAGTTTGTATATAGTCAATTATCATAAAAATATTCAAAAAATAATGGATAATTATTCGAATTGACTTACGTAATCTTATCAACAAACAAATGAATGAAACATAATTTCCCTATAAATGCAGTACTTTGCAGATCCAAATCTTCATAATTCATTTAACCAAAACAACCTTTTTCCTCTCATCTTTTTTTCTCTAATTATTTCCCCACCAGAAAATAAATTAAAAAACACAATGAAATTTCGATTTATTACAGTCCTTTTTATTTGCATTATATTGTCATCCTTTGTTCAAACTTCTATTTGTCGAAGGTTGCATGATCATCAAAGGCAGGAAGAATCAGCAGAAGAAGAAAAATCAAGAAACAATTTTCTGAGGATCTTTTTCAGACATTTCCGAGTTTTTCCCGAGTATGTACCACAGGAAAATAATCGAAAGCCGATCCGTATTCGTGTGGTATCACGTCGAAGTGTGCCTGGGGGTCCTAATCCCCTTCACAACTAAGATCTGGATTTCTTTTACGTGAATTTGATGCAGTAATTTATATGTATTGATTTATTACAATGTTACGAGTGTTTTGCAGTATACTTGCATGAGAATTATATATATATATATATATATATATATATATAGTATCAAAATCGTATTACGAAATTCGTTTTAATTCCTGTATTGGATTTGGGTAGTGATTCCTGTACAGATTTATTTTAGTTCTACTCGAGTGTTTTATAGTATATTTTTAGCATAGATATATATAGTATCGAAATCGTTTATGAAGCTTGTATTATGAACCCAACATTGGATTTTGTGCAATTATTTCTATATAGATTGATTAAAGTGTTGTGCGTGAGTGGTTTGCGATAACCCTAATAACTGTCCTGTTCCACGAAATGCGTGGAGAGGTAACCTAGCGGCTCAAGTCATGGGCTGCTATTATTCCAAGAAACCGAAAGAAATCCTCCTTTTACGCGATTCGAACCTCCACATTTCAGCTCCCGTTCCACAACTGTTATTACGGCATCCAAGCTCAATTCAAGGTTTTTATTACAAAGCCACTTGCTTTAGAAAACAGTCCTATCTTACCATAAAGAACTCAAATATTACACACTATAGTAAAATCACCGTATCAAATGCATCCGCTAATCGATGGTGAAGATGGTTGGGTCCGCCAGACACTACTCGATGCGATACGGTCTTCTGATTTCCCCCTGTGGCCCTATGTAACATATTTCGGGATCTACATATAATGTCTGAAAAACATCTTGATGAAATTGTTTCTGATTTTTCATCTTCTACTTCTTTTCAACAACATGATCACTCATAGAAGTATGGTCAAAAGATAGCATTATCATACAAATAACTATGATGGTAAGAAATTGAAATTTCATATGTTTTTTTTTAAAGAGAAATTAAGGAGGGTCAAAAAGGAAAAAAAAGTTGTGATGAACAATGTGAAGATTTTGATTACAAATTGATGTATTTATTGGAAATTAGATGTTTTAATTCATTATTTAGGTAATAGAATCAAGGGTTTATCGTTAAAAAGACAATTTGATGGAACATAGAAATATTCAAAGAGGACATTGGAATATTTTTCTGGGTAAAAAAGACATATCCTTATTCGTGAAACATTATATTTGGGGTCAGTTCCACTGCAGCAAATAGTGGATTTGGGGTTATGAACAGTGGATTTGTTCTTATCACTCAATTTATATTTTCACTGTCCTGATCCTCATTTTTCCCTCTTTTTTGTCTTTTTAAACCACTCCCTCTAGAATTAAATATTTTCAATTCAGATTTACCATTATTGAATTACTCTTTTATTATAATTGACTATATACAAACACGTTTGTCGGCATTTACCAATATGTACCAATATATGTAGGTTAGAAAGACCACCTAAAAGAATAATCAAATCAACCATTTAAGTTCACATTATAATAAAAAAATACGGCATGTGACATGATTTTAGTATGTTTGCAGTGGCTTACTTTGTTTATAGCCTTATTTTTAGTATATTTGATATCACGTGTAGTGTTGCATATGAAACTCCTTGATAAGGAGTCTCCGCGATCGTAATTCCCGATTACTAGTAACATCTCCATTTAGTTCACGTTATAATATATAACTGAACCAATCAAAATGTATTGTGTGTTTGTTGTGGCTTACTTTGTTTATAGACTTATTTATAGTATGTCTGATGTCATGTATTGTGTTTTGATTGTTTACAAGCGAAACTCCTTGATAAGGAGTCCCACAATGGTAATTCCTTATAATTAGTAACATCTCCGTTTGGTTCGCATTATTATATATAACTTAAAACCAATCAAAATTCGACGATGAATTGATTTTCGTGCGTTTGTGGTGAATGACTTTGTTTACAGATTTATCTATAACATGTTTGATGTCACGTGTCGTGTTTGGATTGGTTGCAAGTTGAACTATTTAGTAAATAGTGTCAACAATAGTGCCTCCCGATAATTACAACAATTGCTCGTGATACGATACATCTTGGTGGTTATTATTCACACCACATTCTACTCGTGCACCACCCTAACCGTGAACCACATCAGAACCGACCTTGTGAAAGCGGGTTCTGAAGTCAATAACTGACTTCTCGTAGGTTCTGGAGCAAGAACCAACTTTCCCAAGGCTGGTTCTCACAATTTACATATATATGGAAAGTCGGTTCTTGGCTCCAGAACTGACTGTGGTTCATATCAAGGGTAGTGCGCGAGTGGAATGAGTGTGGTGCAAATAAAGACCTCCTTTACCTAAGCTTATACGTCTCTTTTTTCCGAGCGTCAACGAAATTCACTCTTTTTGCCATTCGACTTTTAAGTAGTCAATTTTACGGCTAATAATCGAGGTTTTTTTTTTTTTTTTTTTTTTTTGTTGCTAAACCGCGGTTTAGATTCAACTTAAAGTTTGTGCCGGAGAAAGGTGATCAGATATGATTTAAGCTCTAAATTGTATCAATTTAATGAGTAATATAGTTGGTTGGCTAAAAAAAGTGTATTACTTTTAATGACACAAAATTGTCTTTAGAGTGAATTACACTCTAACGAGTAATGCAGTTGGCTAATTAAAGTTTACTAGTTTTAATAACACTCACATCATCTTTGGAATGAATAACACCACGAAAAAAAAAAGCCTCCGGCAAAAAATCGATTCTAAAGCTATGAATCACCTTTGACACGGTTTAGTAAATACTTTAAGTCGATTCTAATTCTTAGTGTGAACCAGTTTTGACACGGTTGAGTGAAAACAATGACGGAGCCAAGATTTTAATTGACTAGTCAGATCATCGAGTGAGTCGGATAAAGATGATTTTGTTGATTAAACTGGACTACCAAAGGTAGTAGGGGTCACGATAAAGATGATTTTGTGGATTAAAGTGGACTATCAGAGGTAACTAGAGGTGACCCCTACAACTTCTCACGGGTTCCATCTAATAGTTTGTATAAAACTAGGTCCAAATCAATATAAGAGAAGGGGCCAATCCTCAAATCTTAGGTTGTGAGGTGATGGAAGTCCATCTCTTAATATGATGGATGATACAATAACAAGTTTCCAATGTTGAACACTTAAACATAGTCGAACTCGATTGTAACACCTCATAACTCAAACATGACAACGCTATATGAGGCATAATGAATTCGCTAACTAGTTCGACTCATTGTCTTGCTACAAATAAAATAGTTGACTCAAATTACCAATCTCATTCTGCCACAACCTTAAATCTCCTTTATCAATGTGAGATACTACACGTCCAATCTCTAGAAAACTTGTTTCTATGACCTTACATATTGGTAAATGCCGACAAACGTGTTCCTATGGAAAATTCGAATTGACTGACCTAATTTTACTACCTATATAATTTAATAATAAAAAATCTAATAATTCCCTATAAATACGTCACTTTATAATCCAAATATTCACAATCCACTTAACCCACATTTTTCATTCTCATATTATCTTTTTACTCCTCTATAAATTTTCCAATAAATTAAAAAAAAAATGAAATTCCAAATTTTTACTGTCATGTTTATTTGCATGATATTGTTATCTTTTGTCCACACTTCTATTTGTGATCATGTTATTGAAAAGAGAGAATTAGCAAAGGAAAAATCAAAAAACAATTTCATCAAGATATTTTTCAAACATTTCGGAGTAATTCCCGAATATGTTACACAAGGAAAAGAACAGAAGGCGTTACACGTGGTATCACGTCGAGTAGTGCCTAGCGGACCCAACCCCCTTCATCATTGATTTCTGGATTTCGTGAATTTGATGCAGTGATTTTTACTTTTATGCGTTATAGTTTTTATATTTGAGTGTTTTACGGTTTGTTTTACGTATTAATAAATATACTCGTAATAATACGAAACTCGTAGGTGTATCCCAGGACGAGTGGCTTGTAATAAAATAATGGAATCAAAATTTTCATAATCATTATTAATTCATTTCTTTACTTGATTAAGATTGAGGAGTAATTGTTTTGATTTTAATAATTTTAAACCAATGCGATCATATCAAGAATGATACGTCTCTAGAATGTTATTGTTAGTCATAGATTCAATGAGTAGCGTGGCATCGTAATATCAACAATCAACTTGTGAAAAGTCGATTTTAAAATTGATAATCGACTTTCATACGACTCATTGTCAATCGATCAGCATAAAACCATTATAAGCTCGAATTGGTCGTGTTAAAGTCAAATGTACTGTAATAAAAGCGAGAGTTTAACGTTTGATTCATTTTTAAATATTCGAAATACTAAGGAAAAATATGCATGTTTTTGATAATTTTTAACGAGCTGAACTCGGACATTTGATATTGTAGCATAATTAAAACTTAAGCGACTGATCTAGATAAAAAAAAATTCCCACTCAAACGCTTTCGAGCTAAATTCAAACATCGCTGTTTTGACTCTTGAGTTACTGAAAATCGATAAATAAAATTTTGATTCAGCTAGAATCGATTACATTAATGACAGATTAACAGTTTCCATAGTCAAATCGACCGCCGGCCGGCCGGCCGGCCAGCCTGACCAGCTTATCGTGTAACTGACAAATGTCGATTCATACAAAAAAGGCTTCAGATTGCAAACAAGAAAACTCATTCGAAAAGCATCATCGGTCAAAATCATGCGTGTCTCCGGTTCGATTAAGTGATCGAGTCACTATTAGAATCAAACAACATCCTTCCTTGTATCATGAGAGAGATTTTCTATTATTTTTTATATTGACATTTGTGTAGGATGAAACAATTTCGTAAAAAACCGCGTTAATTTCTACGTGTGTTGGAGTTCATTCTCATTTCCATAATATGTATCATATTCCAACATGTTTTCTTCTAGTTTGGAAATGTCGGGACTCTTGATCATTTCAACGCTTTTTATAAACAGCAATGTCGGGGGACTCTTCGACTATGGACTTTATCAACATTTTGCTGATTTTGATAAATAACAATGTTATTTCCATTCAAAATAATATATTGCCAACCTTGCATCCATTGAACATGCATCTTTAAACATAATTGTGTATAAATTCAGCCATAAATTGCATGTATCCATTGAATATACCCCTTTAAGAAACACGAGGAAGAGGAAGAGGAAGATCGGATTCATAATGGCTTTGAATGATTTCAAGATGGCAATGGCTGTTGTTGTTGTTGTTGCCGTTGTTGCACATGCGACACAGAATCTGTCATGAGCTTGGAGAACAATTATGTTGAAGTTTTCTTCGGTAACTTTAACTCAAACCCTCCCCCTCAAAAACATAAGAAAAGAGAATAAAGTGACACAACACACATTTATATCATTGATCATGATGGGACGCATGATTAATAATGTAATAGCATGTTGTATTACTTTATGGTGATAATTTTATTATAAAACAAGCAATTCGGAAGACAATACCCTCAAATTCATTTACTTATTTTTCTTTATCTTATTATAATGTCTCATATGGTTAAAGTAGTAAAATTCTCACCTCAAATACGTGTGAAACGTAATAGTTTAATTTGTCAGTTCGGATTAGCCACTTTTAGGCCAAACGAGAACAACGATCTAAGCAGTTAACAAGATCATTTATGGTTCAATTAGAGCTACCAGACCTAGATCTGGAGGCTTTACAAATTTGTATAAGAACCGACTAACGGACGGAACTATGCGTTGTACCGTAAGAGTCGTAAATAGACGGTGTTGGGTCGCCTCTAGTTACCTCTAGTAGGGACGAGTCCGGGACAAGTCCCCCTAAAATACCAAACCGACTTACATTCGGTTAATTCTTTTTCATCATCTTATATTCCGCTTCATGCACAATGGAAGCTTTTATTTTATGATCATTTCATAAAAACCCTTGTTTTTAGATTGAAATCAAAAGATATATGTGTTTAAATTTTAGTGAAAAAAAAGGATTCGGACGGTTTTTTCTCTAGAACTCTAAACTTACTTAAACCAACCAACTTCTTTTTCATGAGATGATTAAATGACTTGAACAAAAAAAACAGACTTAGTGGCGGATCCAAAAATTATTTTCAGGGATGTCAATAAAATTGTTATAGTGTATTATTTTTTTCAGATGGTCCAAAATAATATCTCTTAATTAAATTTTAGTGTTTTTAGTGGGGTCCATGGACCCTATTACCATAAATATGCTTGTTCGTGTAGGATTGGACCAAATTTGATCGGGTCAGATCATTTCTAGTATGTTTTCGTGTTTATACGTATATTAAGTGGCATTTATATTATTATATATTGTTCATCCAATGAACTAAGTGATAATATATGAATAACGTTTTTAGAGTTAAATTGTGATAGAGAAATATTAATGTGTGATTATTTCAGATGAGATTTCGATCCAAATTAAATTATTTCAGTTTTTAAATTCCTTAATTGTATGTATTAATAATTAAACATGACATTATTGACATTATTAATATTTGACTGAGTAGAAGACGTGAAATCATAAAGGACAAAACTGTATTTTACCTTGTATTCGAAATTGAATATAGCAATGTGTTTGTTCATTAAAGTGTGTCAACACTACTTAGTCACTCTCTCTTATTCGAAAATTTGAACAATTTTCTCGTCAACGCGAGATTTTGAATAAGCAATGTGTTTGTACAACGTGACACTTTCACTCTCTCTTATTCGAAAATTTAAGACCTATCTACGACCATTGTAATCTAACGATACATGTTTCCTTCTGTGTATTAATGTTATTCTTACCCCTGAGGACTAACCAATTCCCAATATATGAAACGATGCAAGCTCAACTATCAACCGCAAAAATGGCAAGAAAATTGATCAAAACAGAAGGGGATATAGTTCCTGGTTGCCACATGTTATTTTGCACTCGCGATGAAACGGTGTGTGGGGATGATTGTACATGTCAGACTTTCGCCTCTCGAGGAGGGATCCCGTTGCTACGATATTGCAACGATAACAATCAACCTTTACTTGATAATACCCGGATCTAGAAGTATCTGCAAGATACAAATCCAGATACGAGTCCGGTTACAGTAATAGATGACAATAACCAGGTGGATTTGGATACAAATGCAGATATGAGTACAAATGTGGAACCAGATGAAAATAACCAGATGGATCAGGATACATATGTAGATATGAGTACAAATGTGGAAACAAATGAAAATAACCAGATGGAAACGGATTCAAGTTTTGTTATATAACTGAGAAGAGTTATTCTACAATGAAAGGTTGCGATGTATCCAACTCGCCCCTCCATACTTCTACTGCGTGTGAGAAGATATGTTAAAATACATCATAGCCCTTCATTTGGTATAACCTATAAACATGTACCACGTTAGAGTCTCTTTGACTTTAAGGCTTTACTACAATGAAGGTGAAAATAACATAGATTACACCAACTTATGTCATTAATTTCTCTTGTTATGTTTTGCCGGCGACAGTGACAATGCTCACTTTCGTTCTTAGTTTTCATGTTATGTTGCTTCAAAGTGATTTCTATTAAGAGATAATGACACTTTTGGTCTTATATGTTAACTTAAAACCAGACTCTCTTTTTCTACAATTTTACACTTAATTATACATTATTGTTTCGCTTATCGGAAACACTTATTGGACTAATGTCTCACGTTGAACGGTTAATTTATGAGTCACATGTCATCATGCAATTGATGTGTAATAATAAAAATAATACTCGTAACTATATATTTTTTAACATTTTTTTGGACATTTTTCGAGACTCCATAGGAACTATCCTTAATAGTTTCTCGCTAAACTTAGGTCTTGCCTCAGCTGTAGATTTTGGTGAAGGTCTTGCTATCTTCCACGGTCTTTCGTTTGCTTTCGCTTACGGATACCTCGATATCTCAGTGGAAAGCGATTCTAAAACGGTGGTTAGTCGCCTACAATCTGACGACGATGACTTCTCAAGCATTGGTCAAGTGATAGACGCTTGCAAAGCTTCCTTGTCTTGATTTAATTCAGTTACTTTCTTGTTTGTTAGACGCTCGGGGAATGTCCCGGCTCATTTTTTTAGCAATACATGGATTAGCTATTATATGTCTTGTGTTGAATGGGGATCCAATCCTTCTTTGGATGTAATTTCTGCTTGCAATTCTGATAGTGTCATTTAATAAAATCTTTCTTCCGAAAAAAAAAACGTATCTAACGATAGGGTCAGTTTGATTTTAAGATGAAGGCAAGATAACCATGGTGAAGAAGATGACCAACAGAAAGATTCTATTCATTCAATTGTTCAGCCAAAATACCGGCTTGTGCATAATAACTTTTTGTACAACCAAATCTAACTAAGGGATAAGACATAGTCTAAGATTGTGACACTTGTCACTACATCCAACCATACACCTAATTACTTATCCCCTTATTCTTTTCTCCTCCTCTCAAACTAACATGTGGATCAACCACATTGAGTTTGGCCTTGAAATTACAAAACATAGAAATACGAAACGATTTGGTAAAGATGTCTGCAACTTGTGCAGAAGAAGGAATATAGCAGACCTTCAGCTTCTTATCTTGAACCAAGTTCTTAATGTAGTGAACATCAATCTCAATGTGTTTTGTTCTAGCATGATACACCGGATTTTGAGCTAAGGATGTTGCTCCAGTGTTATCACACCACAAAACTGGCACAGCTGGAAGTTTGAACTTTATTTCTGCCAACAGCTGCATAATCCACTGAATCCCAGTCCTCAAATTTGACAAGGCTCTATATTCAGATTCACAGCTTGATCTAGCCACAACTTTTTGCTTTTTAGAACTCCAAGTAATGAGGGACTTCCCTAAGTAAACACAGTAGCCTCCAGTAGATTTTCTGTCAGTTGGATCAGCAGCCCAATTGGCATCAGTAAATCCATGCAACTGTAATGTATCACTGGGAACAAACTGCAGACCTTACTTCAGAGTTCCCTGTATAAACCTCAATAGTCTTTTTAGAGCTTGTCAATGTTCAGTGCTTGGTTTCTGCATAAATTGACTTAGAGTGTTAACAGTATATGCTATGTCTGGCCTTGTAAGGGTTAAGTATTGCAGTGCCCCAATTGCACTCCTATATATGCCAGGATTAACAAGAGGCTCACCTTGATCAGGGACAAGCTGTTTACCTGCAACCATTGTAGGACAGGGCTTGAGGTGTTCCATGTTCAGCCTTTTGAGCGGTTGAGATGCATAATATGGACCGAGTCAAATCCCCGAACTATCTCTTGCTACTTGCATCCCTAGGAAATGTGACACATGTCTTAGATCCTTAAGTGAGAACCCGGAGTTCAACCGCTTGATAAACTTCGTATCGGTGATGGTGTGTTTCCTGTAATAATAATATCATCTACATAGACCAGGACAAACATAATTTGGGTTTCACATTTGAACATAAAAAGAGAATGATCCATCATGGACTGAGTGAACCCCCATCCTATCATTTGTGCTCTAAAGGCATCAAACCAAGCCCTTGGTGCTTGTTTCAGGCCATACAAAGCCTTTTTCAATCTGCAAACATAATTAGGTTTTGTAGAGTCCACAAACCCCTCTGGTTGTTCCATATAGACAGGCTCTTGTAGAGGTCCATTCAGGAATGCATTGTTGATGTCAATTTGATTCACTGGCTAGTTCATTGACACAGCCAATGTCAGAATCACTCTAATGGTGGCAGATTTTGCAACAGGACTAATGGTCTCAGTAAAATCTATGCCATAACTTTGGTTATACCCCTTGGCCACTAATCTGGCTTTGTGTTTGAGTATAGTACCATCTGGCCTCAACTTTAATTTGAAGATCCATCTGTTTCCAACTATGCTTTTCCCAGATAGAGGCCTTACCAGTTCCCATATCCTGTTATGCATAAGAGCCATGTATTCATCCATCATAGCATCCTTCCAACCTCCTGATTCCAATGCTTCAGATACACAGGTTGGTTCAGTGGGAAATGAGTGAATATTGGTAATGGCTGCAGAATAAACTTTGGGCTTAAAAATGCCACTTTTGGATATGGTTTGCATAGAATGAGCTGGAGGAACAGGTCTAGGTGGACTAACTGATGGTGAATTTGAGGGAGTAGTGGAAGCTTGAGTGTTAGAACTAGAAGTAGGACTCTGAGATGGAACATGTGTATAATTGTGTGGTGATTGAGTGTGTGGACTGGAGGTGTCTTGAACTGGTGACTGAAAAACATCATCATGTAAAAGAGGACTTTGAGATGGTGATTGAAAAACATAACTAGGACTTGAACTTACCTGATTAGTAGCAGAGACAATAACAGTGTCTTCATCAGCAGGTTCACTCAGGATACCAGTGCCTTTCTCCCCCTCATTCTAAGTGGATGGAAGAGTAGGAAGAATGGAGAAGGAGGTATAATCAGTTAGAATTTGAGTAGAGGGGCCTTGAGTGAAACCTTGGGAAAAAGGAAAGAGGGTTTCATCAAAAGTTACATTGTTGGAAATGTAAATCCGGCCAGTGTCATTTAGACATTTGAAACCTTTATGACAGGAACTAAGGCCTAAATTCACACATCTTTTTGTGTGAAACTGAAACTTTGTAGTCTGAAAGGGTCTCAGGTTAGGGTAAACAGCACAACCAAACACTTTAAGTTTCTTATAATCAGGTTTAACAGACAACAAACACTCAGTAGGGGATTTATGAGCAAGGACAGGTGTAGGAAGGGAATTAATAAGATGGACAGAGGTCTGGAAGCTATGCCACCAGTATTTTAAGGGCATGCTGGCCTGATCAAGGAGGGTGAGACCAGTTTCAACAATATGCCTATGCTTCCTTTCTGCCCTACCATTTTGGGCATGATCATGGGGACAAGGATGTCTA
This sequence comes from Gentiana straminea, assembly GCA_036785695.1. NCBI lineage: Eukaryota > Viridiplantae > Streptophyta > Magnoliopsida > Gentianales > Gentianaceae > Gentiana > Gentiana straminea. The sequence continues at coordinate 1,027,941 of JAVUPR010000450.1, forward strand.
AAATGGATTCCTGCAGTGTCAAGAAAGTGTTGAAGAGACCTGTATTCTCCCCCCCAGTCAGATTGAACACATTTGATTTTTCTTGAAAACTGAGTTTCTACCATGGCCTTAAACATGGTGAAGACATTAAAGGTCTCTGATTTATACTTCAAGGGGTATATCCAAGTGAACCTAGAGTAGTCATCTATGAAGTGCACATAATAACTATACCCTTCTGAGGATTTGATAGGTGCAGGGCCCCACAAATCTGTGTGTATAAGATCGAAAGGTGCAGTGGCATGAGAGTCAGATTGAGGATGAAAGTGATGATGGACTTTACCAAATTGACATGACTCACAAAAATATAACACATCATTAGTCTTAACATTGCAATCTTTCAAAATGGAAGACATAATTTGAATAGAAGGATGCCCAAGCCTTCTGTGCCAAACATCAGGGCTAGCATTCACATTATTATAGGAAATAGAGTATTTGGAAACATAAAAGCAAACAGAAAGACATTTGGAGTGAGGGGAGTTCTCAAGATGAAGAGGGATCTTGTAAAGGCCATCATGCAGTTGACCCCTGAGAAGTGTTGTCCCTGAATGCTTGTCCTTCACAAAACAAAATAGATCATCAAATTCAACCAGAATAGAGTTATCAGATATAAGTTTGAAGATGCTAAGCAGATTTCTGGTGATATGTGGAACATGTAGGATATTGTGAAGGTGTAAAGATCCATGAGGTGTGTGTAGAAAAGAGTGTCCAGTGTGTGCTATTATCAATCTTTCACCACTTCCTACTGTTAGTGTATCTTTACCATTGTAATTAGGATTGATGCTCAAGTTGTTCAAGTCAACAGTGACATGATTTGTTGCTCCACTGTCCAAATACCAAGCATTGTCATAAACTGTGCTAGGGCTTGCAACAAATGCTGAGTTCTGTTTTGAGCCACCTGCATTTCCATTTGAAGCTGGTTGGAAGTCCTGCTCAAATCTATGCCGGCAATCAATAACTGTGTGGCCATTCTTCCCACAGAGTTGACAAGTCATTTTAGGGCCAGTCCTACCACCATTTCCATTTCTACCTCCACCTCTATTCCTTCCACCTTTATTACCCCCTCTGCCTCTGTAACTGCCTTGATTGTTATTAGGCCTGTACTGTGATCTATTTCCTGAACCACCAGTTCTATAAGTGGCCAAATGAGTAGCAGGATTAGGTTGAGTAGCAATTCCTCCACCTGTAAGGGATAGGGAAGGATTGAACCTTGCAAGCAGTCTCTCATGTGTCAGCAACTGAGATTGTACCTTTGGCCGAGTAAGTGAGCCAATCCTAGAGGTAATGTTAACAATGACAGCCTCATAGTCTTTGTCCAATCCTCCTAATGTGGCCAGGATCAATTCAGATTTGGATATGGGATATCCTGCTGCAGCCAGACCATCACTATAGGTTTTCATTTGAGCCAAATAATCAGACATAGACCTGCCTCTTTTTTCAGTTTTGGTCAGGGCACTCTTAAATTCCAACATTCTAGCTTCCGACTGACTATTAACAAACTTTCTAATGTAGTCCAAATCTCATGAGAAGTATTACATCCTATCACTTCCACTAAGGCTTGTTCAGTCATAGAAGCCAGTAACCATCCCATTAACAATTGATCAATAGTATTCCATTCATCAGCAGAAGACTGAGATAGACCCGTAAACATACATGTGTTTGGAGGTCTGGGAATGGTTCCAAGAAGAAATCCTTCCAGTTTGTGACCCTTCACTATGGGTAGTATAGTGTATTTCCAGAGCAAGTAGTTGTCCCGATTGAGTTTTACAGTGCATGTCTGATTCAGGTGACCTTGGAAAGGAGATCCATTTTGTGGAAACAAGCTGGGTGAGGGTGACCGCATGAAGGTGGATACAGCAGGAAAAGATGTTGGAATAGACGGTGGCACCATTGTACCGGAGAAAATGTGAGGTGTCGTTCCACCAAAAATCGGCGGTGGATACATGAAACCCGGATAAGGGATGGATCCAAGAGTTGATCTGTAGTATGAAGATATTCCAGACTCTTTTCCTTCAACTGTGATGGTTTTAGTGATAGGAACAGTAACAAAGGTAGTTGTGATGGTGGCAGTGACCGGAATAGCAACAGAGCTCGTCGGAACTGTGCTTCCATGGCTTCCTCCGGCTCCCTGAGCTTCCGGAGTTCCAGTTGAGGTTTCAGTACTCATGACGCTAGTCTGTAAGCTCCGATATCAAGTTTGATTTTAAGATGAAGGCAAGATAACCATGGTGAAGAAGATGACCAACAGAAAGATTCTATTCATTCAATTATTCAGCCAAAATACCGGCTTGTGCATAATAACTTTTTGTACAACCAAATCTAACAAAGGGATAAGACATAGTCTAAGATTGTGACACTTGTCACTACATCCAACCATACACCTAATTACTTATCCCCTTATTCTTTTCTGAGTCAGATATTAGTCGATCGACTAGATCTATTAATTGTACCTATCGACTCAAAATTATCAACAACAATATGTATCCACGTAGCAGGACATACATAATCATCACAACTTTTTTTTTTGAAAATGGAGACTTTTTTCAATATATAAAGATGTAAAATTTACGATCAAAATTTAATAATCACGGAGACACGATCAGGTAAAAATCACCTAAAATCTTCTAGTGCTTGACTAAGCGACCATACAATCTTCACAACCTTCGCAAGCAACCAAAGTGTAATACCCCAGATTTGAAATTAAGGGCTTTTGAATCATTTTTACTTTTTTTTAGCAGAAAGAAAAAAAGAAGAATGGATGGTTCGGTTAATCAGCACGGAAGGTTCGGTAATCCCGAAACAACTATAAAAAGTCCTTGATTACACATATGGTATCACATTACATCTTTTACCAAACCGTAGAATTACAACAACAAAATAGCGATTTATTCCTAACAAAAGTCGTCTTTTTGCGAACCAATAGTTTCGCCTTCTGTGGACCGTGGTAGGGTCAGTTTCCAACTTCTTTTGTAAGTTGTCAGTTGCTACACGGTACACGATCATGTAGGGATACATAGGGTCCGGTCATCATTTATTTTTTTAGAGTATATTAAAGTCAATTAATTAAGTAAAAGATAATTTCATTAGAATGACTGGATTACACATTCTCTACACCCTTATATCAACCATACTGTTGTAACAAACTACACACAATCCAAGAGAGAATCTAGTAGAGGATAATATCTAATATAATATCTAATGACTAGATGACACCTGTCCTTGTCTTTACTTAATATTTTATAGCCCCTCTCAAACGAACATGTGGAGTAGTCACATTGAGTTTGTGCCTGAATGTTGCAAATGAGTCAATAGGCAAAGCTTTTGTCAAACAGTCTGCAATCTGATCCTTTGTTGGTACATAGGACACCATCAGTTCCTTGTTCAAGACCATGTTTCTGATGAAGTGAACATCCACCTCTATGTGTTTAGTTCTTGCATGATTGATGTATGATAAAAATATAACCATATTATATGACTTTTTCTATCGTATTTACGATAATATCGTATAAATTCTATAAAAATATGTCTAAAAACACATAAAAATCAAAATCGTTATAAATAGATATTATCGTTATAATTTTAGTAAAACTTAAAGTTTTTGTGGTCAAAATTACTGTGGCTCGTGTTTTTGACTGTTTCAGGGTACGTGTGATGGAAAAGCGAAGAATTAAAACCGAAACGATAAGAAACCGAAGAAAGATATTTTTCAAGATCCGGCCCGAACCGAAAAAACCCGGCCCGAGCCGGAATATCTCTGCAACCAGCACATGGGGACTGTCAGGAGAGAATCTCCACTGTAGCACCGGCCCGCGCCGGTACTTCACCGGCCCGCGCCGGCCTTATGATCCACTCTATAAATACTCCTCATTTGCAGATTGTTGGAGTTGTACCAATATAGATATCACTTCTATATATATATACATATATATATCTTATCTTTAGTTAGTTTCTAGTTCTGTAAATACCGTAAACGGCACTCTGCCGAAATAATAATGTAGTATAAGTATCGTTGTAATACTTAGAAGGTTTATCAAGGCTCGTTGTTGCTAAAGGAGTTGCTATTTCCGGAGAATACGGCTCTGACGCCTCAATTGTAATCGGTAACTTTTTAATGTATTTATGTTTGTTTGTTGTTATTAGTATCTATATATTAGTTATAATGATATTAGGCTAACTCTATATCTAGCCAAGATATGAAATTGAATTAGTTTATCTTTTTAGGGAAATAGATGATGACTATGTTAAAATTGAATTAAAATCGATTACAATGAATCTTTTTCTATTTTGCAACGTATTGATAATATTCGGATTGACGTAATTAACCAAGATGAATCGCAACATATAACCTAACGATGAACTGACCAGAGAAGTTAGGATATGAGATAAAAGATAGAAAAACCGGAGGGTAAAAATGGCCGAGTGAAAGCGTGACAATGGAATCCTATTTCCTACCCGGGGGCAGATTTGTCTTGGGAAAGATGAATCTTATTAAATTTGTGTTCAAGATCGTAATAATGTTAAAATCAACGGTTTAATTGAAACTAACACCGGAAAGTTAAATCGATCCGCCTGACAACCGGAGCCTTTTGAATAACATCGGCCGTCTGACAAACGGAATAACCTCTTTCATCCGGGGTAGATTTGTACTCGGTACCTGTTCAGACTAACTGAGATTAGCATGGGGCAGTTGTGGAGATTAAACTGATGACAATTTGACATATGACAATTTCATACGCTCGTGTGAGGAGGAGTTGTCTAGCTTAGGAATACACCGATTCATATATAATTGATTCACCTTAAAATAAGGAAAGATCGAGCACATCTATTTCTACTAAAAAGAGATATCGATTCGGTGACATATTCTTGGCTAGTTTCTAATAATATTACTAGTATTTATATCTTATATATTGTATTGGTACCTATATATATTTATATCTATATATATATATGTATTTCTATATGTTTATATATATATATATATTTATGTATCTATATATATCTGTTTTAGTTTTATGCATTTATTTACTGTTTTACGGTTACTAAAGAGGAAAAGAAAAACTGCGACTTAGATTGAGTTAATAACAGCTTCTTGGTGTTTAACCACACTCTGAATTACCATACGTTTCCCTGAGGATTCGACACCTGACTCACCATACTAGCACTACAGTTTGACCCGATACACTGTCGGTTAAGGACTGGAATAGCATTAGAAAAGGCCACGTCATCTTTCTGGCGCCGTTGCCGGGGAACGACGCTAATTCATTGTGTTCGAATGGTTTCTACTTATATTAGCTCAAAATTCTCGAGGATAAGTCAACACTCTTCTTATCACATTTCTTTTTATTTCTCGTTAGTACTTACCTTGTAGGTAAGTTACCAATCTTTTTACTTCTGTCTTTTTCGAGTTATTTTCTGTTTTCGATAGTTGATGACCAGAAGCGGTAAGGCCCCACTCACTCCTTATAAGCCTGACATAAATACTTATGAAAGGCAGTTAAGAGTAGAGAGTAAACGTGGTCATACTAGTCAGGGAAATCCTGACGAATCATCATCAAATCGAGAAACGAGAATGGCCGAAATCAGTGATGAAACACCTGAACAAGGGCTAGAACATGCTCAAGGGCATGGACAAAACCCTAATAATCTTAATAATCCTAATAATCAAAATCCTAATGATAGAAATAATCACAATCGGAACCAGAATAATCATAATAATCCTAACCTACCAAACCCGAGACCTATATGTGATCAGACCGTAAGGAGAAACCAGACTAATAATCCAATTCGTTTACCAAATGAAGGAGCGAATAATTTCGAAATAAAATCTCATCTTTTTGGTTTAATTGACACAAGAGCCCAATTTCTAGGAGAAGATGATGAAGATCCACATCATCATCTCTATCTTTTCGAAGAACTGTGTAATACAGCCAAAAGTCAAGGTGCTCATCGTGAATTAACGAGGATGTCTATGTTCCCTTTTTCTTTAAAAGGAAGAGCACGAGATTGGTTTATGTCACTCCCACATCATTCATTGACAAGTTGGGAGGAGATTCAAACCGAGTTCTTAAAGCAGTATTTTACTCCTGGTAGAAATTTGGAATTAAAGGTCGAAATTGCTAATTTTAGACAAGGATCTGAAGAAACGCTTGGGAATGCTTGGGAGAGATTTAAGAAACTATTAAGAGCTTGTCCCGATCATGGTTATTCCTTAGATATGCAAATCCAACTTTTACGTAAAGGCGAGGAAAGACTCACGTGCAGATGTAGATCATGCATGTGGTGGTTCTTTAATGATGAGTGAAGCCCAATTAGTTTACGATGCTATAGAAAAGATTTCCAAAAATAATCGAATGTGGGAAACCGGTTCTAGCACCCGAAAAGTAGCTTTTGCAGGAGAATGTACATCCAATACAGAAGTTCTAGCACACTTGGAGAATTTGAGTAGGAAATTTGATGGCCTACAATCAAACAAAAATCTAAGTTCAGAAAATAGTATACCTGATGTATTATTTTTATATGATTAAAAATACGTTATATTATTATGTTTTATCAACGAATTCTATGTAAAATATATGAAATTATGATATAAATGTTATGAAATATTAATCTTTATAGTTTAGAGTAGTTAGTAGTAAAAATAGTAAAAAGTTGTAATTTTGTACCGATTTTAGTAAATCGGAGTGTCGTGTCAGATTTACGTGGGTATTTGTGGTATCTTATTGCAGATTTATAACCCGAGACCCCGAGAATCGACATATTGAAGTTTAATCATATCTCTGGAATGATTTAGAGAATGCCACGAGCTTAAATGGTCAATTGAATAGCTTAAGTGGTCAAGTGGCCAATCAATCCGTTAAGTGGTAATCGAGAAATGTCTTCGACAAACGAATGGCTCATCAAAACGACATTTTCAGAAAAAGTGTTCTTCACGAAAGTTGTAGACTTTTCCGAAAGCTTTCCAATGCAATTTAAATTATGAAGATTGGAGGTCTACAACTTAAACAGTGATCAAGTGGCTAATCGATTTGGGTTAATAAAAATCCCGAAATAGCTTCGGAGGAACACGAGGTAATCAAGAAGGCGTTATCTAAAGAAGAGTCCTTCATGAAAGTTGTAGAGTTTCTCGAGACCTTAATTTTGGCATTTCGTTTGCAATTTTTGGAGGTCCAGAATTCAAGATATGAATTTTAGAAGTTTAATAATTATATATAAAAAATAAATATCTCAACGCACATGCTGAAGTGATTAAGCTAGTGGATACAATCATTATGCCGGACCGATCCGGCTTAATCTCGGACCGGTCCGGCCCCTTCACCTTTGCCTATATAAGAAGATGCAGCAGCAACTGATCGAAGGGTACCAAAATATATATACACCATATCATATATATATTCTCCTCTCCTCTCTCTTTTCTTTTTATTTTTTTAGTTGTAGTTGTAAATAAGGCCTTACGCCGTAATAATGTAGTTTTAGTATCGTTATAATGCTCGGGAAAATCTCGGAAGTTCGGTTTTCTTTGAAGAAGTTGTAATGTCCGGAAAATACGATTTCTGAATCAACTGCCGTATTCGGGTAACTTTTCTGAAGTATTTATGTTTATGTTGTTTATTTTCATCTTTTTAGTCGTTGTAATGTTTTTAGGCTAAATATAATACTGGCCAAAGCTATGTAATCGGTTTTATTTCGATCTTTTCGTTAAATAAATGTTGTTAAGTTAAAATGATTAAAATTGAGTTAATTGAATCTTTTTCTATTTTAATCGTATTCGTATTGACATATTTAATTGATCTGAGGAATTCATAATCTAATTATGAATTGACGCCTCGTAGTTAGGATATGAGATAAAGATAGAAAAACCGGAGGGTAAAATTGGCCGTGTGAATAACGTGATAACGGATTCCGATTTCCTACCCGGGGGTAGATTTGTTTTGGGAGAAATGAATCTTATTATAATTTGTACTCGATATCGTAATAATGTTAAATCATCAGTTTAATTGAAACTTAAACCGGAAAGTTGAATCGTCCGGCTTTGACAACCGGAGCCTTTTAAATAAAATTGACCGTTTGACGAACGGAATGACTCCTTTTTATCTAAAGGTAGATTTGTACTCGGGACCTGTTCAGAAAAACCGTAACAGTTGTGGACCTTGGACTGATGCAATGGACATATGACAATTTCATACACTCGTGTGAGGAGGAATTGTTTACCTCAGGAGTGCACCGTTTCATTTACTCAATTGGACCTAAAATAAAATGAGAGATCGAACACATTTCATTTAATCGAAAGATCGTATAAACCAATTATATAAGTTTTGGCCAGTTCTCTAAAATTATCTGTTTAATATTTTGGTATCTATATATACTTATATCTATATATATAAATTGCGGTTTATGCAGATCTATATATATTTATGTATTTATATATATCATGTTAGTATAGTTTTTAATTTTCGTATTTATTTTATGTTAACTAGAATAGTAGTGATCTGTGTTATAAAATTGCGGTTTAGATCGAGTTAATAACAACTCTTTGGTGTTTAACCACACATAAAAGAATTACCAAGTTCCCTGAGGATTCGACACTCTGACTCACCATACTATCACTACAGTTTGACCCGGTACACTGCCGGTAAGGATCGTGTAACCCAGGAAAGGCTGCGTCAGCTTTCTGGCGCCGTTTTCAGGGTTAGGTTTAGGTCTGTCAGATTTCTGGCGCCGTTGCCGGGGAACGTCGCTAATTTCTTTTTTTTTTTTTTTGTGTCTATGGTTACTACTTGTATTAGCTCAAAATTCTCGAGAATAAGTCAACACTTTTCTTATCCCATTTCTGTTTTATTTTTCGTTGATACTTACCTTATAGGTAAGTTACCAAATTTTTTTTTTCTACTACTAATGATTTCGTGTTATTTTCTATTTTCGTTAGTTGATGACCAGAAGTGGTAAGGCCCCACTCACTCCTTATAAGCCTGACATAAACACTTACGAAAGGCAGTTAAGAGTAGAGAGTAAACGAGGTCATACTAGTCAGGGAAATCCTGACCAAGAATCATCTTCTAATAAAAATACGAGAATGGCTGAAATCGGTGATGAAACACCTGAACAAGGGCTGGAACATGCTCTAGGGCAAGGACAGAACCCTATTAACCCTAATAATAATAATAATAATAATAAGAGAAATAATCAGAATCGGAACCAGAATAATCGAAATAATCCACCAAACCCGAGACCAATCTGTGATCAAACCGTGAGAAGAAACCAGACTAATAATCCCATACTTTTACCTAATGAAGGAGCGAATAATTTCGAAATTAAGTCTCATCTTTTTGGTTTAATTGACGCAAGAGCCCAATTCCTAGGAGAGGATGATGAAGATCCACATCATCATCTCTATCTTTTGAAGAAGCGTGCAATACGGCCAAAAGTCAAGGTGCTCATAAGGAATTAACGAGGATGACTATGTTTCCTTTTTCTTTAAAAGGACGAGCCCGAGATTGGTTTATGTCTCTTCCACATCATTCACTTACTAGTTGGGAGGAGATTCAAACCGAATTTACGAAACAATATTTCACTCTGGACGAAATTTGGAATTAAAAGTCGAGGTTGCTAACTTTAGACAAGGATCCGAGAAAACTCTTGGGAATGCGTGGGAAAGGTTTAAAAAGCTGTTAAGAGCTTGTCCCGATCATGGTTATTCCTTAGATATGCAAATCCAACTTTTCTGTCGTAAATTAAGGAAAGATTCACGTGCAGATGTAGATCATGCATGTGGTGGTTCGTTAATGATGAGTGAAGCTCAAATAGTTTACGATGCTATAGAAAAGATTTCCAAAAATAACAGAATGTGGGAAACCGGTTCTAGCACCAGAAAAGTAGCTTTTGCAGGAGAATGTACGTCTAATACGGAAGTTCTAGCACATTTAGAAAATTTGAGTAGGAAATTTGATGGTTTACAACAGAATAAGAACCAAAGTTCAGAAAATAGTAAAACAAATGAATACTCAAGTCATGACAATGTGTCATTAGGGAGTGAAGAACCAACAGGATACTCAAGGGAGGAGGTGAGTTTTCTTCAGCAGCATAGGAATTTGAACAATGCATATTCAAACTCGTTTAATGCTATTAGAAGAGATCATCCTACTTATCGATGGTCTGAAAACCCTAGTAAGCCAGGACAACCGCCATATCCAGTTCAGTATAGGAATATGAATAATAATCAAGTTTATCAAGAAAATACATCTAATCAGAATTTACAATCATTACCTAGATCCTATCATCAACATACCACTCAAAGTATACCAGTAACTCAGAGTTCAACTCAACCTGCAGAAGGAGTTGAAAAATGGGAAAAACTAATGGAAAATATGATGGGTGTAGTATCTACTCAATCTAAGAATATGGAAACAATGATGACTTCTATTGGTACGGTCACTAAAGATATGAGTACAATGAAAACATCTATGAGTGGCCATGATACCAGAATGAGAACTATAGAAGCCTCATTGAGGAATATGGAAGATCATTTGAGTAGGGAAGGTGAACGTAATAACAACGAGACCCCGGGAGGATTACCAAGTAACACCGAAAGAAACCCAAGAGAGGTAAATGTTGTAGTTACGAGAAGTAGGAAGCTCTGTGGTAGTAATGGAGTTGAAAACTTTGGGAATAATGAAGTAGAAAATGATTTAGATGGTAAGAATGATCAAACTAAAGATGAAATTGAATTCACTGATGAGGAAGAAGAAATTATAGAGAATTTCTTGAAAAGGAATAGAAGTTTGGAATCTGAGAATGAAGGTGAAAAATGGGTAAAAATCCCTAGGATTTTGAAAGACCCTATGGATAAAGATTTAAGGACTTTATTCAAGGAACATGTTAGAATAGATGAAACTGGTAATAAGTATGAGAAACAAGAAGAACCGAAAGAGTCTGAAGTAGAGATTGATTCAGGGAACAATTTAAAGGAAAAAATTCAAGAACCTGAAACATGGCGACTAAGTAATACTCAAAGGTTTAAGGAGAAAGGAAAGGAGAAATTGACTAAGGAGCCAAAGGTTATAGATTTAGAATCTTTACCTTACCCTCCTAAAGATCAAATCAAAAAGGCAAAAATTGATAAGAAGTATGCTCGTTTCCTTGACACTTTTCGTCATCTTCATGTTAATATCCCTGTTATTGAAGCTCTGATTAATATACCTGCCTATGGAAATTTTTTGAAAGATATACTATCAAATAAGAAAAAATTAGAGGAATATGAGAATATATGCCTAAATGAAGAATGTTCGCAATGCCCGCGGCATAAGTTACCACCTGGCGAAAGATCCTGGAAGTTTTACGATTCCATGTGAAATTGGAGGATTTGTTTAAGAAGGTCTTATGTGATCTTGGAGCTAGTATAAATCTCATGTCTTATGAGGATTATAAAAAGCTAGGCATAGGAAAGCTTACTAAGATCGAAATGACTCGCAAATGGCGAGATAGATCGATTAAGTACCCTAAAGGGATTATTAAGGACGTATTGGTTAAAGTAGACAAATTCTATTTTCCGGTAGACTTTGTAGTTATGGAAATGGAAGAAGGTTATTCGAGCGCCACTTATTCTAGGTCGTCCATTTCTAGCTACGGGAAGAACTTTAATCGATGTTCGAAAGGAGAATTAATTTTGAGAGTCAATGAAGATGAAGTTGCTTTCAATATTTTCAAAGCTATGAACCATCCATATACATCACCGAGAATCATGTTCTTTTATAGAAGATATTCATTCTGTCTATGATAATCGTTACCAACTTTTGAAGACAGATTAGAAGAATGCTTAACTCGTCTATCTATAAAGAAGATGAGGAAGACATTGAAATGAAAGAGATAATCCTTTCTCTAGATAAAGGAAGCTTTACTTTTAAGCCACCATGGCATAAGTATTTGGAGTTAGAACTAGAAGGACCAGTTCTTAAATCGTCAATAGAAGATCCGCCGAAGAATGCGGAATTGAAACCGTTACCTTTAAATGCGAAATATGCTTTTCTTGAAACCGATAATCTATTACCGATTATTATTTCATCAACTTTAAGCGAGCAACAAGAAGATCAATTACTTAGAATGTTAAGAAAGCATAAGAAAGCTTTTGGATGGACGATTGCCGATATTCGAGGTATTAGCCACGAGATTTGCGTTCATAAGATAATTCGAAAGAAGATGCTAAACCTTGTATTCAACCGCAACGCCGCCTCAACCCGAATTTACGGTTAATCGTTAAGAAAGAGGTGATTAAGCTATTAGAAATGGGAATAATCTTTCCTATATCAGATAGTGAATGGGTAAGTCCAACTCAAGTTGTACCAAAGAAAGGAGGTTTCACAGTGAAAGAGAATGATAAGAATGAATGGATTCCAACAAGGGAAATTACAGGATATCGAATGTGCATTGATTTTAGAAAACTAAATGATCATACTAAGAAAGACCATCATCCACTTCCATTCATAGTTCAAATGTTGGAACGTTTAAGTGGACATAAGTATTACTGTTTTTTAGATGGTTATTCAGGATATTTAGAGATATTCATTGCAGCAGGATATAGGGAAAAGACTACTTTCACTTGTCCTTATGGAACTTTTGCGTATAAGAGAATGCCGTTTGGTTTATGTAATGCTCCTGCTACGTTTCAAAGATGTATGATGTCGATATTTTCTGATATGGTTGAGAAATTCTTAGAAATTTTTATGGACGACTTTAGTGTTTACGGAGATTCTTTTGGTAAATGTTTGTCGCACTTAGAAAGAGTGTTACAATTATTTGTGTGGATACCAATTTAGTTTTAAAGCGGGAAAAATGCCACTTAATGGTATCGAAGGAATTGTTCTAGGTCATAGAATCTCGAAATAGGAATTGAAGTTGATAAAGCTAAAGTCGAAGTGATTGAAAAATTACCACCACCGGTTAATCTAAGGACTCTAAGAGGATTTCTTGGACATGCGGGATTTTATAGGAGATTTATTGCGAGATTTTTAGAATATAGCAAAGCCTCTAAGTCATTTGCTTGAAAAAGAAGTACCTTTTAAGTTTGATAGTAAATGTATGGAATCATTTAAGACCACGAAAGCGAAGTTGATTTGCACCGGTATTGGTAGCACCGGACCGGGATTTGCCTTTTGAGATTATGTGTGATGCAAGCGATTTAGGTTGTAGGAGCTGTTTTAGGTCAAAGGTATAACAAAATTCTCAAAGCTATCTACTATGCTTCTCACACATTAAACGCGGCTCGGCTTAATTATGCAACTACGAGAAAAAGAAGCGTTGGTTGTAATTTTTGCCTTAGATAAGTTTAGATCATATATTGTTGGTTCTAAGGTAATAATCTACACGGACCATTCGGCTACGAAGTATTTGCGAGTAAGAAAGATGCGAAACCACGTCTTCTTAGATGGATTCTCCTACTTCAAGAATTTGATATTGAAATTAAAGATAAAAAAGGAAGTGAGAATGTAGTAGCGGATCATCTAAGTAGAATGGAGGCGAGGAAGAGATAGGGAATGAAATTAAAGATTCATTTCACGATGAACAACTATTTAGAATAGATACTCCTTCAACCATGCGGTTATTAAAAAATAGAATTCCTTCTAAGGAAATGTCACCTTGGTTTGGAGATATCATTAATTACTTAACCTGTGATTATATTCCGTCTCATTGGACTTGGCAACAGAAAAAGAAGTTCTTTTATGACTTGAAATTTTATTGCGGGAGGAACCGGACCTTTTCCGTAAGTGTTCGGATGGGATAATCGAAAATGTGTGCACGATAATGAAATTTTAAGTATTTTATCGTTTTGTCATGATCGTGAGGCGGGAGGTCATCATGGAGGATGGAAAACTGCTTTTAAAGTTTTACAATGTGGTTTTTATTGGCCTACGCTATATAGAGATGCTTATAAGTATGTTAAATCTTGTGAATCTTGTCAAAAATGGGGAAATGTATCTAAAAAACATGTAATGCCTATGCAACCTATTTTAGAATGTGAGTTATTTGATGTTTGGGGTATAGATTTCATGGGACATTTTCCTATATCTTTTGGAAAAAGATTTATTCTTGTAAAGGTAGATTATGTTTCAAAATGGGTAGAAGCTGAAGCTCTTCCCACTAATGATACCAAAGTTGTCATACGATTCCTTAAAAAGAATATATTTACCAGATATGGCATTCCGAGGGCAATCATTAGTGATAGAGGTTCACATTTTTGCAATCGACCATTTACTAAGTTAATTGAGAAATATGGTGTAACGCATAAACTAGGAACGCCCTATCATCCACAAACTAGTGGTCAGGTAGAGGTATCGAATAGAGAGATTAAAAGAATCGTGGAAAAAACAGTTGATTCAAATCGTAAAAACTGGGCAGTTAAATTAGATGATGCATTATGGGCGTACAGAACAGCTTTTAAAACACCAATTGGGTTTGTTCTCCTATAAGCTAGTCTTTGGTAAGTCTTGTCATCTCCCAAGTTGAGTTAGAACACCGAGCCTTCGGGCTATAAGATTTCTAAATTTCGATCCTAAGTTGTCGGTGATCATAGATTGCTTCAATTGACGGAACTAGAAGAATTTCGTCTCGATTCTTATGAAAACGCTCGAATCTACAAGGAACGCACGAAATCTTTCCATGATAAGAGAATCTTTAAGCGTGAGTTCCATGTAGGTGATCGAGTGCTTTTGTACAATTCACGTTTAAAGTTGTTTCCGGAGTAAGCTTAAATCAAGATGGACAGTCCATTTAAAGTAACACGGGTTTACAAAACTGGAGCTGTTGAACTAACTGATGGAAATACAACTTTTATAGCCAATGGCCACAGAGTAAAGTTATTTGTGGAGGGAGAAACTAATGGAAAATATGATGGGTGTAGTATCTACTCAAGCTCAAAATATGGAAACAATGATAACTTCTATAGGTACAGTCACTAAGGATATGAGTACGTTGAAAACATCCATGAGTGGACATGATACCAGAATGAGAACTATAGAAGCATCAATAAGGAATATGGAAGATCATTTGAGTAGAGAAGGAGAACGTAAAAACAGTAGACCTCCAGGAGGATTACCAAGTAATACTGAAAGAAACCCGAGAGAGGTAAACGCTGTTGTTACCAGAAGTAGAAAACTCTGTGGAAACACTGGAACAGAAAACTCAGGAAATAATGAAGTAGAAAATGATTTAAATGGTAACTTTATAAAGGAAAAGGACGAACTTGAATTTACTAATGAGGAAGAAGAAATTATTGAAGATTTCTTAAGACAGAATAGTAATGTTGAACCTGAAAGTAAGAATGAAGAATGGGTCAAAACCCCTAGGATTCTAAAAAATCCAATGGACAGTGACCTGAGAACCTTATTTAAAGAACATGTTAGAGAAAACAATACTGAAGAAAGGAAGGAAGATTTGCCAATAACCGAAAAAGAAAAAATCGATACAGAAGATGTTTCAAAGAAAAAATCTCAAGATAGTGAAACATGGCGGACAAGTAATGATCAAAGATTTAAGGAAAAAGGAAAAGAGAGTATAACTTCAGAACCAAAGGTTATAGATTTGGAATCTTTACCTTACCCACCTAAAGGTCAAATTAGAAAGATAAAAACTGATAAGAAGTATGCTCGTTTCCTTGATACTTTTCGTCATATTCATGTCAATATCCCTGTTATCGAAGCCCTAATCAACATGCCTACCTATGGAAAGTTTCTTAAAGATATCCTATCAAACAAAAAACGGTTAGAAGAATATGAGAATATATGCCTTAATGAAGAATGCTCGCGGTACTCCAACATAAGTTGCCTCCTAAACTTAAAGATCCTGGTAGTTTTACAATCCCATGTGAGATTGGAGGATTTCTGTTTAAGAAAGTACTATGTGATCTTGGAGCAAGTATAAATCTCATGTCTTATGAGGATTATAGGAAACTAGGCATAGGAGAGCTTACAAATACTGAAATGACCCTTCAGATGGCAGATAGATCGATTAAACATCCTAAGGGAGTCATCGAGGACGTGTTGGTTAAAGTAGACAAATTTTACTTTCCAGTAGATTTTGTAATATTGGAAATGGAAGAAGGATATTCAGCGCCAATTATTCTAGGACGTCCATTTCTAGCTACATGAAGAACATTAATCGATGTTCAAAAGGGAGAACTGATACTAAGAGTTAATGAAGATGAAGTTTCCTTCAATATCTTCAAAGCTATGAATCATCCATACAAATCACCAGAATCATGTTCGTTTATAGATGAGATATCTACATTCTGTGATGACCAATTGCAAGATTATGAAGATAAGCTAGAGGAATGTTTAGCATTATCTATCTATAAAGAAGATGAAAATGATACTGAAATGAGAGAAGTGATCATTTATCTTGATAAGGGACTGTTTTCTAAACATCCGTGGCATAAGTATTTGGAATTAGAACTAGAAGGACCAGTTCTAAAACCTTCAGTAGAAGATCCACCAAGGAATCTGGAGTTGAAACCACTTCCTACAAATCTGAAATATGCTTTTCTTGAAACGGATAATCTACTGCCAATTATTATTTCATCAACCTTAACTAATGAACAGGAACATCAATTACTTAGAATGTTAAGAAATCATAAGAAAGCATTTGGATGGACAGTGGCAGATATTCAAGGAATTAGCCCTGAGATTTGCGTTCATAAGATCATCCTGAATGAGGGAGCTAAACCTTGTATTCAGCCACAACGCCGCCTCAACCCAAATTTACAAACCATTGTTAAGAAAGAGGTTATTAAACTATTAGAAATGGGGATAATCTTTCACATATCAGATAGTGAATGGGTGAGTCCAACTCAAGTAGTACCAAAGAAAGGAGGTTTCACGGTAAAGGAAAATGATAAAAATGAATGGATTCCGTCAAGGGAAATTACAGGATATCGAATGTGTATTGATTTTAGAAAACTGAATGAACATACTAAGAAAGATCATCATCCACTTCCATTCATCGTACAGATGTTGGAACGATTAAGTGGACATAAATATTACTGTTTCTTAGATGGCTATTCAGGATATTTACAGATATTCATTGCAGCAGGAGATAGAGAAAAAACTACTTTCACTTGTCCGTATGGAACTTTTGCTTATAAACGAATGCCATTTGGTTTATGTAATGCACCAGCTACATTTCAGCGATGTATGATGGCAATATTTTCTGACATGGTCGAGAAATTCTTAGAAATATTTATGGACGACTTTAGTGTATATGGAGATTCTTTCGATGAATGCTTATCGCATTTAGAACGAGTATTGCAACGTATTTGTGAAGATACCAATTTAGTGCTAAAGCGGGAAAAATGTCACTTAATGGTATCGAAAGAATTGTTCTAGGTCATAGAATCTCGAAGTAGGTATCGAAGTTGATAAGGCTAAAGTCGAAGTAATTGAAAAGTTACCTCCACCGAGTCAATTTAAGAACTTTGAGAGGATTTCTCGGACATGCTGGATTTTACAGGAGATTTATTGCAGATTTCTCAAAAATAGCAAAGCCTCTAAGTCATTTGCTTGAAAAGGAAGTACCATTTAACTTTGAAGATAAATGTATGGAAGCATTTAAGACCCTAAAAGCAAAGTTGACTACTGCACCAGTGCTGGTAGCACCAGACTGGGATTTACCATTTGAAATAATGTGTGATGCAAGTGATTTAGCTGTAGGAGTTGTCTTAGGTCAAAGATATAACAAAATACTCAAGGCGATCTACTATGCATCTCACACTCTAAATGCAGCTCAACTCAATTACGCAACTACAGAGAAAGAACTGTTGGCTGTAATCTTTGCCTTAGATAAGTTTCGATCGTATATTGTTGGATCTAAGGTTATTATTTATACGGACCATTCGACTTTGAAGTATCTGTTAAGTAAGAAAGATGCTAAACCACGTCTTCTTAGATGGATTCTGTTACTTCAAGAATTTGATATTGAAATTAAGGATAAAAAAGGAAGTGAAAATGTAGTAGCAAATCATCTAAGTAGAATGGAAAATGATGAAGGAAAAGGAAATGAAATACGAGATTCATTTCCGGATGAACAACTTTTTAGGATCGATACTCCCTCAACAATGCAATTATTAAAAGATAGAATACCATCAAAAGAGAATTCACCATGGTTTGGGAATATTGTTAACTATCTTACCTGTAATTACATCCCGTCTCACTGGACTTGGCAGCAGAAAAAGAAATTCTTTTACGACTTAAAATTTTACTTTGGGAGAAACCAGATCTTTTCCGAAGATGCTCGGATGGAATAATCAGAAAATGTATTACTGATAATGAGATTTTAAGTGTTTTATCGTTTTGTCATGATCGTGAGGCAGGAGGTCATCATGGAGGATGGAAAACTACTTTTAAAGTTTTACATTGTGGTTTTTATTGGCCTACACTTTATAAAGATGCGTATAAATATGTAAAATCTTGTAAATCATGTCAAAAATGGGGAAATATATCGAAAAAACATGAAATGCCTATGCAACCGATTTTAGAATGTGAATTATTTGATGTATGGGGCATAGATTTCATGGGACCTTTCCCTATATCGTTTGGAAAAAGATTTATTCTAGTAATGGTTGATTATGTCTCAAAATGGGTAGAAGCTGAAGCTCTTCCCACTAATGATACCAAGGTTGTGCTAAGGTTCCTTAAAAAGAATATATTTACAAGATATGGCACTCCGAGGGCTATCATTAGTGATAGGGGTTCACATTTTTGCAACCGACCATTTACTAAGATAATTGAGAAATACGGTGTAACTCATAAACTAGGAACACCCTATCATCCGCAAACTAGTGGACAGGTAGAGGTGTCAAATAGAGAAATTAAAAAAATCGTGGAAAAAACAGTGGACTCAAATCGTAGAAACTGGGCAGAAAGACTAGATGATGCATTATGGGCATATAGAACAGCCTTTAAAACACCAATTGGTTGTCCTCCTTATAAATTAGTTTTTGGTAAATCTTGTCATCTCCCTGTTGAATTAGAACACCGAGCTTTATGGGCTATTAAATTCCTAAACTTTGATCCTAAATTTGTTGGTGATCATAGATTACTTCAGTTAACAGAACTGGAAGAGTTTCGTCTCGATTCTTATGAAAATGCTCGAATCTACAAGGAACGCACGAAAGCTTTCCATGATAAGAAAATCTATAATCGAGAGTTCCATGTAGGTGATCGAGTACTTTTATACAATTCACGTTTAAAGTTGTTTCCAGGAAAGCTTAAATCTAGATGGACAGGCCCATACGACGTAACTAAAGTCTATAAGTCTGGAGCTGTTGAACTAACTGATGGAAAAACAACTTTCATAGCTAATGGCCACAGGGTAAAATTATTCGTGGAAACTGAAGGGATACCTCAAACAGAAGAAATATTATTGCTTAACGACCCTCCAACGGATTAAGAAAGCAGGAATTCTAAACTCAGCCGATTACGGGTACTATCTTTTTAATTCGCTTTTTAATATGCAATTTAATTAGTTTCGTCTTTTACCGGATAGACGTTAAAGAACTGGAATGCCTTTCATAGATAGAATAGAAGTTTTTATTTTACTTTTAAAATTAGGTTTAGATAAAGATGTTGCCTTTAGGATAGAAGCCTTAGTTTTTAACTTGAACAAGGAGCTGATACGCGAAATCAGAGAAAGAGATCTTTGTAATGGAAAATCAAGAAGTGCTATAAAGAGAAGGGCAAGGTTTCTAAAGAGATGTAGAATCTGCGGAAAAAGTGAACATAATGGAAAATGTGGAGACAGCACAACCAAATCCCAGGATGAATGTTTGAATGTAATTAAGATGGGAACGACTAGGTGGTTATCCGAAAATCCCGATGGACAACAAAGAGAGAATTCAAACGCATCATTTCTAGGAATTAGGTTGATGGACCGTTATTATAGAAATCTTGAAGATTTAAGGATGATGGGAGTAGAATTCAATTAATTTTTATGTTTTTTATTTATTCTTTTAAGATTTCATACAAAATTTTATGATAAACTTATTTTTATATCATATATGGTTTATATGATATAATTAAAAATTTATCATACCAAAAATATTTTCTTTAAAAAAGCTTTTATAAAAAATCGTAATAATTTATTTTATCATAAAATAATTTTATGATTTTTATAAAAATATTTTTATAACTTAAATTATTACACACAAAAAAAAAGAAAAAAAAAAGAAAGGAGAATTGAGTAATTACTAACGATTCGAGTCGATAGGAGTTCGATTCGATTCGTTAGCTATATAACCTAAAACTATCACACTTTCATCTCCATCTTCTTCATTGCTTCAACCCCAAAAAGCCGACCCCCACCCCTTTTCCCCTCTTCAAAAATTTCATCACTTTTCACCAAATTTTCTATCCCAAATTACTTAATTAATCATCTTCTCTTCCATTCCACTACATAAATTCATCACCATTGCATAAAAGGATAGATTTTACAAGCAAAGCTCCTCTCTTTTCTCAACACATTTCGGCGGCACCACCACCTATTCCGGCAACTATCTACTCTTTCTAGCTCTCTACGGTAACAATATATTTATATATATCAATCATTTCAATTTTTATCAAGCTTTTAGTTTTTTATTTTATTTTTTTTATTTTGGTCTAAGCACTTATTTGTATTTGTTGTTTGTTGTTGTTTTTGTTGTTATTTTGTCATACCATTATCGTAGATGGCCTCATCATCTAGGAGAACCTTTAAGAAAAGAAAACCAGATAACCCTGTAGTAGTACCGGTTCATGAACCGCGACCCTTAAACGAACTCGAAGAAGCCGTTTCTTTTGAAAAAACCGCTAGTATTGAAGCTAAAAATGCCTATGATGGATTTTTCAGTAAGTGCGGGGTCACTTTAGAACGTGGTATTGATTTTGATTGTGTGGGAGAAGAAGTGAAAAAAATCTTTCAAGAAAGGGAATGGATGGAAATTGCTATGGAACGTACTAGTAACATAAATGTCACAATGGTAGCCGAATTCTATTCTGTTTTATCTACTTATGATAGGGCTACTCTTGATGAACTAGAAAATATCCCTCTTAGGACGGTTAATGTCACCTTCAATCCTACTATGATAAATACTATTTATGGTTTACCTGAGATACTTGAGGATGATGATTATCATACTGTTTGGAATTTAGACCTACCTGGTAGACTACAGGCTAAATCATTTGAAGCTCAGGCTGCCTTTGATTCCACAGCAGTATGGAAGGATAATAGGTTTCCTTATGGACGTTGTATAAGGGACATAAGGGCTATCAAGCAATTTATAGGATATAATGTTAATCCTTCGGCTCATCTATGTGCTTATGGTCGTGAAGATGTTGTTTTGGCCTGGGCTATGGTGCATGACATTCCAATAAATGCGGGAAGCTAATCTTTACCAAGGCATGTGATTTTGTTAAGAATAAAACTCGAGGAGGACGTACGCCGTTCCCTAATCTTATTTACGCCTTGTGTGATCTTCATGAAGTGCCAAAACTACCCTCGGATAGGATTATGTCACCTTGTGCTCCACTTATCGGTCAAAAAGCGGCGCCTTGCTTGGTAGAATCGATTACAATAACCCAAATCGCCAGCAACAACAACAACCATCACCTCCATCTCCTATTCATACTCCAGCATCTCGAGCTCCTAGGCAGTCACAGCAGCCGCAGCCACTTCAGAGCCGAATAGCCAGGTAGAGGCTATATTTCAGCATATGGTTCAGGCTCAGGCTAGAACGATGCTAATATAGCCTTAGCTTGTGAGCAGAATAGGAAGTGGGCTGAAGATCTTAGGATTGGCCAAAGAGGACACAAAGCTTTCATCAGTGATATAGATCCCAGATTTGCAGAGATTTCTGCTCGTTACCCTCAGAGTCAGCCTGACCCATACACTATGCCAGATTGGATTCCACCTATTCCACCACCAATTTTATTCCAGGACTATATGCCATCATCTGTAGGACAGGGTGGTATGTTTACAGGTTCATTTGATGCATCCATGGGCATGAGAGGAGTAACTTCAGTGGCAGATGTGACAGCAGGTCTCGGCTCGTTTGGATTGGAAAGTTCGGTGACGATGACGACGAGGCAGACTCAGGCTACTTTTCAAGCATCTACTTCAGTGGATCCACAACAATTCAACTATGATTTCAGTACGACTCAGTCTCTAGGGGCTGACTTTACTTCTAGTATGTTTGGATCTTTTTCGGCTCATTTCGACTCATCTTATGACGAAGATGAGGATTACGATGGAGATGAGTAGTTTAAGTAAACTTTTCCTATGTTACGATGTATGACGATATACTTTGGTTTGATTTTTATTTTAGACTGTTTGATGTACTCTGTGGTTAGTACACTTCGCAGTTTTACGTTTTTCCGTTGTTTCTATATTATTAGAATTTTTCACCCTGTTTTAGATAAAAATACATGCATTCACACTGAATAAACCTGATAGAACATCCTGAAATGCAAAAATCTGTGACCGAGCACTGTAGCACCGGCCCGCGCCGGTACTGCACCGGCCCGCGCCGGCCTGGTGTTCTACCGACCTCATTCAGGTTGTTTCTTATCTATTTCTGGCACTTCTATATAAGGAAACAGAGACCTCACTCCTAAAATTGCCAATTCAGCTTATAAAGACTCTCGTTTTCTTATAAAGTCCGTATAAAATGTCCGATCATTCGTCAGTTAACAGTTATTCTCCTCCGCATACCCCAAATTCCGTACTCCCTAATCCGCATTATCCGTTTTTCCACCCAACTCCTTATAATTATATGAATGAATCAAATCCAAATCCTTTTTTAAGCAATTTCAACCAATCACCGGTGCCGGTTGAAAGAGGTCTAAATTTTCGAAAAGTGGATAATTGGGCATTCATAAGGATGGAAGCAGATGGGTGGGATTATTTTTGTCGTATGCCCAGAGGTAGGATTAATGTTACAATGGTAAGAGAGTTTTACTCGGTACTTGCGAGAGGCTAGTATCGTAGAGTCGTTACGTCCGTTACCATTAGAGGTACTTGTTGTTCCTTTTACTTCTACCATAATCAATCAAATTTTTCATATACCACCAGTCCAAACATCACCCTCTAGTCATTTTGAGTATCAGTGGAGACTTGATACCGCTGAAGGATTTATTAACAAATGTTCGGAATCTTATCAAGTTTTATTCCAACATTATAATAGGGATAGAGATGTCTCCACTGCCGCTTTACTTCCCCATTTGAGAACCTGGAAACGTTTCATCAATTCACGAGTTTATCCAACTGATGATTTCTCGGAAATCAGTGATGATGAATTGTTACTATTATATGCTATAACGAGCGGAGCTGTTATAGATTGGGGAATATTGATTCAGAAAGCAGCTGTTAGTTTTGCGTTTGGAAGCGAGACCGATCCGTCGACCTATGCCTTTTGCATGGGCGATTTCCGAATAAGTGTTCGTTTGGCTAGGGTACCGGAAAGAGCGACAGATGAGTACTTTCCAGCTCGCCTTCCTCAGGT
The DNA here is from genome assembly GCA_036785695.1 of Gentiana straminea. Classification (NCBI taxonomy): domain Eukaryota; kingdom Viridiplantae; phylum Streptophyta; class Magnoliopsida; order Gentianales; family Gentianaceae; genus Gentiana; species Gentiana straminea. The sequence continues at coordinate 1,051,489 of JAVUPR010000450.1, forward strand.
AGGGCTACTACCAGTCGATATTCCGGGAGGATCTTCAAGCGGAGAAAATTAGATAGTTATGTTGGTTGTAAGGAAGGAATATCAAAGGTAATAATGATAGAATAAATTAATTTAGAATAAATTAGTTTAATAATAACTTAGATTAACTTAGTTTCAGTTTTTATAGTTTATAGTAGTATTTAGTAGTTAACTTGTACTTTTTAATATTGTAATATATTTGTTTGTGTTAATGTTTTTTTTATTATATTATATAAACGCTAGTCTATATGACACATAACAATATTCACCCGTTATAAAATTTATTTTATTTCCTAAACCAACATTTTACTACTCATTACACATCGAGACGATGCCAATTCGTAAGTGGGGAGTAGAGATTGGTTAGTAAATAAAATGAATTTAATATATCAATTATTGATGCACTTAGTTTAATTAATCTTAAGGAAATAAACGAAATAATATATAATCATTATAATAAAAATGATATATTTTGATAGAATAAATTTTTAATTAAGTAAAGTAATCTCGATATATTATTTCTATATTATTTATATCTATGTTAAATTTTTATCAAGATTTTAAGTATGTATACCTAGATAAATAGTATGAAATATTTTTTTTTATGAAATTAGACAAAAGTTACTTATAAATATAATAAAATTTTAGAATGATTTTCTTTTCAAGACAAGTATGAATTTGGAATCGGATTAGGAATGATGAGATTTTTGGCATTACTTTGACTAACTATGGCCAAATAAGCTACCCGAACGTAATTTCCAATTTTTGTCCCCACCTCAGCCTTGTAGAGTGATCAAGACCTCACTCAAAAGTAGCCATTATGATTAACCAGATATAACCGACCCTTAACTTAAATTGGTCTACATTTCCTTAAAATCCCGCAAGTTTAGTATGTGCTTATGGATAGCGGTAACGACATCGAAAATCAATAGTGGTATATGCTGAGATTGGAATAAATATTATTCGGAAGGCAATCTTTTATCAAATATTGTTATTCTCTAGAAAAAGAAAAAGCTGGAATAGTTAGGTGCTGATGTATTCGTTCTCACCTCATAACGCTTGAAATATAGTCGATTCTGGCAATGAGATCGGATATGTTAGTTAAAAAAAATAAAAAAAGAAAAAGAAAAATATGGTTAATTTGAAAACAGTGTCAGGATGTTACTAATCAAGGTATTTTTTTGATCAAAAGTTGAAGGTGTAAGTACGTACGACTTGCTTCTATTTCTTCTGATTTTCCTTTGTTATCCTTTCGATTTGCCATACACCCTGAGCCTGAACGTTATAAGCCATTTTGCCAACTACTTGACTTAGTCCTTGATTCCGAAATTTCATGAAGTGGCGATTACAAAGTTATTCTAAGTGTTTTATTTTATATTTATTAAGTAATTCATTTAGAATTTCATTTAGATAATATTTTATAACTAGTTTATTAAGTTATACACACTTTTTATCTTTTTAATAATCTTAGATAGATAAAATTAATATGATTATAATGTTGACAGCATGCGTTACTAAGTTAGAAATTTAGTCTAGAAGAACTATATTATTTGCATTATAACATTTTACATATTATTGCTTATTTTGCTCGAGGACGATCAAAAACTAAGTGGGGAGTAGTTGATGTATGATAAAAATATAACCATATTATATGACTTTTTCTATCGTATTTACGATAATATCGTATAAATTCTATAAAAATATGTCTAAAAACACATAAAAATCAAAATCGTTATAAATAGATATTATCGTTATAATTTTAGTAAAACTTAAAGTTTTTGTGGTCAAAATTACTGTGGCTCGTGTTTTTGACTGTTTCAGGGTACGTGTGATGAAAAACTGAAGAATTAAAACCGAAACGATAAGAAACCGAAGAAAGATATTTTTCAAGATCCGGCCCGAACCGAAAAACCCGGCCCGAGCCGGAATATCTCTGCCACCAAAGACACATGGGATTTGTCGGGGAGAGAATCTCCATCGTAGCACCGGCCCGCGCCGGTACTACACCGGCCCGCGCCGGCCTTATGATCCACTCTATAAATACTCCTCATTTGTAGATTGTTGGAGTTGTACCAATATAGATATCACTACGTATATATATATATATATATATATATATATATATATATATATATCTTATCTTTAGTTAGTTTCTAGTTACGTAAATACCGTAAACGGCACTCGCCGAAATAATAATGTAGTATAAGTATCGTTGTAATACTTAGAAGGTTTATCAAGGCTCGTTGTTGCTAAAGGAGTTGCTATTTCCGGAGAATACGGCTCTGACGCCTCAATTGTAATCTGGTAACTTTTTAATGTATTTATGTTTGTTTGTTGTTATTAGTATCTATATATTAGTTATAATGATATTAGGCTAACTCTATATCTAGCCAAGATATGAAATTGAATTAGTTTATCTTTTTAGGGAAATAGATGATGACTATGTTAAAATTGAATTAAAATCGATTACAATGAATCTTTTTCTATTTTACAACGTATTGATAATATTCGGATTGACGTAATTAACCAAGATGAATCGCAACATATAACCTAACGATGAACTGACCAGAGAAGTTAGGATATGAGATAAAAGATAGAAAAACCGGAGGGTAAAAATGGCCGAGTGAAAGCGTGACAACGGAATCCTATTTCCTACCCGGGGGCAGATTTGTCTTGGGAAAGATGAATCTTATTAAATTTGTGTTCAAGATCGTAATAATGTTAAAATCAACGGTTTAATTGAAACTAACACCGGAAAGTTAAATCGATCCGCCTGACAACCGGAGCCTTTTGAATAACATCGGCCGTCTGACAAACGGAATAACCTCTTTTATCCGGGGTAGATTTGTACTCGGTACTGTTCGGACTAGCGAGATTAGCATGGGGCGAGTTGTGGAGATTAAAGCGATGACAATTTGACATATGACAATTTCATACGCTCGTGTGAGGAGGAGTTGTCTAGCTTAGGAATACACCGATTCATATATAATTGATTCACCTTAAAATAAGGAAAGATCGAGCACATCTATTTCTACTAAAAAGAGATACTGATTCAGTGACATATTCTTGGCTAGTTTCTAATAATATTACTAGTATTTATATCTTATATATTGTATTGGTACCTATATATATTTTTATATATATATATATATATATATATATATATATGTATTTCTATATGTTTATATATATATTTATGTATCTATATATATACGTTTTAGTTTTATGCATTTATTTACTTGTTTTAATTTTATTTCTTGTTTTACGGTTACTAAAGAGGAAAAGAAAAACTGCGACTTAGATTGAGTTAATAACAGCTTCTTGGTGTTTAACCACACTCTGAATTACCATACGTTTCCCTGAGGATTCGACACCTGACTCACCATACTAGCACTACAGTTTGACCCGATACACTGTCGGTTAAGGACTGGAATAGCATTAGAAAAGGCCACGTCAATGATACACAGGATTTTGAGCTAGAGAGTTTGCTCCAGTATTGTCACACCACAGTACAGGAATATTTGGCAACCTGAACCTCATCTCTTTTAACAGCTGCTTGATCCACTTCACTTTTGCTGCAAGGTTTGCCAGAGATCTATATTCAGATTCACAACTGGATCTTGATACAATAGTCTGCTTTTTAGAGCTCCATGATATAAGAGAATCTCCCAAGTACACACAGTAGCCACCAGTTGATTTTCTATCTATTGGACATACAGCCCAATTAGCATCAGAGAAGCCATGAACTTCAAGTGTCTTGGAAGGCCTGAATAATAGTCACATACTGAGTGTGCCCTGAACATTCCTCATCAGTCTTTTCAAGCTGTTCCAGTGTGTTGTGTAGGGGTCTTGCATAAACTGACTCAGGGTATTCACAGCAAATGCTATATCAGGCCTTGTTAGAGTTAAATATTGTAATGCTCCTATGATACTTCTGTACACAGTAGGGTCTGTCAATGGTTCACCTTCCTATGGGAGCAACTGTTTTCCAGGCACCATTGGTGTTGAACAGGAGTTCAGGTGCTCCATCTTGCATCTCTTGAGTAGCTGGGATGCATAGTAAGACTGAGTGAGATGTAGTCCATCTGAATTTCTGGTTACTTGCATTCCCAAGAAGTGTGACACTGGCCCTAAGTCTTTTAGAGCAAACTTTGAATCAAGAAGCTTGATGAAATTTTGGATCAGCTTAGGAGAATTACCTGTCAACGGTATGTCATCAACATACACTAGTGCAAACAGAATCTGTCTGTCAAGTCTGAACATAAAGAGAGATATATCACTCACAGATTGAGTAAACCCCCAGTCAAGCAGCTGAGTTTTAAGGGTTTCAAACCATGCCCTGGGGGCCTGCTTTAACCCATAGATTGCCTTATTTAGCTTGCATACATATCCTGGCTTCTTTGGATCCTCAAATCCTTCTGGCTGATCCATATAAACTGGTTCCTTCAAAGGGCCATTTAAGAAGGCATTGTTGATGTCTATCTGATTTATGGGCCAATGCATTGATATTGCAATGGACAAAACAATTCTGATTGTTGCAAGCTTGGCTACAGGACTAAATGTCTCTGTAAAATCAATTCCATAGCTTTGTGAATACCCCTTGGCAACTAGTCTTGCCTTGTGCTTCAGAATACTTCCATCTGGATTTAGCTTCAGCTTAAACACCCATTTGCACCCCACAGTATTCTGACTTGAAGTAGGCCTCACTAAATCCCAAGTTCCATTGTGAACTAATGCCTTGTACTCATCAACCATTTTTTGTCTCCATTTGTCATCCACCAAAGCATCTGATACACTAGTTGGTTCAGTAGGAAATGTATGAACCTTACAAAGTGATGCACTATAAGTCTTAGGTTTAAATATACCACTTTTTGACCTTGTTTTCATGTGATGGGTTTTGACAGTGTCTTGTATGACAGTGGTGGTAGGCACAGTTTCTGTGCTGGTGGTAACTTCAGTATTGGGTGAGGCATTGACAAATGGTGACTCATTTGTGTGGATTGCAGAGGGTGCACTTGACCCAAGGGTTAAAGGAGAACTAGTATGTGATGCAGGTGTGTGACTTGATGTAGGAGATGCAGTTTGATGACTGCTAGGACTCATAGAGGAAAAAGAAGAATTACAAGGGTTACCAGAATTTTGATTTTCATTAGCCCTTTGCTCAGGAGTACAGCTCAAGCTCAAGTCTGATTCTTCTGGATCTAGTTCAGTCACAGTATTTGTCTTAGTGTGCCCCTCTGAATGAGACAGACCAAAAGGAAGAGGATTAGTGAAAAGATCAGGTGTACACAGGATTTGTTTTGATGGTCCTTGGGTAAAGCCATCAGAAAAAGGAAACCTTGTTTCATCAAACTTAACATTGTTAGATATGTAGATTCTTCCTGACCTATCAAGACACTTATACCCTTTATGATGGGGACTGAGACCTAAGTTGACACACTGAGCAGTCTGGTATTGGAATTTGGTGGTCTGGAAGGGTCTCAAATAAGGATAGACAGCACAACCAAAGACTTTGAAGGAGGGATAGTTTGGCTTGTATTTAAAAAGGCACTCATGAGGGTATTTGTGACTCAAAACAGGAGTTGGAAGACAATTGATAATGGACACAGATGCTTGAAAACTATGCCACCAGAAGCTAAGTGGCATAGAGGCTTGAGCCAACATGGTTAATCCTAGCTCTGTAATATGTCTATGCTTTCTTTCAGCTCTCCCATTTTGAGCATGATCATGAGGACAGAGATGTCTAAAGGCTATGCCATGCTGCTTTAGGTAAGGTTCAAAAACTCTATATTCACCCCCCCAATCAGATTGAATACACTTAAGTTTAGAGTTAAACTGTGTTTCCACCAAAATTTTGAAATGAGTAAAAACAGAAATGGCTTCAGATTTGGCTTTTAAAGGAAAAATCCAAGTAAATCTTGTATGATCATCTATAAAGTGAATATAATACAAGTGGCCCTCTGTGGATTTAACTGGAGCAGGACCCCAGATATCAGTGTGAACTAAGTCAAACAAAGCAACAGCATGAGAAGTAGACCGTACATGAGGTAAAGCATGTGATTTGCCAAATTGGCAAGCATCACAAAATAACAGTTTTCCATTGATAACAGCATTACAATCATTCAGAATTTGACTCAGAATTTTGCTAGAGGGGTGGCCTAATCTCCTATGCCACACATTAGGGTCTTTATTAGGGTCTAGAACATTTAAGGACTGAGCATTCCTAGACCTAGACAAGACTTGACTGAGAAACACAGTAGATTGCTGGTACTGGGATGACTTGGAGTGAAGGGAGATCTCTGTTGACTGATTATCCAGAGGCACTATCTGATAAAGTCCATCCTTGAGCTGACCCCTGAGCATTGGCATCTTTTTTACCTTGTCCTTAACAACACAAAAGTCATCAATAAACTCAGTAAGCACATCATTATCAGACATTAATTTAGACAGACTAAGTAAGTTCTTGGTAATATCAAGTACATGAAGGACAATGTTTAGAAGCAAGGGGCCAATGTGTGTGTGTAGGACAGTGTGACCTATGTGCTCAATGTGCAAGTGTTCACCATTTCCTACTGTCAGTGTATCACTGCCATGATAAACAACATATTCATTAAGATTACCCAATTCTGATGTTACATGATTTGTTGCCCCACTGTCCAGATACCAGGCATGATCAGCAACTGTGCTAGGTGATGCCATATAAGCAGATGGCTGGTTAGGTCGTGGTGCATTGTTGATATCTGGAGGTTGAAAATCAGTCTCAAACCTATGCCAGCAGATTGCCACAGTATGTCCATTCTTACCACAAAGCTGACATTGCACCTTAGAATTCCCTGAATTTCTGCCTCCACTTCTTCCTCCTCCTCTATTTCTTCCTCATCTAGAGCCTCCACATCTACCTCTGTAGGATTTTTGCCCCTGTGGCCTCACATTTGCTCTTACTGTTCTAGAATTCTGATTGAACTTGCAAGATGTGCAACAGGACTGATAAAGGACCCTTGAGAGGAAGGGTTGAACCTGGCTATGAGTCTCTCATGAGTAATTAGTTGAGACTGAACCTCCTGCCAGGATAATGATCCAATCCGAGCAGTTAGATTTACAATAACAGCTTCATAGTCTTTGTCTAAACCTCCCAAAGTAACCAATATCAACTCAGATTTAGTGATGGGATATCCTGCAGCTGTCAAGTTATCACTATATGACTTCATAGTGGCCAGGTAGTCAGCCATGGACTTTGATCCCTTTTCAGCTTTAGTAAGGGCACTCTTATACTCCAGCATTCTTGACTCAGATTGATTGTTGAAGAGAACTTCTAAGGTGGCCCAGATTTCATGAGAGGATGAGCAACCAACTACCTCTGTCAAAGCTTGCTCGGTCATTAACCCTAGCAACCATCCTGTAAGTAGAGAATCCACTGAATCCCATTCAGCTACAGCTGGATTCAGTGGAAGTCAAGGGATCTCCGGTGGTCTTGGTATAGTACCAAACAAATAACCATCAAGTTTATACCCTTTAATTACAGGCAACACAGTATAACGCCATAACAGGTAATTATCTCGAGTCAACTTAACAGTGGTCGACTGACTGAGATGACCAGTGAACGGAATGGAATTCGGCTGATGAAAAGGTGAGGTGGGACTTGCAGACCGGAAAACAGGAGCTACTGATTCAGGTCGAGTGAAGAAAGAGGATTGCATGAAGGGAGGAAGAGTAGAACCAAGATTCAAACCTGTCATAGAAGAACCCGCATGAAAATGATGAGCTCCAGCGAGATGAGAAGGTGAGCTACCGGAGAAGAAGGACGAAGACAATGGTAATCCAGACACCGGTATTCCAGTAACGACATCTGAAGGCAGAGTTGATGATGATAATCCAAGGCTGTAAGTAGATCGTCCTGAACCTCCTTCACCTCCGGTTCCGGTGAGAGGAGTGGATCGAGCTGGCGGTGGTTCCGCCATTCCTTGCTCTGATACCAAGTCAATTAATTAAGTAAAAGATAATTTCATTAGAATGACTGGATTACACATTCTCTACACCCTTATATCAACCATATTGTTGTAACAAACCACACACAATCCAAGAGAGAATCTAGTAGAGGATAATATCTAATATAATATCTAATGACTAGATGACACATGTCCTTGTCTTTACTTAATCTTTTACAATTAATTATTAGGGATAATTACACTTTTAGTCCTCCATGTTTCTTTATTTTCTCAAAACTAGCATTTATCTTTTATTGTTACGATAAACACCACTATGTATTCGTTTTTGCTATGATAAACACTCATATTTTATGGTTACGATAAACACCCCAATGTATTGTTTTTGTTACGATAAACACCCTTATATATTTATTTTTTCACAATTATAGAACAAATAATTAGATGTTTATCTTAACAAAAACACATCATACATGATACTATTATTAATCAGCCGGAACATTGAAGAATAAATATTGCCGGCATGTTTCCTTTTGGCTTGGAAAACTGTATTGTCTAGACTATTTCAGCATTACCCTCGGTTTGTACTACCTCCGTCCCAAAATATAAGTCCTTTTAGGCTTTTTCACACATATTAAGAAAATTTGTTAAATTTGTTATTTATCATTAATTTTAATTAAAAAGACTAAAATGACCTTTAATTGGTATTAATGCAAAGTTTTAAAAAGTTGTTGAGTATATAATAAATGAGGGGTAGAAGGAGAATGATGTAATAAATGCTTTATTGGTTTTGTAAATGGACTTACATTTTGGGACAAAACTAAAAAGCTAAATGGACTTACATTTTGGGACGGAGCTAGTAAGTAACAATGTCATGTATAGTTACGCATAAATATTGTCGGCGTGTTTTGTTAGATATTTTTACATAATTTACATATTTTTAATGATCGTTTGCAATTAATTTTTTATCCAAATAAATGTTGTCGCATTTAACGAATTGCACTGTAATGGTGATTTAAACTGTGCATGCTAAGAGTGGTCACTGAGTGATATACTGAGCCGAGTCCGGTGGAAGCCTATGGTAAAGTTAGCAGAGCATGATGTTGAAATAGTGTCCTAAACCCAATCAGGTTGGACCGGGTTGGATCATTTCTACTATTTTTTGTGTTTATACATATAAAATGCTTTTTCTGTTATTATATATTTGTTCGTTTAACAAACCAATTACGATATTGTTATATGATAACGTCCTTAATATTAAACTGTGATCGAGAAACCAAGATAGTGATTATGGTTGATGAGATCTCTAATCACTTTAATAAGTTTGATACTTAAATGTCTCTAGTCGTATGTATTATATTAAATAGGACATTGATAGTACAATTAGACTACCACGTATTAGATGTATTCTATCTTATTGAAGATATGGATATATCTTGTCTATCAAAGTGTAGGGACACTTGGACTGTACGTGGACGCGTATTAGAGAATGCGTACGTTAGACTGACCCACTTACTTTATTAAGTGTCGCACTATGTGGCGGTTGTGTAATTATCCTGAGACCGAAGTCTTCATGACATCACGGTGTGGATTGTCGTACTTTGACACTATTGAGGTTTCCCCTAACCATGGGGTGATCATGTTGTAGTGATTGGGTGTGATACTGAAGCATGCGTAGGATTCATGTTGCTCGTCCGGAAATAGCATATCCGATGATTAGGAATAAAAATCAAAAGGGTCTTCTTATAAGGAATGTCTTATTCTCGAGAGTCTTTGCAAAGCGGAAGTAGGCCAATTTTAAATATCTATGGGTGTGTAAAAAAAACAATTTCTATTGTAATATTTTTTGAGTTGGTCGCCCGACCCATATCGGCTTAAGGCGCCTCAGCCTATCGATTTTTTTCATGATTCCCGAATGCCCTTTGACATTCAAAATTGAACATTGATATTTTCCGCATCATCCCATAAATTCTCTGGAAATTTTGCCTATCATTCCAACAAAGTTGCCAAGCGTTCAATCTTTTTTTTTCAAAAATAAAAAATATTAAAACTTCAATTCATTCAATCAACAATTCAATATTCAAATTCAATACCCTGAAATTTCTACCCTAAGTAATTTTGCATATCCCTCTTGCATAATTAATAGAAAATTGAATTCATTCCATCACTCAATATCCGTGTCTCTCTCTCTTTTCTTTTTGTGTGTGAAAGGAGTGTCTATTTTATTCACTGAATTGTTTGTAACCCGGGTTGATTGACTTTCGGTTACATCAAGTTTACTTGTTTCCTTTTCCATGTGAGTATTATGAAGCAATTTCCATCCCTTTCTAATGATTTTCGCATTTATCAATACATTGTAATGTATATTTAGATGATGGATGTCTTGATGAGTATGATGACAATTTACCGAGAAAATGAGGAAAGTTGATGTACTATACTTTTCTCTAATTCAAACTTTATTACTATTGAGGCAGTACAACAAAATATCAATTATATTGTTGAAGAGAACAAAAGAATAAATAGATAAAGTAAAAACATAAAGAGAAAATTTCAATACACTACAAAAGAAAACAAATAATACAAAGAATAAAAACATTATATCAAAGAAATTACACATTCTATCGACTTTAATAAAATAAAAATATGATATCATGAAAGCACTCATTCTAAGGTGTTTATAGTTGAATTATCATGTCATTTACCTTTTCTTTTTTTGGCTACGTGCATAAAATGCAGGTGAAGGCTAAATTTTGAAACATTATGAGGCGGATGTTGTTATACTGCAAAAGAGCTCAATGAAAATAAATCAAAATGAATAAAATGGGAACTTGTCAATAAAATTAATATTTAGTCTATCCAAAGCAGTAAAATAAAAACATTATATGATCTTGTAGGTAGCCGGAAAACGACGTATAGAAGAGGGAGGAGAGAAGAGAACCAAAAAATCGTCCTCCATACTGTAAAAGGAAACCAAAAAACATCAAATGTATATTCAAAGAGTGTATTAAGAAATCTTTTTTTTTTTTTTTAAATAAACAAAATAGAAATTAAGTTTATATGAAGAAGTTACACGTTTTGACTACATAATCTTAAAAAGTATTTTAGCCGGAGTGTGATGGTGGTTGTAAGAAGGTGCGGCGGAGAGAAACGGTAGTAGAACAAAAGAAAAAAACAAAAATGCTATTAGGCTGCCAACAACACTAACCTTGAATCAAAATAAACTAAACAATAACTAAAGATGAAGAGTCCTGTCAAAATATAAATAGGGATGAAGATAAAAGGTGGTGATTAAGACTCATTTTTTAAATTTTGAAATTTGAATACACTTTTATTTTTGAAAACCACTCTTTTTTTGATTAATTGAATACACTTTTATTTTTGAAAACCATACTTTGATTTTTGAAAACCATCTCTATTAACTTTTTAAGGGATGATGTTGGGGAGGGAATTAATTGAATACACTTTTATTTTTGAAAACCACCTTTTTTTAAGAAACTGGTTTAAAAAACGGGTCAATTGCGGGTTTGCGGGTAATTGATTTAAAACACCTTCGAAAATATATTATTATTTAGATATTTTCGACACATATATACATTATATGTATATTTAATTAATCAACATAATTAATATTTTGTATTATATTTATTCATAATAATTAAATACCACCATATTAATTTAACCACTATAACACTTTATAGTCGAGATAAACATTCCTTATTTTGTTATCATTATAACCGCATCTTAATCTGGCTAGATGTTCTTATGTGTGTGATCCGATATGCTTCCGAATATGTTGGCCGTAGGCACAAAGTGTAAATTACGAAAATGCCCTTCATACCTAATGATCACGGAATAGCGTCTAGAAACACACCGTGACCCCCAATCATCGGAAGAGTCAAATGCAATGACTACTACCTTTCATGTGAAACGATTACCGTGTAAATAGAATCCTATCGTTGTAATAAAATCCATACGGTCGTACGTCGGGTGTCAAACATTAACGACCGTATCTTATAATATGGATATCATGCTCTCTCGAAGTAACTCATTTACTTCCATTTTGCAAATATTCACGAGAGTAAGACATTCCTTATAAGAAGGCCCTTTCGGATATTCACTCCTAATTATAGGATACGTGATTTCGGACGATCAACATGAATCCTAGACACGCTTCAATATCAAACTCAATCGCTACCGCATGATCACCCCATGGCTAGGGGAAACTTCAATAGTGTCAAAGTATGACAATCCACACCGTGATGTCATGAAGACTCCGGTCTCAGGATAATTACACAACCGCCACATTATGCGACACTTAATAAAGTAAGTGGATCAGTCTAACGTACGCATTATTTAATACACGTCCACGTACAGTCCAAGTGTCTCTACACTTAAATGGACGAGATCTATCATATCTTCAATAAGATAGAAGACATCTAATACGTGCTAGTCTAATCGTACTATCAATGTTTCGTTTGACAGTACATACGACTAGGGACATTTAAGTATCAAACATTTTAAAGTGAGTCGAAATCTCATCAACCATAATCACTATTATGATTTTATCTCTCGATAGTTTGACACTAAGGACGTTATCATATAACAATATCGTAATTGGTCCGTTAAACGAACAAATATATAATAATAGAAATGTCATTTATCATATGTATAAACATAAAGAAATAGTAGAAATGATCCGATCCGGTCGGATCCGGTCCAACCCGATTGGGTTTAGGACATTATTTCAACAAAAAAACACAAAGACCACACTTTTTTTTTAGAAAGACCACACTTTTTAAGTGTGATATATTCACATTAGTCACGGTTTCCAAAGTGTGACATATTGATGTTTGATATAAAGTACTTTAATTCAATCACATTTAAAAACTGTGATCTATTATAGTTGTTATCACATATAAAAACTTAGATCAATTATTATTTCAACACATTTAAAAACAATGATCTATTTTATTTGTTATTACTCTTAAAACCGAGATATATTATAATTTTAATCACACCTAAAAAAGTGTGATCATTCTTCTTCTTTTTTCGAATAAGAAATATACACACACATATTTTTTCCTCAGTGGGACTCGAACCCGAAACTCTGCATAATGGAGCCACACTAATTACCACTGGGCCGATGTCTTCTTTCTTCTTGTTTTCGACCACACTAAACTGAGATCTCATTATAAAATATCATATTATTTTAATCACAGTTAAAAACTATGATTGATGGATGTTTTTGTCTCAGTTTTCCTAAAAACCGTGATAATAAAAAGTTAATGTGTTCGTTTTAATTTCTTTATCTCGGTTTTTTAAAAACCGAGATCTTTGTCATTTTAAAGTGATATTTATCCTTTTGTAATAGTGAAAAAATCAATCACACCTAAAAACCGAAACCTAAATATCAAATATCTAACTATTTTAATCACATTTAAAAACTAAGATTTATTGATATAATATATCTCGATTTATTTAATAATTGTGATAAAAATTTGAAGTGTGATATATACGTTTTCCATGTCTCGCTTTTTTAAAAGTCTGATCCTTATCATTTTATAAGTTTGATCTATGTCTCTTTTTGTATTAGTGGATATAATTTGTCTCACTTTTTCTATAACTGTAACAAAAATATCATATGAATTCTGTCACAGTTTAAAAATGAAATTGTTTGATATAATGTTTCTCGTTTTTCAATAAATGTGACAAAAATATCATACAAATTCAGTCACAGTTTAAAAGTGAGATTGATTGATATAATTTATCTAACTTTTCCAATAACTTTGACAAAAATATCATATGGGATTGATTGATATAATTTATCTCGCTTTTTCAATAATTGTGACAGAAATATCATATCAATTCAGTCACAGTCTAAATGTGAAATTGATTGATGTAATTTATCTCGGTTTTTCAATAACGGTGACAAAGTCACTTTAAAAATGAGGCTGATTGATACTCCGTATAACTTATTTCAATTTTTCAATAACTGTTATAGAAAGTTGTAAGTGATATATATATGTTTTATTTGTTTGGTTTTGTTAAAACTGTGATGTGTTATAGTTTTTATATTAAAGTGTTTTACGGTTTGTTTTAAATTACATCAATCAATATGACACTCAAGTATTATTCCATAAAGCATTCAAATATAAAAACTGTGACAAAAATATCACGTGAGATTGATTGAATTAATAAAGATACTCGTAATACTACGAATCTCATAGCTTGTAATAAAAGAATGGAAAGTGGAGTAATTTTTTTTTCTTTCTGTTTTTGAGGAAAGTGGAGTAATAGTTTCTTTTTTCCCTAACAGGTCGAACGTTAGTATCCACGCCAAGTTATAGATTAACTCATCACTAAACCGATGCACATTATGCGAAGTAATAGTTTTGATTTCAATAATATAAAATCATATTAGACAAACATAGATCAAGTCATAATTGTAACCAATGTGATCAAGAATGACATTGTAATATCAATAATCAACTTGTGAAAAGTCGATTTTAAAAATGATAATCGACTTTCATACGATTCAATGTCAATCGATAAGTCTGAAACCATTATAAGTTCAAATCGGTCGTGTTAAAGTCAAATGTACCGTAATAAAAACAAGATTTTAACATCTCAATGCTAAAATAAATTGTTTATTGAGAAATTGTATTGATGATAATAATGGTCACATTATTATGACAACGATTGTGCCATAAGAATAGTGCAAGGTGTAAGCGTGCTGAACCTGCTTCACGAGTAGTTTATTAAAGTTAACGAGACGAACTCGAGCTCTTTAAATATTTGAACATTCTTTGATTTTTTTTTAACTAGCTAAACTTGGACTTTTAAGAGGATATTAGAGTATAATTAAAAGTTAATGACCGGTCTTGATAAACTTTTTTCCCACACAAACGCATTCGAGCTAAATTCAAACAACGCTGTTTTAAGTCACGGTTGAAAATCGATAAATAATTGTTTGATTCAGTTCGAATCGAAAATCGATAAATAAATATTTGATTCAACTAGAATCGATTACACCGATTTAGTGTCAAAACTCAAAAGCACTCCCCGCCAAAACGATCAACATCTTCCAAGTCAGCCGGGTGCTTCCACCGCCGGCCGGCCGGACCAGCTTATTGTGTAACTGCCAAATGGCGATTCATACAAAAACAAATCCTCCTGTCATCCACTACCCACTTAGAATAATATTTTCAGATTCCGATGTAAAACGACAGATCTTTACATTCATCGGGTTTCCTGGAACGGCAACACAGAGAAACTTTTAGCTACACGTGTCTTTCAGATTCAATTGAAAAGTCAGTTTTCAAGAGAAAAAAAAACAGGAATTAAAGAACAAAAAAGATGCTCATTGTGACAGAATCATCGTAACTTGATGGAATCCAATCAGAAAACGGCGAAATCGAAGCTCCACTACTAGTGTTGAAATGGGAGTGCAAGGGCGGTTCCTTTATTAAAATACCGGGAAATAGAGAAATGATGAAAGTAAATTCAAACATTCAAAGCTCTTACTTATTATTGGTTGAATTGGGAAGTCCGGCGAAATGGGTTCACGGAAAGGGTGCTTTGATTGGCTTCCGGCAGGATGGAAGATGGAGATTAGATCTCGGAGTACTGGAAAGACAGACAGGGTAAGGAATAAGGATATTTGCTCCCCGCCCTTTTTTTGCATGCCAACTGTTTGTTGTTTGTTGTTTGTTGTTTGTTCACTTAGAGGATCTTCCCTTTAAAAATGTTAGCTTTATCTGGAAATCTTACTACAACTGCTGTAGCATGAAGTTTCTCTCAATGTCATAGAATTACTTGGAAGTTGGATCTGAAGCTAGAGTTTTCGTAATTGCATTACCAGATTGTCCTTGGTTTAAAGCATTGTTTAAGATGCATTATGCAGATGATGAAGTGATAGAAGAGAATGTGCAAACAGATTCAATGTTATTTTTTTTCCATCAACTGCATTTAGAACTGAAATGTTACTGATTATGATATATATATTCATGATATCTGCAGTTCTACATTGATCCTGTAAGTGGATACGCCTTCCGTTCAATGAATGAAGTTTTTCGCTACCTGGATACTGGAAAAGTTGGAAGGCGAGTATTTAAGCACAAAGACAAGGACCCCATGAAACAGAAATCAAGAAATGGCCCTTTATCTGTTAGTTTGTTCTCTCAATCTTGTTTACATTTTGGTTTCAAAGCTATAATTGGATCTGTTGATAACTAAGGATAAAGACGTTTTTGTTCCTTTTGTTTCACGGTTTTTGCTTTTCTATTCCCTATGTTTCATTTTGACACTTTTTCTCCCTTCATCTATGCATTTTTTTACCTTTTTAGTCCATTTTTGCCACGTGTCAAGATTCATGTCGGACCTTCAATGTTAGATTTTCTGACACGTGACATGTTGGAATGAAAATGTAAAAGAAATGCATAGATGAGGAGTGAAAGTGCTAAGATAAAGCATTTGGGATAGAAATGCAAAAATCGTGAAACAAAATGGAGCAAAAGTGTCTTTATCGTCGTTTAACTAAAAAGTACATTTGGATTGTTGTTTTGCCTTTCAAAAAACTTGATAATCTATGAATTTACAGAAGTTTTGTTGCATTCTGCTTAGCTTTGAAAGAAAACTAATAGAGAAAACTTCATTACAGAGAAAATTTTCGATGATAGTATTTACTTATCATGAACTTTTATGTTCTAGTCAACTGCTGAAACTCGGAAGCAGAAATCACGTAAGAATAGCAAAGCTCGGAAGCTACACCCCGAAAATCAGAACATAGAATCAGGTGCTTAATACACTTTATTCAGGTGTCTTTTGTTTCGTGATTTTCATCTTGACAATTTTACCCTTTGTCTATGCATTTCTTTTTACATATTCAGTCCAAAGTACCAAGTGTTCAACAAGTACGATATGATCCAGCCTATACAAACTTGACACATGGCAAAAATTGGAATGAAAATGTACCAAAATGCATAGGGGGTACAAATGCCATGATGAAACATTTGAGATAGGTGCAAAAAGGGCACTGTTATTGGCACCACACTGATTCTACCGTGAAACCACATTTCGGATTAGGTTGCCCCGAATGTAGGTTCGTTGTGGTGCCATCAACAAATCCCATGCAAAAATCGTGATATTAAAGGGACCAAAAGTGTCTTTATCGATCATTTTAAAATGGACTAGTTAAAATGTTATTGAAAATGTGAATCATTTTAATATGCTGCAGATGCTGAGGATCCTCAAATGCAAACAGTTGATCTACAAAAGCTAGCAACTCTATTACCTTGGGGAAGTAAAGAAAGATGTACTGAATTCATATTTCCATTGGTTGGAGAACTCGTAGTAAATCTACGTATAGAAAACCCGGTAGAGATCACAGATAATATGCCCGACCAAATGAAAATCATTCCAAATCAATATGAAGGTGAAGAAGAATCAACAGATGAACATGAAGGTGTACATGATAATTCTGAGAATGATGCTGACAAGGAAGATGATGATGTTTTGACATGGAGTGACGAATATATACTTGAAGAAGAAGAAGATGCCAATGGGGAGTGAACGACAACGAAGGACAAGAACATCAAGAGATCCCTCTTGCCTCTGCCTCTTCATCTGAAGGATTATGGAATGATCCGTGCATCGAATTTGCAATCAAGACCTTGACAGGAGAGTTACCAATCGATAAAGACGCGAAGGTTAGTACGAATCCAGGGGCAGTAATGGGATTTCATAATGAAGAAAGCCCCTTTGATTGCCAAGATTTGCCAAAGGATTCTGTAAAGACATCAACAGGGAATGTGAATAAAGAGCAAGTTGGAGGAAATGTGGTTATGCAGCACAAGTGTTTGACAAAAAGTGGAGGAGGAGGGTTAAATTGGCCAACATTTGCAGATTATAGAGTGACAAAATTCAGCTGGACAAATTCTGATTTATTTAAGCACAAATTTTGAAAGCTCGAAAATTCTGACGCGAGGTCTCTTCAATTGACTTACATCCAATCAAAATATGACACGTCATATCGAATCAAAGACCGAGGTATAACATATGCTTAGGTGGGCTAGGCCTACCGAAAAATCCTAGACGATTCGACCTAACCCACAAAGACATCCTAACTCAGCCCACCTGATTATCCTAACACAATCCACTTGCCCTGAGTATGAATTTCTGGCTTTGCCCTTGTATCGAGTACATTAGAAATAAACCCATAAACAAACCAAAACATTACGAACACACAAAATCAGACCCCGTGTCATGTTTTGATTGGGGATGCAAGTGAATCTTCTCGTTAAGGACACTCGACAGTAGAATTTTTTCGTTGTTTGTAGACCAGTGTTCGACCCCGTTGAAGGAAAAAAATATAAAAATGCAGAAGTTTAATGTAACCGTAGAAGCTTAGCATTTGAATCGGATGTAGAAGATTTTATTGTGTCTTGAAAAATTTGTTGCAGAATTATTCTATAAATGTTATCATTTGTTGTTTTTTTCTTTTTCTTTTTCCCTTGTTGTTTCACTGCATTATGCCACAACACATTTATAGGCCATTCATCATAGTCGAACCTATTGATATGAGTCGTATATGAGTCCTATTCATCGATCGGAACACCTTTATAGGCCATTGATCTATGAGTCGTATATGGGTCCCACTCATGGTGGGTCACACTCACGGATGACATCACTTTGAATGTGATTGTGTGCATTGAATCTATCGAAGAATCGATTAACAACATAATGAACTCATCATTTAACAGCTCGAGGCCTTGAGAAATATGCATAGAGGTCATACCATTTGTTTAACCAGATCAAGACTTTCAACTTTAGTTGTGATGATGTTTTTAGACCTTCTATCGGGCTCGTAACGAGCCCGAAAACCTACCAAGGCCTCGAATGACTAGCCGCCTAGTCGTGAAGCTGTTGATCGAAAACAAAACTCTAAATACCCACATCATTTAATCAAGTTTAGCCCATGAAGATTGATGAAACTCATAAGTTAGCTCGTAAATACCTAGGGTTGAATTTAAATTAAAAATAAAATAAAATAAAATAAACAAAAACACACGCGCCAATAATTAAGAGAGTTATTATTTGCACCACACTAAACCTACCTTTACATCACAACTTTATGAAAAATATGTTATTTACCTCTTACACCACACCTATTATTTTAATAATTAAAAATCTATCACTACACCACACCACAGGTCACTTTTCAAAACTTGAAAAAAAAAACATAATTTTGCCAATATATTTTTACTATTTCCAGATTCAAATAATTATATATATATCCTAAACTTTTAAATACAACCCCCCCCCCCCCCCCCCCCCATTCCCCCTCAATTCTCAAACAAAAAAACCCACCCCCTCTTCCATCTTCTTCTCCAATTTCCTCTTCTTCATTTCTTAAAAAAAAAACCCATTCATCTTCTTCCCAACTTCCTTCTTTCATTTCCCACAAAAATCATTGATATCTAAGTAAACTTATCAACAAGAACAACAACTCATTTCCATCACAACTCATTTTCATCTTCCATCATCACCAATCAACAACAACCCATTTTAATTTCATACTTTCATCTTACCAATCAACAACTACAAGATCAATTTTCTTTGCTTCAAAGGTGTTAAACAAGGTACGTATACTTTTATATAGTGTTTATCATCTTTCATTTAACATATTTTGATAGCCATTGTTAGGTTTCTTCAAGTTATTTTATATGCCTACCAAGTGTTCGATAAAATGCTTAAGAGAATGGATTATGCACAAGTAGTAATTTTGTTGATGCATATAGTTTGTGAGTTATGTTATGAATGTATAAAGATGATAGAAGCAAGAAACTACTTTGATGATGTCGATTGTAAACAAAGAATTGAGCTTTACACGTGTGTTGAGAAAAAAATGGGAGTGTTGACATTCGACCTTGTGGGGGTCGCATGTCTTGTGTGTAAAGCGACATTGGGTAAGTCGCATTTCCTGGAGGAAAAACAAAAATTCGACTCCCTTGGGGTCGATTGTCAAAGATGCGACCTAATGTGGTGGAAGGTAGAAACGTCTATTGTTTCCAAAAGAAAATAATGGTACTTAAACATGATATTTTAAAAAAGATTTTTCACTCCATGTCATGCATTTTTCTTGTCAGAACAAACGATATCAATTTTCATGCATTGCAAAATTCATCTAAAGTAGCTATGTGTGATCATCAAAACCATCAAGACAAAACGACACAACTGACTCGACTGACAATGACTAAGACTCTACATTGCATGAAATTGACTTTTATTGACCCCTGAATTTATTTATTTATTTTATTTTTTATATACCCTAAGACAAAAGACTCGAATAACGCCAAGGAAGCGCACAAGTGACCCGCCCCCACACGTAAATATTACATTGTCCCCAATGTAAATAAATTAAAAACAAGCGAGGGTAGGAAGGAAGCTCACCGGATCGGGCGGCTCGAACATGTGATGGTGGTAGTGCGGTGGAGGACCGTCGAGATTTCTTCTCGCTCCCCTCGAGATGTGGCGGCGGTCCGTGGTTCCCTCTGTTTGACCGAGGTGTAGGAACGGGGCGGGATGGTGAGGGGGCGAGGTGGTTTTTTTTTTTTTTTTTTTTTTTTTTTTTTTTGGTTGAGTTTTGGGATGGGTTTCGTCGCAGTCGTGGTTGGGGGTCGGTTTGTGGTGGTTGAAAAGGGACTGAATGAGTTGCAAGAGGTTCAGTTTGGCCGGAATCCGCCAAAGAGGATGGCTGGCCGGATTCCGGCATGGTGGTGGTAGGTGTGGCGGGTTTGTGAAGAGGAGGGGTGGAGTCGGGCTGTGCGTTGATGTCTGGCAGGGGTGGCTCGTAGGGAACCTTTATGGTGGTTGGAAGGTCGCCGGCGACCATGGAGGTGGAGTGGTGGTGGGCGGTTGGTTCCTTTTTGGGTGGGCATGTGAAGGTGTTTGATCTCATGGTTGAAGAGAGGAAAGAGAGGGGAGAAAAAGGAGTAGAGTGGTGGTGCGCTAAGGGGCTGGCCGGCCGGCGATAGGCGCCGGAGAGTTGGAAAGGACGGCAGCAAAGGGGAGGGGATGGTTGAAAGGTCGCTGCAATTTGGGAGGAGGGGAGGTGGTTGATTGGTGTAGGAGAATTTTGATCAAAAGAAATATATAAGATAATAAAATAAAAAACTGAATAACAGGAATGGAATTTATTTTTTGTATTTATTTATTTTTTTTTTTTTTTTTTTTTTGTGAGAAGAATCACATGGTGTGAAAAAGGACACACCTTGGTGTGATACTCACGTGCAATCAACCTTTTTTTTTTTTTTTGTTTGTTGAGAAGAATCACATGGTGTGAAAAAGGACACACCTTGGTGTGATACTCACGTGAAATCAACCTCTTTTTTTTTTTTTTTTTTTTTTGAGAATCACATGGTGTGATAAAAATCACATGGGTGTGAGACCTGCGTCGGTTTTTTTTTTTTTTTTTTTTTTTTTTTTTTTTTTTTTTGGACTCCCCCGTTTCGCTTTAAGAGACGCGCCTCAAATCACACCTCGAAATTTCCTTTCATCTCGATCGTGGCTTTCTCCATGCTAAATATTCCACACCATGCCATCAAAATCCGCAAGTTCCTCTTGTGCAAAGTTACCTGGCCGCAAAACCGACACCAAAAACCAATACGACGCAAAACAAAACAAATGAAGAAACCTAGAATAGAGTAGAAAAACTTGGGTTGCCTCCCAAGAAGCGCTTGTTTAAGGTCATAAGCTCGACCCCGGTCAATTCAATACGGAGGTCGAGGTGGAGAGGAGGTAGATGAAACCTTCTTCTTCACTTGAACTCCCTCGGCATTCTTCCTCGAGCCCCATATACTCACACCATTACCTTTAGGTATACTACCTTTATTGTCCCCATCTCCTTTACGGTACTTAAATTCCACGGGATGTTTATCATTTTCGTCTTTGCATGCCACTCTACTTGGCTTAGGATTTGGAAGGATGGGTTTTGTCTTCTCCCGTATGACTTCTCCTTTTTTAATCATCAAAACATCGGGCCTATGATCATCCGCCTTAGCCTTCACTTTGTTGAGCGAGGGATAGCGGTTAGTCTCGAGCAAGTGGATACTCGCAATTAATTCGGCGCTCCCATTGATGCTTGGTTCACCATAAATCATGTACCTCTCTAAAGGGTCACTCACAAAAGGTTTCATAGTATCATCTTTCTCACACCCCTTCTTAGAATCAATTCTATAACATGACTTCTCAACCAAAGAGCAATCGGGTGATTTGGACAAATTAAACCGAGCTTTCTCTTCTCCGACATTCAAGGATAGACTTCCACTTTTCACGTCAATAACCGCTCCCGCCGTAGCCAAGAAAGGTCTACCAAGAATGATTGGGATGTTGGTATCCTCATCCATATCAAGAACAACAAAATCGTCGGTATGGAAAACTTACCCACTTTAATTGGAACATCCTCCAATATACCTTCCGGATGTTTGACGGATCGATCCGCCAATTGCAGTGATATCGTAGTGGGCTTCAAATCACCAAGTCCCAACTTTAGGCAAACAGACAGAGGCATCAAACTGACACTAGCACCCAAATCGCATAATGCCCGATCAATGGTCACATTGCCAACCACGCAAGGTATAGAGAAGCTACCAGGATCTTTAAGTTTTGGAGGCATTTTATTTTGAATTATTGCACTACACTCCTCCGTTAAAGCAATTGTTTCATAGTCCTCTAGCTTTCTTTTATTAGACAGAATGTCCTTCAAAAACTTAGCATAGGTCGGCATTTGGGAAAGTGCCTCGGTGAAGGGTACATTGATGTAAAGCTTCCTTAGAACCTCTAAGAACTTCCCAAATTGCTTATCTAGATTCGCCTTAGCCAATCTTTGAGGGAAAGGCACAGGCGGCTGATAAGGTGGCGGTGGGACGTACTTAGGCTCTAGTTCCGGTTCTTTCTCTATAGGGATTTCAACCTCAAACTTAGGTTCCTCATTTTCGTGCTTACCTACCTCAACATCCTTACTCTTACCAATCATGATCTCGGGCTCCACAAGTTGTTTTCCACTCCTTAAAGTCACCGCATTACAATGCTCCCTAGGGTTCGATTCGGTTTTCCTGGCGGTATTCCGGGGGCACTAGAGGAAGAAACCGCTTGTTGGGCAATACGGTTCTCTAATATCTTATTGTGGGCGCCTAGGTTGTCCACCTTAGATGCTTAGAGTCTTAATCATGAACTGGTTCTCCTCATTTTGCTTCGTTTGGTTCGCCATAAAATTTTCTATTAAACTCTCAAGATTGGACTTTTGATGAGGTGGATTGGATGGCCTAGGTTGGAAACCGGGGAGGGTAAAATGGGCTAGGTTGTGAAGTATCATTCCTATATGGGAAGTTATTATAGGCATTGACTTGCTCATGGGGTTGGGTAAGCAGTTGACATCCTGGAGCAGTATGTCCAATCACACCACAAACTTCGCAAGGTATCTCTGCATAACTCAAAGCACTCACATTCATTTTATCAAATTTAGAGCTAAGAGCATCCACTTTAGCAGAAAGAAGGGTCAAAGCGTCTACCTCATACTTACCTGGCTCCTTCTTTGATGTGCTAGGGATTCTGTTTCCTGACCACATGGAACTGTTTGTTGCCATATCTTCAATAAGATTGTATGCATCATCAGGATATTTATTATGCAGTGCACCTCCTGCCGCAGCATCAATGTTCATCCTATCCCTATAATCCAGTCCATTATAAAATGTCTGCACTAATTGCCATTTTTCCAACCCATGGTGAGGACAGTTCCTCAACATTTCCTTAAACCGCTCCCAAGCTTCATAAAGGGATTCATTGGATTGTGTAAAGCTTGTAATCTGATTCCGCAACTGAACTGTCTTACCGGGAGGAAAATACTTGGCTAAAAAGGCCTGAGAGAGTTGATCCCAAGTAGTCACCGTGCCTGGTGGTATGGAATGGTACCAGGCTCTTGCCTTATCTCTCAGGGAAAACTTAAACAACATGGTTCTGATTTGATCTGAAGTGATGTTGTTCACTTTGAGGGTATCACAATATTCCAGGAATATCTTTAGATGCATATTAGGGTCTTACGTAGGTGATCCCCCAAAGGAATTCTGCTGAACCATCTGAATAAGAGCAGGCTTCAGTTCGAAGTTGTTTGCTGCTATAGTAGGCTGCATAACCCCTGGCTGTAAACCCTGTGCAGTAGGCACTGAGTAATCCTTCAAGGTCTTATTATTGTTTTCAGCCATCTCTGTTTCAGATTTAGTTTCCTCTGTCTCAGATTCCAGCTTAAACAATCTTCTCCTCCTGTGAAAAGTCCTCTCGATTTCTAGATCTAACTCAAATAGATTGTCAAGATTTCGAGATTTTCGCATAAACAAGAAGAGAGAAACAAAAAGGATAACACTACATACTAACACTTAAAATAAAATAAAATGTCTAGTCTAACGAAATTAACAACCGGCTCGATGTTGGCACTCAAGTCCCCGGCAACGGCGCCAGAAAACTTGATGTGTGATTTTCACTTTAATCACTAAATCCTACCGCAAGCGCACGGCTTATCGAGTAGTACTTAGGATGTCGAGCCCACAGGGACTTGGGACAATCACCGAATAGTTATCAATTTATATTAGCTAAACTAATCAAATTTTGGTGTTTTAAGATATAAGATAACTAAAAACTAAGGTCCTATTTAAATCTCAACACAAGTCCAAGAAAATGCTAGAAATCAAGTTGGAAGAACTTCTAGGACGTCGGATTACCACGGTAACAAATATATGACTTTTACAACGACCTTTCCATTTACTATGAATTTTTACTTATGTTGACGAATATTCAAAAGTGATTAACAATATTCTTTCAAACTACTATTAATCGTGCCTAAATTAATATTAAATCCGATTTCTCGCTCATTAACTTAATCTAGACCCATTTATTCATATTGCCACAAGAAATTTCAATTAACTTTCACTCTCATGAATTTTCTTGATTGAAATTAGGGTTCTAACCTATCAACTAAACTTCACCTTTCAGTATATCACCTAATTGATAATAAATTCTTCATATAAACCTATGGAAATTCATCTTACGATCCATCAATTCATAAATTCATACGAAATAGCACACCAAAATCAATACAAAAGCATATCAATTCATAATAATAGGAAAAATCAAATCTTTAACTCATATACTCATTTACCGGGCTCTCCTAATCCTAGAAAATTAAATCTACTCGCGCATAATCAAAGAGATCACAAAAATCATGGATTTAGGCATTGTGAAACGTAAAAATAAAATAAAAGAAAGAAAATTAAGAGAAAGGAAATAGAATTGTCTCACAAATATCATAAAACCAAGAAATTCATGATCCGTTCTTCGTTCTCGAGCCCTAAGCAAAAATCTTGTTCTTCAAAAGTTGGGAGAAAAATAGTAGATGCCATTGGGAATGTAATTCACGCCCTAAAGCAATCATTGGCGTCTATGATCCTTTTTCTTAATTTAAGGGAATTATTTTAGGATAAATAGGAAAATTTAAATTGTGTAATTTATCTCCTAAAATAAAATTCCCTAAAAATATGCGTGTAAATCCATCCAAATTTGCGCCATCAACATGAAAATCACGTTGGAAGTTGTGTCAACCAATCGAACATTTCGTTGGCTCGTAGAAAATGCGGATAGTTTACGCGTTTTTTCACACCCTGTTCCATTCTTCCACACCGGGGTGTGATTCTTCTTGCCTTCATGATTTTGACTCCTTTTTAGCTCGTTTTCATTGCCTTTTATGCTCGGATTCATCATATACGCAAAATATCAAAGCCCACAAGCGATAATCTAGTCCAAAAAGGCAATTTATCATACGAAAATCACAAAATAGGCATTAAAACAGGCCAAAATGATCCAAGAATAACCACATATGGTGGACTTATCACGACCTCACCATTGTCGGACCACTGAGGAACGACTTTGCGTAAGGTCGAACCTCTAAGGTTCGACAATGGTAATGTCGTTTCTCCTGGAACCCTTTTTTACTTTATTGTGAAAATGATTAGATCATGAAACCAAGATCATTAATGATTGTAGCTTGTATTTAATTGAATGAGAAATGACATGAACTTGTCTTTTCATCTTTGTGTGCAGATGGGTAGGACAAAGGGCCAAAGTACGTCTATCAATGATGAGGAGCCGTCAAGAAGACGTCAAGCAATGACTGCCTCTTATAGAAGAGGAAAAACAAGTACACATTTGGAAGGAAAAGGGGGTAAACGTGTGGGGAGAAAATCGTTAATACTTGAAGTAAGGGATAAAATATGTAATGAAGATAGTGACGAAGAAGAAAGAAACCGGGAAACAAAAGGATCTGAAGAAGAAGATAGTGGTGGAGAGGAGGGTAGTGAAGACGAAGATAATGAAATTGAAGGCGTTGAAGAAGAGAGAGATGAAGAGAGAAGTGAAGGGAGCGATGATCGGAATGAAGAAGAAAGTGATGAAGGGAGCCATGATGGGAATGAAGAAGAAAGCAGTGAAGAGGGTTTTCAGGGGAGTGGAGAAGAAGACGATTTGCTCTTCGATCTTGATGATGACGTGTTTAACTATGAATTGTACGATAAAAAGCATGATCACGTAGCACATCATCTCGAAGAGGAGGTAAATATAAGTTATCTCTTACATTGTAAATGTTTTAATTATGATATGGATTTGATTAACAACATCTACCATATTTATTTTGCTTTGAAAAGGATCGTGGATTTCTTACGTGCAAACAATACACAAACAAAATGCATACTTGGGATTTGTACGAGGAGTTAGAGGCCACACGCAATATGATTAAAAAACAATTTTGTATCGCCTCTATAATGGTTCTTATAAGACGGCGAATAAGGTTCTTGTGTCGGCCTTTGTTGAGCGTTGGCATCCTGAAACAACATCGTTTCACATGCCTTTTGGTGAGGCGACTATAACTTTGGACGATGTTGAACAATTGTTGGAAATCCCTATAGTTGGAAAGGCGATGGAGGAAGTGGAATGGAGAGAACTTGATCCGTTGGATGTCTGGATATCAAATCTTCTTGGAATACCAGTCCAAATTGTGCAAGTAGAACTGGCTCGTTGCTCAGGATATTCTCTGAGGACATCGTGGATTATCAACAATTTGTCAAAGTCTAAAAACAGACGTTGCAATGCTTCAGCCGAGCAAATCACGAGAGGTTTTTTGTTGGTACTGTTGGGATGCACTTTATTTCAAGACAGATCAGGGGATAAAGTGAAGGAAAAATATCTTTACTATTTACAAGATTTGAAGCAATTGGATAAATGGGCGTTGGGTGCGGGCACATTGGCCTATTTATATAGGATGCTTAGCAAAGCAGCCACTTACGAGACCAAAGGGGTGTATGTGGATATCTCACTTTGTTGGAGGTACATCTAAATTTTTACTATTTTTGTTTTATACATTATAATTATGAAGAAAATCTCGTGAGAAATGTGGTTTTTTCTTGTTTCGCCCGTATGGCTTTGACTATTATGGATTTTTATGATTGTATCTCATTCTTGTTAATTAGACTTCAGTTGTGGGATCTCAAAAGCTTCGACCATATCAAGGTCGAATCTCAATAGGTTCGACCATAGCAAGGTCGAATACACTAGATCCGACCTCACGGAGGTCGTTTCTAAGAGATACGACTTTACGTGAAGTCGATTCTCCGAACAGAGTTGTTTTCGACCTCAATAGGGTCGATTCTCCCTGGTTTCGACCTCAAGGGGGTCGTTTCTCCCTGTTTTCCTTTTTTTAAAGCTCAAACATTTACTTAACTCGTTTCAAACGCGATTCCGTTTATAAACTAAGTTTCGAAACGACGACGAGCCGTATTTAAAGATGAAAATAACGCATCCAAGAGAAAATACAAAAGTGAGTTTTGCAAACAAAATGAACTTCCACCAACAACATAGTTCAAAAGGATAGTGGAGCAAAAGTGAAATTGGCAAAATGAAAATAAAATAATGCCTAGATCCGATATCCATCAATCTTTGACATCAACGTGACCTGCGGAGCGACCATTAGGATATAACAATCTCTCTCCCTTGTCAACCCTTTCTCCAAACAGTTGTAGCCATGCAATGCTCACTTCTTCCGACACTTTAGGGGCTTCTTCCTTCCACGGATTGATCATAGGAGGTAGTGGACAATCATCTTTCATCATAACACACGCGTAGTGATTATTCTTGTACAGAAGTGTGATATTCAAGGGATGAGGGGTTCTCGGCTTGTGTTTTGTTGGAAAACACGTTACAGTGTCGCCCTTAGATTGAGGACAAAACAAAGTCACAACGGCATTGTACTTTTCCGATATAACCCAGTTCATTGGTGTCGTCTTCATCCAAAAATTTTCAGAGCATCTTCCTTTGCCTTTAAAATCGATTCCCTTTAAAAGCTGAACGCTCAAGCCTTTCATCCTAAACAATTTGTCATAGTGTTCCTCATTTCCTTTAAGCTCCAAAAACAAATCTCGCCAAATCTTAGGCCACTCATTCTCAGGCAAACCGATTGCCACAGCAACAGCTCAATATCCACAGTTACCATCACCTTTTACATCAATGACACACTCGATAAATTCTTGAAGTGGAACGGGTATATATATACTCCTCATGATAAGATTCTCCACTTTTGTGGATTCAACACTCGTTATACCGTCCTCCACTTTATTGCCCGCCTTGCATGTTCTTGATCTTTTTCTTGTTTTATATTCTTCTTTCACCTCATTTTGATTTTTCTCATCCACGTGTTCATGCAATGAGGGCAATCTTGTTGTTGAACGCTCGTCATTTTCCATCCTACGTTTAGCGGTTGCCTTCGCCTTCGGCCTCCCTCGAGGATTTATCTTCACTTTTGGTTGACTAAGCGTTGTTTTAGCCGGATCAACCACTTCTACCAATCGTTGGACCATCTCCATTTGTTGTGTATTGGTTGAACTGTTAAACACTTCAACGAAACGAGCAATATGTGGCGTTGGATCAATGATATCATCTCTTGACGGCCCATCCAATGATAAAGTTTTCCAATGCTCATGAACACAATCCCGAGGTAGGGTTTACCTAGTCTGTAAGATGCCAAAAATCTCGTGTGCACAAGGTATCCCGTGCGTTTTCCTTGTCACACACTCACAATCTGTTGAGTCCAAAGCAACTTTCTTCGACCTATCCACCTCTTTCTCGATCAACGTCAAAGCATCTAGTGACACAAACCCACGTAGATTGCGACACCACGTTTTACCATCTAAGTTCGAAGGCCACTTTGTTCTTGATGTTTCAAATGATGCCATTATGTTTCGAAACTGTTGCACACACATGTTCGCCACCGATTTCCACCCGGTTGCATGTCGCAATTTGAAGTACGTAACCAATTCTTTAAAATTGCATGAGCCCCTTCAATCTTGCTAGTGTGGGTGTTCCCAAGATGGAACACTTTATTCGTCCAAACATTCACGTATTGTTCTTTGCAATCGCCCAACCAATTTTCCTCCAGATATTTGAATACACTCACGCTTACGTTGGTCTTTATTTCAGCCACTCCAACCAAGTAATCTTCTTCGGTGTCACTATATATAATTCTCTTCCACATCTTTTCAATCTCAGCGGATGCTTCTACACTTAATGACTGTCTAAGCTTCGCTTGCACTGCTTTCTCTACGTGCCACTGACACAAAAGATTTTTACATGTTGGAAATACTGTGCGGATGGCAGACATTAAAGCTTGTTCTTTGTCAGTAACAATCACTTTAACCGGAGTGTCAATGGTGATAAGTGCCTCGTGAAGCTTTCGTAAGGCCCATTCGTAACTCGAAGTTGTCTCATTTGCTAGAAAAGCAAAACCAATTGAGAATGTCATGTTGGTAGAGGTGACCCCAACAATCTGTAGAAAGGGAAACTTATACTTATTTGTCTTGTAAGTACAATCGATCATGTACACATGTGGAAAATTCTTCACCAATGAGAATGAGTCCGTTGGAACCCAAAACACATGTGTTACTGTTTCTCCATCTTGTAAGTAACGAAAAAACACTTCCTCTTCACGAGCTTTGTAAAAGACCTCTTGAATTACTGTCCGATTGTTTCTCTCTAATTTTTTCAACTTCACTCTTTGATTGTAGATTGTTTGCACCGAAGTTGCATTCTTTCCATTCCTATCCCTCAGTGCCTTGAGTATATCTTTAGGGCATGCTCCGCTCTTCGTCAAACTCTTAACATGGTCTATCTCGTCTTTTGACAAACACCCATTGAACGAATGTCCCAAATCTGATTTGTTCAAATCATGGTTGTGAAAACCATTTTTCACACTCACCCGCCACCCGCCAACCGCCTTCTCACTCTTCAATAACAAAAGGAATGGACACCCACATTTTTTTGAGAAAGTATTCCGGGACCTCCATCCTTCTTCACATAGTCCTTGCGCACGTCGCCACCCCTT
Organism: Gentiana straminea; assembly: GCA_036785695.1. NCBI lineage: Eukaryota > Viridiplantae > Streptophyta > Magnoliopsida > Gentianales > Gentianaceae > Gentiana > Gentiana straminea. The sequence goes on from JAVUPR010000450.1 coordinate 1,081,921, forward strand.
TCACATGCGTATTTCACATAAGGACTTCGACCATCTGAGTAGTCTGACTTCCACCTGATTAGTACAATTCCAATGTTGCTTGCAACTTCTTTCATCCATTCAATAGCTTCTGTGTCAGTGTTGAATACCTACACATGTGATTATTACCAACAATTAGCGATCGTGGGATTAAGTTTTCACATCTAACGTCACATCTGTGAATATATAATTACTTGTTCAGTAATGAATGCATCACCGGTATCAATATTGAGAGGTGTATTTTCTTCTACTACCACTATCGCCATGTTTTGGTTCAACAATTCTAATGCGATCATTTCATCCTCACTAGGGAAGTTGTCATCACGACCATCATTTTGTCTGATGTTGTCGTATACCTGTAATGTTATAAGCTATCGTCAAATCATGAATAATAGGATGCAAAGTCGATTGTCACACGTAATAAACGCCATAATATGGTGCACATACCTTGGACAATGTCCAAGTGTGAAATAATTTAGACATTCGATCCTGACAAGGTCGAACTAGCCACATGCGACTCTCACAGTGTCGCATATATTAGTTAAATTCGACCATACCAAGGTCGAATCTATGAAATCCGACTTTGGTAAGGTTGTATCGATCTGGGCAAAATCTAGCTAAGAAAAGGCTTAAACTTGGCTAGAAAGCATTCACCAAACAAAAAATGAGAGTTCAATATCCTGATTTCATTTACATTATTGCATTTTGAAATGTTAATCTAAGGAAAATAACATCAAATAGGTTATTGATTTCAAAAGTACCTTCTCATCCATGGTGTTGGAAACCCTATTTTCTCCAAGATGTGATTTTGATTCCTTTCCATCATCCATTGAAAATTGTTATAGACCCTCCAAAGAAGCTTTTTTTTTGTTGTGCTATTGATTGATTTGGTGTAGATATGATTATGAGGAAAAAAAATTGGTGAGTGATATACCCAGATTGGAGTGGGGCCCTGTTCATCCATATTGGGCCTACAATCTTGGCCCATCAACACAGATAATGGGTTTATACCCTCGCTGGACGCTGCCTCCAAGCTTCTTCTAGCCGCTAGCTACAAACCGGGGCTGTCCGCCAACAGTAAGCCGGACTCATTCTCTCCATGTGATTCCAACCTATATATCTAAGGCACAAACATGTCCGCATTACTCGACCATACTTCTCGCTACTCGTCGCTCGCCATGCATATCCAAATGGCAATCCAATCCTCGGCAACACTTTACAAACGTGGCTAAGACACTTGTATTGCATGCTTAACTTAGCTATGTACTCTCGTTGTCTTTTCGATGAACAAGTAAACCGACTTACTTTTTAGCCTATATATATAGGATCACATTGTAATAGGAAGGGGAGTCTCTCAAGCTCTAAGCTATTAATATAATATAAGCAGAAACTCTGCCAATTTGTCGACTAATTCACTTGTCCACCGCAAACACTCAAACCGCCACCACTGTTCTTGATCACCACCGTGTCCTCACCGTAGAAATCTCACATCACAGCCTTATATCCACAAGATAAACACTGTTACCGCAAATCTGGTGTTCCACGCAACATCAGTGAGGATGATGAAAGTGATGATGATGATGAAACAAAGGTGTAGATGAAGAAGATGGAGAAGAAGAAGATTTGTGATGATGATGAAGATGGAGAAGATGGAGAAGAAAAAAATTTGAAGATATGTGGGTTTATGATGATGATGAAGATGAAAGATTTGTGAAATGGTGATAATTTATGAAGATGAAAGGTTTGTGAAATGGGTTTAATGAAGAAGAAGGTGTTTATGGGGGGAATTTTGGGATTTGTAGGTAGAGGTGTGTGATATAAGGTAGGTAAAAATAGGGGATTAATTCGTAATAAAAATAAATTGATGTGGAAATAGTTATAAAGTATGGTGTAAATGTGAAAATTATGATGTAAATAAAGGGTGAAATAAATTTCAAAATCATTATGATGTAAATATAGATTTTTTTATTTAGATGTGGTGCAAACTATAAAACGCGGATAATAACTCCCATAATTAATGACCAAAAGATAGCCCTCCATACTTTTTCAACTCAAAACTGAATCAAAGGTTTTCTATCAGCCAAAAAAAGGAAAAGTCGTCAATGGCGGAGAAATAGGCGACAAAACGTCGTCGATTTGAAGTTGTCGCAAAGCAATTGCACCCAAGTTCAGAATCTCTCTGTTCATTTTTTAGGTAATGAATTGATTTTTTTCTATTGAAATTTTGATTAAGCTTTGTCATTTTCACCTTTTTCTCTGGATTTCTCCGATCTGGTTTGTCGATTTTAATTTTTCTTATAGCATTAAATTTGGTGAACGGTATTCAAGTAATCAAGTTGGATAAATTGGGAAGAGACTTTATTATTTTATAACCTATTGAATTGATTCATGTGTTCAGTTTATGATTGCTGGATTCAGATATAGCTTTTTATCAATTAATTTGGTGTTTTGTTTCTCCTTCATTCTTTGCTTGCCTATGCTTGAAATCATCTGCTAGGTATTACTGAAGTATTTCTATACTTTCTACTTTCAGCTGGAATTGTATAACAAGATTGCACTAGAAAATATAACGAGGTTGAGAATTTTTGCCATAGTTTGACTCGTTCCCCTTCATGTTTGCCTATACTTGAAATCACCTGCTTGATATTGCTGCCTATAATTGAAATCACCTGCTTGATATTGCTGAAGTGCTTCTATAGTTTCTACTTTCTAGGATTCTGTTTTTAGCTGAAAATGTATAATACGATTGCATGAGGCTAGAAATTTTGCCAGAGTTTCACTCATTCCCCCCTCCCTTCCTCCCTCCCATTATTACGCTTGGGAGTATTGATTAATTAATCTGTCCTTGTTCTTTGATTGTTTCAGTTGTCAAATATTTCTGGTTTCGCACAAGAGTTCTTCAGACTGACGTGATGAGGTAACGCATCTCATGCTATGTTTATGTTGTGGTTAACGTCGGAAACAATATGATTGTCATGTGCTGTTATTATCATCAATATAGATACACAACTGTGTTTAGGTTTTACCTATCATAGAGTTATATTTAGCAGGTTTTATGTTTGTACCTTTGTACTCTAAAATGGTTTGCCCATTATACTTTAGCAGTTTAGCCCTTGGGTACATAGTGGTTAAAGCGATCACCTAGGCGACGCCTAGGCTAGAGGCAAGGTGATGTTGCTTTTTGATCGTTTTTTTCATGCCTCACATGAACATGATGCCTTGAAAACATTTCTTCATCTAGAGATGGGAAATCTGTGGCTTTTGCTGAAGTCATCTACCAAATCTCTCACTTCCATGTACATGTGAACATAACAATGTATTGTATGATTTGTTATGAGAGCCGTATGGTTACGAAGTTGTTTGTTGTTCAATGGACTTACACTTAGGTTTACTATTATGCAACTTTCAATGGCCTTTTGTTCGAAGGTGTTGTGTGCTTTCTTGCATTGCTACACTATCATAAATATTCGGAGATTTCGGAAAGGTATCGCATGCATGGTCAGGCATTGCCTAGGCGTTGCCTAAGTGATCCAGGTGATTGCTCTTCGCCTTGGCTGCTTGGCGTCGCCTAGCGTGTTAACAACTATGCTTGGTTATGAATTGAGGAACTTTAGTAACAACCTTGTCTTACGAGGATAACAACATCCTCCTCTTTTTTGGGATTTATTTTATTTTAGGTATAGTAATTAGGGTAATATTGAGTTTAGCAGGCTTGGTTGTGTAGAATACATATTTGCTTGATATGTCTGATAATATTCGTCTAGATTTCCTGTGTACTTGTTGTATGGAATCATCTATTGCTTCTTTTGTGCATATCTTTAACATTTATGTAGTTCTAACAAAGATTATAATGACGTTAATTGTTCCAACTGATTACCAGCCGACGAGTGAGGTGGAATGAAGCTAACATTGGGGAAATTGAAGCAAATAAGCCCGTGAGGCAGAAAATCACTGAACCTAAGACACCATATCACCCAATGATTGAAGATGATGGTTAGTATATCAATTCTTCAAACTTCTCCATACCCATGTTTCTTATATGCAGGCAGATCGTATTTGATTTCCCCACTGCCCTTTTTGATTCAAGATGTAAAGGATTCCATATGTATCTTTTTGTCTGAAATGCTCGGGCACTACTCACAGAAATGTTACAGCTTTTTTCTGCTTCTTTTGGACATTGATATTGAATTTGTTTTTTGTTTGTTTGTAGGATCATTGTCTCCTACTACACGGCGGGGTAGTTTTGACGATGTCTGTGATGATGATCCAATGAACCCAGATGCAATATGTTCTGCACTGAATAACGTGGCTTCTTCTAGTAGGAATACTTCTAGACGCTCGGGCTGGACATCGTCTGACGATGAAGCTGATGCAATGGATGATGAAGATGAAGGTCTGTTTCTGAGTTCATTCTCTTGTCTTTAGTCTAAATCAAAGCTTATTCACATAAACATTATGTTTTCAGAAACTCGAAAACCATTTTGCACCTTTATGATGATAGTTCAGCCATTAACTTTTCAACGTAACATATACACGATATGTTTGGCCGTTGTTTCGGAAAATGTTATTTGTGGTCAGTGATAACTTTTCAATAACATATAATATGGCACGCGCTGTTATTGCCACCACATTGAATCTATTGTATCACAACAACATTTCTAGCAAGATTCAACTTTACAGAGGTCGAAAATGGACATTCAGTCTCTGCAAAACCGAATGTCAAGCTCACATACAACTTTCTAGAGGTTGAATGGAGAGTAGCTAGATTCGTTGTGTTGCGAATAACAACTGCCTGATATGAAATTCATGTTTTACCCTTCTTTGCCTTAAGTTTGATTCCAACATATACATACACTCATAAAAAAATTGTATCAGATTCTGATTCTGAGAGGAGCAGAAGCTTTAAGGAGCAGAGGCGGTCTCATTATGACGAGTTCCGTAAAGTGAGAGAATTACGGCGCAAAGGTTCCCTTCTTGAAGATGCATCTGATGGTGAAGAAAATAAAGAGGCTGAAGTTGGCGGTTTGGATACGCATGGCGTGAAAGACATCGCGATAGAAGGTAAAAAAGCAAAAGATATCGCGATAGACGGGAATGGCAGCAGCAGCAGCGCTGATGCCTCGGGGAAATCATGAGGTCCTTACAATGGATGGAAATTTTCTTAGGTGGTGACTCTGTATGTATGCGCGCGTTAAAGAACGAAACACTCTACATGCGGAGTGACCGACTAAAAATTTTCTGTCTTTGTGAGTTTTGGGCTGTGGCTTTTGTTTGAATTGTGTATGGGTTTAGTTTGTTTATGTGCAATTTTTTTTTTTTTTTTTGGTTGGATTTCTTATGGATTGGGACAGAATTTTTGTGACAAAAAAAGAGACTAAAGTTTGATGTTTTTGCTTAAGTATGACTCCAGATAATGAATTGGATTATTATGTAATTGTTTATATCTCTATGGATGTGATACTGTTAGGGCGCCTTTAAAGGCATCCTACTAAATCTATCTGGGGCACCACAACAAGATTTAAAAATAGACATGTATTGGGTGCCCTTAAGGACGATGGTAGATTTAGTGCGGAGTCATTGAATGGCCACGTACTGTTATGGTACTTGTTTGTTTACTCACACCGTGTGTGTTATGCGTGGAAAGTTTGAAACAAAACATGGTAAAAGCCGGTGACATCAATAATCCTTGTAATAGAAAGAAAAAAAGAAAAGAAATCTTCCTCGTCTGATTGCATGCGGGCAAAACGACGAAAGAATCGCCTTCAAACACAACTCTTAAAAAAGCCATGAGTGTGGGCATAAGTGCCTCACCAACCTCGAAATCAAAACTCCCTTCAAATTTTTTTGAGAAACTATTCAATGTTTTGTTAGATGCCAATTTTTTTAGGATGGAGTTGAACTAACTACATTCGAATGTTTAGATGAGTTGGATTAAGATTATTTGATGGATTAAACTGAATTATATAGTTTTTTTTTTTTTTTTTTTTTTATTTTTTTTTTTTTAAGTATAAAATTGTGGACGAACACTTTTGAGTTGGGGTATGCATGTATGCATAGCTAGTGGACATTTAAATTAATAAGGAAATGCTTTGCATGTGATTCCAACCAAAACCTTTAAATTAGTTCCAAATATGGAAATTATGCTCCATCACTAAACTAGGCTTCTCTGTGGTTAGAATTCTAAAGCTTATTGTGATTGAAGCATTAGCTTAAATAAATAAATAATACCAACAAACACGAGCTAACTCAAATAACGTTTGGAACATTATCTCAGTAACGTGCCATTGTTATCTCTAAACATCTTATTTTCTCCGAATCAACGATCTAGTTTTTCCTCCACCTCAATTATCTACTTGATACATAAAAGAACTATGAAGACATTAAACCCGTTAATCATTTCAAACTTGGAATCAAAGAGTTGAAGAACATTAGACAAACTTGTAGAGAGGTATATGAGATCGTTTGAGTTCGGCTCAAGCTACATTAATAGATTGACAAACCCAATTTAATTAAACAAACAAGCTTGAACTTGTTCGTGTTCTAAACACATTCAAACTGAAACGTTTAATACTTAACTCGACTCGTTTCGTTTACACCTCTGGACCGGGTAACTCAATGAAGACCATGTCCACGTTATATCCAACAAATGAACGGCAAAATCACTCGGAATAAAAGGACGGTGATACATCCACTACACATAGTGTGTAGTGGATGTATCACTACACAATCTTGGCCATTCATTTTATTATGTACGCTTTAATTATTGGGAGATATGGTGGCAGTGTATGTGCACACACTATGTGTACTACAAATATCAGTTTCCAGAATAAAAACGAGAAGGCCCTTCAAACACTTAGGCAAGGTTTCTCCTGAACATTCTTTAACATTCTTTTATGTGGGGCTTAAGAATAATAATAATAATAATAATAATAATAATAATAATGTCAACTAAATTGAGTTCTACATTCTTAAACTCACCTTTTCCAAAAATGGCAAAGCACTTGGCATATCATTTTTGGTTCATTCTTGCGTATCTGTCAAAACAGTTCAGCAAATTAGCTACCAAAAATAGAAAAGTTAAGAATTTTAAAAGCAATTTTTATTGCTTTCAATTAATTAATTACAAAAGTGCAAAGTTCTGTTGGAATTGTAGGCGGTGCATCCCTCTACTTTCTCAACTCTCTTATTTTAGAGTTGTTCACGTTGTCATGTAACATGTGGTTGGGGAAGCTCTTACCACAACCGTCGAGAGTTCAGATATAACGAGTGACACAATATGTTTTCACGTTGTTAATTGTGATGTTGGATTCATTGATTATGATCATGATGAAAAACTCGTCATAATCAATATGTAAAAACATATTGCGTCACTTGTTGTGTCTGAGTGTCCAGACTCGATGTTTTGATTACCATATTTCCTAAGAATTTAAGCTGTTGAAGAAATAGTTAATAGTATTAGCGTGTATATTGTGTATTTATGTTTAGCATATTTTTAGGATAGTATTTAGCCTTTATTATTGCATAGCGGTTACGGTAGTTTCTGACGTGGCCTTTTCTAGTGCTAATACCAGTCCTTAACCGACAGTGTATCGGGTCAAAATGTAGTGCTAGTATGGTGAGTCGAGTATCGTATCCTCGGGGAACTTTGTAATTCTTCTAAGTGTGGTTAAACACCAAAAAAGTTTGTTATTAACTCGATCTAAACCGCAATTTTATAACACGGATCACTACTATTCTAGTCAACATAAAATAAATACGTAATTTAAAAGTTATTCTAATATAATATATATAGATATATAAATATATATAGATGTGCATAAGTTGCAAAGTATATATATAGATATAAATATATAGATGCCAAATATATTATTAGAGAACTAGCCAAAGTTTATATAATTGATTTATACGATCTTTTCAGTGAATGGAATGTGCTCGATCTTTAGGTTCAATTGAGTAAATGAAACGGTGCACTCCTAAGGTTAACAATTCCTCCTCACATTAGCGTGTGAAATTGTCATATGTCCATTGTCATCGGTCCAAAGTCCACATTTGTTACGGTTTTTCGAACGGGTCCCGAGTACGATTCTACCTTTGAATAAAAAGGAGTCATTCCGTTCGTCAAACGGTCAATTTTATTTAAAGGCTCCGGTTGTCAAGGCCGGCCGATTCAACTTTCCGGTTTAAGTTTCAATTAAAGCGATGAATTTAACATTAGTACGATCTTGAGTACAAATTTTAATAAGATTCATCTTTTAGAACAAATCGCCCCCGGGTAGGAAAGCGGGTTCCGTTGTCACGTTTTCACTCGGCCAATTTTACCCTCCGGTTTTTCTATTAACGAGTTCATAACTTAATTACGAGGTGTCAATTCATAATTAGATTATGAATTCTTTCAAGTCAAACTTTATCAATAGAAAAAGATTCAATTAACTCAATTTTATTCAATTTTACTTAGACAACATTCCTTTACCGAAAAGATCGAAATAAAACGATTACATAACTTTGGCTAGTTATTAGATTTAGCCTACTAACATTATACGAAAATAGAAACGAGACAAAACAAACATAAATACTTTAGAAATTTTACCCGATTACAACGATTGAATCGGAAAATTTGTATTCTTCCGGATGCTACAACAACTTCAACAACATTGATCTTCGATAATTTCTCGAGCATTATAACGATACTACTTTATTTATGGCATAAGGCCTATATATATACATACTACTACTACTAAAGAGAGGTGAAGAAAATATATTTGGTACCCTCTTTATGTGCACCGCAAGTAATTGCTCTATTTATAGGCATATTTTCCCAAGCCGGATCGATCCGAGAAAGGGCCGGATCGATCCGGGAATAAAAAATATTATCCCGGGATATTCTCTGCGGGGCCACATGCTGGTCTAATCATGATGTTTCCTCGGATCGATCCGAGGTAAATCCGGATCGATCCGGATAGATTTTTTCCAATCTTAATCCGAAACTTGATAAAATCATAACTTGAGCTCTGGATCTCCAAATGACATAATTCAAGATGCGTTGGAAAGCTCTTGAGGAGATCTATAACTTCCATGAAGACTTCTTTTTCAGAAAATGCCTTTTTGCTGGGCCATTTGTTCGTCGAAAATATAACTTGATACGGCGTCACGAACAATTGATCCACTTGAACTTTAAATCTCGTGGCACTTCCTTTATTCCTTCAAAAGATATGATTTTACTCCAAAAAATGTCATCACTCGGGGTCTTGGTTTACCTAAGGTACGTAAAATACCAAAAATACCCACGTGAATCGACACGACACTCCGGTTATTAACCCGGTACAAAATTTATAACTTTTTATCATTTTTACTAGATTTTTATAATATTTAGATTTATTCATAGCTATTAATATTTTATAAGATTATACGTTATAATTACTTATATTTTATATAAAAATAGTCGATAACGTATATAAAACATCGTAATTTTTATCATATAAATGTTATACATCAACTACTCCCCACTTAGCTCTTTGATCGTCCTCGAGCAAAATAAGCGGTAATATATAAAAATTACGATAAAAATAATATAAGTGGTAGATTATATTTCAAATTAGTAAAATATCATTTCAATATTATAACCATATTAATTATATCTTTCTTAGAAATTAATAAGATAAAAAGTGTAGATAACTTTGATAAATTATTTATCAAATATTATTCAAATGAAATTTCACAAAATCTACTCAATAAATATAATTAAAATTCTAGAATTATTTTCCTATCTTAACTTGTATGAAATATTTGGAATCACAGACTAAGTCAAGTAATTGACAAAATGGTTTATACTTTTTAGGATGAGACATTGGTTAATCGAAAAGATAGAAAAGGAAATCAAAAAGAGAAAGAGGCAAGTCGTACGTACTTTACACCTTCACGTTTGATCAAAAACAGTTTCGATTAATAATATCTCCTTTTCCAACTATTTTTCAGATTTTCTCTCTTCTTTTTTTCAATATTAAGAACTAAAAGCGTGAGTGTGTGTAGAAAATCAAATTTACAAGCATTGCTTCATCAAGATTGATCGGAGTAATACTCTTTCGATCTAAAATTACGAGTCCGGTTTCCTTAAACTCGTAATCATTCTTGAGATCTTATGATTCGAATTTTTATCGTGAGCTTTATACCTCATAGTGATATAGGACGTTTCTAGATAACACCCTACTGCACTCAAATCATTGGAAGCTACTACCGATATATGTCGATCAAAGATAAGGAAGATACCTGGTATTCGATTAATTCTCTGTAAATATGGTGCTTCGTTCTTATATATATCTTTTTTTTTTTTTTTTTTTTTTTTTTCACCTCAGCATACACCATCCTTAGCTTCTGTGCTATCATCTCCTTTCATAAGTACGTACAAACTCGTGGGATTTTTAGGAAATGTAGACCAAAATAAGCCAAGGGTCGGTTATGATCAAAAATGGCTATTTCGAGTGAGGTCTTGATCACTCTAATCAAGGTTGAGGTAATTTTTGTGGTGTCAAAAATCTCATCATTCTAATCCGATTCCATATTCATATTTCGTTTTACAAAGAAAATTATTCTAAAAAATTCATTATAAATATAAGTATATTTGCTAAAATTTCATATGAAACTTACTTGATAATATTTATGTATAGTTACATATACTTAAAATCTTATAAAGATCTAAAATTGACATATATAATATACTTATAATATATCTAATTTACTTTACTTAATTAAAATCTATTCTTACCAATTTATATTGTTTTTATTCATACTAATTATATATTATCTAATTATTTTGTTCCAAGAAAAATTAAACTAAGTATTGAGCAATTAAGTATAAATTTATATAAGAAAATTTTAATTTTTATTTACTAACTTACTTCCACTCCCCACTTACGAAATGACATCGTCCCGATGTTCAGTGAGTAAATAAAAGTTAGTTTGAAAATAAAATTAAAATTTTATATGATTTTGATTATTATTTATTATTTTTAGCAACCATATATTATTTTGATTAAAGAAAATGACATATATATTAAACACTATTACAAACTATAAATAAAAGTAACAAACAACAAAAAACGATTAAACAACTAATTTAAACAACTACCAACTTAACAACATAACTTCTAACTGATTATCAAACCGTAGATGAACATCCGGGAGTATCCACCGGAAGTAATCCTAACTGAGAATCACGAGATGGAAAAATCTCGTCAGTAGCCAACTCCGGCACGTGATTCAGTTGGATACAAAGGTGAGAGATAACCCAGGCAAATGGTAGCGGTCTTCCCCTATTACGTCTTTCTACTGCAAAATTAATTGCAGTCTTAAAAATCAAAACTCCCCAATCAATGTATGCTCCCACAGTTAATGCATACAACAGCAGCATTTCATCATCCGTAACCCCATAAAAATCTCTAGTTGGATAGATCCGAGAATTAATGAAGCGTTTCCACGCCTTAAATGAGGGGTAAGGCCGAGTTGAAGAATCATAGTTATGATCAAACAACGGAAATACGAGCGAAAGGCACGCGGTACGATTTACAACATTATACGCATCTCCAAGTTCCCAAAGAAACTCGAAGTGTGGGTTTCGATCAAAAGTACATGGTGGGATTTGATAGATTTGATTTATGATGAGCGGTGAAAATGAAATAACGATTCCCCTAGCGTAATAAGTTGAGACGAGGCTACGTCGTTATCGAGTGAGAGACGCAAAGAAATCTCTAACAATCGAAATGTTTATTCGACCTGCGGGAGTCCTTATCAACTTTTTCCACCCGCAACCTCGGATTAGATTACGTCCCCACTGATCAATTTTTTCAGTGTTTAAGCCTTTCTCCATCAGAATAGGAGAACGGACGAAATTTAGATGTCTCGGGACGTTAGTATGAAAGCAAGAGGCATGCCCTTCGGGAACCACACCATCAGGCGTATGTGGTTCATAACTATTAACCGAGGGAGAGGATCGGTTAAACATTTCTGATACAGAGACTAAAAATAGAAGGAAGGGAAGAATGAGCAAAGTTTATGGCTGTTGCTCTTTCCTTTTATAGAAATATATCTATCAAGCAAAAGTAGAAAAGATCTCTTTTCTGCGCGTTTTTGTACTTGCCGGATCGATCCGAGAAAGGGCCGGATCGATCCGGCCTCGAACTAGTAATCTTTGTCGGTCGGTATACTCACATCGGATCGATCCGGTAAAAGGCCGGATCGATCCGGAACATTACTGTTCACGGACAGAGTTGATTTTGCTTGAAAAATGCCTAGTTTTTTCTAGGGGACAAGTTTTCTTCCTATTTTTTGTTCATTTTCATTTTATTATAACGATAAATTTTACTACACAATGCGTAATACCATAACATGCAATGAAAACATGAAAATCGTAATAAAATAAAATCCTACCAAAATCAAAATAACCTAAAATTTTACGATAAATTGTACGAAAAATAAAATGTTTCAATGTCAAAAATCATAGAATGTTTAAAATTACTCCTCTTCATCACTCATCTCGACGTGGCTTGAACTTGGCATAGCTTGAGAACGGGTCGATTCTTGGGATGGATCTTGAAAATAAGTGGACATCCGTACCGAGCTATCTAGTCCCATCGAGCTCATTTCTCTCGTAATATCAGAAAAAGTGCTTCCCCATCCCGTCGTGGTATGGCCAAATGATCCGGATCCGGCCCATTCGGATGTCGCATTTGCCGTAGTACTGTCGAAAAATCCCCTACACCACTAGTTTGAAATCCAAAAGAATGTGGCATTTGTTGGAAGTACGAGCGAGGTGGCATCGGTGGAATGAAATCGGGCAAGGTATAAATTTGGGTTTGGCATTGCGGAATATCCATCTCGGCATAGGTAGGGTTCTGCAGTATATTCATTTGATATAAACCTCGCATGCCTTGACGTAAATCTTCAGACCATAATTTATTCCTTTCCGCAAAAACGACCATATTGGCATTAGCACGATGAACATCATAGGCCATGGATTGAAACATGTCGTAAGTGATGGTATTTGGAAGTTGAGTTTGAGTTTGATTTGGATGAAGGAGGGACGGAGTGGATGGAGTAGGCTGAGGTCGTTGACGGTTAGGGTCCAAAAAGTTTATTCTTCCTGCCGGCCTAAGTGGTAAACTAGGACCTATAAGTGTGTCATCCACCATCATCAAATTATCATTTGGGAGCTCAGGGACTCTATCGGCGACACGGGGAAGAAATAAAACATGGAAAATGCATGTGAGCGCCGGGTCTAGCATTCGGGGCAAATTCCTTGGCCCTTCTACACATTACTCGCCTACATCCACGGGTATATCATTGACCATAGCCCAAGCAATACACAAATCCTCTTTACCAAAAGATGTAAAATGTCGAGTAGGGTAAAGAGTGTGACTAATAAAACGTTTAATGGCTCTCGTATCCCTTATACATTTTCCATAGGAAAACTGTTTTCATGCCGGACGGCGGTGGGATCTAACTCATTACGGGCTAGTGAAACAATATAATCAAAGTCGCGAGCTCATCCAAATTCCAAAGCTGTATAATAGTCCTCATTCTACGGTATATCGGGGATACCATAAATAGCATTTATAATGTGAGGAGTAAACGGCAGCCTTGTCTAGTTCTTAGGTTGACGAAGTTAACTCACCATCTTACGTAGCATTATGAGTTGCTACCGAGAGAATAAAATTCGGCTACTAAGGTGGTGTTAATTTCTCCCGACCTTAAACCGGCTAATTCCAACCAATGTCGCCTTTCAAAAATCTCTTTTACCTCCCTTCCCAAATCCTTAAAATCCAAACCCCTCTCGGCGCAACTAAACACTTTCCAAATTTATTTTTCAATGCTTTCTTAGGCTTGCAGCGACGCGGTTCTTTCAAAACTAAGCGCCAATTCTTCTTGTTAAAGGTCTAGTTTCGATGACTGGAATTTGGGTTGGGATATTAGGTTTACGTTTTTTACTAGCTTTTGATGATTCGGCCATTCTACGATAATAACAAAACAACACAAAACAACACAAATGAGTTACACAAAATTTTGGAATTAAATAAAGACTTGCTTAAAAAACGAAATTAAGAAAATAAGTGACTACAATGTTACCTTACAAAGCTTAAAAAAGTTGAAATTTGGCCGGAAAAGATGGAAATTTCGCCGGAATAAAAGTTGAAGCTACCCTTGAAAAATTCTTCAATTTAAATGCAACTTTGAAGAGAGGAATGGAAAATGAGAAAAGTATAAGAGGTGGGGTAGTTTAATGGTGATGTTGTGTGATGATTTGAAGAAAAAATTCGAATTGAGGGGAAAAGGGGAGGGGCGGCTGTTTTTAGAAAAATGGAAGAAGAAAGAAGAAAGAGGGACCCCGTCCCTTCTTTAGGTTTTTTTAGGTTCCGGATCGATCCGGGGTTAGGTCGGATCGATCCGACCATTTTCTTTTATTATTTTTTTTTTTTTTAAAACTAAAAAAAATATTTTTGGTATGATAATCCTCAATTATATCATATAAATCATATATATGATAAAAATAAGTTTTATCAAATTTTTTTTTTGAAGTCTTAAAATTAAAATAAACAAAAACTTAATCTAATTCTACTCCCACCATTCTTAAATCTTCAAGATTTCTATAATAACGGTCCATTAACCTAATCTTAAGAAATGAGGCGTTCGAATTTTCTCTTTGATCTCCATCGGGATTTTCGGATAACCACCTAATCGTTCCCTTCTTAACAACATTCAAACACTCATCCTGTGATTTGGTTGTGCTTTCCCTACATTTCCCTTCATGCTCACTTTTTCCACAGCTTCTACACCTTCTTAAAAACTTTGCCCTTCTCTTTATCGAACTTCTCGATTTTCCATTACATAGTTCTTTCAGTCTGATCTCTCTCAACAATTGCTTGTTTTTCTCAAAAACCGAAGCTTCTATTTTAAACGCGACATCTTTATCCAAGCCTAATTTCAAAAGCAATATAAAAATTCCTATTCTATCTAAAAAAGGCATCCAGTTCTTTTACGTCTATCCGGTAAAAGACGAAACTAATTTAAACATAAATCAAAACGCAGAAAAGTAGAGTAAAGATAGATAGCACCTGGTATTCGGCTGAATTTAGTTCCTCTACTTTTCAGTTTCTTGATTTCTCTGCTTTTTACTTTGTCGGAGGATCAATTAGTAGCATTATTTCTTCTTTTAGTGCGGTTCCTTCTCCTTCCACAAATAACTTTACTCTATGGCCATTGGCTATAAAAGTTGTATTTCCATCAGTTAGTTCAACAGCTCCAGATTTGTAAACTCTCGTTACTTTAAATGGACTGTCCATCTTGATTTAAGCTTTCCTGGAAATAACTTTAAACGTGAATTGTACAAGAGTACTCGATCACCTACATGGAACTCACGCCTATAGATTCTCTTATCGTGAAAAGATTTCGTGCGTTCTCGTAGATTCGAGCGTTTTCATAAGAATCGAGACGGAATTCTTCTAGTTACGTCAATTGAAGCAATCTATGATCACCGACAGCCTTAGGATCGAAATTCAAAAATTTAATAGCCCAGAAGGCTCGGTGTTCTAACTCAACTGGGAGATGACAGGACTTGCCAAAAACTAACTTATAGGGAGAACAACCAATTGGTGTTTTAAAAGCTGTTCTATACGCCCATAATGCATCGTCTAGTTTAACTGCCCAGTTTGTTCGATTTGAATCCACTGTCTTTTCTACAATTCTTTTGATCTCTCTATTAGACACCTCTACCTGACCACTGGTTTGCGGATGATAGGGCGTTCCTAACTTATGCGTTACACCATATTTTTCAATTATCTTGGTAAATGGTCTATTACAAAAGTGTGAACCTCTATCACTAATGATAGCCCTTGGAATGCCATATCTAGTGAATATGTTCTTTTTAAGGAATCGTATGACAACTTTGGTATCATTAGTGGGAAGAGCTTCAGCTTCTACCCATTTCGAAACATAATCTACCATTACTAGAATAAATCTTTTTCCAAAAGATATAGGGAATGGTCCCATGAAATCTATACCCCAAACATCAAATAACTCACATTCTAAAATAGGTTGCATAGGCATTTCATGTTTTTTAGATACATTTCCCCATTTTTGACAAGATTCACAAGATTTGACATACTTATAAGCATCTCTATATAGCGTAGGCCAATAAAAACCACATTGTAAAACTTTAAAAGCGAGTTTTCCAACCTCCATGATGACCTCTGCCTCACGATCATGACAAAATGATAAAATACTTAAAATTTCATTATCGGTACACACTTTACGATTATCCCATCCGAACATTTACGGAAAAGGTACGGTTCCTCCCGGTAATAGAATTTTAAGTCATAAAAGAATTTCTTCTTCTAACATTTGCCAAGTCCAATGAGACGGAATATAATCACGGGTTAAGTAATTAATGATATCTCCAAACCAGGGTGACATTTCCTTAGAAGGAATTCTATTCTTTAATAAGCTGCATGGTCGAAGGAGTATCTATTCTAAACGAGTTGTTCATCGGGAAATGAATCTTTAATTTCTATTCCTTTCTCAACATCATTTTCCATTCTACTTAGATGATCTGCTACTACATTCTCACTTCCCTTTTTATCTTTAATTTCAATATCAAATTCTTGAAGTAAGAGAATCCATCTAAGAAGACGTGGTTTCACATCTTTCTTACTTAGTAAATACTTCAAAATTTGAATGGTACGTATAAATTATTACCTTAGAACCAACAATATACGATCCGAACTTATCTAAGGCAAAAATTACGACCAACGGTTCTTTTTACGTAGTTGTATAGTTCGGTTGATTTTGCATTTAACGTATGAGATGCATAGTAAATAGCTTTGAGAATTTTGTTATATCTTTGACCTAAAGCGCTCCTATGACTAAATCACGGCATCACACATAATCTCAAATGGCAAATTCCAATGCGGT
Organism: Gentiana straminea; assembly: GCA_036785695.1. Taxonomy (NCBI): domain Eukaryota; kingdom Viridiplantae; phylum Streptophyta; class Magnoliopsida; order Gentianales; family Gentianaceae; genus Gentiana; species Gentiana straminea. Next base: position 1,098,895 of record JAVUPR010000450.1, read on the forward strand.
GCTACTAGCACCGGTGCGATAGTCAATCTCGCTTTTAAGGTCCGAAAAGCTTCTTTACATTTACTATCGAAGTTAAAAGGTACTTCCTTTTCAAGAAAATGACTTAGAGGCTTTGCTATCTTTGAAAAATCGCAATAAATCTCCTATAAAATCTGCATGTCCAAGAAATCCTCTTAGAGTCCTTAGATTAAGCTGGTGGTGGTAATTTTTCAATTACTTCAACCTTAGCTTTATCAACTTCAATTCCTATTTCAGAGATTCTATGGCCTAGGACAATTCCTTCTGATACCATTAAATGACATTTTTCCCAATTTAAAACTAAATTGGTATCCTCGCATGACGTTGTAACACTCTTTCTAAGTGCGATAAACATTTACCAAAAGAATCTCCGTAAACACTAAAGTCGTCCATAAAAATTTCTAAGAATTTCTCAACCATATCGGAAAATATAGCCATCATGCATCTTTGAAACGTAGCAGGAGCATTACATAAACCAAACGGCATTCTTTTATACGCAAAAGTTCCATAAGGACAAGTGAAAGTAGTCTTTTCCCTATCTCTGCCGCAATGAAAATCGTAAATAACTTTGAATAACCATCTAAGAAACAAGTAATATTTATGACCACTTAAACGTTCCAACATTTGAACTATGAATGGCAAAGTGGATGATGATCTTTCTTAGTATGATCATTCAGTTTCCTAAAATCAATGCACATTCGATAACCTGTAATTTCTCTTGTTGGAATCCATTCATTCCTATCATTCTCTTTCACTGTGAAACCTCCTTTCTTTGGTACAACTTGAGTTGGACTAACCCATTCACTATCGATATGGGGAAAATTATTCCCATTTCTAATAGCTTAATGACCTCTTTCTTAACAATTAGCGCAAATTCGGGTTGAGGCGGCGTTGCGGTTGAATACAAGGCTTAGCATCTTCCTTGAGAATTATCTTATGAACGCAAATCTCGGGGCTAATACCTCGAATATCGCAAGAAGCTTGTCCATCCAAAAGCTTTCTTATGCTTTTTCAACATTCTAAGTAATTGATCTTCTTGTTGCTCGGTTAAAGTTGATGAAATAATAATCGGTAATAGATTATCGGTTTCTAGAAAAGCATATTTCGATTTAAAGGTAATGGTTTCAATTCCGGTTCTTCGGCGGATCTTCTATTGACGATTTAAGAGCGGTCCTTCTAGTTCTAATTCCAAGTACTTATGCCATGGTGGTTTAAAGGTAAAACTTTACGTATCTAAAGAAAGAATTATCTCTTTCATTTCAATGTCTTCCTCATCTTCTTTATAGATAGACAGAGTTAAGCATTCTTCTAATCTGTCTTCAAAAGTTGGTAACTGATTATCGTAGACAGAATGAATATCTTCTATAAAAGAACATGATTCTGATGATGCATGATTCATAGCTTTGAAAATATTGAAAGTAACTTCATCTTCATTGACTCTCAAAATTAATTCTCCTTTCTGAACATCGATTAAAGTTCTTCCTGTAGCTAGAAATGGACGACCTAGAATAAGAGGTGCTGAATAACCATCTTCCATTTCCATAACTACAAAGTCTCTTGGAAAATAGAATTTGTCTACTTTAACCAATATGTCCTTAATAATTCCTTTAGGGTACTTAATCGATCTATCGCCATTTGCGAGTCATTTCGATCGTAGTAAGCTTTCCTATGCCTAGCTTTTTATAATCCTCATAAGACATTAGATTTATACTTGCTCTAGATCACATAAGACCTTCTTAAACGAAATCCTCCAATTTCACACGGAATGGTAAAACTACCGGGATCTTTCGGTTTAGGTGGTAACTTATCTTTGTAGAATTGCGGAACATTCTTCATTTAGGCATATATTCTCATATTCCTCTAATTTTTTCTTGTTTGACGAATTTCTTTCAGAAATTTTCCATAAGCAGGTATATTAATCAGAGCTTCAATAACAGGGATATTAACTTGAATATGACGAAAAGTGTCAAGGAAACGAGCATACTTCTTATCAGTTTTTGCCTTTTTGATTTGATCTTTAGGAGGGTAAGGTAAAGATTCTAGATCTATGACCTTTGGCTCCTTTGTCAGTTTCTCTTTTCCTTTTTCCTTAAACCTTTGAGTATTATTCAGTCGCCATGTTTTAGGCTCTTGAATTCTTTCTTTTAAATTGTTCCCTGAATCAATCTCTACTTCAGATTCCTTCATTTCTTCCTGTTTTTCATCCTTGTTTTCATTATCTTCCATTCTAACATGTTCCTCAAATAAAGTCCTTAAATCTTTATCCATGGGATCTTTCAGAATCTTAGGGATTTTTACCCAATTTTCCCTTTCACTTTCAGGTTCCGAACTTTTATTTCTTTTCAAGAAATTTTCTATAATTTCTTCTTCCTCATCTGTAAATTCAAGTTCATCTTTAGTTTTATCATTCTTACCATCTAAGTCATCTTCTACTTCATTATTCCCAAAGTTTTCAACTCCATTACTTCCACCATGAGCTTCCTACTTCTCGTAACTACAACATTTACCTCTCTTGGGTTCCTTTCGGTGTTACATGGTAATCCTCACGGGTCTCTTTGTTATTACGTTCACCTTCCCTACTCAAATGATCTTCCATATTCCTTAATGAGGCTTCTATCGTTCTCATCCACGGTATCATGTCCACTCATAGATGTTTTCATTGAACTCATGTCCTTAGTGGATTTGTACCAATAGAAGTCACCATCGTTTCTATATTTTTAGCTTGAGTAGATACTACACCCATCATATTTTTCATTAGTTTTTCCCATTTTTCAACTCCTTCACGAAATTTGAGTTGAACTTTGAGTTCTTGGTATACTTTGAGTGGTATGTTGAGGATAGGATCTAGGTAATGATTGTAAATTCGATTAGACGTGTTTTCTTGATAAACTTGATTATTATTCATGTTCCTATATGGAAGCTGGATACGGCGGTTGTCCTTGCTTACTAGGGTTTTCGGACCATCGATAAGTAGGGTGATCTCTTCTAATAGCATTAAACGAGTTTGAGTAAGCATTGTTTAAATTCCTATCTTTCTTGAAGAAAACTCACCTCTCTCTTGAGTATCTGTTGGTTCTTCAATCCCACGATGGCATATTATCCGATTCGAGTATTCGGTTGGTGTACTATTTTTCGAACTTTGGTTCTTATTACTCGTTGTAAACCATCAAATTTCCTACTCAAATTTTCTAAATGTGCTAGAACTTCCGTATTAGACGTACATTCTCCCGCAAAAGCTACTTTTACGGTGCTAGAACCGGTTTCCCACATTACGTTATTTTTGGAAATCTTTTCTATAGCATCGTAAACTATTTGAGCTTCACTCATCATTAACGAACCACCACATGCATGATCTACATCAGCACGTGAATCTTTTCTTAATTTACGACAGAAGAGTTGAATTTGCATATCTAAGGAATAACCATGGTCGGGACAAGCTCTTAACAATTTTTTAAATCTTTCCCAGGCATTCCCAAGCGTTTCTTCAGATCCTTGTCTAAAATTAGCAACCTCGACTTTTAATTCCAAATTCCGTCCAGGAGTGAAATATTGTTTCAGAAATTCAGTTTGAATCTCCTCCCAACTAGTAAGTGAATGATGTGGAAGAGACATAAACCAATCTCGGGCTCGTCCTTTTAGAGAAAAAGGAAACATAGTCATCCTTGTTAATTCCTTGTGAGCACCTTGACTTTTGGCTGTATTGCATAGTTCTTCAAAAAGATAGAGATGATGATGCGGATCTTCATCATCTTCTCCTAGGAATTGGGCTCTTGCGTCAATTAAACCAAAAAGATGAGATTTAATCTCGAAATTATTCGCTCCTTCATTAGGTAAAAGTATGGGATTATTAGTCTGATTTCTTCTTATGGTTTGGTCACAGATAGGCCTTGGGTTTATTGGGTTGTTACGATTATTCTGGTTCCGATTTTGATTATTTCTATTATTATTATTATTTTGATTATTAAGGTTAACAGGGTTTTGTCCATGCCACAGAGCATGTTCCGGCCCTTGTTCGGGTGTTTCATCACCGATTTCGGACCATTCTCGTATTTACGTTTGAAGATGATTCGTCGGGATTTCCACGACTAGTATGACCACGTTTTCTCTCTACTCTTAACTGCCTTTCGTAAGTGTTTATGTCAGGCTTATAAGGAGTGAGTGGGGCCTTACCACTTCTGGTCATCAACTAACGAAAATAGAAAATAACACGAAATTGATAGTAGTAAAAAATGGTGACTTACCTATAAGGTAAGTACCGACGAAAATAAAAATAGAATTGAGATAAGAAAAGTGTTGACTTATTCTCGAGAATTTTGAGCTAATACAAGTAGTAACCATAGACACAAAAAAGAAATTAGCGTCGTTCCCCGGCAACGGCGCCAGAAAAGCTGACGTGGCCTTTTCTAGTGCTAATACCAGTCCTTAACCGACAGTGTATCGGGTCAAACTGTAGTGCTAGTATGGTGAGTCAGAGTATCGTATCCTCAGGGAACTTTGTAATTCTTCTAAGTGTGGTTAAACACCAAAGAGCTGTTATTAACTCGATCTAAACCGCAATTTTATAACACAGATCACTACTATTCTAGTCAACATAAAATAAATACGTAATTTAAAAGTTATTCTAATATAATATATATAGATATATAAATATATATAGATGTGCATAAGTTGCAAAGTATATATATAGATATAAATATATAGATGCCAAATATATTATTAGAGAACTAGCCAAAGTTTATATAATTGATTTATACGATCTTTTCAGTGAATGGAATGTGCTCGATCTTTAGGTTCAATTGAGTAAATGAAACGGTGCACTCCTAAGGTTAACAATTCCTCCTCACATTAGCGTGTGAAATTGTCATATGTCCATTGTCATCGGTCAAAGTCCACAACTCGTTACGGTTTTTACGAACGGGTCCCGAGTACGATTCTACCTTTGAATAAAAAGGAGTCATTCCGTTCGTCAAACGGTCAATTTTATTTAAAGGCTCCGGTTGTCAAGGCCGGCCGATTCAACTTTCCGGTTTAAGTTTCAATTAAGGCGATGAATTTAACATTAGTACGATCTTGAGTACAAATTTTAATAAGATTCATCTTTTAGAACAAATCGCCCCCGGGTAGGAAAGCGGGTTCCGTTGTCACGTTTTCACTCGGCCAATTTTACCCTCCGGTTTTTCTATTAACGAGTTCATAACTTAATTACGAGGTGTCAATTCATAATTAGATTATGAATTCTTTCAAGTCAAACTTTATCAATAGAAAAAGATTCAATTAACTCAATTTTATTCAATTTTACTTAGACAACATTCCTTTACCGAAAAGATCGAAATAAAACGATTACATAACTTTAGCTAGTTATTAGATTTAGCCTACTAACATTATACGAAAATAGAAACGAGACAAAACAAACATAAATACTTTAGAAATTTTACCCGATTACAACGATTGAATCGAAAATTTCGTATTCTTCCGGATGCTACAACAACTTCAACAACATTGATCTTCGATAATTTCTCGAGCATTATAACGATACTACTTTATTTATGGCATAAGGCCTATATATATACATACTACTACTACTAAAGAGAGGTGAAGAAAATATATTTGGTACCCTCTTTTTATGTGCTCGCAAGCCGCTCTATTTATAGGCATATTTTCCCAAGCCGGATCGATCCGAGAAAGGGCCGGATCGATCCGGGAATAAAAAATATTATCCCGGGATATTCTCTACGGGGCCACATGCTGGTCTAATCATGATGTTTCCTCGGATCGATCCGAGGTAAATCCGGATCGATCCGGATAGATTTTTTCCAATCTTAATCCGAAACTTGATAAAATCATAACTTGAGCTCGGATCTCCAAATGACATAATTCAAGATGCGTTGGAAAGCTCTTGAGGAGATCTATAACTTCCATGAAGACTTCTTTTTCAGAAAATGCCTTTTTGCTGGGCCATTTGTTCGTCGAAAATATAACTTGATACGGCGTCACGAACCATTGATCCACTTGAACTTTAAATCTCGTGGCACTTCCTTTATTCCTTCAAAAGATATGATTTTACTCCAAAAAATGTCATCACTCGGGGTCTTGGTTTACCAAAAATACCCACGTGAATCTGACACGACACTCCGGTTATTAACCCGGTACAAAATTTATAACTTTTTATCATTTTTACTAGATTTTTATAATATTTAGATTTATTCATAGCTATTAATATTTTATAAGATTATCTGTTATAATTAATAGTCGATAACGTATATAAAACATCGTAATTTTTATCATATAAATGTTATACATCAGTTTCCTATATATACAGTGTAATAATTTACAATTGTCAATATCAACAAAATCATAATTTTCAATATCGTGTTATGGTATCAGAGCACTGCGATTCCACAACCGAAAAATAAAAATTTCTTCTTTTTTTTCCTTTTTTTCCCAGCAAACACAATTTTCTCGTCTTTTTTTTTTCTTTCTTCTCTGCAAACCCTCAACAGCGCCGCCATCTCCTTTGGCAACAATGGCTTCCACCACTCCCATCTCCTTTCATCCGGCAACTCAAGCATCCATCAAACTTGATTCCAACAATTATTATGTTTGGCAAATGCAACTAGAATCACTCCTTCTTGGAAATGACCTGTTCGGATATGTTGACGGCTCCACCCCGGCACCGGAGAAAACCATTGTTGACGGCACTGAAACGAAAACTAACCCAGAATTTCTGCTATGGACCCGTCAAGACCACCTCATCCGCAATCTGATTCTCTCCTCCGTTACCCCTGAAGTCGCTACCTTATTGTATGGAAAGAAAACCTCAGCGCAGCAATGGAAAACTCTTGCTGATGTCTATGCAACGCCCTCTCGGGCACGGATTCGAACAATTAAGGATTCAATGAGAGATCATCATCGCGGGACTCAATCGGTTCATGATTACCTATACGAGATGAAACGCAAATCTGATCGCCTCTCACTCCTTGGGTCTCCGATGGACCATGACGATTTTATTGATGTCGTTCTCACCAACATCGGCCCTGAATTTGCAGACATAGCCCGAGCTATTCAGTCCGTGAAAACCCCATACCCTTTGAGGAACCGCACGAGAAGCCGCCGAACTTTAAGCCTTCCAAGTCGTCACCATCGTTTGCTCCCCGCCACCGCCCACGCCGCCTACGGACCTCCCAATCAACGCTACCAACAAGTCTCGAATTTTTGCTCGTCGCTCTACGTACGCCGTCTCCATGGAGGGGTCAAAGTCAACGAGCCCCTCCTTCCAATCAGCAGCTATTTAATGGCAGGCAATTTAATGAGCAGCGCCCAAATGCTCAATATAATGATCCGAATCGAGCCCGTAAACCGTTTTTGGGTCGGTGCCAAATGTGCTCTACACATGGCCATATGGCCAAAGAATGTCCCCAATATCAGGTCCAGATGCGTCAAATTTTTGGTCTACAGCCTCAGCACTCATCCAAGCCGCAAGCTCATATAGCTGCCCAGGCTCATGACTCGGCTCAGTTTGATCCCAATGCACCAAAATGGCTCATGGATAGCGGAGCTACACACCACGTGACATCGGACCTGCAGAACCTCTCTCTACACGCCCCATATACTGGCACTGATGACTTTCTTGTTGGTGATGGTAAGGCTCTTTCTATTACTCATACTGGCACTTCCGATATTCCCATTACTTCTGCCCAATCCCTTACATTACGTAATGTCCTCTGTGTCCCCAGCATGTCTAGGAATTTACTCTCTATATCCCAACTCGTAAATCCCATAATCTGTCTATAGAATTCTTACCCTCTCGAATTTGTTGTGAAGGACATTCGAAGAACGGCCTATCCTCCGTGGTCCGGTTAGAAATGGCTTGTACGAGTGGCCCAGTCCTCCTCTAGTCGCCTTTGCATCCAATAAAGCTTCGTCTCAAGACTGGCACCATCGTTTGGGTCACCCAGCTCGTCCTATTTTATCTACAATTTTACAACATTACAATTTACAGTCCTCTAGTTCTTCCTTTACGCATTGTTCCGCATGTTTAGAAAATAAAAGCCATAAACATCCGTTTGGCAAATCTACTTTACGTTCTTCCCGTCCCCTTGAAATTGTTTTTAGTGATGTTTGGACATCCCCTGTTTTATCTATTGATGGATTCAAATACTTCGTTATCTTTGTTGATCATTTCACGAGATATGTTTGGTTGTATCCCTTAGCTCGTAAATCTGAAGTTCATCCTACTTTTGTTCGGTTTCGTGCGATTGTAGAAAAATACTTTGATAGAACATATTATAAACTTTAACACGTCATCTGGAGTGTAGGTCTGTAACAAAGAGTATGAGTCAACTTTGACGCACAAAGACATATAAAGAGGCCAAACACTTGAACCATATTAATAACTACAACACACCCTTCATGTGTGAGTCTAGCCATAAAAAAGAATCTGGACCAACACGTCATATAAAGACATATAAAGAGCACAACAAAGCCTCTCGAGTGAGGTATCTTAACAAAGAGCCAAGGCCATAATAACACACAAATGCATATAAAGAGCACAAGCAACTCAACAAAGAGGTCGAACATTTGAACCATACTAAAAACTTCATCATACTTCCTCAAGTGCAAGTCTATAACAAAGAATTTGGACCAACATGACACACAAAGACATACAAAACACAACCTCCTCAAATGTGGGACTATACCAAAGAGTCTGTACCAACATAACACACAAAGGTATTGACGACGTAGATCAAGTGATAATAAAATACTTGACCATCATAAACCAATACTAGCAAGAGGACTAGGTCCATCGTAGTATAGCTATAGCGAATCAAGGTCGATCCCACAGGGAACCAATTGTGGGTCATTTTATAAATAATTAATTAAGCATGTCAAGCACATAAAAACGGTCTATGACCAACAAAGGACAAGAAAAGATAAATTGACACGACTCGACACAACATAAATAAATACAACATAATTAACCTCCCCAATTATTATGTTATCGTTTGGATCTAGAGATTCTATATAAAAAAACTAGACTCACTAACTATTAACCCGATTCGTATCTCTTTTATAGTGGCTACGGGAGTCATCCTCTAAACTAGATCTAGCTCCGGGTAGACCATCTAGACCACTATGCTACATTACGTGACTTTGCTTTTTAGGCCTCCATCTTATATAACTTGCACGCTTACAAAACTAGGGATGCCGATATTAACCGTATTCCTCACCTAGGCAACATTCCTGTGGTTAGGCGTACTTCCTAAGCGATCGCATCAGTCTCTGTCCCATTAACATTTACTTTTTAGGTCTCACTTGTTAATCTATGATGTACGTATAACTAGGTGCTAGCAATTCCCAAATACAGAACAGATCTAGATCTCGCTGAAAGTCCAGGAAGATCAATTCATGAGTTGACCTAGGAGCACTATATTGGTATTTCCTAATAATACGCTAATTAAAACAGACGAGCAACGTAGCCGTAGCCATACCTACTAAGATAAGAAATTCTAAATGGACAATCACACCATAAAGACGTGGCTAGACTGACTCGGCGAATCACTAAATCTTAGCGTTTCTCTATACGTAACGGATAAAATAGAAATTCATAAAGTAATTATATAGATCTACTAGAAACACGATTATTGATCAAAATAAAGTCATACATAGATCACAAGACATAGGCGTGGGCGTGCGGATCCTTATAGACGAGGAATCCCCACTGCCTCACGTCTAAATCCTAGATATACATCATTTAACTAAGAAATAACAATCTCCACCGATAAATAATAATTGGGGAATTAATTATAAAAACTAAGAGAAAATAAATACAAGAACTTATATAATTGCAGAACTTGTATAAAAACCACTCTGAGAAAAACTGAGAACTTTATTATGAGTTGTGTAAGGTGTGTTTTTGCTAATGAACTAGTACAAATATATATAGGAGTAAAAATTCGCATGGGATAAGCCTGAACCGATCTGAGATAGGTTTCCTAAATCCAAATGAAGTCTGAAAACGCGTTAGGATAATTCCAAGCTAATCCGGATAGGCAGAGGGGCTCGCCCCCAGCGAACAGGAGGCTTGCTGCCAGCGAGTCCTCCAAAATTGGATTGGCTCGCTAGCTCTTGTATCCCGTACTCCTCTTCTCGTGCTGCTTCGATATTTATCCTCAATTTAATCCGATTCCACTTCGAATTGCCTTGAAATTTATCTTCTTCTTTGGTAGAAAATCTCCAATTTATCTTTATCTACAAAATAAACATTTATTGCACAGTAAATTGTATTTAAATGATAAAAAACGGATAAATATCAATTTATATTCTATAAATCACGTAACATTAAATAATCAATATACACATGTGATTTAACATAAAATATATATTATTAGGCTCGATTTAAGGATAATGTTGATGACTTTTACGAGTATATTTTGACCGTCATCAGGTATATAAATTACACCACAAGCCCAACAAAAACTCTCAACACTCGAAACAAGATAACATGAAGACAATGTTCACCGAATGGTTTGAACCCGTGACTTCCACCTTGATTAATATTGAATTTCGATGTTTCCCGATTGCTTAAGCTCATGATAAAGTTGATAATCAACATATTTAACACTTCAAACACCAAGGACACTTGTTAAAACAAGAGATATAATGTGCCTATGTGCTAAAAGTTATTCACTTTGTTATGAAACATAATTTGAAAGAACATAAAATCTACGGTGATCGTTCACCATCAAACTCAATGAACATTAAGTATCAGACTCTTATTCTTCAACATAATACAAAAATTGAAAATCCACCGAAAACACATGATCCCAGGTGTAATACATACACTAGGTCTACCCTTATTTCAGATATGTATGTCTTTTTTTTTTTACGGATACGAAAAATATATATGCATGCACACTTTTATCTCCACTATGCTCGAATCCGAAATCTTCAGATTAATAACCACAGCATTTACCGTTGGCCGATGTCATGTTGACCAGATATGTATGTCCTTAGTTTTCCACTTATATAAAAAGCATATGTACTAGGTCTGACCTTATTTCAGATATGTATGTCCTCCTTTTTCCACTGATACCCCTACTTGGACACGTATGTCCTCCTATTTCCCATTATTGCAAAAAGCATAGATACCTATTTTTGGAACATGGTGTGTGTAGTGGAATCCAGAAATAAAGTTTACCACCACACTAAAAAATTTCATCTATAAAACCTATACACTTATGTTTTAACAAAATACACACTAAAACAAAAAACGCTTTCAATTAAGCACGCTTTTCTTGTCTATATACTTAATTAAAATCTCTATAATTATTATTATGTCTAGACTCGTGGAAACACTTGTTATAGGGAGAGTTATCGGAGAAGTCGTGGACGATTTCACACCAAGTGTGAATATGAATGTTACTTATAATGCTAACAAAGAAGTTAGCAATGGCCATGAGCTTATGCCATCTGCCATTGCTGCGAAACCTCGAGTGAAGATCGATGGTGGAGATATGCGTTCTGCTTACACACTCGTAAGTTTCCCTCTCGATATATACGTACATCTGAAAAAACTTGAGAATCTGTAATAAAAAAATGTTTTGTTTTGATACCGTTAGAACCGTATTGCTTCGTATGTAGCATTTTTCACTGTCTAATTTTTGCAATATGTGCATTTTTCATACAAGGTATATAAAGACACTAATTGGTTCGTTTTGTTTATGATTTTAACGTTTATATTCTTAATGTTTCATCTTATGCATTGTTTTCACATTTTCAGTCCATAATGTCATGTGTCTGATAGTTGGCTTCGAAAGTACAACATGTTCCAACTAATAAAAACTTGACATGTGTCAAAAATAGACTAAAATGTAGGGGAAATGCATAAATTATATGGAAATGGTATGTGCACTACACAAATGTGTAGTGCACTTTCCACTACATGTTGTAGTGCCATGGATTAAAAGGATGTTAAATTTATTGTGATGGGTCCCTACAAAATGAATGGTGTTGATTGTGTTGTACGTGTAGGATGTTGTGATAAAAATAGTAGTGGATGTATAACTACTCTAAATTATACTCTCTCCGTCCCGCAATATAAGTCTTTTTAACTTTTTTGTGGTGTCTCAAAATATAAATCATTCTCACATTTCAATACAATATTAGGAAAAGATAGACACACAACGGATTTACACAATAATCATCCTTATCATTCATTATTGTAGGACATAGATCAATCAATGTAGGTCCCAAAATAATTAATGGTGGAGATGATTGTTGTGTCAATCCGTTGTGTCTCTATCATTGTTCTACAATATTAAATGCATTGTTTTCACATTCACACTAAACAATGTAATATTATTAGTCAGTCCCAAAAAACAATACAATTTTTTATACTGAAATGTTAAAAAATAACTTATTTAATAGGTTTTTTAAACTGTGTGAAATGGCCAAAATGCCTTATATTGGGGGTTATATTGGGGGACGGAGGAAGTATAGGGGGTAATAGTTTCAGGTTGAGAGTGCAACATTTGTGCAACACAAGAGAGGCAAAAAGTTGTATTTATACCTTTTTCATACAATTTCGTACATTTATACCCTTTCGTATCATATTCATATCATTTTGTATATTTACATACAATTTTTGTAGTGTCAATACGAAAACATACTGTTTAAATGTTAAGAAAAGTAGCATATTTGATAGATTTTGAATTTCTAATGCATAATTAAGTTTCCCTGGAGATTAATGTAGCATAAATAGATTATTGTCATGTTTATTTATGTCATATCCCATTAATTAATTGTATTCAAGCTTTTATTTATTTGTTTAGTTAATTATTTATACTAATTAATGTGATTATTAAAATTGTTTTCTTTGTCTGTTTTTTAATGTAGATCATGACTGACCCTGATGTTCCTGGTCCAAGTGATCCATACTTGAGAGAGCACTTGCACTGGTTTGTGCTTTTTTTCACTTTTACTTAGAAGTTTAATCTCCTCACGTAATGTAATACCCCGCATCGAAAAAAAAAAGTTATTAAAATACAAGGTTAAGGCTCAATAAATTTGGTAACTTAAGATAACTATTTTAAATCAAACGAAGACGATGGACTCAAGTAGTTACAAGATTTATTATGATTCAAGTAGCGCCGCTAGCCCTGAGTATCTTGGGGGCGCTACCTTGTGGGCGTTACATGTGGTTTCGATCGATATGGGGAGCCACCTCTAGCTAGAATCCTCATAACGGTTCGGGGCAAGTGTCTAATTGTCGTGAGAGACGATATGGGGAGCCACCTCTAGCTAGAATCCTCTAGTAGCTAGGGGCCTTGAGTTTATCATTTTACGGGGCATTACGTGTGGTTTAGTAGCTAATTAACTGACCAATGCTTGTAAACCTGCAAATTTTATGAAGAACGGATCCTCGCGTCACGCGTCTATCGTCGTCCTTCTTAAATTTATTCGACCCCTAACTTGTCCGGAGTATCACGAATAATTTAAGTGGGACCTTGCCTTTTGTCTAAGACAAAATAGATCAAAAGATTACTTGAAGTGTTTAGATGTTTAAGACTTTATCAAGGATGCATATAATTGTTCTCTATTTGTTCAACAAGTAAAAAGAGTCCGGGAGAAGGGGTGAATTAATGTAATATATATCCATGGTGAAAAAAGTAACATAAAGGATTCGGTCACTTGAGTTTATCATTTTAGATCAAACAAGGACGACAATACTAACTAGTTGTTGGATCTTTTATGCTTCAAACTTATTATTAAAGTAGTACCGCCAGACGTTCTAAGGCGTTACAACAACTATTATACAAAGTTTGTGCATTGTTACTTTGTGAAATAGAGTAGAAATGAAAGTAACAAGCTTTATACAGCGGACGTATATATGCAAAATATTTCATTATACATATTCAAGCAAGCCAATGATCAATCTTCACTTATTGTACCATTATTATTACTTTTGCAGGATTGTTACAGATATTCCAGGTACTACTGATGCTTCATTTGGTAAGATTTTCAAACCTAAAAAAAAACCCTAGTTTCTAGCTTATATCTAATATAAGATATATATATATATATTATCATAATGAAGTAAGTTATATGATTGTTGTGATTATAATTAATTAATAAATATTAAAAATATATATACAGGAAAAGAAATAGTGAGCTATGAAACACCAAAGCCAGTAATAGGTATACACAGGTATGTATTTATACTGTATAAGCAGAAAAATAGATACACAGTGAAGCCACCTGCATCTAGAGACAACTTCAACACTAGGGCTTTTGCTCAAGAATATGGACTCGGATCACCCGTCGCTGCGGTTTATTTCAATGCTCAGAGAGAAACAGCTGCTCGAAGAAGATGAGATGTCACAATGTAGATATACATGTGTATAAATACGTGAAGTACGTTTTACGTGTTTTTCCGTGGATATTTCCGTTCTGGATATACTATCGATCAGCTGGATCGATCAGTACTGAAGACTTTTAATTATATGTAATAAAGTATGGTAGTTGTTGGTGTGGATTTTAATTAGCTAGTAGGTTATCTTTGTCAAGAAAATTCTGATTGTGAGAATCATGTATACATAAAGATACGTGAACTTTATTTTACGTGTTTTTCAGGATCAAAATCAATATCGAAGACTTTATCTAATAAAATATCGTTGTTGTTGTTGTTGTTGTGGACTTTAATTAGTAGCTAGGTTATGTGTGTATATATAAGGATTTCACATATATATGGGGCGTCTTTAATGCGGATATACACGAAAAAATACATGATATTTTATGTATTTTTTTTTTTTACAGATATTTACATTACAGAAGCTCATAATCAGAAGTTCCTTGTGTGTTTGTGGGTACTAACACAGAGTTCCCCAATTTTTTTTTTTTTTTTCAAAGAGGAGGACATAGATAATTGCACGACTTACAGAGTTCCATTTTAACGTATAAGAAATCTACAACTTTTACGGGTATTTCTTAAATACACATAAAAGTCGTGTGCTATTTCTTCATCTCCACAATAAATACTCTATGAGCATCCACTACGACACACTTTACCACCTTGCAAAGTGAAAGTGATGCTACAAAACATGAAGTTTTCTACACTATATATGGCACAATTGAAACCCCCACTGGGGGTGTCACCGTGGATGGGGAAGTGGATCAGCCCCCCTCCACCTTCACTCTCGTGCACAGAGATCCAAGCATTTTATGCCAATTTTTTATTTCATCATCTTCCCAAGGATTTCTCCATTCTTCATCTCTGCATTCTTCATCTTTCCCAACCATTTTTTCATCTATTTACTCATTCTTCATCCATCTGCAAGCATGATTTTTTTTTTCCTACAGAGCACAGACCAATCTCCCACATCTTTCATAACCAATCTTTCCATTCCATTGGGTCAAATTTGTTTACTTGAATTTTGATTTCAATCACTTCTGCTTGCCCATCCTTTTGATTTCGAGATTTATTTTAAAGCTAGAGATGAAAGAGGTGATGATTAGGAGAAAATATAACACGTTAGTTGATTTGGGTGTGGTTCAGAAAATTTTGATCTGTTTTACAATTTGGTAGCCGGAGCGGAGGACATAGATGAACTAAATACATTATGAATTTTTTTAATTGAGAATGGAAAAGAAGATTTTTATTATATCCGAGGTAGAATGCGAATCGAACTTTGTTTCTCATTAGGAAGTGCAATTGTTGATATTACTAGGCTAGATTCGATTCTGAACCCAAAAAAAATCTTATAAATATTACAAGAGAAAATTTGAAAAAAAAAATATCTTATAATTGTGAGAGAAAAAAAAATTGCCTCAATCTCCCCTACATATTCAATAGCAGGCTGTATCGTTGAAGTGTATGAATGTTTCAATTTCGGACGAAATGAAAAATACGTATGTGAATAACAATGAAGTAGAATCCATGGCCCATGAGAAATATATTTGAGTGAAGAAAAAATGAGAAATATAAACCTTTTACGATAAGTAAAAAATGAGATACGTTATTCACAAATAACATATAAATCGGGGCCCTGGGAGCCGGAGGGAAAAGACGAAGGAGCTGATTTTTTTTTTTTAATTCTTTATCAGATGTAAAAATATTACTAAGAAAAACAAAAGGAGGTGTTACAGGCCATAGTAGATAACAATATAATGAAGCAATAATGTTGATGAAAAAAAGGGAAAAATGGTCAGTAAACAAGCTAGATTATAGTGGATGCTCTAAGCTACATTTGGCCCTCCCATTTTCAAAAACCTAAAGATTTGGATGGGACCCATAATATTAAAACAACAGTGTTAGAGCATCCATTTGATCCTAGCTTGTTTACCGACCACTTTTCCCCTCTATTTCACCCACATCATTACATTGTTATCTACCGTGGCCTGTATTTACCCCTCCTTTGGTTTATTATTATTTTTGTTTCTTAGTAATGATGTGGGTGAATAAAAAAAAAAAATCTCAGCTCCTTCTTCCCTCCGGCGCTTCATGTAGAAAACTTCATGTTTTGCAGCATCACTTTCACTTTGCAGGGTGGTAAAGTGTGTCATAGTGGATGCTCTTAGGGTTTCTAATTTTTTAGTGGGGATCTCAAATATCTGTACCGTAAGATTGCCACGTGTCGATCAGTGAACATGTAATCTGATATTTGTTGTGGTCCAGTTTAGTTCTCCTTTAGAAACCAGACAACAAAATGGTCTGTCTTTGTAATGAATCCAAAAAATAATGGGGTTTCAAACTTTTTTGTTTCATTGTGCTAAAGCCTAAAGTGCTGATACTGTAGTGTGAATATATATATAGATCCATAAAATTAGGGAATTTTTGTGTGGTGTTTTCATGTGTCGAGACGTTTAAACCATATATTTTCAAAAGGTTGAAGCTCAATCCAAAAATCTATGGTCGCCTCGTCCTTAGAGCTTCATAGAGAATGTAAATAGAATGTAAACCGAGAGTTATAAGTCATTGGTCCAGTTGAGAGAAGTCGGCATTTTAAGGTAACAAACTCTCACACCTCAACTCAAATACGTGATGGTTAATACAACACCCTCGTTCTTTAACCATTGAGTTATACCCCTGAAGGCCAAACAACACATGATATCTATGTTTGACTGAAAACATGCGGTGTAGATGGCTATACGTGTAATTTCCTCACAAGTGAAGACACTATAAAAAAAGTACACCATTAGATTCATCATGATCAATGACTTCAGATGACGGGAATGTCATAAGTATTTTGCCTCCATCAATCTTAATACTTGCACATGAGAAATTTTATATTACAAAGTTGTAACCATAGTTATATCAAGTAAATGTATACGATACATTAACTAATTCTTATACACCATAAATGATAGCAAAAAATATTTAAGTCATGTCCATTAGGTGTGTCCATTCACTTAAACCTTTCAAATTTTCAATATGAAAAGGCTATGGAGGCACTCTTTTTTTGTACATGGTGTTGATACAATGTACTAGTATGTGTATTTTATCTGCAACAGACAACATTGTATAAAGATAAGAAAACAAGGTAGGTTATGCACTCAGGGGGCGCCGATCCACGGTCTTCCTTGTCACGAACATCCATGTGTAAAACATGTTCTCGGGTCGTGACACTATTCACTCCTTTATGTCAGTGAAGTTCTGGTATGAAAAGTCTTCGTTCCATTCCATCATTGCACCAGGCCAACAGAACGGTGACATATATCGAAAAGGCGCAAGATATCGTCTTCTTTGCTAAATCCATATCCAACCTAAAATACACAATGCGCACTAAGATCAGCGTTTCAAGAACCAAAGAAACAGTATATTCCTCCATCTTCTTTTGTGCCTCTGGCAACATGAAATCATGCTAATAAGGGGAAGAATACGGGAGTTTTTGTCATTGGGGAATATTATCAAACACCTTGAATACAGGAGGAAAATTCAATGTAAATGAATATCTCACCTCTCTGAATCAGCCTCCTTTTTAATAATTCTTAGTTTCTTCATCTTCAGTTACCGAGGGTTTTTCAAAATTACCGACAACACAAAATCATCGGGTAAACCAAACTCTCTTTATGCTATAACACACGCCATACCACAAGCTACGGAACACACACGCTAGACCACAAACTACACACCACCACGCCAAACCACAAACATTAGACTACAAACTTCAAACTACAGAACACAGACGCCGAACCACAAATGCCACGCTGCAAGCTATTTGTTGGTGATTTAAGTTTAATCACGAGCCGTTGAGGTAATCGGGGTTTAGTACAAGGATGAATATACTTGTAACAATTTATTATAAGTTTGGAGGTGTGGAGTACACGCTTATGTAATGTGTATATAAGTATACGGATGGAAAATAAGCATGTATGTTCAGGAAAAGTCACTTAAAGGACCGAAAATCCGGTTAAAGGACTAAAATCTCAGTTTTGGGGAAACAGAGGCATAGGCGCCCGCCTATGGCTTTCTGGCAAGGCTAAAAGTCGATCAGAGTGTTTGGCTTTTTTCTGATGATCACAGGCTGGCCACAGGCGCCCGCCTGTGGCCCGAAAGCAGTCCTTTAAGTGCCTTTTGGCCTTTTTAAGGAGTTATGACCAAATGGTACCTTTCCACTTGGGTTGTAACCTATAAACTCGAACTTACAACTAATTTTCTGGATTCCAAGAGCTTTTTACAGGCTTCTTACATTGTTGAATAAAACACACAACAAATGTATGCATCCTTGATCATATCATATACATAAAACACTTGCAAACTTTCTCCAAAGGTATTCTTCATCTTTTGAGCCTAAAGATCGAAGGGAAAACGCAGTCTTATCTCACAAAATTATTTGTGTTACCCTAGGCTTCAGATAAGGGGCAAATAACTTTTGTAGGAAAGTGTTTCACGATTCTACGTTCATATCAAGAAAAGCAAATTTCTGAGTTTTAGTTTTTCTGCGTTTTATTCAAGTTTGACATTGTTGGTGTTCTTCAAAACCCCAAAGTTATCAACACTATTGACCACAAACTACAAACACTATGTATACATAGTACAGACACCAGTTTGTAGTGCATATATGCACTAGTGTCTGCAGTAGATATATATCCACTACATACATTAATTTGTAGTAGATATACATACACTAGTTTGTAATAGATATACCGATATAGATACACTACACACATTGTTTGTAGTAGATATACATACACTAGTTTGTAGTAGATATATACACAAACTACAGACACTAGCCTGTAGTAGATATATCTACACTACAGACACTAGTTTGTAGTATATATACACACAAAACAGACACTAGTTTGTAGTAGATGTATACACACTACAGACACTAGTTTGTGGTATATGTATATACACTACAGACACAAACTCTATAGACACTAGCTTTTACTAGATATATATACACTACGGACACTTGTCGTAGATACATATAAACCACACACACTAGTTTGTTGTAGTGTGTGCGTGTGTGTGTCTGTATGTATATATATCTGTTAAAGGAAATAAAGTTGCGCATTTACTACCACCAATTGGTTTTAGTACAATGGTAAGCACTTAATCCTAACATGGTATCGGAGCAGGAGGTCATGGGATCAAACCCTGGCTCCCTCAGTTTATTGTGCAAGTGTTGGGCATCTTTGTCTTGTTGGCCTAGTTTGGTCTTGTCTTTGTGTGCCTAGATGACACAACCTTGTTAGAGGCCCACACTTGAGGGGGCATGTTAAAGGAAATAAAGTTGCGCCTTAACTAACACCAATTGGTTTTAATACAACGGTAAACACTTGATCCTAATATGATATCGGAGCAGGAGGTCCAGGGATCAAACCCTGCCTCCCTCAGTTTATTGCGCAAGTGTTGGGCCTCTTTATTTTGTTGGCCTAGTTTGGTATTGCCTTTGTGTGCCTAGATGGCACAGCCTTGTTAGAGGCCCACACTTGAGGGGGCGTGTTAAAGGAAATAAAGTTGCGCATTTACTACTACAAATTGATTTTAGTACAATGGTAAGCGCTTGATCCTAATATGGTATCGGAGTGGGAGGTCATGGGATCAAACCCTGGCTCCCTCAGTTTATTGTGCAAGTGTTGGACCTTCTTGTGTTTGTGTGCCTAGATGGCACAGCCTTGTTAGAGGCCTACACTTGAGAGGGCATGTTAAAGGAAATAAAGTTGCGCATTTACTAACACCAATTGATTTTAGTACAACGGTAAGCGCTTGATCATAATAATATCATCATTATTAGTATTATTATTTTATATATATATATATATATATATATATATATATATATATAATAAAAGAGCCAATGTGTTTCCTCCTTAAAGTGTTTCCCCTCAAAAGCGTTTCTCAATAATATAATAATAATAATTAAAAATAATAATAATATTAATTAATGTTAATAATAATGAGATGAAAAAAAACTGCCGTAGAAATTAAAAAATAGTCCATATAACTATAACTATATAAAAATAACATGGGATACGACACACGACACATGTTATAAAAATAACATGTGGATAAGGTTGATTAAATAAATAAATAAAAACCGTGACAACTACTAAAACATGGGAAAAGTTCACTGATTTTAGGGCACTCCCTGCAGAAGCCCTATACGGTGCCCTATCCCTAAAATGAAGATAAAAAATAGAGTTTTGCCTCAAATAGCTCCTACAGCAGAGTCTGTATCCCTATTTATTTTTAGGGATATGAACAGTGCATCCCTACTTGTGGGGATGCACTATTCACTGCCCTAAACATATTTATATTTAATTGTTAAAAATTATAGGGATAGGGATAGGGATGCTGTTGGAGTGAAATAATAAATATTTAATGTGTATAAATAGGGTTATGAGGTAGAATATATATTAATTAATATTATTTGAAATATTATAGGGATAAGGATAGGGATGCTGGTGTAGAGGTTTTTGAATTGAGATGTTGTAAAATAGGGATATGTATTATTTTATATTATTTTAGAGATAAAATTTAGGGTCTCTGCTGGGAGTGCCCTTATACTATTATTGATAAGGTTGATTAATCATTGTTGTTTATTTCTCTACAATATACTATTTATTTATTTTTATTAAAGTAATTTTAATTTACTTATAGTAAATAAGATAAACATGGGCAATTTTAAAAAAACTGCCGTGAAAATAATATTAATATTAATAATGAAGATAAACAACCGTGAAAATTAAAGAATATAAAAAAAAAGTTTAGAGGACGTCATCTTGATTGAATCCTGGTTATTCCAGCCGCGTTTGACAAGGTTTGATTAAAGCAGGGTATGTCGATTATCCAATGGTCTAGGGATTCAATTTCTGAAATTGTCCAAAAGGTCTTTTCTTTCCTTTTAATTTGACGTTCACACTCTTCCATAGGCTGTGGATGGAGATAGCTAGAGGGGCAAAGGATCATCCTTCTAACCGGGTAAAAAATTGAATCAATAGTAGAATATGCATTTCAAGATCAATTTTTACATTCTTTATATTTCAGTATATGGTCTAAAACTCACTCAAATAAATGAAAGGAAAAATGCTTCATGTAATCTCTTCGTTTTCTCTTTGCAGATAAATACTAGAAAAATCACATTGACACATTTCTACTTATGATTCCGAGGTTGTGCAGATGATATATATTTGCCCAATTCTCTGGGAATAGATAAATGAATTTTTGTGAATCGTATATTGGCTTGGCAATTTAATTGGATGACAGACATAGGGGTATTTCTTTTCTTCCTGCTTGATCTGCAACCAGTGCAACCATGATGATGCACTTTTTCTTTATCTATAACACCGTATCTAAGAAATAGCAAATATGAAGTTTATGTTTCTTTTGTTCGAATTTTCATTCGAATGTTTAAACATAAATTTATAATTGGCTAGATGGAGAGTATAACAAAATAAGAAAAAGGAATTATTAAAAAAAAACACGAAACTGTTGATTCTTAAGAGAAGGAGGTTAATAACATACTTTGTGCTTCATCGCTACTGTTGATCTGTCGTCCATGTTTCACTGCTGAGGTCAGTGTATTTACTTTTTGAAGGTTGTTTGTTGAATATTTCTTCTTCTTGGTGTTTATTTGATGTTTGTTCTTTGAATAAATATTCTACATTATCATGTTTTTGGTTTTTTTTTTTTTTTAAAAATTTAATTTTCTTTTACCTGCAGATTAAGAATAACCAAATAAATACCTTTATTTATCCCAGTCTGATCCATAGTTAAGAAAATTTTAAAAGAATAAGATTTGGTTTGTAGTTATTCTTTCCGACAATATGTTCCAAACAACCTAACAAAAACATTAATTAGGAAAACATCATTCTCTTTTTTTAGTTACTAAACAACACACTCATTGGATTTAGGTATCATACTAATTAATATTGTAGATTGGATTGAAAAAAATGCATAATGACGACTATAGATAGAATGTACCAGGTGTTAATCTTTAAAATGATACTTTTAGTTAAGCCATAAATTGCAGAACCAACAATTTGTTTAAGATGGTGCACTCACCAGACTAATTATATAGGCATCTATTCTTTGTGGAGCAATGGGTTAGAAAAGTTTCAGTAAGTTGCAATCACACCAAGACCAAGATTGAAGTTTAGATAGATTTAATGTATTGGGTTCATTTAGTTCTACATTGTTGGAAACTGATAATGGGCTGAACAAAGTGGAGAAATGATTGGGTGAAAGTATATGAACATACATTAAATGTGCATATACAAAATTAGCAATGTTTTTATATCATAAAATATATTATTTGTTGGTTTCCTTTAGTATATGTTGTTTTGCTTTGTTGCTTTGTGGCTTTGTGTCTGGGTCAAGGATTCAAAATTTTTACACTTTTGTTAGTACATGTTTTGGTTATTATACGTAAAGCACGGCATTGATGTACCTTATGTCATTGTGCTTTGTCTAAATAGATGCAATTGCTTCTTTGCCTAAATTGTCGGAATGCTTGTTTACGTGCAGCTTTTCATGTTTAAAGTTGCTTGGTGACTTGGTCAGAAAAAAATAACATTTCAATCACAGAATAATAATTACCATTGTCAATTAAAAAAAACTTTTGGATCTCTTATGCAATTTTTAGGTATTCTTTTTATTTTTATTTTTACAACATGTATCTCTTGGCCAACAACAAGGGTTAAGAGTTCCCATGAATGAACTTGAGACTTCTCTTCAGCTTCAGTTGTGAACAAGCCCCTTGCCTTCTCCCTTGGTCCAACACAGGCATACCCTGCTACTTTGTTAAGGGTCAAATTGTAGTGTTTTTAAGGATATATTTCACCTCAATTTCCCCCATATACGTATGATTTTCATAGAATTCGAGGTTTATAGTGAAATATTGAGTGAATGGTGATTTAAAGAGTTAAATATGAAAACGTATCAATTTATACGATTATTTGATTGTTTTATATGGTTTTGGATATTGTTACGTTTTTGTGGTGTTTGGATGCAATGTAGATACATGTTTTTGACTTGGAAGAGGATAAAGATGGAGATAAAGCTTGGAATGAAGCATTCAAGCAGCCGAACTTCCGACGCAGTTCTTGATATGATATACACTGATTTGACTCTGGACCTCAAGAGAAGCGTTGTAGGGCTTGAAGAGAGGATTCTACAGGATTTTGAATCACTCCATTCCGACTTACGAGGCCCGAGATATGAGCGTTACAAGTTTGGATGATGTTGCTGAAAATAGTGAACGGGCGTCCGACCTTATGGACGGGCGTCCGGCACCGTTACTGTAGCAACCGCCTCGATTTTCTATAAATAGCAGCAGCTTTTCAACCCTAATATCATACCATATCGAATTTTACACACAAAGCGGCCGCAAGAACACCTTATTTTCGAGGCTTCCAAGGCCGGTCACCCGAGCCTTGTGCTCGGGTGATCGGGGTTAGATTAGGTTTTATTTCTCGTTTCGTTTTCTTTTCTTGTTCGAATTATGATGAAGGCTTGGAGCTTTCATCCATGGAGCATCCATGGAGACACGTTTTCGCAAAGCACTTTAATTTCGGTTCATGGATGATTTTGTAAGTTTTAATTATAACTGTTTCGTTTCCTATGTTTATTTGTATCGTGCAATTTTATATCGAAAGATGATTGTATGATTTGATGCTACCGTATGACGGAAGTCGGTGTAGTTTAGATCACCATAGGAAAGATTAGATCTTTAATCTATACATAACGGAAGTTCGTAGGTTAAATATCTAGGTTTACGAGAGGATCACAATTTAATTAATTCGATGCAAGATTATCTTAGATTGGAATTGAGGGATATCACCGTTACCGGAAAGATGAGATTGTTCATGTGTTTATTTCATTACGTTGTTCTTGTTCTCTTTCATGTTTTGTATGCTTTATGTTAATCGAATTTAGATAACGGAAGTTAATAGATTCATTAGATTATCATGAGGGAGATTGACAATAATTATTCCAACAAACGGAAGTTGAGGGATAATGTTGTTAGGTTAGGATTCAATCCATATCTTTGATTTGTATCGATATTAGTCAAGACCGGAAGGAAAACTAATTAATGGCGTGATAAATCGGAAGAGGAAACGCTTCATTAGAAAAGATAATAATCCAAGATAACTAATGAATGAATGTTTGTCTATCTGACTGATTTCGGTGGGGTGATGGTTGTTGGGAATAGGTTGATCATGGTTTGTTTATGTTTGTTCAGTTATTAGTTAGTTTTACTGTTTTCGTAGATGTAGTTTTATTTATTTTGTCCGCAACTATATTTCCTGGCTTTGGATTAACAATCCTCTGTCCAGTTTATTTTCTGTTTTAGATTAGGATTAGTTATGTGTTTTAATAAAGAGGAATTAATGACGTTAGATTCAATATCCCTTTTCCCTGAGGATCGATACCCGTACTTATCCAACTTTACTAGCAACTACCCGGTATTCGGCCGGTTAGGAGGTAGTTTTGCATGGTAGTATAGGTTTATAAATTTTCTTTTGTTTTAATGATGCAAAATCTCCCCAACAAAAGTGGCGCCGTTGCCGGGGAATCGGTGTTTTGTTGAATCTTCTGTCGTTAATTTTTCTATTTTGTTACGCTTTATTTGTTTTTATTTTATTTCAATAAAAGTAGCGTTTAACAAATCGAGAGTTTTTATTTTTGCCGTGTTTCGATAACCGTTGGGTTAAGAATGTGCAAAAAGTTTTTTACTCGATTTGTGAAACGTGAACTATATGTTTGTTTGTATCTAGTCTAACCCTCTGTGCTTTAATTTGATGTGGCTGCTATGTGATATTTGATGTATGATCTTTTAAGAAATTAGGGTTTTCTGTGTCTTTCCTGCGTTTCTGTTGCAAATTCGTTGTTTGGACGAGCGTCCAAGTAAGTGAACGCCCGTCCAGTCCATAACATGCGGGTAAACGGGCGTCCGACTAGTGAACGCCCGTCCGTCCGTTTTGCTCAACTCGTTCCTTTTTTCGAGGCGGACGAGCGTTCGGCCCATTGAACGCCCGTCCGGGGCTAAAAATCCAGGTGAACGCCCGTACGCTTTGTTGAACGCACGTCCAGGTTCCAGAATTTCTCTTAACTTGATTTTTAATGCTTTATTTGATATGGATACTTTAATTTGAGCTTCTGTGACTAATTGTTTTTACGTAGATGATCTGAACTTGCATATTTATATCTTTCCATCTACGAATCCGTGTTAAATAATTGATTTATTTTTATGTACTTGATTCATCTATGCAAGTTATAGTTACTGTCGGTTCTCGTATGCTATAACTGTTCTTATTGTTATTTAGTAGCTAATGTCGGTTTCCGTATGCTACTTACATTTGTGATGAATCTTTTAAGCTTTGAGACTTATGTGCTTCCTTGTTGTTTTTGTAACTCATATGGGTAGCTACTGTCGGTTTTCGTATGCTACGTCCAGTCCATATGAGTTATATCTGTTTAGAATAGCTAACTGTTGGTTTTCCATAATGCTATCACCTTTGATGAGTCTTAAAGCGTGTCTACACTGCATGTAATGAACAGCACTGTCGTTTATCGTAAACTGTCATTATGTGGTAGACGTTTATATATATGTCGTGTTGCATATAGTGGGCTAGTTTTCTTTCTTTTATTTTATTTTCTTTTTGCATGTCATATAAATGCATTTCATTTAGTTGCATTTCATATAGTTGCATTGTTTTTCTATTTTTCCTTTTATTTTTCTTAAGTGTGGTCACTGTCGGTTTTCGTAATACCACCTAGTTTATTTTTCTTTTTGAGTGTAGTTAACTGTCGGTTTCCGTAATACTACCTCGCTTTTATTTTATTTTTAGGATTTTTCACGTAGATTGCATTGTAATGCATTTTCATATAGTTGCACCTAGCCTACTATTTTGTAATATTTCATGTATATGTCCCTCTTTATATGAGCTTAATCTAAAAATTCTCTAGACTTCCTTTCCTGTGCTTTATATGTTATCTTCCCCCTATCCCCGAGGTATTTCATGTTTGTCAAGTGTGCAGGGTATTTGCATTAGCTATTGTGAGTTTTTAGACGATATCAGTTTTCTGGTGGATGGTCCACAATCTACTGATTTCTTCAAGCATTTCTGGGTGAGGTCGACCCACTTCCGGAATAGCTCCCTTTCGAACAACGAATCGCCTAAGTTTTTACGTTTCTTTTTATTTTTGCACACCATGAGGACATCGTCGTAATTTAAGTGTGGGGGAGGGGATGGTTTATGTGTATCTACATTCATTTGCTCTAAGTAGTTATATTTCTATGAAAAGTGCTAAATTTTTCAAAATTTTTTGTTTCGTCCCGAGTAACATTTCAATTGCATGCTAGTTTTATAATCTGGCACCTTTAGTTGTTATCAGTAGTCATATCATGTTCTAAGAATAGGTTTAGTAGATCGATACTCACTTGAACCTTCATTTCACGAACCTATTAGATGAAGAGCCAAATATAGAATAGTTTCCGGTTAGTTAAAGGAAAGTTAATTCTTGATACAGATAATAACACTTATTTTGCATTAATGAAAGTTAAGAACTTGTGCTATACTCACAGTTAGAATCTCAGTACCTTAGTGTTTTGAAAACTTTAAGAGTCTTGAATGTGTTAGAAATATATTTGACCGAGAGTTTCCAAAGAGTTTGAAAAATATAAAAATATATATATCTATAAATAGAAATAAATGAATAAAATTTCTTTGCGGAAATTTTGTTTGTAACTATCACCTCGAGTCCATTTGGATACTGCCCCAATTGGGGAGTGTGGTTTACCTTGGACAGTATGGGTTTGAGTGATCTCAGGGTGACTGCCTCTAATGCAGGGGAGAGTGTTATACTTTTGAGACGCGACGATAGGAAATATAAAATATAAAATGTACGCTTTTTGGAACTCTAAGTCAAGTTGATCTAAACCCAGTAGAGACCCGAGAGGTATTTTCTTGGCACTAAGTAAAGGAGTTTAATTGTGAGTTGGTTACTATGTTCTTGGTAATTAGTTTTTGTTAGGTAAGTCTTTGTAGATAGAATGAAGTTTTCGTTTAGTTGACCGGATAAGCTGTTAGTGCTTGATGTATTATATCGAGAGAGGATCGGTGGAAGTTTAGTAGGTTACGCACACACATCACCGAGTGAGGTCGATTTTCGAATACTAGCTTGTCATGATTTTGACTATATCTCGTGTCGAGTTATGTGGATTCTTGATAGTATGTTCTTGTTTTGTTTTGCTCGGGACGAGCAAGGTTTAAGTGTGGGGGTGTTGTTAAGGGTCAAATTGTAGTGTTTTTAAGGATATATTTCACCTCAATTTCCCCATATACGTATGATTTTCATAGAATTCGAGGTTTATAGTGAAATATTGAGTGAATGGTGATTTAAAGAGTTAAATATGAAAACGTATCAATTTATACGATTATTTGATTGTTTTATATGGTTTTGGATATTGTTACGTTTTTGTGGTGTTTGGATGCAATGTAGATACATGTTTTTGACTTGGAAGAGGATAAAGATGGAGATAAAGCTTGGAATGAAGCATTCAAGCAGCCGAACTTCCGACGCAGTTCTTGATATGATATACACACGATTTGACTCGGACCTCAAGAGAAGCGTTGTAGGGCTTGAAGAGAGGATTCTACAGGATTTTGAATCACTCCATTCCGACTTACGAGGCCCGAGATATGAGCGTTACAAGTTTGGATGCCGTTGCTGAAAATAGTGAACGGGCGTCCGACCTTATGGACGGGCGTCCGGCACCGTCTACCGTAGCAACCGCCTCGATTTTCTATAAATAGCGCAGCTTTTCAACCCTAATATCATACCATATCGAATTTTACACACGGCGGCCGCAAGAACACCTTATTTTCTGAGGCTTCCAAGGCCGGTCACCCGAGCCTTGTGCTCGGGTGATCGGGGTTAGATTAGGTTTTATTTCTCGTTTCGTTTTCTTTTCTTGTTCGAATTATGATGAAGGCTTGGAGCTTTCATCCATGGAGCATCCATGGAGACCTGTTTCTGCAGCACTTTAATTTCAGTTCATGGATGATTTTGTAAGTTTTAATTATAACTGTTTCGTTTCCTATGTTTATTTGTATCGTGCAATTTTATATCGAAAGATGATTGTATGATTTGATGCTACCGTATGACGGAAGTCGGTGTAGTTTAGATCACCATAGGAAAGATTAGATCTTTAATCTATACATAACGGAAGTTCGTAGGTTAAATATCTAGGTTTACGAGAGGATCACAATTTAATTAATTCGATGCAAGATTATCTTAGATTGGAATTGAGGGATATCACCGTTACCGGAAAGATGAGATTGTTCATGTGTTTATTTCATTACGTTGTTCTTGTTCTCTTTCATGTTTTGTATGCTTTATGTTAATCGAATTTAGATAACGGAAGTTAATAGATTCATTAGATTATCGTGAGGGAGATTGACAATAATTATTCCAACAAACGGAAGTTGAGGGATAATGTTGTTAGGTTAGGATTCAATCCATATCTTTGATTTGTATCGATATTAGTCAAGACCGAAAGGAAAACTAATTAATGGCGTGATAAATCGGAAGAGGAAACGCTTCATTAGAAAAGATAATAATCCAAGATAACTAATGAATGAATGTTTGTCTATCTGACTGATTTCGGTGGGGTGATGGTTGTTGGGAATAGGTTGATCATGGTTTGTTTATGTTTGTTCAGTTATTAGTTAGTTTTACTGTTTTCGTAGATGTAGTTTTATTTATTTTGTCCGCAACTATATAACCTGGCTTTGTATTAACAATCATCTGTCCAGTTTATTTTCTGTTTTAGATTAGGATTAGTTATGTGTTTTAATAAAGAGGAATTAATGACGTTAGATTCAATATCCCTTTTCCCTGAGGATCGATACCCGTACTTATCCAACTTTACTAGCAACTACCCGGTATTCGGCCGGTTAGGAGGTAGTTTTGCATGGTAGTATAGGTTTATAAATTTTCTTTTGTTTTAATGATGCAAAATCTCCCCAACATACTTCAATCAAGCAAAATAACCAAAGATATTGGTCCTAAGCTCAATAATGATGATGCTAATTAAGAAGCCAATTGAAGGACCAACTGAAGCGGTGTTATGTGACATCATTGTAAACACAAAACATGAACGAACCCTGCTTGAGAGTCGAGTGAAGAAGGTCAAGAATTAGGAAAACAAATGACCGTCACTTTCTTTTGCCTTTGACCATGTGTGATTCACGTACGGTTGGTAATCAATTCATGCTATTTTTATTCTTAATACAATGCTTTGTATTGAGCGAGCATGCCGTGCTTTGCACATCATAACTTCATTAATTAAAAGCTTATTTTATGTGCCGAGATTTTATTCCTTTCTGTTTACATACATGATAGGCGAAGGAATGAGGCATTTGGTGGTTGGTATTGCTATTGTTTGGTGTTCACATATTTTTTCGTCACACTTGTAGGCGAAGGAATGGGACTTTGGGTAATAACTTAGTTTGTTAGACTGCCTATATGTTGTGCATTACTTTTCTGCTTTACTTGGTTTGTATTTATTACTTGTGTTGCAGGTGTTTCATCAAATACTTGTACAAGACATTATGGGGAAGTAGTGCTTGCACCTACCTGGTTTTAAACATGTATTCGTAGTCTGAGTTTACACACGATGGGGATAAAAATGCAGATTCCCTCGTCAACTGTGAGGGTAGCTCAAATAGCACTAATATAGCAATCTAAAGCGCCGTCGCATACCAACTTTTCAGCTCATTGGCAAAAAATATCACGGAAGAATAAGTACAACCAGGATCATACAACTTCAGTTGAAGCACTAAGAATGAATTGAAGGGCAATGTTACGCTGGAAAGAAAGATATTATGTGTTTGAATCCTGGAATCTCTTCTAAAAATTTTCTTTATTATTTGCAGTTAATTGTTTGTTAGATGGTGTTCCTTCTTCTTTAATAGTGAATAAACAAACGTAAAAGAAGATTTTGTTGTTCAAATACAATTTTTAATTACATATGTTTTACTGGGCATACCGTGCCTTGCACGGTATTATCGGCCACTAGTATCTTATATTTATATTCTACCGCTAATCGTAAAAAAATAACTATGGATAAATATTGATTATTATCAACATCCATACTAAAATTAACACATACTCTACGTTAATTACAACACAACATGCATGCACGCAATCTAGAGTGGTAACCTTCCACATTTAGTGCAATTTTTAGAATAATTTAAATCGTTATTCAATGTGTAATAATGGAATTGTGAAGGTAATCAAGACGATGTAATTACCATTCTGATAGACATTGGTGCATCTCACACTTTCCTAGACCAACAGGTTGCCGAGGTGCAGTGTGACATAACCGACTCACCACATGTAAATAATCACATCACAGTAGTAGATGTAAACAGAATGGTGAGTGAGTTTAAGTGTACTAACTTTCCATGGATCATGCAAGGGGTTAAGTTCCAATAAGATGTGAAATTGATCAAGTTGAGAGGATGTGACATGGTATCAATGGTGGATTGGATGAAATGGTACAATCAAATGGTCTTGACTTCAACAAAACATTGATGCTTTTCACTAGCAAGAGAGAACAAATTAAGTTGAGTAGTTACACATAAGAAGCTTAACTTAAGATTATCAGCTATAAAATCGTTACTAAGGAATTGAGAAAAAGGAACCATGGATTCCTCGGGTGCTTCAATTTGATACAAAAACATGCCATGAATCATGTGCCTATTGAACTTACTCATGTTCTAGAAAAGTATCATGATGTGTTTGCAAATTCCCAATGATTTCCATCGAAGAAGGCTATGAGCATCCCATAACTTTGAAAGAAGGTGTTGGACCTGTGTAATTAAAACCTTATAGGTATGCTCACTGTCAAAAGGATAAAATAGAGTAGTTGGTGGATCAAATACTACAACGGGGGATTATACAACACAATAGTAGTCCATTTTCATCACTCTTTCTCCTTGTGAAAAAGAAAAATGGAACCTAGAGATGCTATGTGGATTACAGAATGTTGAATGACTTGACTGTTAAAGATAGCTACCATATTCCTCTAGTTTATTTAATTGTTGGGTGAGTTAGGGAGTGCTAGGGCATTTTCAAGAATAGACCTGAGGTCTGGATTCCATCAGATTCGATGACGGAAGATTATGTCCAGAAGACTGCCTTTGTAACTCATCATGGCCGGTTAGAATTCAAAGTGATGCCATTTGGGCTCACAAATTCCCCGGCCACATTCCAAAGAAGTATAAATGAGATGTTGGGACCTTGACTTACAAAGTTTGTGTTAGTATATTTTTTATGACATCTTAATCTTCAACCCTGACATGGCTTCCCACATACATCTTAAAATGGTTCTAGAAAGTTTGAAGAAGAACCAATACTATGCTAAATTGTCCACTTGCTCTTTTGGACAAACCAAGGTGGAATACTTATTCCATATCATATATGAGGGTATCATATATGAGGGTGAAGTGTATGCTGACCCAAGAAATATTTAAGCCATGTTGGATTGGCCCCAGCCCTATAATGAGACTGACCGAGAGGGTTTTTGGGCCTAACAGGTTTCTAAAGGAGATTTGTGCCCTATTGTGGGATTATTACTAAGCCCTTGAATGACCTACTCAAGAAAGATGGGCTTTGTTGGTCGCACAGTGCCTCAGAAGCATTCTAGAAACTCAAAGAGACCATGTACAGATCACCAGTACTTTTCTTGCCAGATTTTGGAGTTCCATTTTGCTTTTTTGCATTGAAACATATGCATGTGGAAAAGGCTTAGAAGCTGTTTTACAACAAAACAAGAAACTAGTGACTTATCTAAGCAAGGTCTTCAACTCTAAGAAGATGAGATTGTTCATCTACGATAAGGAACTCCTGACACTCTCCATGGAAATAACTAAATGAAAGCCATATATTCAAACCAGGCCTTCTGTAATCAAAACTGGTCAACGGAGTATTAAGCTCATTCTGGATCAGAGGGCCACTACTGCACTACAACAAAAAGGGGTGACCAAATTAAATGGGTTGGATTTCACCACCGTGTACAAAAAGAGAAGTGAAAATGTAGTGGTTGATGCCTTGTACATGCAAAGTCATGTTTAGGGACCACTGTGTGTTGTGTGCACAATATCCTCTTCTTGGATGCAAGAAGTAACATCCAACTACAAGGGTGACCTAGATATGGAGGAAACATTTCGGGCACTGATGATTAGCACAACCTTAAATCCCCTTTACAATATGCACCATGAGATTTCTTAAGTACAAAAGGAGGATATACATAGGAACCCTACGAAGGTTTGAGATCCATATTTTTTTTAGAAGTTTGAGATCCAAATTGATGGGGAAGTTGCACTCAAGTCCAATAGGGGGTCATTCAGGGGTCAAGGCATGTTATAGCACAATTAAGAGACTTTTTATTGACCCCAACTTAAGAATGATGTTCAGGAAATGATCCAAAGGTGTCTTACTTGTCAGCAGTGCAAAAGTCTACATGATAAACCTCAAAGATTGCTCCATCCATTACCAGTCCCCCACATTCATGGTCCCAACTCAACATGGATTTTATAGATGGATTGCCTAAGTCTAAAGGAAAGGAAGTCATCACGGTAGTAGTGGTCAGACATGCCAAGTTCAACCACTTAATGCCACTTGAGAAGAAGAGGCAAATATCATCACAAAAGTGTGGAATAAAGCATAAAATACTTAAACGAACAACATAAATATCCTTCAAATAAATTTGTACGATTATTATTCGTACGATTATTGCTTGTACAATTAGTTTATCTTAGAATAAATATAATTCATTAATCCTCATGTGACACAATTAATGATCCTATATGTAAGTATAATATATACGTAATTATAACATTACACAATTTTTTGGACACATTATATTTTGATGATGTTTTTTAGGTTAGAACAAACTTAGAAGCAGATACTTGAGATAAATATTCATTCGATATCAATAAAATACATGATTTTATAACTAAATAAACTTATCGTATTTAAAAAAATGAAAATGTAACATGACAAATTTGATTCAATGAGTAAGAGAAATAAATTAATTCTACCAAGCATAAAGTTATTGTATAACGATTGTCATTATTTAACATATAATTATATATAAATTAAGTGCATGGTCAACAATATAGATATGATATTAAAAAAATAGTCTAACACGTGCAAAGCACGTGCATTTTGCTAGTATGACATTATAGTGTCAGTAGAATATATACACTACAGTAAAATTCCTATTTTCCATCCAAAAAACCAACAGTATACCTATTTTGAAAAGGCATTTTGATACTTTTGGTCCCTCATATTTTAGCTTAGTTTCAAAAATAACCCTTATGTTTCAGAATGACATTTTTGGTCCCTTATGTTTGTATTTTGTTTCAATTTTAGGACAATTACCAAATTAACTAAGTTAATGTCGACTAAACGTTTGATCCAACCTGGCAGCCACGTATGCTTTCATATCATATTTAATCGATTAAACATTAACATTAAGAAAAATTAAATACCTTGTAAAGATGTTTTTTGTTGGCAGCTTGTTAATTTGAGGGAAAGAAATTATGCATTTGAAAGAGGAATGAGGGGAATATCAATGTTTAATCGTTTAGATGAGATATTAAAGCATACGTGGCTGCCGGGTTGCATCATCACACGTTTAGTCGACGTTAACTTAGACGACTAATTATATAATTGTCCTAAAATTGAAACAAAATATTAACATAAGGGACCATAAATGTCATTCGGAAACATAAGGGTTATTTTTGAAACAAAGCTAAAACATGAGGGACTAAAAGTGCCAAAATCCATTTATACGTTATAGAAAATTATCACATCTAACAAATACCCTGTATCCAAAATTCTCCACTTATAGACTATACTTCCTCTTTCATTTCATTCTTCTCGATCTCTGTGATTTTCTTCTCTAATTGTCCTCTGTAAATCAACTTCTTGAAAAAAATTTATTATTCATTCATGGGAAAGCTAAAGGGAAAGAGACTTCATTCATCCATGGGAAAGCTAAAGGGAAAATATTTTGTCGCATCCCATTGAAATGGGTTAAACTGTGCATCTTGGTTTGCAAAGAATAGTATAAGGAGGGTTAAACTGTGCACCTTGGTTTGCAAAGAATAGTACTCCCTCCGTCTCACTTTGTTTGGGACTTATTCCTTTTTGGGATGTCCCAAAATTAGTCCCACTTCTAATGTTTAGATTTAAATTTGTCTCTTAAATGTCTAAAATGACCTCATATAACAATTTATTGAAAAATATAGAAGAACACAAAAGGATGTAATTGTAATTGAGCTATGTTTTTAATGAGTAGACAAGACATTAAATGATGTCTCCTTATTTTTTATGAGTTCCCAAAAGTCCCAAACAAAGTGAGACGGAGGGAGTATAAGGAAATAAACAGTGAGTCATTTGCCCAGAAGTACCTAAAATAGTTCAAGGGCAGTGGTTAAGCATTACGACGCAGAGGAAAGCAAAGACCCCAAATATAAGGTAAAAAGGGAACTTTTGGTATTTTGGAGGGCATGCCAAATGAATGTGTGTGTGACTGATAAATCCTTGATGAATTTTGCTTTATTCCATCCGCATTGAAGGAAATGAGAGCGCTTCCATGAGTACAACAGATCAATCTACAGAGGAAGGCATAGGGCATGGCACAGGTATTGGGTATGATCACTCGGCTAATGACTACAAGGTTGTGAGATTGGTCAAATCTTTTAGTAGTGGAAGTTACTCCCTTGAAGCAAAGGTTTACACGCTGAAATCCAACATTTGGACCAAGAATATCAAAAAGCTGCCTGATTGCATCAGCCTTGACGGACCTTTGACTGATTCAGTCTACATCTATGGTAGCATTCTTTGGACTCAATGCCCCTGAAAATTGTTCAGTTCAACGTTACAAGAGAAGTATTTGGACATATGTCATTGTCTCTCTCATTCACATTCATATTTGAGTTTGATGGGGATTTCAAGCTAGTTAAAAGGGAGGATTCCATTTGTTTAGTTTCATATCCAAAGTATGGGAATGTTTCACATGATATTAGCAGCACTATTGACATATGGTAACAATGACTCTTGGACTAAAATTGCATCAATCAATGGAAAGTACAAGTTTGTTGTACCAATGTGTTTCTCAAGGCAAAACATTCTTCTTCGAAGATCTTCAGGGCATTGTTTCCTATGATTTCCTTAGATACAAAATGTTATGTCTTGAGAAACACATTAGTACAACAAACCTATACTTTTCAAATACACTAATTAGGTTGATTAAGGCAATTTTAGTCCAAGAGTATTTATTAGTGAAATCTGAC
The DNA here is from genome assembly GCA_036785695.1 of Gentiana straminea. Lineage (NCBI taxonomy): Eukaryota > Viridiplantae > Streptophyta > Magnoliopsida > Gentianales > Gentianaceae > Gentiana > Gentiana straminea. The sequence goes on from JAVUPR010000450.1 coordinate 1,134,733, forward strand.
GGGTACCATATGTCAATAGTGTTGCTGCTAATATCATGTGAAACATTTTCATACTTGGGATACGAAACTAAACAAATGAAATACTCCCTTTTAACTAGCTTGAAATCACATCAAACTCAAATATGAATATATGAATGAGAGAGGCAATGACATCCATCCAAATACATTTTTTGCAACGTTTAACTGAACAATTTTTCAGAGGGCATTGAGTCTAAAGAATACTACCATAGAACTATAGAAGTAAACTGGATCAGTCAAAGGGCAGTCAAGGCTGATGCAATCAAACAGCATTTTGATATTCTTGGTCCAAATGTTGGATTTGTAACTTCCACTACTAAAAAGTTTGACCAATCTCACAACCTTGTAGTCATTAGCTGAGTGATAATACTGTATACATATGCCATGCCATATGTCTCTGCGTTCGGTTAGATTGATTGATCTGTTATACTCGAGCAGCTGCTTCTTGGAAGGGCTCTTATTTCCTTCAATGAGAGATTGAATAGAGCCGAATCGATCAAGGATTTATCAGTCACACACAAGATTTCTTTGGCATGCCCTCCAAAATACCAAAAGTTTCCTTTTACCTTACATCTGCGTCTTTGCTCTTCTCAATGAAAGTGACGACAAAATATCTATTCCATTTCAACCTCTCCCAGTCCCTTTCTCTTTAGCTATCCCATTGAAAAATAAAGTCTCTTTCCCTTTAGCTTTCCCATGGATGAATAATAAATTTTTTCAAGAAGTTGATTTACATAGGACAATTAGAGAAGAAAATCGCAGAGATAGAGAAAATGAATGAAAGGGGAAGTAGAGTTTATAAGTGGAGAATTTTGGATACAGGGTATTGTCACATTTTTGACAATTTTCTGTAGCGTATACCTTTTTCAAAATAGTATACCGTCAGTTTTTTGGACGGAAAATAGGAATTTTACTGTAGTGTATATATTCTATAGACACTATAGTGTGTGTAATATATATTATACGGACACTATAGTGTCTGTACTACATATACTACAGACGGACACTATATTTTGTCTATTATACAGTGTTTATACTATAGTGTCTTCAAGATCATTGACTTCTTCCACTTTCCTCTCCTCTACACTTACTTTAACTCATAGATGTCTCCAGGTTCTTATTGTGGTTCAAAATCAGTGAAACGATGTAAGGTTTGAAGCTTTACACCATGCTAGAAAAGGTGGGTACACTTTTGAGCTTACTAAATGAATGTCTGTCAAAATAAGTACCACTCGTTAATTTAGGTAGGTTTAGACCGCTTTAAACAAATTAGAATCAGTCTTTTAGGAATCCACAAATTGTAAGTTATTTGAGAGAATCTTGAATGCTTTCCACTACAGAATCAACAATAGTACATATTCTTATTGTTTCCACCTCATCAAATGAGGATTGGAACATTCCTATTGTATTAAACATATTATATCACTTCTCCGAACTCTTTTTCTCAAAGCTTTTTGACGAACTTGAGACATGTTTGGGACCAGAAAAGTTTCATATTTTCTGAAAGTTTTCTCCGGTAAATACCTGCAAGTTATTGTTGCTTTTCAGATGGTTCAGCTTGCAAATGAGAAACTTTAATTATCTGGAAACACGAGCTCTTTCTCCACTTTTCTCCTTCAAAGCGAAAAACGATGGGCGTATATTACGATAAAAATCCACAAACGTCATACCACACTCGCCAATCCACAAACGTCATAATTAAACGATGGGCATTCAAGATTCTCTCAAACAACTCACAATTTGTGGATTCCATAAAGGGTTGATTCTAATATGTTTAAAGCAGACCAGACATTCATAAATTCTAAAAGAGGCACTAATTTGACAGACATTCATAAATTCTAAAAGAGACACTAATTTGACAGACATTCATTTAGTATGTTCAATAGTGTACCCACCTTTTCAGTGTGGTGTAAAATTTCGAACCTTATATCGTTTCACTGATTCTGAACTACAAGAAAAGCCTAGAGACATCTATGAGTTTTGTAAACTTGCAAGTGTAGAGGAAAAGAAAGGTATCAAAGGCTGGTTGGGAAACTCATCCATCTCTCCCACACCAGACCTGACATTTCCTATGTTGTTAGCCTTGTCAGTCAATTCATGCATCAACCAACTAAGGAGCATTGGGAAGCTGTTTATAGGATCATGAGATACCTCAAGACGACCCATGGGCAAGGTCTCCACTTCAGAAAATCACACAACAGCGCAGTGGATGTCTACACTAATGCTGACAAGCAGGCAGTCACACTGATAGAAGACCAACCACTGGCTATTGCTCTTACATTTGGGGCAACCTTGTTACATGGAGAAGCAAGAAACAACATATTGTCTCCAGGAATAGTGCAAAAGCTGAACTTAGGGCTTTTGTTCTTGGTGTTTGTGAAGGTCTATGGTTAAAACGGGTCCTAACTGAACTAAGAATCCAGCTCACACATCCTATCAACCTACTGTGACGATGACTCGGCATTATGCATGGCTGAAAACCCTATTCAGCATGATAAGACTAAGCATATGGATATTGAAAGACATTTCATCAAAGAAAAGATTGAGGAAAAGATACTCTACCTCCAACATGTGTCCACCCAGAACCTAAATGCTGACATTCTTACTAAAGCTATACCTCCTCAAAATTTCAGTCAAATGTGTACCAAGCTAGGTTGAATCAACATCTACAATCTAGCTTGAGGAGGTGTAGAAATTATTATTGTTTTATATTATTCTCGTACTTACCATATTTAAGTGGGATATCTTATTCCTTAAATATGTTATAGTTGAAGTTTATTACCGTTAATTAGGCTGTTGTATTTACATTTAATGTTAGGCGGCTTCTTGGTGAGAACACAACATTTATTGTTGTGTCTGCTGATAGCTTTTACTTTGATCCAATCCCCCAAAATACCTTGTATCCTATTTAATCTCTCATCTTCATCTAATACACTTAGAAGGGTCTTTTCTCCTTTTTATTCTTTATTTTGAATCTCTTCACCTTTATTTTGAATCTCTTCACCTGCCTTGTCCCTTTCTTCGGCGCTGCTGGCAATAAGAAAACTGTTAATAAGAAAACTGTTAAAATATAGGGTTTATTTATCTTTGTTTGTCTTTACTTAGTGGTCTAATGTTGTTATTAGGGCTTTGTCTTTTTTCTGTTTTTCTGGGCAGAATACACTGTTCATAGCCGTTGGAACACTCTAGCCATTGAGGTTTTTCTCTATATATTGTATTGTTCTCTTATCTTCTAGATAAGTTATCTATCAATAATAAATCAGTTTCCCCAATCTTTTTCTACATGGTATCAGAGACTTGTGTTTAAAATATTTTCCATCATCTTCAATCCCATTTTCTGGAGTACTTTCAAACTCACAAAAAATGGCATCTTCTGTTGAATCCTCTTATGTTACTCCATCTTCAAGTGGAGTCATACTCAATCAAGGAGGTACACCGGCAACTCACACCTTCTCACCAACCACAAGTTTGATGGGAACAATTACCATCTGTGGTCTAGATCCCTACTCATGTTTATTGCTGGAAAAAGCAAAGAGGGATACTTGACGGGTGAAATCACTGAGCCTCCTGCCAATGATCCTAAACTCAGGCAATGGAAGGCTGAAAATAATGTGATCATATCCTGGCTCGATGGGTCCATGACCAAAGATCAGAGTGAAAATTTCATGTTCAATAACTCTGCTGCTAAGATTTGGGCTGTTGTCCATGACCACTACTCCAAGAAGGACAACACTTCAGAAATCTATGATCTCAAATCTCAGTTAAAAGATCTAAGGCAAGGTGATCATAATGTCACCCAGTACTACAATCAGTTGAGCAAGACCGGCAACTTGATCTTTTCAATGATCACAAGTGGAAATGCCATGCTGATGCAAAGATCCACAAGGGCAACACTGAGAATGACAGGGTTTTTACCTTCCTAATGGGTTTAAATCCTAGTCTGGATGATGTAAGGGGCGGGATTCATGGCAAATCACCTCTTCCTAGCCTCAAATCTGCGTTCTCTGAAGTCAAACATGAGGAAAGCAGGAGGAAACTCATGCTGGGAAGCCAACCTCATCAAAACCCTGCTCAATCAGAAAGCTCTGGCTCTACCCTATTCTTAAAAGGTGGTCAATCCCAAAAGGGCAAGAAATAGAGGCCCTTTCTGTGATCACTGCAAGAAAGTTGGTCATCCCAATGAGTCTTGCTGGAAGCTTTATGGAAAGCCTGCTGATTGGAATCCCAGAACTGGGACAAGAAAGGAGTCCCAAGGCCAACTGTCTACACATATGAGTGAGGATACACCTAGGGAGTCTCCTGCCTTCTCGCAGGAACAGATGGAGGTCCTAAAAAGGCTCCTACATTCTGCTCCTAGCTCTATAACTCCTTCAAATACTTCCACAGCTTCTGTGGCACATTCTGGTAGCCCTCCCACTCTTACATTATATCTGACCATGATCAACAACAATGGATTGTTGATTCTGGTGCCTCAGAGCATATGACAAGAAATAGGGGTTATTTCACTCCCTACTTCCCTGTAAACAGGAAAGATTTGTGAGAATTGCAGATGGATCCACTTCCAAAGTGCAAGGAATAGGATCCATCATTTTTTCCAAGGATTTGATCCTTGATCAGGTGCTATATGTCCCAAATCTGTCTTGCAATCTCTTATCAGTGAATAAACTAGTAAAGAGACTGAACTTATCAGTTATGTTTCATGAGAATAAATGTGTTATATAGGAGAACAACTCTGGGAAGATGATTGGCAATGCTAGTGCTATTTCTAGCCTCTACATGCTACCTACTAATATTGGTCTCTGAATAAACAGAACTCTGCCTTTGTTACCGGTTATGTCAGTTGTAATAATAGTGACCCTATTATTTTGTGGCACTATAGATTGGGTCACCCCAACTTCTTGTATCTGAAGAGGCTCATGCCTCAGTTGTTTTAATAAAAATGTGTATTTCAATGTGAAGTTTGTTGTATGGCCAAGCAAAGTATGACTATTTTTCATACCAAGTCTTATGCACCTTCCAAGCCTTTCCATCTTATACATAGTGATATTTGGGGACCTTCAAAGGCCAAGAATATCACTGGTACAAAATGGTTCATCACCTTCATTGATGATTACACCACACTATGTTGGGTGTTCTTAATGAAGAAGAAGGTAGAAGTAGGTGCAATCTTCATGAATTTCTTTCTCATGATCAGGAACTCAAATTGAAACTAAAATCAAGATACTCAAATCAGACAATGGATCTAAATATCTTGAGAAACACTTGGGAAACTTCTTCAAAGAAAAGGGGATCATTCACCTAACTTCCTGTGTTGATACCCCTCAACAAAATGGGGTTGCAGAAAGGAAAAATAGGCATCTCCTTGACACTGCTAGGGCCCTCATGTTTGCCATGAAAGTACCTAAGCATTTCTGGGGAGAGGCTGTCCTAACTGCCACTTATCTATCAACAGAATGCCATCTAGGGTTTTGAAATTCAAAACCCCTGTGACTGTTCTGCCAGAAAGCATAACATCAAGTCACTTAATCCAAAACCTTTCTCCTAAGGTCTTTGGATGCATTGTGTATGTCTACAATCACCACAGGACCAAACTTGAGCCTAAGGCATTCAAGTGTATTTTCCTTGGCTATTCCCCAAGACAAAGAGGGTACAAATGCTACTGCCCTCAAACCAAAAAGTTCTTTAACTCCATGGATGGTACTTTCTTTGAAGGGAAATCCTTCTATGATCAAGAAGGAAGCACCTTGGACTATGTATCCTCCTCCCAAGGATGAGATATGAGTCCTAGCACCCTGCAATCTTTGGATGAAGGAAGTATAAATCAAGGGGAAGTTACTACCCCTCGTAATACTCAAACCTCATCAAATCTGAGTCCAGAAAAGGGACCCTTATACCTAGACCTCCTGTTCAACTGGTCTATACCAAAGAAACAGGAATAATCTTGGAAACCAAGAAGATCAAAATCAATCTGAGGATGTTACTGCCTCAGAATCTAGAAAGATCTCAAAACCAATATGAGGATGTCACTGCCTCAAAATCACCAGAAAGATCTATTAGCACGGTGAACTATGATGATAGGCCTATTACCTTGAGAAAATGAACTAGAACTTGTACTCAATATCCCTTGTATAATCTCTTGGCAATGGATAATATCTCTGGTTCCTACCAAGTTTTCATACAAAGCTTGGCCAAACACCATATTCCTCTCTCTATTCATTAAGCCCTCGGGATTCCTAAATGGAAAAAGGTTGTTCATGAGGAATTGCAGGCCCTTAATGACAATCACACTTGGACCCTGACTTCCCTTCCTAAGGGAAAGAAAACAGTAGGGTGCAAGTGGATTTTTTCCCTAAAATACAACTCTAATGGCACCATAAACAGACTTAAAGCTAGATTGGTTGCTGGGGGTACACCCAAACTCATGACATAGATTATCAGGAGATTTTTGCCCCTGTGGCAAAATTAAACACCATAAGGGTTCTCCTATCTATTGTTGTGAATTTGGATTGGCCCTTGCACCAACTAGATGTGAAAAATGCCTTCTTAAATGGTGATCTTAGAGAGGAAGTATACTTGAAGTTACCTCCTGGAATTAACTATCCAGGGGCAGCAAACAAGGTTTGCAGGCTACACAAAGCTCTTTATGGACTGAAATAGTCTCCTAGAGCTTAGTTTGGTAGATTTATTAAAGTTGTTAAAAACCTTGGGTATACGCAAGGTCGATCTGACCATACAATGTTCACAAGGGTGTCACCTGCTGGGAAAAAGGTCATCCTTATTGTTTATGTGGATGATATTATCATCACTGGTGATGATGCCCTTGAAATTGTGTCTTTAAAGAATTCTCTTGCACAAGAGTTTGAAGTTAAAGATCTTCGCCAAATGAAATATTTCCTTGGAATGGAAGTGGCTAGGGCTAAGGAGGGGATCTTCATCTCTCAAAGGAAGTATATTATGGATCTTCTAACAGAAACTAGAATGCTTGAGTGCAAACATGCTTCTTCCCCTATTGATCTTGGGGTGAAGTTGGAAAAGGACAGCAAAACTGCACCTGTGAATGTGGGAAGGTACCAAAGATTGGTGGGAAAACTAATCTACTTGGCCCATACTAGACCTAATATTTGTTATGCTGTAAGTTTGGTCAGTCAATCAGTTTATGCATCACCCTTGCCAAGAACATCTTGATATTGTGCACAGGATGTTAAGGTACCTCAAAGGCACCGTTGGTCAGGGTCTGATATTCAAAAAGACTGAAGATTGAAGGATCCAAGTCTTTACTAATGCAGAGTGGGCTGGTTTTGTGGTTGATAGGAGGTCTACTACTGGGTATTGCTCCTACTTCCGGGAAATCTAACCACTTGGAGAAGTAAAAAACAACATGTTGTCTCTAGGAGCAATGCAGAGGCTGAGTTAAGAGCCCTAGCTCTTGGGATTTGTGAAGGAATGTGGCTCCAAAAGATCCTAGTTGACCTCAACATCAAGAAAGATCATCCTATCCTCTTACTGTGTGATAATGTGTCTGCTATCAACATGTCTGAGAATCCTATTCATCATGATAGATCCAAACACATTGACGTTGATAGACACTTTATCAAGGAAAAGGTTGAAGATCAAGAAATCACTATTGAGTTCATCCAATCTCAAGAACAAGTGGCTGACATCTTCACAAAGGGATCTGCTCTCCCTATATTTATCAAGATGAGAAGCAAGCTTGGTTGTTATTCTATCCACAACCAACCTTGAGGAGGGGTGTTAAAATATAGGGTTTACTTATCTTTCTTTAAGTCTTTACTTAGTGGTCTAATGTTGTCTTTTTTCTGTTTTTCAGGGCAGAATACATTGTTCATAGCCGTTGGAACAGTGTATTCCTAGCCGTTTGGGTTTTTCTCTATATATTGTATTGTTCTCTTATCTTCTAAATAAGTTATCTATCAATAATAAATCAATTTTCCCTATCTTTTTCTACAAAAACTCACCGGGAAAAATTATCTCGAGTGGGCACAAACAGTGAAACTTACTATTGATGGCAAGGGAAAATTGGGCTATCCAGCTAAGGAGCCGGCGGCCGAAGATCCCAAACTGCGAATCTGGAAATCAGAAAATCCATGGTAATGGCGTGGCTGATCAGCACGATGGAACCAGCCAGAGCTCGCCCTCATATGTTCCTATCGACAGCAAAAGACATATGGCAGGCCGTGAGGGAGATGTACTCCGATTTAGAGAATTCTTCCCAGATTTACGAGCTAAGGACGAGACTTTGGGCTGCAAAACAGGGGTTGAAGGACGTCACATCTTACTATAATGAGATTGTGGCCCTATGGCAGGAGCTCGATATGTGCCACGAGGACGAGTGGAGCTGCTCGAAAGATGCTTTCCTGTTTCAAAAAAGGAGGAAAACGAGAGAGTTTACTCGTTTTTGGCTGGTCTCAACTCCGATCTTGATGAGGTGAGAGGCAGAATATTGGGGAGGAAGCCCTTACCGTCTTTACTACGTGAAGTTTTTTCCGAAGTAAGACGTGAGGAAGGAAGGAGGCGAGTTATGAGCAGAGAAGGTCATGGAGAGGCAGAATTGTCCGCTTTGGCTGAGGGAAAAGTTGATGACAGCAGGAAGACGTCTAAGCAGAAACTTAAATGTGAACATTGCCTGAGACACATGTTGGGAGATCCATGGCAGGCCAGCATGGACATCAAAGAATACAGGTGGTCCTCGGGAAGATTATGGGAGTGCAAATTCAGTCTCTTCTGATCAAGGGCAGCTGTCTCAAAGTGGGTATGTTCCTTTCACTAAAGAGCAATTGTAGCGTCTAGCTAAACTCTTGGGTAATCAGGTTCAGTCAAATTCTACATTATCACGTAAACTTTCAGACAATTGCTCAAGCTGTTTTAAGTTGTCGTTTTCATTATCCTCCCTCAAACTATGCCAAGGTTTGACTTTGAGCTTGAGCTGGATACGTCGTCAAAGAGGCACTTATTCCTTTACAAAATGACAGTATAATAGTCGTAAGGTGAGTTCTTGAATTTCATTATATGTTAATGTGAAGGAAACCGTAACTATTTAACACAATGTTCATGGATGCAACATGAGACGCAACTAAGAACGATCTATAGCTATTTTCTCAATATAATCGTATTTGTTTAACGAGTAAAAATAAACACAGAAAGTCTCAGTTATCTAACATGTCTTATATTACAACATTGAAGAATTGTCCCAAAAGAATATGTGATCATGAATGAAGCAGAAGCCAGGACAAAGAATCGCGTTTTCTCAGGGACCATGAACAACTTCAAAACTTACGCTAATGCCATCGCATGACTAAGGCATCTATTAAATCCTCTAAATTTATTCCAAATAAACTCAATAATATAAAATTGAAAGATGATGAACAACACATGCAGAGAAATTGAACATCATTCAGCACCTTTTATAAACAATCTAGACATCAAGAATAATACAGGGTAACTTCAAACATATACATAGTAGTAAGTGCTTCAAAGGTTATCTCTAACAGCCTCAATGAAATTAAGTTTGTTAACTGCTTTAAGCTTACCAGTAACATAATCAAGTATTTTTACAGATATAACATGGATGTCACATACTAATCTTCAACAAAAATTCTCAAAAGTACGATTTGAGGAATGATTTGATACCTGCAATGAGATAGTTTTGATTCTGCTTCAGCAATGTGACTTGAATGGTTAATAACAATATCTTCACCACACAATGATTAGTATTGTTGGTGCCAAACTTTATGTTTCTCTTGTGTCAATAGTTAAATGAAAGATTTCATCTTGTTCTGTAATCCGAAATCTGAAAATATTTACAGCTCTTAATCTTGCTCACAAGTTATCCCGGATGCAAAATCATAAAGCTCATCTCCACTACAATCCCTTTTTGCACCCTCGATTTCAAGATCATCTCCATTTATCCTATCATTACTCAACTTTTTCTCGGTTTTTGCCTTTCTTGGATACAATATGAAATCAGCCAACTTCTTCCTTGCCAAATACAGATCATTCACCTCTATTAACTTCCCTTGTCTATAAGCCCCTTTAAGAAAAACTGTATGCAGCTTTCCATGACTCCCTTTCGACGTTACATAAAAGATCCCCGGATGCTGAAGCAGAAACTCTTTGAGCTTCTTTGGTAAATCCATATCTGTTCTAAAATGCGTAATGCGCTCTAAGATCAGTTTCTTTTCTATAGTTAATGACAGCAATTCATGAACTAAAGCAACAGCCCTTTTCTCCATTTTCTTTTGTGCCTCTGGCAAAGTTAAATCATTCCCAGAAGATTCATGCTCGTACGGGGACGAATATGGGAGTCTTTGCCATTCTGGAATATTATCAAACACCTTGAATGCACGAGGAAAATTCAAAGTAAATGAATATGTCACCTTCTCTAAATCACCCTTTTCAGTAATTCTTTTCTCTCTAACATTATCAATAGCACATCTAGCTAAATCCTGATCTCTTTCCACAATTTCTATATATTTTCCCTTAGATTCTTCATCCTCAGTTAATTTAAAAAGCTGAGGATTCTTCATAATTACCGAAAGCTCAAAATCATCAGGCAAACTAAACTCTTTACGCAACAGTCGCACATGATCCACCCGAAGCTTACCTTTTTTGGAGAGCATCAACAATTTACGAACTCTAATAACAGCATCAGGGATTTGAGCTAAAAGAGCTTCATTTTCTTCCTCAATTTCTTCTAAAGCTCGCACCGAAAGCCTGCAATACTTACCTTTATGAACTGGGTGCTCGAAAACTTCAAACAAATGAGGGAATTTGGTCACAAAGCTGTCAGCTTTATGCAGCTTGAAACCATGGCGGCTTAAAAGAACGTCTAAACTTGAAATTGAGACCATGGAATTGGGTTGTGAAAGAATAATGTCCCGCAATTTGAGGGCTTCATTGATTTTGTTTTCTTTTTCCATGTAGTTATCGAATCCATTGTCGTTAACACGGTGTTGTTTTTTGCGTTGTGAGGTAGAAATCGAAAAGAATCTTTGAGGATTAGTGTGAATTGATGAGACTAATTTGAAGATTCTGGGGATTGTGGCTTTGCATTTGGAGGGTTTAGCTACAAGAAAAGCCATGATCAGATGAACATGAAACTCTGTTAAGATTGTTGAAGGAAGATGGGATTTGGAGAACCGTAAACGATTCGGGTCGAATCAAATATTCACTTATCATCGAGTTTTCATTTAAATCGTTGATGTTTGAATTCAGTTCGAGTTTGTTTTATTGAGGATTTTTTTTTTTTTTTTGAGATCGTCTCGATTAAATTTTAATTACAATTATGCTCGTTATCACTTTCAAGCTCGAGAATCTCAAAAAAAATATTAAGTTTTAAAGTATTTGAGTTAGACTCGTCAAATAAATAGAAAAGAATATGTATTTTTAATTTAATAAATTTAATAAAACTCGTGGATATTTCAAGTTAAACTTTCAAGTGCTCGAGTTTGCCTCATTGATTTAGATAAATTGCTCAAGTTCGATTATATCATATTTGAATGAAGATTTCGATGGCCGTGATTGTCGAGATGCTTGTGAGCAGCTCAACTCGTCTTACACCCCTAGGAGAACATCACCAAAAGTTTTTCGTATAAACTGAATGTTAGATTGTCATCTTGTATACATGTTATAACATATATAATGGTTCAATGCATATTCGAAGGTTGTGGGCGAGATTATTCCAAAGAGCCAAAGCATCTGATGGTTAAATGCACGTTCGGAAGGTTTGGACGAGAATATCTTGATGACTTCCCTTTTTTTTTTTTTTTAAAAGTTGTTATTAGTTGCACCACATAATTCATCGTTTTCGATATCATACGTGAATGATAATCAAATTCTTATAAGTCGGTTGTTATAATTGATTCTACGAAAGTCAATACTTAACTTTAGAACCAACTTTCAACCGATTGAAGTTTCGGTTGTTATAATTGATGGTTACTACTCATGTATAAAAGTCATAACTAAGACACATTAATACTTAACTTTAACAGATTTTATGTAATGAAAATAAACAAGTAATAATATTTTTCAACCGATTGATTGTTTCGATTGTTAATCCTAGTTTTTGTATTGTCATTTAAAACGGTGTAGTATCACTAAAAAAAAACACTCTTAGATAATGGTGTACTCATCTCATGTATAAATGATGTCATAACCAAGACACATTATGTATACCTATCGGGAAGTTCTTGCTATTAACTCTCGTTATATAGATTAAACATCTATTCCTTATCACGATGATCTAATGTTTATATGCACCCTCCTTACGTTTGATGAAGGCTTAGCGTATATGGTGGAAAAACACAAGCAAGTATTTATTCGGACGCTCGTTTGAATGCCTTGGACGCTCGTTCACTAAACTTGGCGTATTGATTTCCCCAGGCCGGACGCCCGTTTGACGATCTATACAATCCAAATCATCATTATCTCTTCTATCATCAATGTTTTTATATTTGAGCAAACGTAATATCATCCAAATAATCATAAAATCAAAATTAAAACACCAAAATTAACCTATTTTGCGAATAACTCATTAAAAACCTCATTTACTCAATAATTCCATTAAACACTCGTTTCTTATGCAAATTATACAAATATGAGGGAAATTATCATAAAATATATCAATATAAATCGTATAAATTCACCCTTAACAGGAGGCGTGGCTTGTGACATGATCTATACCGTCTGTTTTTATATTGTGTGGTCCAGATCAAATCGGATATCAAGTCATCCCAAATGATTGTCATAACCAAGACACAAAATGTATACCTATCGGGAAGTTCTTGCCTACACGTGAAGACGTGAGTTGTGACGTGATCTACACTGTCTGTTTTTATATTGTCTGATCCAGATAAGCCGGATATCAAGTCACTTCAAATTGAATGACTACACAAAAACATCTCATACCAATCACTCAATCCATGCACATCATATCAATCAATTCACAAGTACTCGGGCATATGTCATCGAATTCACGATACCTAGACGCATCACACTTGTCATGGACCAAAATAAATCGATTTTTCGAAAGTTGATTATAATAGAAATCTATTCTTACTCAAATATCGACTTTTAAAAAATCGATTCAGGTATGATATATAGATAGAGTGATGTACGATAAATTCGAAAGCGATCAAATAAAACTCCCCATACAATTTACACTAAAAGCAAAATTTCAATTCCACAATTTTCAACTTTCAACATTACCAATAGTTTCCAAAAGATTACAAGGCTACAAAAGTCAATTCCACAATGTTGTATAATAGATGATTCTCATCCATTAGATGTCAATGGCCCAAAATTGTTCAAAATCATTAAAACCCCAAAAACAATAATATCATAATCCATTCATAACATATCATTCATATTTCTAAAGGTTAAGCAAAAATATATGAGTCACAAAAACACCCCAAATTTCCAGCTAAATTTACATTTCATCACTAAACATAACACTTTAAACTTGTAAACTCAGCCAAAACATCCGAGTCAATACCCGAACCCACCATCTATCTGCTTCAACCCACTTTAAACCAAACCAAATCAACTCGGTTCGTTCTTGACTCAACACCCCCACCCCGTTAGGCCCCAAAAAACCCAAAAACCTAAGCATATCATATTATATCAGTTTCCATTTCCACTCAAAAACCAAAAAAGATCCATTCTTTACCCTTGGCCTCCAAAAATACCCACCATTTGTCTCAACCCACTTTAAACCAAACCGATTCAACTCGGTTCGTTCTTGACTCAAACCCTTTCAATTGCAATCTAGGTTAGCTTTGACAGCTTCAACCGTGCGCGAAATCAACTTGTTAACCGTCTGCACCGACTCCATACTTAGCTTTGCAGTTGGCGAGCAACTCACCAAGATCTGGAATCCAACGGTCAGCAAGCATCCGTTAACAGCAGCATTCCCGTCTTTCGAGGTCCCGGGCCCACTTGCATCCGGAAGAAAATACGGGAGAATGGCGAAACCCGAGGGTAGCACAGCCACACACGACGAATCCCCACCATTCATCACCACGTTCATCGTTGACACGTCTACCGCTGTGTAGACAACCGTTGACCCCGATACATCTGTGCACGACTCTTGCAGCATCAGTGTTCCACTGCCCTGATTTCCATTGCCATTGTCATTCGCAGCCTGCATAGCATAATCTCGTGAACAACTCATACTCGATTCATAAATATGTTTGACTCGATTCGGTTTTTTTTTTGAGTTCGAGCTACTCGAATTACTAATCAAGATTTATTTGGGAGTGGGAACCCTCATCGTTAGGGTTCAAGGTTTAGGGTGTAAAACTAGTCGAATTCAAGCTTGTCACATTGAAATCTAAAAAATAGTAAAATACCAAGTTTACGAGTCTAGTCAAGCTCGATCCTTAGTAAGTATCGACTCAACTCGGCTTGGTTCGACTCATCTACACCTCTACTAACAAGTCACTGTAGAGATCACTCCACCAAATTCACCATATATTAACCTAAAATATAAGAAACAAACTTACCGAACAACGAACAAGAGAGATATTGTTCCCGGGATCATGCCCTTTAGCGATATGCATCATCCGTTTCACGGGCCCACTTTGCGATAAAACATCCCATAAACACCTTGTCTGCTCGTTTGCTAGAAAATCAAAAACACGACGGGGTGACACGGGCATCAAAACCGTGATCGCGGCGCTCAACACAACACCCGACGGTTCACCCGGGCTGCCTGGGCTCCTCCTTACCATCAATTTCAAATCATTTGTGCTGCCCATTTGGACAATCTCCCATTTATGCATTGTCTCACAAACTCCATTACAAAAGATTCGAGTCATACGTTGCGAAAGCTTCGCGATGCTCTTTCTTCCACTTGCACTAATCACTGTAAAACGAAGGATAAAAAGGACCAAAATACCCTTTAGTGACATAATATTGAGTTCGTATCGTTTTTCAGGATAAAACGAAAGTGGATATATACCTGAATGATCACCACCAGAGACAGAGGATGACATCAATACAGCAAGGCACTCACATTGCCTTTCAAGAGTTGCAACCCATTTTTGAGCCCCGAAACCCATACCCGATTCGAGCAACGGTTTGAAATAATGATGCACGTCTCTCTCTGCATATTCCATGTGTTCTATCCAAATAACCTAAAATCCAAATCTTTCATGTATTAAAACACACATTCTTGATATATTCTTTAAAATACACAAATCTTGAGAAAATGAGAGCATCAAACTTAATGGCTATGGGGATAAAAAGACATTTTCGACCCTTATTGTTTCAAGATTTTTTCCTCTTGATCCATAATGTTTCACTTGGCACGTTTACCCCTCGTCCGTGCATATTTATTTTCTTTCGTTTTACATATTTAGTCAAAAGCATCATGTGTTTAACAGCAAGCATTGAAAGTACGACATGTTCCAACCAATAAAAATTTGACACGTGGGAAAAATGAACCAAAAAGGTGGAAAATGCAGTATCACAAACAATCAGTTACAGTTACAGAATGTATCAAATTGAACATACTAATTACCTTTGAATAACCATTAGGCATATCCTGAACAATGCATCCGGATGGTAGCCTTCGACAGCTTGCGAACGAACCGTTTTCTCCACCAGAATCAACAACAGACACATCAACCACGACCCAAACACCCTCTGACAGTTGCTTAGAAAACCGCAAGAACTTCGCTTTACGAACCGGGATCAATGGTGAAAGTACTTGGAATTCAGCTTGCATCTACAGAAAACCAGTTTTCCAATTCAGTTTAGATAACAAGAAAGGGATAAAGACACTTTTGATCCCTTTTGTTTCATGATTTTTTCACTTATATCCTCAATGTTTCATTTTGACACTTTTACCCCTCACGCATGCTTTTTTTAACATTTTTAGTCCAAATTGCCGCATGTGTCATGGTTTCATTGGTTGAAGCATATAATAACTTCAATGCTTTGACACATGGCGTTTTGGACTAAAAATGTAAAAAAGATGACTAGATGAAGGGTAAACGGGTCAAATTAAAACATTGAGGATAGAAATGCAAGAAACATGACACAAAAGGGACCAAAAGTGCCATTACCCGTTTTTTGAAAACTCCTAGGTGAATGTTATAGTAAGAGAATCCCCTACCGTCTGTAAAGCACCGTCTTTATTTCCTCCTCCTACGCCACTCGAAATCAGATCAATGGTTGAAGATTCACCTATAAGGGTCGGGAACATCTCGGCCCACGAGTTCTGTAAAACGCAAATGCCAATATAATGTCAGGGATCAAACATTATGAATGGCTAACTACTGTCAAAGGGTGAAGTACATGATGAAAAACTATCAATAATGAAGAAAACCACTAAAATTGTTTTCTTTTATGCGTTTTATAATCTCTTACTTGACCCTTTAAATTTTATTATGTACAGTTTGGTCCCTCCCTATATCTTTAATAGTTATACAAAAGACTATACTTCAAGAACTTACAGAATCCATCAGTATCTCAATTAGTTCCATGCTGCTGATAATAACGGTTCCAGACGCCCGAGTTGCTTCTGTCACAAAATCATGAGGCTTAATGCCAAGACAAGGAGGAAACACCCTGATATATTCATCGATGTTTAAGGTGTCTCCATATCCATTCGAGCTTTTAAACCATAACGGGATATCGATCTGAGCCAGCTTAACAAGCTCATTCATTGCACTCATTGCAAGCTCAAAAAACTTGAACTTGTCATCAACTGTAGAACCACCAACATTAGTCATAGCCATTGTTCGAGGCGTATTTTGGTGTGGTAAAGAACTTGTTACACCGATTCCCATTGGCAACGAGGTGTTTAATACTCTTCCAACTGCAAGTTCCAAATCAGAGGTACATGGTGGGGACATAGGATTAGGCAATGATGAGAGTGGTTTGCCAATGAACTTGTTAGCAAGAATACATAATCGATTAAGCTCGTCTTTTAACCGAGCATTTTCAATCCTAAGGTGATGACCCTCCATAGATATCTCCCCAAGAGTTGCTGCACCGCCACAATTGCCACAAACTGGATTCCTCATTGCTTGTTTAATCGCGATGTTCTCGATTCGGAGATTATCGTTTTCTTGCCTCAGTATAGAATTCTCATGTCTTTCCATTTGAGTCTGACGAAAATCAGTACATTCAATACAAGAAACAAATTAATCATGGAAATCTGTAAAGGGATACCGACACTTTTGATCCCTTTTGTTTCACGATGTTTGCATTTTCATTCCCTTTGTTTCATATCGACACTTTTACCCCGTACCTATACATTTTTTACTTTTTCAGTCCATTTTTGCATCATGTCAAACTTTCATTGGCTTTTCTACACGTGGCGTTTTGGACTGAAATTGTTAAAAAAAATGCACAGATGAGGGGTAATGGTGTCAAGATAAAATATCGGGACATAAATGCAAAAATCAAGAGAAACAAAAGGGACCAAAAGTGTGTTTATCAAACGAGATTTTTACCTTCATTTGAGTTCTCCTATTCTGAAACCAAAACTTAACTTGTTTGGTTTCCAAACTTAGCTTCCTACCAAGTTCCAACCTTGCCTTTTCATCAGGATGAGGATTCTCTTTAAACGCGCTATAACGAAAACACCCGAAAATTTATCCCATTAGTGTAATCATCTAATAATTCTCTTAGTAATAATACAATGCAGCAAATAAACTTAATCAAGAAATAGTAAAGGCACAAACTTTTCAAGCTCTTGAATCTGAAAAGAAGTATGTCTATGATATTTCTTTCTTTTCGACGATTTTTCACCCTGGTTATTGTGATCGTCGCCGCCCGAGGGACCTTCCATGTTCTCACTGCTCTCATACTCTTCCTCCCTAGACTTTTCACTAAACCCCAAATCACTAACATCTTCCATTTTAGCCTTCTGCAAAAAGATCAGTGCATTTGAATCAATCATATAATACTGAAATTGTTTGGGATAAAGGCACTTTTAGTCCATTTTGTTTCGCGAAATTTGCACTTTCATCCTCAATGTTTCATTTTAGCGATTTAACCCCTTATCTATGCATCTTTTTCTCATTCTCAATCCAAAGTGCCACGTGTCGATCAATAAACATAGAAGATACAACAGACGCCGACAAATAGAAACTAGACACGTGGCAAAAATGAACCGAAAATGTAAAAATGAATTAAACAGACAAGGAGTTAAAGGTCAAATATGAAACATTAGGGATTGAAACGTAAAAATCGTGAAACAAAAGGGACCAAAATAGTCTAAATCCTTGTTTTACATGAAAATGAAACCAAATGTGGGGGAAAAAAACATTTTTCTGCAGAAGTACAAAAGCAAATTTCTAACAGATAAACACACATATACAGAAAGAAATGGAGGAAGCTAACATCCTTTAGTTTAAAGTCCATATAAGAATGCCTTCTTCCAAAAGGCAGGTTCAAATGCCACCACAGCACATAACGACAAACAAAGTAAATAAAATAAACTAAAAAAAACAAGAATAAAATAAAAAGTAGAGAGAGAAAGAAGCATACAATGTTTACAGAGAGAGGCTTGGACTTAAAATGGAGCTTGGGTTTAGGTGGTTTAAGCAAATGTGTATTCACCATAGCACTGTATTTGGACCCAGTAGAGTTATAAACACTTCCATCCCCAGTAGTATTACTATATTCACCAATAAACGCACCAAAACTCATTAAAATGCCACAAAATCAAAACCCTTCAATATTTTTCACTAATCTACTGATTTTTTTCAAAAAAGATTGGATCTTTACTGAAAAGATTGAATCTTTCTTGTATTCCCACAACTTCTAATCACTAATGCTTCCCAAATCAGCTCAAATGGTGATGGACCACTCAATGAAGTGTTAATGAACAAAACCCACCAACCAAAACCAAGTAGAATTTAAGGAAGGAACAAAGGGTTGGTGCAAGAAATTGAAGAAACCTTAATTCATGTTTCACAAAGCAACTCCAAGCACATTAAAACCCTTTTCTTGCATTTATTTTGGAGGGAAGAAAAGGAAAATAGCCCTATACTTGTGGATTTTGAATTGATATAGAAACTTGGGCAAGACTCTTTCAGTAATTGATGAATATAGAAAGAAATTCACAATTATTCTCGTGCCAAAAAGTATATTAAATGAAAGAAAACGAAAGGTTTTTTTTTTTCCTTCTGAAAAGTGAATGAAAAAGGCAGAAAAAGTTAAAAGAGACTTTTCAAATTGTGGACTTTGGAGGACTTTTCCAAATAGTGAACTGAATACAACCAAATGAAAATACTATTTTTAAATAGTGAAAAATCCAGGTTGACTCTTTTACTTGTAGTACACTTGTAAGAAAAATAAAATGTATCTTTAATTTATACATATTTGTCGCGTATCTAACGATCACGATGCAATGAAATTTTACTTTAAACTTCTTGCATTCATCGATACAAGCAATTGAATGCATAACGAATGTGTAAAAAGTCAAAACATAGTTTTGTCGTATTCTTCAGTTTGTGTGATTATATGCATAATAGATATGTAAAACGCCAAAATGTTGTTCCAATGCATTCATCGGTTCAAGCAATTGGATGCATAACAAATGTCTAAAAAATTAGAACTCATTATTCATTAGTTCGAGTGATTATATGCAATAACAAATGCGTAAAACGCCAAAATGTTGTTTTATTGCATTCATTAGTTCGAACAATTAGATGCATAACAAATATGTAAAATGTCAACAATGTGTTTCTTACAAAAATAGAATTTCCGTTATGACATAATGAACTCGAATCTAATGTAGTGAGCTCGTGGAGTGGTTCGTGTTGTGATAATGTATATTTTCAAACCAATAATACTTGGATTTCCTTGACGTTATGAATGTGAGTTCAGATCGCCACCGTTATAATTTAATGCACTGCACCGGCTCACTATATATATTGAGGATTTGGGATCGTGTCATATGAAAAATCACTAGATTAGATCTTTTCTCAATTATAATACCAATATGAATAGTTAATGATAATAAATATATTATTATCACAAAAATAGTTATAAAACAAGCCTATTTATTAAATCTTGATCCATTAATGCATAAAGGAGTAATAATTTGATCTAAAAGTTTCTGTCGGTGAAGTCATTTTTCCTGTTTCTAAAAAAAGAAGCAAATAATGCTCCCACCAAAGAAAAAAACACACTTCTCTTTTGTTTAAAAATGATTAAACAATAATTAAACCAATCAATTGTCAAATGACCAAATTTAAAATTAATATTTTAATTCACTTTGTTGTCTCTAACTATTCAATCATGCAAATAAAATATTGACATCTTAAAGTGGATGATTTGATTTGATTTCATGGTGGGTGTGTGTAAACATAAGCATAAAACTCTTGCATCTATCGCAACGAGTAACAAAATCAAGACAATAAATCAGGATTTTTACCAGATATCACAAAATATACTAGTATAAAAAATAACAAAATATAACAAACACCGTACGTACGGCATAACAGTATTTATTGTGTATTTATGTTGCGGTATATACAGTAGTAGTTGTATTTTTTTCAAACAAAAATCATGGCTTTTTTTTTTCAAGAACTTGATTTGGAGCAATTCTCCGGAAGGAGTCCGGATCCCCCCTTCACTGATTTCCATACCGCGAAGTTATTAACGTAGAATTATTAGTAAAATTTTCTTGAATAAAAGAAGTCTACTTTGTTCAAATCAATGTGTTAAAATGCATTAAAAAAACATAATAATTACTTACTAAAACCCTTGAAATAAATTTACTTTATCAACTCTCACATAAATAATCAAATGAGGAGCTCAGATAGTCAGATGATGGAATTCACTTCACTCCCTTTTAAGTTCTAAAAAAAACATACATATATATATATATATATATATATATATATATAACCCAAAAAAAATTGGGATCTGCTAAAAAAGGATTGAAGAATCTGCAGAAATAAAGATAAAAATTGGGATTTGTAATGAAAGGAGAAATGAATAAAATAAAAAAGAAACAGATTAAAGAAGAGTTGACTTACAGTGATTTTAGTGATTGTATATATCCTTGTCGAGACGTTTAAGATTCTTGATTCCTTCAAAAAAAAAAAAGTGAAAACAAACAAATGGGATTTGATTGTTTATGTGTTTTGAGAGAATCAAATCAAATCAAACCCAGAAAAAGCAGAAAAGAAATGGGATTTCATGCAAGTTTTTTTGTTTGTTTTTCTTCCTTTTCTTGTGTTTGCTCTGTTTTTTTTTTTTTTTTTCTTTTTCAAGGATATATGTAATGGTGTCACAATCTGAAATGTGAAAATGACATACAAAGAAAGAAGCAGAAGAATTATGTAGGAGGGGGGGACTGAATTTTGATTTAAACTTTTCATACACGACGATAAATGAAAATAGTTTTTGGAGACTTGGACAATTTCCTTACCAGAAAGAAAAATGTGTCATTGCTGGGCCCAATTTTCTTTTTTATTTTTTTGTTCCTAAATTCTGGTAATATGCATTGTTCAAGTGTGATACCTTTGACTTTAATAATTAAAATAATTTTTTTTTTTCGGAAACGAAAGGATAACACACACGCCCCAAATAATACTCACTATCGTTGGCAGAGTTTCGTAAATAATGTAAACTACAGGTTTCATAAATAAATTAAATTAAATTAAGGTTATGATTTATAGAGTTTAGTAGATGATATAAATCGATAGGTATACTTCATTGAATGTATACATTTTTTAATGAAAAAAAGTTGATACAGAGTATCGAACTTCCATACTCCATCTCAAAGGTAATTAAAGTATGTATACATTTTTTTAATGAAAAACGTTGATACAGAGTATCGAACTCTCATACCCTAGCCCAAAGGTAATGTTGTAGGAACAACATATTTTTTTTACCGTTGAGTTACGTCCCTAGTGGCTATAAAAATGAAACCATAATAGAGGTAAGTATGTATAAAAAAAATAGTGTAATTGTCGGAACAAGTGATGCAACACGGTTTTTTTGGATCATTGATCAATGTGTGGAATTCATTCATTTGATATTAACTCTGTCGTGATTAGGGCCGGCCCTTCATTAAGCCACCCTACGTTTGGGGATTGGGCCCTATCCACAACCCTCTCCCCCTCAACCTCACCCCAGTTAAAATAATCGGTACCGTCTAACCGATCGACCGACCAAAGGCCCCGTCTGACCGATCGACCTTAGGCCTCTTTACCTTAGGATCGGCCCTGATCATGATGAATATGTCTAAATATGTGTTGTGACAATTTTATTATAACACTATCAAAGGCATCACGGTGAATATAATATAACATCATGCTCCAACTTAGTTCGACTTTATATAGATCAAAAATGAATATTCAACTTCTGTAAAGTTGAATAATAAATTTAAATTTCATTTTGAAGATATCGAATATCAGTATGATACATAGTTACTCAAAAAAAAAAGTATGATACGTATAAAATACTTTTCCCTAGGAATGTAAAATCGATGATTCCGTCAATTTGTTTTTATATATTTATGTTAGAAAAAGTGACTTGACCTCTCAGCAGGACAAGTCAGCTGAGCAAAGTCAGCAGGGGTATGCCAGTAGGGACAATGCCAGCAGGGGCAATGCCAGCAGGGCAAGGTCATCAGGGCAAATATCAGCAGGTTATGTCTGATTGAGTCAGCAGAGTTCACATCTGGGGTATTTTAGTCAATCAGATAGTATTTAGTGGCTAGATCTAGGGTTTTGTGACTATAAATACTCACATGTTGTAACCTAGAATATTTGCATAAGCAGTTAACAGCAGTAGCAGAAGCAATTGCGCAAGCAATCGCAGAGTCTGTAAAATCTCTAGTGATAATATAATCTCCTCGTTTCTGCCCGCGGACTAGTCGGCATATTGCCGAAACCACGTTAAATTATGTGTTATTGTTTCTCGTGTGATTTATGCTTTCTCGTTTATTCTTGATTATTGCAATCCGTTTGGATCTTTGACGGTCCTGTTATACCAAACTGGTGTCGGAGCGAGGTTATCATCAGGGAATCCAAAATATGTTCGAGTTAGGTTGATTGTCACCAATGTCGTAATTGACGCTAGGTTCTGGGATCAAACACTAGCTTTCCGGCGAGATCAAGATGTCTGGGTTGGATGTAGAGATTGATAAATTCACATGAAGGAACAATTTCAATCTGTGGCAAATCAAGATGCGTGCTCTGTTGAAGAAACTAAGGCTCTGGGCTCCATTGACAAAATCTGTGGATGCAGGAAACGCTTAGATGGCCAATCTGGAGGAGAAAGCACATTCAATGATTTTGTTGTGTTTGTCTGATGATGTTATCACTGAAGTTGTTGAAGAGGATTCAGCAGCAGGGCTATGGCTGAAGCTTGAGAGTCTGTATATGACAAAGTCGTTGACCAACAAGTTGCTGATGAAGCAACGTCTGTTCAGTTTAAAGATGCATGGAGGAATGCCTCTCAGAGATCATCTGGAAAAGTTGAACACAATATTGCTTGATTTAAGGAGTATTGGTGTTAAGATCGAAGATGATGATGCAGCTCTAATTTTGTTGGTATCACTGCCAGCATCATATGAGAATTTTGTGCAGTCTTTTTATTGTTGGGAGGAACATAGTGTCATTGGAGGATGTTAGGGCATCTCTCCATAATCAAGAGCTAAGGCATAATACAGCTGGCATATGTACAGACAATCGGGCTGCTGGTTTAGTTGCTAGTAGCAGTTGCAGAGGGAATGGAAATTATGAAAATAAAACTTCAAGAAGGGTGGTTCCAAAGACCCTAATGCAAATCTGGTCTGAATCTGAATCTGGAGTGTTGCAAGCAGGTGGAGCTTCAGGTCCATACTCAGCCGAGTTTGCAGAACTCTGGTGAGAATAGTCAACACTAATGTGGCACTTGGTTGTGCATCCGAACCTGATGAAACAAGAGCTGAATCCGGTGGAACCAAAAATATGGGGTCGGCTGAGTAAAGGTCTGATGATCTAGTACCAGCTGAGTGAAGGTCGGCTGAGTATAGTGGAATGTTCAAGTCTGGGAAGCCTGCTGATAAAAGTCATCTGATTCCATCTATCAGCAGAATGGCATCTGCTTAATCTATTGAACATGTTTGTGTTGGTTCAGCATCTGTGTCTGGAAGTATCAGCAGAGTAAAGCCTGCTTAGCATCTGGTGAACATGTCTGAGGTGGAGTTCTCATCTGAGTTAAGTCTCATCTGGATAAGTCTTACATGGAGTTTGTTGCGTTCACATCTGGTCAGCTCAGAATTTGAATATGAATATGCAATTTGTTTGGTTGAAGTTGAATTGAAGAACTCAGCTGAGTGTCCTTAGCCGAGGTGATTACATATGAATCTAGTAATCATATATTGTCTGGTGATCAAGTCCGAATCTGTTGATCACATATGTTCTCAACTCAATCAAGTCTGAATCTGTTAACAACAGAGGATCTCATCTAGTGGTGTTCACGAACCGAGCCGAGCCGAACATCTATGGTTCGAGTTCGAGCTCATTTGTTAAACGAACATGTTCGAGTTCGTTCGTTTGTCAAACAAACATATAATCGTGTTCGAGTTTGGCTCGATAATATGAACATAATGTTCGAGTTCGAGCTCGAGTTCGGCTCGTGAAATAAAATTTATATAAAAGCTCAAATATAATTAATTTAACTAAAAAACACACCTAAAATTCCAAAATTATAAGACTAACATCAATTAATGTACATATGTCCATCGTCAATACATACATTTTTAAACTAAACATATATATGTAGTTAGGAGTTCACGAACAATATTGAACGTTCGCGAACATGTTTGAGGTCGTTCGTTAATTAAACGAGCACTCAAATATGTTCAAGCTCGGTTCGATAGCATAAATGAACAAATATAAACGAGCTTTAACGAACCGAGCTCGAATATGTTCGTGAACAGTTCGATTCGCTTAACAGCACTAATCTCATCTGAATTTGGGAGGTTCTCATCTGAAGTTGGTTTCTCATCTGGAGTTAACTTTCATCTGTAGGAGTCACACCTGAAGTTGTTAAGTCTGAAGAAAAAAAAGAGGAGGAATCTGGTACACTACATCTGGCATTGACAAATGCATCTGGTACAGTACATCTGGTTATACATCTGTTTGAACGAGAGTTCAAGTCAATGTGAAGATTGTTAGAAAAAGTGACTTGACCTCTCAGCAGGGCAAGTCAATTGAGCAAAGTCAGCAGGGGTATGCCTGCAGGGGCAATGCCAGCAGGGCAAGGTCAGTAGAGCAAATATCAGCAGGTTAAGTCTGGTGGAGTCAGCAGAGTTCACATCTGATGTATTTTAATCAATCAACTAGTATTTAGTTATGGCGGCTAGGTCTAGGGGTTTGTGACTATAATACTCATCTGTTGTAACCTAGAATATTTGCGAAATCAGTTAACACTTAACAACAGTAGTAGAAGCAATTGCGCAAGCAATCGCAGATTCTGTAAAATCTTCAGTGATAATATAATCTCCTCGTTTCTGCCCGTTGACCTGTTGGCACATTGTCGAAAACCACGTTAAATTCTGTGTTATTATTTTTTGTGTGATTTATGTTTTCTCATTTATTTTTTATTATTGCAATCCGTTTGGATTTCTGACGGTCCTGTTATAATAATTTTCTATATATAATATATTCCTCCGTCATTCTTTACACGTGACTTCCAATGTTGACTTTCATTTTTCATAGTTTTTGTCCGGTTCCTAATGGTATTTATTGTACAGTATTTGCTAAGCTTTATTAGTGTGCATGGTGGATGTAACATGTTTCATGAAATAAAATAAATAAATAGAATGAAGTTAAGAGTCCGTTTGAGTATGAATTTATTTTTATTTACCGAATAAATCATGGTTAAAATTATTTTATTTTAGGAGAATATATAATGAATTTTAAGGAGAAAAATTATTGTGGATGCTGACGAGTGTGGAGGATAGTAACATGGTTGGCGGTTGGTTGTTTGGGATGGATGGATGGATGGATGGTTGGTGACAATTTTTTTTATCAATATATATTTTTTTTTTTTTTTGTAGCAAATCAATATGTTTTGATATAACATTTTATTTCATACATAAAAAAAATATAATTCATTATTATGCATTCAAACATATATAAATAATGAAATGAAATGAAAGGTTGATTTGTTAAAAATAACACGACCGAGAAACGTTTACGACACCCAAACTGGTCCCACATGCTAGGCACATTTTTTTTTTCTCTGTATAAATAAATTGGTTTGGGGAAACGTTTAGAAAGCATGACACATTTTCATTTACAAATTTTGTTCCTTCTTAAAAAAATCATTCGTGTATTTTGGTGATAATTAATGGTTGATTAATGTTACTTTGTTTTAATTTGCTTGTAATAACACATTTTTATAACTCATATGAATGTAGATATAGTTTGTATTTTGTATATATTTTATTAATTGTATATTTTTATTTTGAATCGGAAACAAATACTTTAGTGGCATTCATAACTATATACAGTGTATTATGGGTGTTTTATTTTATTTTATAAAATGTGCATATCTAAGGTGTTACTATGTTGCTTTGATATTTAGGTTATAGGGAGATTAGGCAGAATTTAAGTTGTTAAAAGTATTGTTTGGTAGAAGGGAATTGTACTTTAATATGTTTTTATGGCTTGATTTGGTCTTTTTCTACTGCAAGTTATCCCAACAAACAATTGTCTGAGATGAATTATTCGAGATATTGTTGATCACCAAAGATGAGGTTCTCTCCCAAGTTCCAACAAGGTTTGATCATTCATAAGGGTTCAAACTCGAGATGAATTATTCGATATACCGTCAAGTGTCAAAGAAGGGGACAACTTCTAACAAGATTTTTGTTAGGGTATTATATATAACAAGATTTGAACATCCAAAAAGGGTTTGAATCTCACTACCTCTCACTCAAACAATCAGAGTTCTTTCCACTCTGACCTACCTTTATTGGGGGGCTTGATTTGTGTTTAGGCAAAGTCTTAATACAATTGATATGTGAAATAGATTATGTACTTTCGCCTTATTCTTTTTTTTTTTTCTTCCTCAAAGTGTTTGATTTCAAAGCTTTAATTTGCAATTGATTTCCTTAAATTGCATCATTTTTTATGCTTTGGTATCTTGAATCGTCTCCAAATTTTCGAAAAAGCTATGTTCCATTATTGTAGCAAAGGCTAAAGAAGGTAACTATTACAGGTATCACCGCATGATAGGTAAGGTCCTTATTGAAGAAGAAAAATCAAATGCAAATTCATCATATTGATGGAACCATCAAGTATGATAGCTATTGAAGAAGTTTTTATAGATGAACATGGTATATGGATCGGAGGCTTCATGTGGGGAAAGGGCAGGAATTTCATCTTCCAGGCTGAATCAATGGCTATCAGAGATCGAGGCTATTTGGATCGCTAAAGACTATGGTGTGTCGGCCCTTGATTGTGGAGTCTGACTCGCTTTCAGCTGTTATGACGGTGGCTACAAGAAGTAGAGATGAAGATGTCAGAGCTCTCATACATGATATTGTGGCAATGATGAGCCATGGAACTGATGTTAAAGTCTACTACAAACCAAGGGAAGACAACCGTGTTGCTGATCAAATGGGTAGGAATGGCCAACGTGGTCCTCAAGGTGTTGAAAGGGTTCGAGATCCCTCTGATAATGTTCAGAGTATTCTGGAGGATGATTTGCGGAGTCTCCATCTCCCTATATATTAATTATGGGATACTTGAAGAACCATGCTTGAAAAGTAATATATTTGTGATATATGCCTCGCAGGAAGTTGGAGATATTTGTGTGGCTCGTTTGATGTTCGAGTAAAATCGAGTGACTCGTGCGCACCGGTCATGCGTGACTCGTGCGTCGATCCTGCGCGGAAGCATATATCTCCAAACACTTCATGCGTGGCATATATCACAAATATATTATTTTTCAAGCATGGTTCTTCAAGTTTCCCTTAATTACCCCCCTCTCGTTTCTCCTCTAGGTCTTTGACCTCGTTTGTATAAAAAAAGATGGAATAATTGACACATAAAAAAAAAAGAATAATATAATTGACATATAGGTCTTTCACGCTAGTACATCCTACATATATCACAAGTTTGGAAAATTCTTAGGTAAGGGGTCTCTATTAGACTCGACCGTCAAATTTGCGCCGCTGTATATAAAAACAAAAGTGTTTTGTTTTATTATCCACGTGGCTTAAATATGACGGTCGGGTGTAATAGAGACTCACTACGACAGAATTACCCCACAAGTTGTTCCTTCAATTTGGTGGAATGACAATTGATACATAAAAAAAAGAACAATAATTTAACGGAGTCTTATCAATGATTTTACCTACGTATCAAATTAAATCGACTATTTAAAAATATATTATCGAGTCAAAAACTGACTTTTTGAATATCGAATTTCAAGTTTAGCCTTAAAAAAATCAATTGTTGACTTTCAAAATTGTCTATTTCAATGTGATATACGAGTAGTTTGGTATATTATAAATTTCGACGGATACAAATAAGACGAGTGATTGATAAAGACATAACATATTAAGATATCGGGAAGTTTTTATAAACTTTATAGATTTTTGTCCAGAAGGACAAAATTATTAAAAAATCGGGATAGAAGGAAACTGTAATTTAATAATAAGGACAAAAGAATAAAAAGAAATTTTTTTATTATTTATTTTTTTTTCGTCCTCGCGCCCCTTCCTCCTAAACTTTATTCCTAAGAAAGTTGCAAAAAGAAAAAAAGACAAAAAAAAAAAAAAAAAAGAAAAGAACAACAACAACTAGTGAATGAAATCACCAACGCAACCACAACAGCATAATAAACGTGACTGCTACAAAGGAGAAATACTACTCATTTATCCATTTTATTTCTTGTTGTTTCATTTTTTGTTTGTCTTAAAATAAGTGTCATTTTTGTACTTTGTGTATTAATTGTCAATATTCTTAAAATTTTACTCTTTACAATATTTACAATAAAAATAGTGTAACATTAAATGCTCAAACAACTTTTTAAATGACATAAATGTAAAAATATTAGATCATTTAATGAAATTCAAAGCATTAACTATACTTTTATTAGTTTGTGTGAAAAAGTCAAACGGAACAAATAAAATAGGACGGAGGGAGTACAAAATAATTGTAACGCTCCGGATGACACTTCGCAACTTAGGTCTAGTGGTGTAAGTTGGACCATAGTAGATTCAATAATTATTTAGTTTCATCGTACTCGATTACCTATATGACTTCACTAACTTAATCTATTAGGTTATTATTTCCCTATATGAACTCAACAATTACTTAGAACCGCCGTTCTCAATTGACGTAAAATAGTTAACCTAAGCCTAAGTTCTCAAGTTTAGTATGTATCAGATTTTGTAGGTATGTTTCAGAGACCTACCAAAAGATATTATAGATAGTACCAATTACCAAATGATATTATAGACATTATGCACCATCTTTAATATTACATTCCCCACTTAAGAGACCTATCAAAGGATATTATAGATAGTATGCACCATCTTTAATGGTGTGACAACTAATTTCATCTGATTGTCTGGTGGTTTGATACCGTTTGTAATATCTTAGAATATAGGCCTCCATAATGAATTCAACAACTACTTAGTCCACTTTAATCGCTTGACTTAATCTGTTAACACAAGTTATCTAATTCAATGTGTCTCACCTTATATTGTTTATGTTTCTCTCATCTTTCTAATACAGGACAACACAATCAGCTACCGGAACAAGTTGTTACAATATGCACATATTTATTTTACGACCAATTTATATAGATTTATCTTTATAACACCAACATAATTTTTATCCATGTCCATATAAACATTTGAATGAAATGAAATAATGCAAGTTCCTAATTTTACATTTAAGTTCACACATTTTAAATATATTGATCCTCTTTTGTATTGGCCTACATTGAATAGTGCAGTGGAGTAAACAACCACCCATTTATAATATGAAAATGGTTTGACCGTAAATTTTTTAATATTTCAATTCAAAACGAAATCGTTTTGGTCACATCGTACAATTCATTTATGTAGGAGGTCGGGCCTCCACCGGAGGGGATCCAAACACATCTTAAAAAACTTTGACTTTTTTCTACCTCTCATCTAACAAAGACCGAACATTGAATTAGTTAGACGAGTTGCTCTCGGATTCCGAGTTTTTTTTTTTTTTTTTTTTCAACCGAAACGAAAGATACACACGCATCTTTTTTTTCCGCCACAAACGTGACTCAAATCCGAGTCATTATCGGGTTATGACGTAGTGTTAACGATACCTCGTTGATTTATTGATTTATGTATAGCTTAATGAATAGTATCTTTATCAAATACTCCCTCCGTTCCATAATAACTCATTGATACCAAAATTATTTGTTGATTTATTGATTTATGTATAGCTTAATTAGTAGTATCTTTATCAAATACCACTACTCATTTATTATTATTTTTTTCACTACTCGTTTATTTTATAATTAATTGTTTTCTTCTTGGAGCATTTATAATTTATAATTTATTTATAATTAATTAAGTGCTAACGTTTTAGCTTGAACAACTGCTGCGCACTCCACGTTCTAACAACTTCTTCCCCGCGTTCATATAATCCCATCTCTTCCTTCATAAACTGTTCAATCGATCACAATTCCCACGATAAACAATCTCAAAATCCCATTTTTCCACTTCTCAAAAAAAAAATCCCATTTTTCCTACTGGGTTCTTTTCAGAAACAGAAAAAGATTACTACTATGAGTGCGACTGGACAAGATTTAGAAAGAGGCGGTGGAAAAAACAAGGGAACAGGGGCGTTTACTCAAACGGAGGAAACCCAATGGATTTCATGGCTAATTCCGGTGATTATTGTGGCTAATATAGCTATGTTTGTGGTGGAGATGTATGTTAACAATTGTCCAAAACATAGGGATTCGAATTCTGGTAGCTGTGTGGCGAGGTTTCTAGGCAGGTTTTCTTTTCAGTCTATGTCTGAGAATCCTCTCCTGGGTCCTTCTGCTTCTACGTAAGTTGTTTAAGTTCAATTTTTTTCGGTTAAATATATACAAATATATGGAATTTATACATGCCCTGTATGTGTTTGTGCTTCTTTGTATTTTTAGTTTGTATAGTTTGATTTTAGTGTTGTCTTCATCACTGTGTTCCAAGTCAAGGCATAAGGGACAAAAGATGATTTCTTAATAGGGAAATACTATTACCACAACGATTTACCCAACAAATTTTTACGGTATTTGATCATATCGTGTGACACAATACATGACTTGTCGATAACAGGTGACACAACACACTTGTGCACTATCGATCATGATGTAAGACTCATTGATATTACGAGTGACACAACACTTTTTTGCACTATCAATAATGATGCATGATCCATTGATCATGATGTGGGTCCACCATAATCAATGGTGTAAATGTGTTCTTGTCACTCGATGTGTTACGACCGTTGTGGTAGTATTATCAGCTTTCTTAATAGTATAGTTTGGAGGGGGTGGGGTTAGTGTTGGAATTGCACTTGTAATTGAATTTTTACTAGAAACACTTGTCTGCGATTTCTAGTGTTCGATTCTTGTGTTTGTTGAGTTTACTGGGATTTTTAGAGTTTGGAGCTTAGTAGTGATCATATATTTTGATAAACTAGATAAAAAAAGGCTTCTTAGGCTTCATGGGGCATGAAAGTATCCGCCTATGCAAGCTTTTATGGTAGAACCGGTTCATTTAGGCCTTATGCACAGCAGTTTAATGTAATGAAATGTTTCTTGAGGGAGGCCTATTGTTCATTAGTTTATGTTATAAAATGTTTCAACGGTTCGAACTTCTGACGTCTATGATTCGAGTACCGCAGTGCTAAGACCATCTCCAAGGTTGATAAACCTTTGAAAGTGTTTATAAGCATTGGAGTGGTGCCAATTAGGAGAGAGAAAATAGGGAAGTTTCAAAGTTCTTGGATCGATTCATAAAGCTTTTATAGTAGTGCATCCTCAATACGTAGTGCATTTGATGGACACTACTTATTGATTGTCCCGTTTTGTATAACTCCCCGTACGAAAACTTTCCAGATATCGGATTCATCTTTTATAAGTGTTTGTGGCCTATGATTTGTATAGTAGTGGTATAGGCAGTGTAATCCCCGTACGTTCGGATTACCTTTGAAGCCATTGTATAGCTCTGTAATGAGAATATTTGAGTTTTCAAGTATATATGACATCCTTAAAACATAAAAAGAGACGAACTTGAAGCTGTAAGTTACTATAAGTATATAATGATGATGTTCTTGCAGTCTAGAGAAGTTGGGTGCTCTCGAGTGGTTTAAAGTTGTTCATCAACATCAAGGATGGAGGCTGATCTCGTGTATTTGGTTACACGCGGGTCTTATTCATCTGATCGCAAACATGCTGAGCTTGGCATTAATTGGCATTCGTCTTGAGCAGCAATGTGGCTTTGGTATCTCTTTAATTCCAACCCTTTTTCAAATTCTTGATTTTTTTCATATAGCAGCAGGTATAATACATACATTTATATCGCTTTTTGCAGTTCGGGTTGGAATAATCTATTTGCTATCCGGGTTCGGGGGTAGTTTACTTTCTTCTCTGTTTCTTCAACATACCATCTCGGTTGGTGCTTCCGGTGCTCTTTTCGGTCTTCTTGGAGCTATGCTTTCAGAACTAATTACCAATTGGTCTATTTACACAAACAAGGTGATTAACGATAATTAGTCCACGTGTTTATATCATTATTATTACGGGGCGATCTTTAATTCTCGATGTTTGGCGTTTTTTCAGGTTGCGGCATTGGTGACTATTTTGTTGATTGTTGTTATAAATCTGGCAGTGGGCATTCTTCCGCATGTAGATAATTTTGCTCATATAGGTGGATTCCTTTCGGGTTTTTTCCTAGGATTCGTTTTATTGCCTCGTCCTCAACTCGGTTGGATTGCACGTCGAAATCTGCCTCCCGGTGTTCGTGCTCGATCCAAATATAAGGTGTACCAGTATATCTTGTGGCTGGTCTCTCTACTTTTATTTGTTACTGGGTAAGTCTATAGATACTGCTGTTTGGTTGCGTGTTTCGTATCAGATACGTATCTACGTATCTATATAGCTTACATGTTTAGGCCCTACACTTTTAATATCCCTATCATAAATCGGATACGTAATGTGAAGAACCTTGTTAAAAAATGAAGAAAAAAGCCGGAAAATGAAAAACAAAAACTACAAAAAATGCAGAAAACTGCTAGACTATGATCTTTTAAATTTAAAATTTGTTCCATATTATATTATGTACAATTTAGTCCCTATATACATTTATTATGTACGTCCCTGCACTTACGTATCTCGTATCCACGTGTTTTTACCTGACCTAGCTAACCTATACTTTTTTGTGTGTGTGGCTCTATGCAGGTTTACCTTAGGATTGGTGATGCTGTTTCGCGGTGTGAATGGATATAAGCATTGCCACTGGTGTCGTTACTTGAGCTGTGTTCCGACGTCTAAATGGAAGTGTGACGGAGACACATGATTTCGAGAACCGGCTGGGGTGGGGGGGTGAGGTGGGGTTGGTTTTTAGATTAGTTTTTCACGATGAATATAATGTGTATACCACAGTTAAAACTAGGGGGGCTTTTAGCGCGTGATATTCCAGTATTGTAGTACAACCTGGGGTTTAGTTCCGCGTTGTTATCCATAAATTTTCACTTATTTTTTTCATGTCTTATGTAGTTTGTAATTTGTTGTAGTTGTTACATTATATGGTTATGATCGGTATATGTTTTTCCAAATGCAGTTGTTGTTGTTGTTTTTTATTTAGGAAATGCTTTTGTTGTTCTCAAGGCATTGTTTCTGTGCATGCTTGTGTTTGTGGGAAAATTGTATGCATGGAGTATCTATTAGCGTCAACCGTCGGATGTGTATCACGTGTATAAAAGACAAACTTTTTGTTTGTTTGTGCACATGGCACATATCCGACGGTTGAGTTCAATAGAGACTCTCTACGTCAGAAATACCCTGTGTCTTGTTTCCGATATCTTGTACTGGGCCTTTAGGGTCGTCACAGTATCTTACGTCAGAAATACCCTTACCCTTATTTCTGATATCTTGTATTGGGGTCTTTAGGGTCACCATGGTATATTACGTCAGAATTTCCCTTACCCTTGTTTATGATATCTTGTACTGGTATCTTTTGGGTCACCACGGTATTTTACCATGGCATCACATCGAAAACAATTCAACTGATGATGGAAAGCTGATTGACTTTACGATCGATTTCCTCACAGTCCGTTTATGACAATTGCCCGTCAGAAAGTCAATATGAATATGTACAATGATCAAATACATCACAATGTCATTTTACCTCAAAACACTCAAAACTATCCTACATGGCATTATTATCCCACTCCTTGTCACATTGTGAACTACGATGGCCATACACGAAACACCTCTCTTTTTACAGCCAAAAGAGCCCTCTGAGAAAGGTCCGACTATGTTATTCCGAACTACAATGGGCCTCATTATAAATATGGAGTTGAGTTGTGAGTGTTGGCAGAGTCAGACTCGTACTCTTTCTCGAGGGTTTGATCTGGTTCAGAACCCTTTAACACGTTCGAGCCACCAAGAAAGTCCGACCCATCCAAGTCAAGCTGCAGGGTTTGATCTGGTTGAGAACCCTTTAACACGTTCGAGACTTCAAGCCACCAAGAATGTCTGACCGACCCGTCGAGTCAAAAGTTTGCGTAAGATATTTTTATAACACGTTAAAGCCAACAAAAAGAAAAATCTGACATTCGACATTCTAGAGGAAATCGACCCCTTCATCTCAACGGCATTTTATCATAAACCTGGAAGGCACTATGTTTACAAGCATGGTTGTACTTGGTGTGTTTTCTTTGCAATCATGCAACTTTAATGGCCTAACACACCATCCACATTGTGCACCGACCCAAACTTACATGAAGTATAATTTGATGTCTCTACAATTACTAATTCATAATCAACAAACAC
The DNA here is from genome assembly GCA_036785695.1 of Gentiana straminea. Lineage (NCBI taxonomy): Eukaryota > Viridiplantae > Streptophyta > Magnoliopsida > Gentianales > Gentianaceae > Gentiana > Gentiana straminea. The sequence goes on from JAVUPR010000450.1 coordinate 1,169,785, forward strand.
AAAGACTTTAAAAACACTCAAAATGCACAAACAAAAAGCCGCATTAATCGTGGCGGCGGTGGTGGTACTTGCTTTGCTTGCGAGTTTTACCCTCGTGGCGGTGGCTGTTGTTGACTGTAGTACTATCACGGCGTTGATATCTGCTTGTTCGAGCTTCGTTTCACACGGGTACCCGGATCCATACCCGGAATCTCCGTGTTGTGTTGCCATTACCGGCATCAGTCGGCTTTCGGATTCGTTCGAAAACCGGCTTGTCGTTTGTAGGTGTTTGATGGCTTGTATTGCAACTTATAATCCAAATGCTACAGCTATTGCAACACTTCCTGGTTATTGTGGCATTTCTCTTGGTTTCACCATTGATCCCAACACTGATTGTGAATAGTACATCTCTTTTCTCTCTCTCTCTCTCTCTCCCTCTCCTTTTATCTTCTCGTTCAAATCGCGTTTTTACCGATGCAGCATAGTAGTTGACCACCACACTGAATCGACATTCGGAAAATCGAATTTTGAGTCAAAAATCGATTCTCGGTCAAAAAATAGACTTTCAACCGATTGTGAGGATCGACTTTTCAAAGTCGATTCATGAAGCACAATAATTGACTTACCGTGGCCCTACAGACATTCAACCCTTTAAAAAAGTTTGTTTGATCTTACACTGTATAATCGATTTTCAAAATGTCGAATGTGTGTTGTGCAACGCCATATATATAATTAATGCATCTAACTACCCATCTTTTACTAGTAACATAGACTAAAAATGTCAATATATATATATATATATATATATATATATATATATATATATATATATATATATATATATATATATATATATATATATATTATTCCCTAAGCTTATAAAAATTGTTATATGTTGATGCAGCCTTACCTGAATTACCAGACATATCAAGGAAAAAAACGTTCCCACAAAGAAGCAGCAGTTGCAGATTTTCAATGTGTTAATTGTTGCAATAGAGAAAGAATTGCATGCAGTAATTAATGGGAACTTTATATTACATGAAATTTTAGTTTCAAAATCGTTGTAACAAAACATTAATATACATAAAGAAGATAATGAAACATTATTAACACCTAGAGTGAGTGTGTGTGTATTTTTTATTTTTTGTTTTTTTTGTTTTGAAAAACTGTTTCATAAAATGATGAAAATTGCGACTAAAAAAAAGAAAAGAGAAAAAAAAAAAACTATGAGTACACAATAGAATAATGCAAAAGACAGATTTGGAAAATGCGAAACAAACGAAAATCCCATTTGCTATATTTTGGAGGAATTCTATTGTCATCATCCTCGAAAGTAGAATAATAGGAATAACAGTACAGAAAAACATCGGCCAAATCCCAAGTGCTGCACATTTTTAAGAAAATGACATTTTTAGTCGACATAAAAAATTATAAAAATCTGTGGTATTTCTGCACATTTTAATCCTTCAAACTTTTATTATGTGATAATAAAGTACATAAGAGTAACATTAATAAATGGTTATGTACGTGTCAACAATCTTATTTTTAAAATCCTTATCAACCCACTTTCTTAAAATTATAGATTTTTTCTTCACTTTTTAAATTAAAGAATATGGAAGGAGAGTTTTATTCTAATGGGCGCGGAGATAATCTAGCTTGGTTCTCACCGAGAAATACAATAAATTTTACCACTAGGCTATATTCAATTCCTAAAAATTAAAGATTTATATTATGACGCCAATGTTGTAGTTATTACTAGATTAATTTTACGATAACTATCGACACATCACACTTTTACGACATTGATTATAATATAATACCATTAACTGATATAGGGTCCATTATAATCATGATGTAAAATTGTCTTGTAAAAACTACTTAACTCAAAATTCATAATCCAAAATGTAAAGTAAAGCTACCTTCTCTATATCACGTTTTTTGGCATTTAAGTTCTATAAAGAATAAGTAAATCTCAAAAAAAGAAAAGATTTAAAAGATTGGATACAATGACATTTTAAAGCACAGAAAGAAAAAAAGAAAAAAGAAAAAAAAAACAAATTTATAAAAATAAAGAGAAAAAGTAATGAAAATGCAATTCCCTTTGTTATAAAGATGGAGCTGTCCAATATGTTTTAACTGCAAAAAGAAGCTTCTCCCTTTCCAAAGGACCATCTTCATGATCAACAATTTGGCTATCCCAATTTAAGCCATCTGTAATTCTTTTCGCTTTTATCAATATATCTACATCGTCCCGTATTATCAAACTTCCTTCGGGTCTTAAAATCCTGTCCATTTCCAGTAGAATATCCTCCATTTCGCACCTGCATTCACATTTCACAACCATTCCGATACGAAAAAAAACTAGTATAAGAAACACGAAAACGACACAAAAGACCCTTAAACTATTGAAATCAAAACATTTTTGCCTCATAACTATTTTTTTAATAGCATATTGACCCCTAACCATTTAAAAATTGATCTGTATCGGCCCATACAATGGTCTTTAAATTTATAGTGACATAATATTATATATAACGCGATATTTTCACACAACAATACAATGTCTACATCATTTTCTAAATATGGAAAAAGATAGAACGACATAAATAGAAAGAGACACTGACCTATCTTTGTAGAGTGTAAACATGGAATCAGCATGAATGAGATCATAAGTTCTTGGGTATGTGGACATTGCTTCACACCTAAACCAAAACCAATATTTCAAGAAAATTATACATTATATATATATATATATAGACACACACATAGGTGTGTATGTATACTACATTGTACACTAGCCGATTAATGAAACTAAACTTACTCAATCAGTTATATATATATATATATCATAATCAATGATCTGCAAATATATAGTGACATAAAGTTTCTTACCAGCTTTGATATGTCCCGATCAAGCCACGTTCATAGACAACACCGAGTGTGTTAACCTTTGCCTCAACCGGAACCACGTTCATAACCCAAACCGGATCATCAATCAAGCTCGCGGCAAACCCACCTAGAAACGCGTTCATGTCAAGAAGATTCCGGTATCTTCCGGCTTGGCCCAATTGGTTATTGACGGTTTTGTAATACGAAACTCTCTTTTTCCATAATTTAGAATCTTGATTGAAAATTTGTGCATTGACTCCATTTATGGTTCCTTTTGATATTCTTGGTGGTATTGCATTTAGTCTTTTTGGCCATTTTTCTAATTCCCCACCAGATATTTCTTCATTGTTGGAAACTTGTGGAAGATGTGTTAAACATGTTTCAATCTTTGTGTACCTGGAAATTATAACTTCCATATCAGTGACTGTGACGGATCCAGATTGATTTTATTTTTTTTTCGGTAGGTGCATAATTATTCAATGGGTACATATAGGTAAATGGAAGGAATTTAGGCGAATTTTTGAATGATAAAAATTGTTTTTTCAGGGTCTGAGGATCCATAATCCTCTGGTTCCGCCATTAATTATATATATTAAGATTCATTATATATATAGAGAGGGAGAGTCAAGATTTGCATATATAGTCATAATAATATGGATATACGGGTGCGTGGTTTCTATTGATGCCTTCTTTGGAGAGGTTTCAGGTTCAATCCTGGTTGTATGCACTGGCGGATCCAGGAATAAATTTCATGGGGTGCCACCGAGCCTAAAACTACATCTTCTAAATTCGGTGGGGTCGCGTCCCCGCACGCGTGGGTCCGCCCCTGGTTGTATGTGAATATGATCCACATATCGCTTTTGTAAATAAATAAATAATATAAAATTAATGTGGAAAAGAATACTAACCAGGCTTTATCAGGGTCTTGAGAAGGGCAAAAAGGTGGATTAGGATAATTATTCTTCATATTGTCACATTGTTTATGATTAAGAGGCTTTTGCCAAATTGCAATATCATCTTTTTCAACCAATTTTTTCCAACATAGGCTTTTTGCAACCTCTTCAATTTTATTTTGTTCTTCATTCAAATCTTCTTTTGTTCTGTCCCATCCACTCCAATACTTTCTCCAACGGATTGGCGGGCCGGATAGGATCCAGTATCCACCGGGTCTTAGGATCCGATCCACTTCAATCAAGAAAACACCATCTAATGTACAAAATATATAAAACAATTAGTATCTCCGGTACATTTAGGCAAATGGTAAGTAGCAAGTAAGAGTGTAACTGATTCGAGACGAATTGTATTATATAGGGTTCGAACTCGATTTGACTAAAAAAATTCAGGCTCCAAACTCGGCTCTATAAGGGCAAGATGAACTCGAGTCATTTAATATTGAATATAACTAGACTCAATTCATGAACTCAGATCCATTTTTAGATTCATTCAATAAAATTAGGCAAGGTTGAGCCCGACTCGTTTGATACTCGACTCGAGTAATAATTAATGATTTATATAGTATATTATTTTATAATATAACTAATTATTTATTTATTATATACACTTGATTAGTATATTACGATGCTTGAGATTGGCTCGGTCAATTATTCGAGTAGCTTAACTCAAGCTCAAACTTGAAAAATATCGAATCGAGCAGCTTCCGAGTTACCCGGTTCACACACAGCCCTAGTAGACAAGTTTGAATAATAACACAAATCTTAACTTTAAAGTATAAGAGTCAGATTTTATATACAATATCATAACTAAACTCTGATCAATCGGATTCCAAACACCACCAGAGGCCAGTATTAAAATGTTAAAAGGGCATAAATTACCATATTGGCCCCAAGGAATGAGGCAACGAGAACAATGAGCCATGTCAAAAGCTCTAGAAGGGTAAGGAAGTCTTTTAGAAGCAATAACTCCAATCAAAGCCGGAACGCCACGCTCCAAAGCAAATTGAACTTGAGCTTCATGTGTATCTCTTGGTGCAAATGAAATTGGAAGTATATTTCGAGATAACAAATACGCTCCCCAACTCGCAACCTGCCATTAATGGTCATTTACTACTGTATACTGAAACATTCTGTCTATTTGAGGTTCAATGTACGTACATGAATAACTTTACAAAAATATGTTGTCTATATGAGGTTTAATCTCTCTCTCTCTATATATATATATATACAAAAGAAATGAAATTACATGCTTACCCCACAACCAGTGTCAATGGCAGTCCTAATAGAACCATCTTTAAAATTAATCAACTTTCCAATATCATCAATATAAGCATCTGCGCCATGAGGAAACATGGTTCCACCACCCGGAAATCTGAACCGTTCGCCTTCGTATCGGATCCAATTCTGCACCGCCTTCTCCACTGTCAATTCCTTATGAGGAACATTCGCATACCACGCCAAATCCCGGCTCACCGGCCATTTAAACGGGTACTTATACCCGAACGGCGCCGGAATCCTACACTTCAAAAGTTCATTCTTTTCCGGACAGTGTCTTTCTCTGTAAATCAAACGATCACGTGGAAAGTTTAAGGATCTTTGTGGGTCCTCACATGGTGTGTATTCACTGTATCTTAAATCACACGCTGGGTATTTTTTTACTACTTCGACGGCGACGCCACCGGCGCCGTCGTCGGAGGCGGCGGAGTGGTGGGAGGTGAAGTCTAGAGTGTTTTTTTGAACTGGTTTTTTGGTGGTTGTTTTGAATGTGGTGTTGTTTGACGGTAAAACACAAGGGATGTCTTGAACGACGGTGGAGGATGCGGTGGTGGAAGTGGTGGTGAAACCAATAACGCCGCCGTGTTGCCAGACGCCGAAGAAGTAGAAGAGAGAACAGAGAAATGTGACTATAGCTAATGAATAAAGTTTGGGTTTTTTTGTTCCGGGTTGCGATGATTTCGATACCGGAGTGTAATATGTATGGAATGAAACCGCCATGGGTGGAGATGATATCCAAAAAAAACCCGAATACCCGAATAGCGGAATACCGAATCGATAATCTTGAATCTGAAAAAAAAAATATGCAAGAGTTTATAGGAGAATGTGGAGGATGAGATTGTTCTAAGAAGGTGATGAAGTTTAATTAAGGAGAAAAATGGAGATGGGGCATGTGGGGGAGGTGAAGGGTGGTGGGGTGTGATTTGTAAATTGTAATATGTGTGTGTGTGTTTTATTTATTTCTTCAAATGTTAGTTGTAGATTGAATTAGCGGGGAATAAGGAAAGAAATGGAGGGGAGGTGAGGGGGTGTATACGGGGATATCCATGTTTGAGTTTGGGGAAGGTGACTATAAGAGTAGATGAAATTAAATAATATATATATATATATATATATATATATATATATATATATATATATATATGTGTGTGTGTTTTTGGTGACTAGCACATACCGTAGTCGAGACATGGTTTGTAATTGGCGGAGGGTTTTCCTGACTATATCGACCAGTCATCTGACTTCACATATGTGACATACTCGCTATGTGTTTGATAGCATGTTTGTAGGTTCTTATGAGACAATGAACGTAATTAAACTCTTTTTATTTCACGATATCAATAGTTCGAGACTTATATAACCTCATGTATTTTTTTTCACTAGGTACACTCTTTTTATTTCATTTGGAAGCGTTATTGTCATCGTAAATCTTCTTAAACCGTAAACACTTTTGTATATGTTCAAGACTCGAAGACATCCGCAAAATGCTAGAAGGGTTCTGAATCCACCCTACAATACCAAACACATATTGGAGTACGTCTGATGTCATTAATAACAATTACACGAAAGTTGTATAAAGTGAGTGTATCAAGATATTAATGATGTATTACATTACTAATTTTTTTTATTAAAAATCCTCGAAAGTAGGGTTAATTACAATAAGTTTCACACTGAAATTGCACTTAATTTCCGCATATAACATCGTCTCATCATACATTTTTCAATTTTTTTTTTATAATTTTCACAATAACAAGATGATGTAGTATGTAAATATTTTATTGAACTATGAATGTGAACATATCATTATCGACTAATTTATGTTTAAAGTGGTTGAAAGCTTTGAATTTTTGGACAAAGAGGATCAATCAAAACCTTTAAATTGAAAACAAAATCATTTAAATCCACGATAGAAATAAGAAAATATAGTATACAAAGTAGTTATCTTCAAGAAAAGTATATTTAAAGGAATTGCCTAATACAAATCACATTTAACAAACATTTAAATGCAAACTTTCCCAATCTCTTACTATTTTCAATACCTATTTTATCCAACTTTTGGGATAAGTGATCATATTTAATGCAGATTTTAAACTAAAATAAATAAAACTTAAAATACCTGTATGATGTTTCAAATTTACTTGCTGTTAAATTGATATTTTTCAATAAAATCCCAATAAAACATTGCTAGCTTGTGGGAATTAATTAGTATTTAAGAGTGAGGGAAACTGGATTTGATAAATGTAAAAATATTGGATCATTTAAGGCCAAGTGATTGTTAAGTTAGCTACTGTCCATTAAGCGCATACACTTGGCTTACGGGGCGGGGGCGTTACGTGTGAAAAGTCGACGGATCTAAAAAACACCCTTAGAATAAAATGGGACGGAGGGAATACTGTTTTCAATACCTATTTTATCCAACTTTTGGGATAAGTGATAATATTTAATGCAGATTTTAAACTAAAATAAATAAAACTTAAAATACCTGTATGATGTTTCAAATTTACTTGCTGTTAAAAATTGATATTTGATATAAAAAAAAGGATCATAAATTATTGGTAAAACAAAAAGAAAGGAAATTGATGATGTTATGAGAATCAATAACTATAAAAGTCAATAATGTGCAACTTGTTGAGCTGAAAAAGATGTTGCCTTTTCATTCAATCTTATAAGTCTGTTGGACATTACAACATTTCAAGAAATGTTTTTCATTAAAGTTAAGAAATTAAAAATAATTATCTAAAACATGGTTCATTAATCCTAGCTGAGATTGGTTCATCTCTACACTTTTTGTGGAACAGGGCAATCTCCTCTTTCAAATATAGTTTTTGCTTGTACTTTTAATCTGGCGTAGTAAAATTAATTTTCCTCCTAAAAAATTACATGAGAAAATAATAATTAAATACATTAATTATCTTTAAAAAAATAGATTAAATCAAGTCAATTGACTTTATATGAATGTGTATTTCCCCAGTCTCATGAGGGTATCCAAGTTCTTTTGCAAGTACATACAAATTTGGGACTTAATTTCTTTTCAAAGTCTTATCTATCTTAAAAAGACACAATACTATTTTATTATCTTTGTTATTTTATCTCTAATTGTTCAATTGTAGAAAAGTTAGCTAGCTACAGTTAATAGTGAGCAAAAAAAAAAAAAAAAAACACAAATAATAATAACATTTTCATCCTCGATTACGTGTCTATAAGAATATCAACAGAATATTTATTAATATTTTTTTTCTTCCTATCTGTAGTTTATTATCCATTCATTAATTTTTTAAACTTTACCATTATTGAATTAATATTAATCAAATTATATTTTAGACTTTATAATCTAAAAGTTATGGTATTTTTCCATATTTTTATAAAAAAACACACACACACACACACATATATATATATATATATATGCTAAGTTTGAAAAAGCTCATTTGACATCATGTCAAGTAAATTCTGTCCTAATTCTACCTTTGTATAGTATCTAGGTTTGGGAAGTTTTTCGATTTTTGAAAAGTAACACACGTGGATAATTCTGGATCACACAGTCTATCTAGGTTGTATACGAATACATTCCATATGTGATTTCATTTCATACCAAAAAAAAAAAAAAAAAAAAAAAAAAGACATATATAATTGAGACTAGAGTTGGATTTTTGAACCCATTCCTTCCTAAAAGGAGTCTAGCAAAACCATATGTCTTCTTTCATAAAAGCGTTTTCCATATAAAACAAAGAGGCCATGTGAATGATGGTCCTCCTCCTCCTGTATTGTGAATTCTCAACTTTTTATTTGGAGTAACTAAATTTTACTAAACAAAATACAATATATGTGGCAATTATGAAACATTTATTATTCTATTTTTATACATTATCTTCTTCGTTTAGACCGAAATGGTTGTCCCGGATTACTAAACTCGTATATACTTGAGTGTTGAATTCTTCACCTCGATCTTTTCATAGGAGGGTGGATCCACTGATGGAGTATTACTTTTAATTTACAACATGGTGATGTGTGTATGGAGGGAAGGGTAAAATAAGAATTTCAGGTCATCCTTGAAATAACTCCAAGTTGCAAGTATCTTTCTTTTAAAATATTTGTTATAATTTATTTTCTTCTTCATAGATTTTAATATGTAAAACTAGCTAGCTATAAGTATAATTATTTTGGTTTATGGATTTGATGCATTGAAACTAACTTCAATACACGTTTACACACCGACGAGGACGTTGAATTTGATTGACCTTTTATCCTTCCATGCATTTTAGTCAACTATTGCCCACTGGTGAAGGACTATATATTATTATTATCTTATTATTAGTATCTTAATTAGTGAGCAGTTAATTATTGAATGGCCTTTGCCATATCAATCAGCCTTAATTAGACCCCCTTAACTTAACACAGGGTCGGCCCTAGGCCTGTCATAAGATGTGCCACACCAAAAGATATTACTGTTGATAACTTGAACAACGGACGAGGAATCAGATTCAACCACAATCTTCTTCGTATCACAATGCCACACAACCTTGAAAGCCTCACGAATATCCGAAAACTTAACAACAAAAATGTAATCCCACCTTTTTTTTTATTATCATATATGACTTTGTGTTTTATGAAGTTTAGCGTTCGTTGACGTGACCATATGATCCCTACCTAAAAAAAAAAAAAAAAAAAAAAACCTCTATGACTTTGTATCCTCGAAGTTTAGAGTTCGTAGACATGACCGAATGATCCGTATCTCAAATATAAGTCGAGTTTTCATCTTTTGGAATCATAATTACAAGCTTAGATTCCAAGAAACAAAAATCTATTACACAAACTTGGGATACAAAATATATACTCCCTCCTTTTTTTTTTTTTTTTTTTAATTCGAAGAAAAAATAACTGTAATTTTTTGAATGAACCTGGTCATATTTTAGCTTAAGGTAAGTCATTTTTTTGATGAAAATAATTAATTATTTTCTTATCTAAATATAACAGTTAAAAAAACGGAGGGAATACTGTTTACAGAAAATGTCTATTACAAAAACTTGGGAGTAATTCTTTTTCTGAGAGTGGAAAAAGCAGAAAAGAACATTGTCCAATGCATATTACACGTGATTTAGATCAAGTTAAATCGAACACAGAGCTTCCAAACATTAAGTTTAAGAAAAAAAATTAAATGCTCCCTCCTCGTATTCCTCGTATAGGAGGAGACTTCATTCCTTCCCTCACGGCCGGCCCTATTTTGCTCCCACTTAATTGAAAGGGCGTACTACAACCGCGTATATGTGTTATACTAGTGCTACTCTCACCGTTCTCCTTGGATACATTGATCTCGTGCGTCTTAATATGTTGCTGCACACGGCTGGTGTACGCGTCTGGAATACTCAGCTGACCATCATGCTTGATGTTCTCAACTGGAGTCTTGTGATCACGTCTGAATATAGCAATCACGTATGGTTTCAGCTTTACTCGTCTGAAACTAAAGACAGTTGAGAGTCTGCATCCGATCTGGGCAGAGACGGAACCAAGATTTGATATTTGGGTGGGTTAGTGAACTATATTGGTATGGTCGTGTGCGCTGAATTAATATGACTAATTGTGTCGGACTGGATTATATAGGTTTTTTGGTGTACGAAAAACAAAAACGTGGAGGGCTTGGCACCCCCGAGCCAACCCCTAGGTCCGTCAGGTTCTCGTCGGGAATTAAGTCTCGCATGAAGTTGTCAATTTAGTCGGCTAAGGGTTTTGTACCGAGTACTATAAACACTATCTGTTGTAACCTAGCTAGATGTTGAAACAATGTAAAATTCCGGTGATAATATAATTAATCTTTTCTACCCATGGATATAGTCAACACCATGTTGGTGAACCACTTTAATACCGTGGGGTTTTGTGTGTTTGTGATTGATCCTTTGTTTTTGTTCTTTTGTCGCAATCCGTTATAACAACTATATATTGACACGATAATTGATATAACAAATCATATAACATGTATTCAGTGTTCTGTGACGTTTCCATTTGCATCACTGCAACCGACGTTACTTTATAAAAAGAACATCAATGTCGACGACGTTACTCAATATTGCATATCTCTTTGTTCCGTAAAAATAACGTCATTTTCACTGACGTTATTTTTAAAAAGTAATGTCATTGTTAGTAACGTTGATTTTAGCAAAAAAAAAATTCGAAATAATTTTTTAAATATGATAACAGATAGAGCATACGTGGTGACATATGCCGTGTTTCTAGAGTGGGTCGTGGCTATAGAGCCGGTACTAGTTTGAGCCACATACAATATATATGGATTTACATGCTCTTGGGATTTGGGTGGTGACTCATGGCCCAAAAATAGTTGGGCTAAAGCCCAGAACTAATACTTTATTGGTGTCTAAGGGACAGATACTTGGCAACATATGCCTCTCGACCTTTGGCCTTTCATGCATATGGAAATAACCACAAACTCTTGAATTGCAACTTCTACCCCATGAGTTCAACAAACATGACTCGACCCGACCCGGACCCGGACCCGATGATGGTTGATCCAGGGCCCGGGCCCGGGCCCGCCATGAAGGTGATATGGATGGCAATATGGCATAAATCGAGTGATTGTGACATTTAGCTTGTGTTTGTTTCCGTTAGAGTTTTTTTTTATATTACTTCACCAATCATTTCTTTAACTACAAATAAATAATATTTAATCATCTCTCATCATTTCACTTTATCAACTTTTACCTTTTTTTACCCTTATTTTATTCATTATACTAGTTTATTTCAATTTCTCTCACCAATCATTTCTTTATCTACACAAATTTCAAAAAAGCATCTTAACTTTCTAACATTTTTATTATATTTTATTATCTACTAGTACCTAAAACAACCACAAAAAAACTCAACCAAAAACAAACGGAGCCTTAGGCACTCCCAGGAGAAGCCCTATACGGTGCCCTATCCCTAAAATGAAGATAAAAAATAGAGTTTTGCCTCAAATAACTCATACAGAAGAGTCCATATCCGTATTTATTTTTAGGGATATGAACAGTGCATCCCTACTTGTGGGGATGCACTATTCACTGCCCTAAACATATTTAATTGTTAAAAATTATAGGGATAGGGATAGGGATGTTGCTGGAATGAAATAATAAATATTTAATGTGTATAAATAGGGTTGTGAGGTAGAATATGTATTATTTAATATTATTTGAAATGTTATAGGGATAAGGATAGGGATGTTGTTGTAGATGTTTTTGAATTGCGATGTTGTAAAATAGGGATATGTATTATTTTATATTATTTTAGGGATAAAATTTAGGGCATCTGCTGGGAGTGCCCTTAGGGCACTAGTAGCAGAAACTCTATATGGTGTCCTATCCCTAAAATGAAGATAAAAAATAGAGTTTACTCTAAAATAGCTTCCACAGCAGAGTCGCAATCCCTATTTATTTTTAGGGATATGAACAGTGCATCCCTTCTTGTGGGGATGCACTATTCACGTCCTTAAACATATTTAATTATTAAAAACTATAGGGATAGAGATAGGGATGCTGTTGGCGTGAAATAATAAATATTTAATGTATATAATAGGGTTGTGAGGTAGAATATGTATTATTTAATATTATTTAAAATATTATAGGGATAATGATAGGGATGATGTTGTGGAGGTTTTTGAATTAAGATGTTGTAAAATAAGGATATGTATTATTTTATATTATTTTAAGGATAAAATTTGGGGCCTCTGATAAGAGTGCCCTTAGAGTTTATCTCATCCCCGACATTACATTATTCATAAGATGTTCGGGTATGAGGATCAGTTGAAATTCATCATGACCCGTCCAATAACCGTTCCAACCCAATGAGAATACTACATAATACCTTATTTTGAGGTATAAGATGATGTCAGGAGCGGACCCAAGTGAGAAAGGGTGGAGGCTAGTGCTAGCGTCACTGAAACCCGATAAACGATTTAGTATTATTGCTAAAAAAATTTAAAACGTTATTAATGTCTTCATACGATCTTTAAATTTGTTCTGGTGTTTTACTGAGAAGTTTTTCTTGGTCTTCCACTGGATGATGACGCATGAAGGTGTAATATTTTCACTCATCAAACGTGAATTGGTTTTGCAAAATAATATAATGAACATATCGATATATAGCTGATGGATAATACGTAAAAAAGATGCTTCTACTACTACAATAATTGTATCGAAATATATTACACTTTCAAATTATTGATTATGACGCAAATCCCTGGATCATAAGACATCTTATTAAGTATAAAAAAAAAAAAGACCCTTTTATTTATTCCATATCATAGCGTGATGTAACTAATGATGAATGGCAATAGATTTAGATAAACTTAAAAAAAAAGTTGAAGGGAAAAAAAAAAAACAGAAAGAGGGACCAAAAGAAAAGAAGACGACAATGTCATGCGACGTCAAAGATAAAAATGAGTTGTTGGATGATGATGGCCCCACTTTTGTTTTCTCCTCTTTTATGGGAGATTATTGTGTGGTGTCTTCATACTATGTAGAGACGACATCGTGTGGCAGCTCCCACACCACATAGTTTTATTTTGTATTTAAATTTGTGGTTCTGATCGTTTCACAGTCACTTCACCCTTAAATTCACTCACCACACAATAACTTCCCCTTTTATGTGCTCACTCACGAGTCACAACCCTTTTCCTACAACATTACAGGACCACCACCATCTTCCCTTAAAAAAAAAAACTATGATACAATATATATACTAAACGGGTAATATTACTGTTACGATCATCCTTAAATAATTTATTTTTACTGTATTAGTGACGGATCCATAAATTTTTTCAGTTGGACTAAATTATAAAAAAAAAAAAGGTGAAAAAAAGATGCAACAACCATGTTTCAAACTTATGACCTTGGGTTACATTGTAAAACTTCTAACCAATTATACTAACTAGATAATTAGACTAAAATTTTCTGAAATAATATATATACACGATTGTAATATTATTAGAGAGGTATATTAAGTAACTTCGCCCGGAAATTTAAGTAGATCCATGTACCCCACCCTGCTATGCTGGGTCCGCCCATGTACTGTATTGATCCAGAGCTTGTGATGGTGATGTAGACTCATCACAATTAAAGATATTAAAGTATGTTACGTCAGTCGTTGGGTTTGAGTGACCGTTACACTAATTGCTATATGAAACACGGAGTCTTTTAAAGGGAGAATTTTTACCTAGTGTCTCGACATGTGGAGACAATCAATGTGAAGACATGAACCACACAATATGAAAGTGCGTGGTCTAGATGTCTTCACATGTTTGTCTTCAAATGTGAAGACACCACAATTTTTTTTTTATTTAATTGGGTTTTTCGGTTTGTGTGGTACTATTGTGTTTTTAGTGTGCCTACCATATTGAGAACAATCAATCAGTGGAAAAAATTGATTCTCAGCATTAGAATCAAATTTCGTATAATTAATTATGATAATCGGCCGCTGAAGCTGACGGAAAATCGGTTTTCGGATGTAGAATAAATTGTGAAAAAATCGATTATCATTGTGATATCATAACAACATATTCGGTGTGGTGCCAAACTCTGTTTTTAATCAATGTAATAGAAATTTGTATATGTAAAGATGCTAAACTTTCTTAATTTGGGGAGGTGAAACAAAATGAAAAGCGACAATGTTACTGTCGTCACAGTGATAGAGTCACGATTTGAGACACAACCTGATATGACATTAGCTGTGAAATGGATGTGACATATGTTTTGTATAATTAGCTTTTATCTTTTTCCACATTCAATATTGTTTAACGTTTTTATACAGACACTTTATTTGCACTACCACATTTTTATCGATACACTACACTACTTGCTTATCACAATATTTGAAAAGTTGATTATTCAGTCAATAATCGTTTTTCTCAGTCAATTATGATGACTGACATTTTGAAAGTCAATTCTTAACTTAATAATCGACATTCCGATTGTCAGTTCAACGTAACATGGTAGCAGTCCGGTGTTTCGATAAGTTGAATACGATCTAAATAACGATATGTTGAGTGAGCTCCAAATAAAGACTGTATTTTGGAGGAAGCCTTTATTTGCACCTTCCCATCTAGCATACACAACGTTCACGTGCATCACAACTTAATCAACTTTCAAAAAATCGATTCTTAAGTGAAGCTTTAAACTTTCATAACGTCAAATGTGACGATCGATCTTCGTAAAATTGATTCAGTATAATGCATAGTATATATGACACACCGATAAAATCGGCGTAATGCAAATAAAAACTTTCATTGTTAATAGGATATAGTTATTAACACTACACTGAATCTTTCATAACACCACACTTTACACAAAATTCAACATTACGACTACTCCGGAATCAAATTTTAAACTTAAAATCGACCCTGGAGAGATAAATTGTTATGATCTCCCAAAAATAGGTACAAATAAAACTCTTTTTTTTATTTATTTAATATATACTCTTATGGATTTTTCCCATTAAATTTTATCTGTCTTCCCCATAGAGGCCTCTGCTCTATACCTACCCCCCTTAAAGAAAACAAGGAAAAAGGATAACAGAAGAGGCTACCACTGGACCCTACCTTTCAGAATTGTTTGACATTACAGCTTTATACATAGTATTCATCAATTTATTACAATAAAAATAGAGTATTGCTTATTTTAACACTATACATAGTTATATCACAATATTTCACTCATTTTTATTACAATAAGTGCACATATCATTTCTCATAAAAATAAGTATATATCAAGAATACATCAATAGCTCAAAGCTAAAAGGAGTGAAGACTACGGGAAATTTTTAGGAGTGAAGACTACATCGGGCGCGTGAGTAAAATTGTTTGTGTGGTGTGTAAGGGTCTATATATATAGGTACAATCTAAAAAGAAGACTACAAGTAAAAAAGGGTCAAATCAAGAAGCCATTTTCAATTTCATTATATATCTCTGCTTCACTGTTTTCTTAAAGGTAATATTGACATCGATATCTTGCTTTGTCCTGTAGTAGCAGAAATCTTGGATTTTTATTTTTATTGTTTGTAAGTTCATATTGTTCATCTTCTTTGATTTTGGAAATTTGATTTGAAAATGCTTGAATTCTTGAATTTGCTTTTGCGTTGTAAGCCGAATTGTGTGTGTGTGGATTTTGGAATCTTTCTTTGAAAATGCTTGAATTTCTTGAATTTGCTTTTGCCTTATTCGTCTTTTCTGTGTGGCATTTGGAATTCTGCCTTGAAAATGCTTGAATTCTTGAATCTGCTTTTGCCTTGTAAGCTCAAATTATTCATTTTTTGTGTGTGTGTGTGTGTGTGGATTTGTAATTCTGCCTTGAAAATGCTTGAATTATTGAATCTGCTTTCTTAATTGACCTTTTTTGTGATTTAATTCTTGATTAGTATCTCTGCATTTTTTCTTTTGTGGGGTGTTGAGGTTGGTGGGATGGTGTTGTTTGGTTTGATTAAGTGGAAAAAAAAGGTGATTTTAATGGATGTGAAGTGTCAAATTAGTCAAATGTCTAACTTGAAGCCCATGTGCTTACATATGTGGAGCCATGAATGAATTGAAGCCAGGGTGGGCTAGTGACTGTATTCAGATAGTCGGGGAGCTAAGAATCGAAGTTGCAGTGGGCTAGTGGACCGTATTCAGACGGTTAGTCGGGTGAGCTGGGTTAGGATGAGAAGCCAGGGTGGGCCAGTAGTCTCTAGTCGGATGGTCGGGTAGGCTTTGAGGCTATACCATTTAGCAATCTTCTTTTGATGTAGTAATGTTCTTGTAACATCCGACATTGGAAAAGTGGGATAAACATTATCAACGTATAAGGTTGAGACATAAATGGACTCGGGTAACTTGGGTTAATATTTTTAGGTCTAGCGATGATGTTGGCCCCTAGTAGTTAACTAGATCCATTATGGCTCAAGTAGCGCCGCTAGACCCGAATTCTAAGGTGTTACATTGGGTATCAGAGCCGACTATCAGATGGAACTGAATGCCACGCCGTGGCAGACGGTGGGGGGCACCTCTAGAATCCTCTGATAGGGTCATGACGAGGACAATAGTTCCTTACGACTTACGAGGGGGAGATTGTAATCCTCTGATAGTGGGGGCCATCTCTAGAATCATATGTTAAGGTTTTGACGAATACAACGGTTTTAAAAGAGGGGAGAACGTAACTAGCGCCGCTAGACCTGAGTTCAGGGGATTTACGGTTCTTGAATCGATGGGAAGACTTTGATGTTTCTATTTGTTTGGCATATGCTGGTATGCTACTGTTATTCAGATCTCTGGATCTTTTCTTACATGAAAAATGTGTTTGTGTCAGACCTTATATCTTGTCCTAAAAAATGACATTGTCTGATCTATTAATGAAGGATCGTTCGTTCTACAGACAATTGAGCAACGTTCTTCGGATCCCTTGTGAGTATCACTGCAATGATTTCAGGAACATCGAGGATACGAAACAACGAGGTTCATGGCCATTATCTCGGTGGCAAAATCCCTGTTGAAATCGCTGAAAATTTGAAAGAATTCTTTCCTGAACACGCTGATCTTAGCGTCGAAGAAGTTGTAGCAGAACAGGTATAGTGAACACTTCTTGTTAGTTAATTCTTGGTTGCACACGTACGGGACATGTAGATATGAATACACGGGGTCGGGGGTGCATGATTTTTGAAAAATATAGGATACGGTTAAGGATGGGATATGCGTATTTCTTTAAAGTGTAGGGACCAAACTGTACGTAATAAAAATGTACGGATCAAATTATAGATATAATATTGTGAAAGAAAACAAATTTTAAGTGGTTTTTCGGAAATTTCGGTAGTTTTTCTTCGTTTGGGTAGCTTTTCAGTAAGAGATAATGATGCTTTTAGTCCTTTTTGTGTCTCGAAATTTTCATTTCTGTCCCCAATGTTTTATTTTTACATGTTTAACTCCTCATCTATGATTTTTCCTTACATTTTCAGTCCAGATCGCCACGTGTCAATGTTTAGGATAAAAGGTACAAAATGCTACAACCAATAGAATCTCAACATGTGGCGATTTGGACTTAAAATGTAAAGAAAAATCATAGATGTGGGGTTAAAGTGTATAAATGAAACATCGGGGATAGAAGTTAAAAAATCATGAAACAAAAGGACTAGAAACATCCTTTTATCCCTTTCATTAATTTCCAGCTAGGCTCTTCATTTTGCTGTATCCGAGTTACGAAAATATACATATTTGGATAGCGTATCGGATACGTATCAAAACACGCTATCAAACATAAATTAAAAAAAAAAAAGAGCTTATTTTATGTGTTTGTATATTGCAGGAAAGTGCTTATCATTACATACAAACAAAAGGAAAGAAAAATGACAACTCTTCAACTTCAAGTCATTCAAGAAATACGAATCGATCTTCTCGTGGTGGTACGAGTATCGATTCGCAATTGGCTTTGGATGAAGCTTTAGCTAGATCCTTGGAACTAGGCGATGACTTCGAAGGACTCGGTATAACCGAGCACAATCATCACGCTGTCTCTGGTAATATGCATAATTTTACTGCTTAAGTGAATAAGGGATAAAAGACACTTTTAGTCCCTTTAATTTTACCTTTTTTTGCATTTCTAGTACCCATGTTTTATCTTTTGCACTTTTCAGGTCCCTTTAGAGTTTCATGATTTTTGCGTTTCTAGTACCTATGTTTTATCTTTTGCACTTTTCAGGGAACAGAGAGTCTAATCCTAGAGAAACACCTTCTAGAGTACGCGACGAATTCTCTGTTTTATATATATATATATATATATATATATAGTTTTTTAACATTATATTTCTGGTAAAATGTGAAATACTTTGCATGTTGAATGTAGATTGTGAGTCGAAATTCGAGGGATGACGAAATAGATCCAGATACCATGACTTATGAGGTAAATGTTCTAAACTAACTGCGATATTTGCCATAAATTCTGTATAATTTGAAATAATTTGCACAAAAAGTCATGATACGCAAGAAATTCATGCCATTTTGTGGATATGTTTAACAAAATGGAGCATATTTTAAGAATTCTCAACTTTCCAGACATATTTTGTTAAGTTTCCCTGTAAAATTCTGTAAGTAAACCATTTTCTGGTCAAATGGCCTTATTTTGAGTTGCAAAAACTTGCAGACAGAGAAGATGTATAGAATTCTTGAAAAAAAAAAAGTAAAGAACATTGAGGTCCTTTAATTATCCCTTTGTAACGTTTTAGTCCCTCGAACTTTCTTTTAACAAATTGGTCCATAATCATTGGTAAAAACTCAATCTTTATCAGACCAATACTTAGTTTAAAGTGTCTATTTACTTGCAGACAGAGAAGACGCATAGAAATATTGAAAAAAAGTGAAGAACATTGCGGCCCTTTGACTAATGCTTTGTAGCATTTTGGCCCCTCAACTTTTCTTTTAACAGATTGGCCCCTAATCAATCCTAAAAACTCTTTTTATCACACCAATACATAGATCTAAATGTATCTTCATGCATATACATATTTTTGTTTTGAATTTGTTTTAACTTTTATAAAATTGGCTTATGGTATTAGGAACTACAATCATTAGGGGAAGCTCTTGGTCATGAAAGCAAAGGCTTACCAGACGATTTGATTCGTCGTTTACCGACTTTCAAATACAAAATCGGGTTTTTCTCTAAGAAAAAGAAGAAAGACGAGTAAGCCCTTTACGAATTTTCGTTCACACCTCTTTCAATTCAGCTCGTGAAATTCCACTGTCTGTAATGAGGAGGTCCACTGATGAATGTCCGGAATTTTGTGTCTATGGTATCATGCTTTGTTTATAGGCTCGTTTCTCGTTACAGACACTCCACAGTAGAAATTCCTGAAAAGCTCGTTATTTATATATGCGTTATGTATTCGTGTTGCATGTTTACGCAGGTGCGTGATATGTTATTCCGAGTATAAAAACGGAGTTAGGCTAACTACATTGCCTTGTGCACATCAATATCATATGGAATGCATTAAGCGTTGGTTGAAACTTAATAAGGTAATGATACTACATACCTTCAAATTATCACGAACATTTATGCTTTTTAGGCCATTTTTTTGGCGTTTTTCGGGGCACCACACTGAGGTTCGACTTCTGGATAGTCGAACCCCACACGTAAGGTTCAACTGTCCAGAGGTCCAATGTCGTCAAACCTGACACTCCAAAGCGGTGCCACGAAAGATGTGTGGTGACACTAAAGGCGGCCTTCTTTTACGTCCAGTGTTTTTAGCGTGACACCATACTGAAACCAATCAACCATCAGATAAGTCGATTTTCAGCTCAAAAATGGACTTTCATCCTGTCGATTTTCACAATCCACTGGCAAAGTCGGGTTTTTTAGCTCTAGAATCGACTGTGAAAAGGTTGATTGTCTCTGTAGTCTACACCGGGGTATTACACGAAACCTGCTTTCAAGGCAACGCAATGAGGTTCAACCTCTGGAAAGTCGCACCTCACACCCCGGTGTGGTGCCGCGATAGATGTTGTGCGGTGTCATTAAATCCGCTTTTTTAGGCGCATTTAGTGGCACTACAATGTTTTTAGCGTGACACTGCACTGGTTGATCGCCACAATCAACCTGCGGAAAGTCGATTCTCAGCTTCAAAATCGATTGTCACTGAACTGCTATAACAGTAGATTTACACATATCATTATCACTGGGTATACCATATGTCGATAATCAAGGAGATAATTACACTTTTAGTCCCTTATCTTTACTCATCCTCTGAAAATTAACCATATCTTTCATAATGACACTTTTTACACTTAAATATACATTATTCTAATCAATATATACATTTACTAATTTCTTTTTAATGAATGTTTTCTGTCTAAACTTACAGAACTGCCCTGTCTGCCAAGTGGAGGTTAGAGATGACTGATTTACCCGCATGGAAGTTTTGTTTATGGGATAATAATAGCTCTTTAACAAGGGCTTCAACGTCGTCGTCGTCTCGTCTCATTCTTATGCGCGCGTATACTTCACGAAATTCTTACACGAATGCATCAATACCATTGGATGAATGTCAAACGTCGAAAAAAAGACATAAATCGTTCTTTATTTTTCTACACGTTTGGCTATCAATCTACCGGCATCATCACTGCATTGTGGAGTGACTACAGAAGAATTTCCCGTATACATAGATGGCTTCGGATTCTATAATTATTACGTCGTGATTAATGTACATGGTGCTACTAGTAGGTTTCTATATGTGTGCATGTACTCTCTCTCTTTTTTTTTTTTTTTTTTTTTTTTTTTTTTTCATTAATGTTGATGTAATAACAATTATTCGTGGTTAATGTTTGATCTCTATTCATGTGTTTTGTAACCTTAATGTTGTTTTAAATCTTCCGTAGAGATTGTTTTTTATGAATTAAATTATTTTGATTTAAGTCACTGAGTGTAAAGTTAAGTTAGGTTTTTCTTCTAATCTGGAAAATCGAATCTCACACCGAATTTGGTGTCATACTGTCATTATAGGCTCTCAAATATCTTTGTTGATGCTATGACACCGTGTTATTGGTTTGAGAACGATGAGTTTAAGTAGTTATCGACCATTGTACCTCATGTTATGTTACTTAACGTTACTATTTTAGTATAAACGAGACATATCTAGTTATTACACATAGCATGCTTCAAGTGACATTGTTAGCCCAAACGAGAACCTAAGTAGTTATTTGAAACATTATGTTCCAAGTAATGATAAGTAGTTATTGAATTTACTATACCTCAAAATACGTTACTATTTTAGTAAGAGGCTATTATTTGCATTACTGTTGTTTTATCGGCTGACCTCCCCTTCTGGTGCACCACCCTTTTCACATAATTGAACTTGTGAAAGTCGATTCATAGCGAAGAGTCGGCTTCCCACATAGTCGAGTGAGAAACTATACTGGGTGGTTGATTATTGGCTCTAGAATGGACTTTCACATTGTCAATTCTAGAGTGGTGCACAAGTGGTGTGGTACACCGATAGAGTCGTGGTGGTGCAAATAAATGCTTCCATTTTTTTGTTTGAACGAGGCATGATTGGTTATTAGATACATTATGTTGGCCTCCCCTACTGGTGTACCACACCGTTCTCACAGATTGAGCATATGAAAATAGATTTCTAGAGTCAAAAATCGACTTCCCGCATACTCGATTGAGAAACTATAGTGGGAACGTGATTCTTGGCTCTAGAATCGACTTTCATATAGTCGATTCTACTGTGATGCACATGTAGTGTGGTATACCGGTAGAATTGTGGTAGTGCAAATAAAAGCTTCCCTTTTTGTATAAACGAGGCCTAAATGGATATTAGATACATTATGTCCAAGTAACATCGTTGGCCCGAACGAGGGCTTGAATGGTTATTTGTGTTTGTTTTGGTTGGGGTTGGGTTTCGGTTTGGAGTTTTATTTGTTATCACTTCACCAATTATTTCTTACAATTCTCCTACAAATCATTTCTTCAACTATAAGTAAAAAATATTAAATAATCTCTCATCATTTCACTTTATATTCTTTATTACATTTTTTACCTTTATTTTATTCATTATAATACTTTATTTCAATTTGTCTCACCGATCATTTCTTTATCTACACAAATTTCAAAAAAATATTTTAACTTTCTAATCATACTTTTATCATATTTTATTATATAAAACCAATACACAAAAAAAAAAAAAAACCCAACCCAAAGCAAACGGAGGTATTTGATCTATATAACTCACACATACACACGATGTGACTCGAAAACCCATGACATCTTGGTCACAAAGCCTCCATCGTTAGCCCGAGGGCCTAAATAGTAATTTGATATATTAAGTAACGTTTAGTAATTATTGAATGGATGCAAAATGAAATAACAGATGCTATATCAAGAGTGGTTATTTATTTATTAAAAAAACCTAAAAAATGATCTTTGATACCATAAAGAAATACATAGTAGCTCAATGTGTAATGTAACGTCTCGCTCCCGGATACCGAGTCCTTATCCGAAAGAGAACGTTCGGCGCGTATAACAATAAATAAATCCAATATTATACGCAAGTCTCTACGTGGTAGTATTGAAATAAAGCAAACGGAAGCTAAAAAGACTCGGGTATAACCATAAATGCTACTAGAATATATTACAAACCATACTAAACATAGAAATTAGTAACTTACAACAACGAATATCTTACAAAATACGATGTCCAAAGTAAAAATACAACAACTTGTCTTCAAACACGAAATAAAAGTACAACATGATTTTTAAATGCAACTACAACATAGTCAAGTATATCACGGATAGTAAAGGAAATATAAACCCAACAAGCAAGGCATGGCACCATCAAATGTCATCCTCAAAGTCGTCATCAAACACCGGCCAACATGTTCGTCTTCTCACCCCTAAAGCATACAACAAAATGCAATTGAGATAAGTACAAATGTACTTAGTAAAGAGGTAGATGCTATTGAATAATCAAGTCTTACAACGAAAGGTTCATATCATTATTAAGTTATCTTTGTGAGACTGACTCAAACTCTAAGGTTCACTTCATGCTCATCAACATGTCGTGGGATCCTATTTGTTGATAGCTTAACTTATCTTTGTTACTTCAGTATACAAGGAAACTACGCATGGTGCCATGGGCTAGCCCCGATAGTGAACATGTTAAGGGTGATTTTGTACGTTTTATAAGGATATATTTTATATCAATTCTCTCCATATTCGTATGTTTCTCATAGAAATCGAGCTTTATATTGAAATATTGAGCGAATGGTGTTTTTAATAGTTGAATTGCAAAACGTAACGATTTATGTGCTTAAATTGTGATTTTATGTTATTTTGGGATTGTGTTACGCTTTGGTATATTTTCCTATGTTATAGATACATATTTTGGCATGCAAGAGGATTAAATGATGAGGTTTTGCATGGAAGAGAAGTGAAATGGAAGGAAGATGGAGATAAAGCTTGGAATGAAGCTTTCAAGCAGCCGAACTTCCGATGCAGTTCTTGATATGATATACACTGATTTGACTCTCGACCTCAAGAGAATATTTGTAGGGCTTGAAGAGAGGATTCTACAGGATTTTGAATCAATTCATTCCGACTTATGAGGCCCGAGATATGAGCGTTACAAGTTTGGATGCTGTTCTTTGAAACTAGTGGAAAATCCCGAAAACGACTCGTAATACGACGGGCTAGTCAAAAAGGCGTTTTTCGAAGAAGAGTCCTTAATGAAAGTTGTAGAGTTTTCCGAGAGCTTAATTATGACATTCGGATCATAATTTTTGGAGGTCTACAACTCAAGATATGAATTTTAGAAGTTTGAGTCCGAATCGGTGAACCGGCGTTTGCCATGCATCATTCTCAAACGAGCGTCCAGCCATGAAAATCATGTACAGGATTGGCAGACTCCAAGTGAACCAGCGTTCACCCTCCGTCCACTCCAGCTGAACGTGCGTCCATGATTCAGGACGTCCGTCCGCCACCGCCATTGAGACAGCCGCCTCAAATTTCTATTTAAGCAGCCACATTGTTGAACCCTAAGATTATTATACACGCAGCAGCTCTTCTCTTGAACCCTAAAGTCGAGTTTTGAGAGCAGCAGCCGGCCGGCTGAGCTCCATGCTTGACCGGCCGGTGGTTAGTCTAGATAGGATCTTCTTTTCGTTTTTTTCGTTTCTTCCATTGATGATGAAGCTGTGAGCATGAAGCAAGCTTTGTGAGATTATTTTCCAGCTGCAACTCAATTTCTTTTTCACGGATGATTTTGTAAGTGTTAATTTAAATTGTTTCTTTTCCTATGTTAAATTGTATCTTGCAATTGTATATCGAAAGATGATTGTATGATTTGATGCTACCGTATGACGGAAGTCGGTGTAGTTTAGATCACCATAGGAAAGATTAGATCTTTAATCTATACATAACGGAAGTTCGTAGGTTAAATATCTAGGTTTACGAGAGGACCACAATTTGATTAATTCGATGCAATATTTTCTTAGAATTGAATTGAGGGATATCACCGTTACCGGAAAGATATGATTTTTCACGTGTTTATTTCATTAAGTTGTTCTTGTTTTCTTTCATGATTTATATGGTTATATGTTAATCGAATTTAGATAACGAAAGTTAATAGATTCGTTAGATTGCCGTGAGAGAGATTAACAATTATTGTTCCAACAAACGGAAGTTGAGGGATAATGTTGTTAGGTTAGGATTCAATCCATATCTTTGATTCGTATCGATATTAGTTAAGACCGGAAGGTAAACTAATTAATGGCGTGATAAATCGGAAGAGGAAACGCTCCTTTAGATAAGATAATAATCCAAGATAACTTGTGAATGAACATTTGTCTATCTTATTTCTTTCGGTGGGGTGATGGTTGTTGGAAATTGGTTGATCATGGTTTGTTCATGTTTGTTCAGTGTTAGTTAGTTTTACCGGTTTCCTAGATGTAGTTTTATTTTATGTTGATCGCAATTATCCTTCCTGGCTTTGGATTAACAATCCTCTGTCCAGTTTACTTTTCCGTTTTAGTTTAGGTTTAGGTTAATAAAGAAGAATTAATAAGTTAGATTCGATGACCCAATTCCCCGAGGATCGATACCCGTACTTATCCAACTTTACTAGCAACTACCCGGTATTCGGCCGGTTAGGAGGTAGTTTTGCATGGTAGTATAGGTTTATAAATTTTCTTTTGTTTTAATGATGCAAAATCTCCCCAACAGAACACGTTCGGTAAAGTCCCTCCATACTTGGGGTCTTAGTAACTTACGAAGTTATTCATTCGCGAAGTCACTCCACTCTTGGTGCCCCTCAGAGGCCAGCAGAGTTATTCATTTTATCCAACCGTCCACACACCGCGATAAAGACTTGTGTCTTACCAAGAATAACATAATGTTTAGGCTTTTAACTACACAAGTACGTATGTTATTAATTGTTAACTAGCAACATATGTGTTTCAAAGAAGAGCTCACTTACAACTTCTACTATCTCACGTAGACCTCTATACATTTACAAAGCCTAGCCCATTACACAGACATTGATGAATACTAATTCATAAAGCACATACCAATCATGCTCTTCCGACGGTCCCGAACTTCAACTCTTAGGAAGAATTCATTTGTTGCCGGAACTAAAGGTATCAAAAGCTTAATCATGGCTTGTTTTTGTTCATTTAATGTTATTAGATAAAAAAAAACTACATTAAAAACTCATCTCGGGGCTTAAAACTCATAAAAGTACAAAACAGGAGGTTTGGCGCGCACTAAAACCTCTCTGAAGTTTCAGCATCAATTCTGGTTTGCTTTTGGCGTGTGCTGAAGGCTTTTGGCACGCGCTAAAAGCTCCCAGTACCTTCAGCCTGCTTTCTAGACATGTTTGGCGCGGGCTAACCCCCCTCCCCCCGTGCTAAAACCACTGTGCAAAAACATCCCTTTCTAGTTTCGTTTTGGCACGCGCCAAAACTCTAAAACTGCCCTGAACTCATCTTTTTTTGCTCTTTACGATTTCCAACATGGTTCTAACCAATTGACAGTAAAATAAGCATAGAAACAACATTAAAACATACTTATAACATGCCATAACATCATATACTTCAACCCCAACTTTAAACATGGATTCTAACATCAAATGCATACCAAAAACTCAACCTAATCAATATAAAACCCATTCAATAAGAAAACCCTCAAACTAGCAAAAAACCAAAGCACAACTCCAAGAAATCTGCAGCACAAATTTGAAACTTCAACCAAAACCTATTTGATCACAATTAAACTTGGATTAATTGGTGATCAAAAGGAGTCCGAATTCTCTGTTGTGTGTAGTACACAGCAGGGGCTGCTGTGACATTAAAACGACGCCGTATTGAGTCCAAGCGACGCCGTTTGGTTCCGAGCTTTAAGAAGAAAAAAAAACCTCAAAACGACGTCGCTTTAAGTACAATCGACGCCGTTTTGAGGTCACAACAACGCACAGCAGGCCGTAGCACAACAGACTATCCGGACTCAATCAAAAGCTTCTAAACCAATATGGCTTTTTAACAAAAAAAACTTGATCAAGAACCAAAACTAGGGCTTTTTATTACCTTTTCAAAGTTCCAACTTTTATGTACCAAAACGATCCTTTCTCCCGCTGATTCCGATTTTCTAATTGTTTATGAAAAAGCACCAAGAACCCAATGAGAATTTTGGGAAAACCTCTCTTAAGCTTTTGTATTTATTTTCTCTGCAAAACTTGACTTTTCTGAAAGAGTTCTATTTTCTGACTACTTCCAACTCACAAGTGAAGTTTTATTTTATTTTATTTTTTAAAAATGAGATCTTTATTTACAAACCTGTGAATAGCCCCAACCGTGGAAGGGAAGTTTTATTTCCTTCCCAAAAATAACTCCCAATGAGTTATTAGAATTAATTTCCCATTAATTCTCCTTTTCTTTTTATTTCCCCCTTTTTCTTTTATACTTAATTCCACAATAATAATAAATATAATATTCTGAATTTTACAAAATAATACGTCTGTCATTTTCCAAAATTCGGGATATTACACAACGTAAAACCACTGAAGTCCTGGGTTCAAACTCCGCTCCAAACATAGTCATCCAAACAAACAAAAAAATAAGTGTTGAGCCTCTTTAAAAATATAATAGACCCACACTTAATGGGACATGCATGTTGAATATATATATTAATTATCTACCTCTTCATCAGATTATGCTTTTAGGAGATATGATATTTCAATATGTAATCTGTTACGAATGATTGATTGTTAATATATATAATTACCCTTTAGTTTTCTACCTTTTACCCGTAGGAAATGTGAGCTAATACGAGTTTCACGCACATTAAGAAATAAGTATTGCAATATTTTGTTTTAGTGGATAAGTATTGTAATATAATACTATTAAATCACAATACAATAACATTATTTATTTGGCAAAATCATGCGGATCAATGCAAGTTTTATATAAACACATGAATCCATATTGATCTGTCAAATAAATAGCATGTTTACTTTAGTATGATCGATTTGGTAATGTGATATTGTATTACTTTTAAGCAATAAACCTAGATTATAAGTTCTAAGGATTATTGAATAAAATATCATTTTCCTATTATTAATTCAATAGCTACAAAATATAAGGGTATACTAGAGGGAGTTGACGTGCGATGCACGTCTTTGCCCTCGATTTTGTTGTGTTTTGTGTGTGAGAAATTTGTGTTGCAGAAATTGTTTGTACCACAACGATATAACAACCAGTGTCGTTAATAGACATAGATAAGGGTTAAAAGTTACATAGTTACATACTTACATAGCCAGGTGCTGTTGTGAAGTTCCGTAGTTATTAGCTAGAATTAAGTTGTGCCAAAATAGTTACAATAAATTTTTTTTTTGCTCCCAGTTGCATTGTTCAGGAGCCTGTCAAAATTTACTTTGCTAGAACAAAGTTTGCCAGTTAAGAGGTAAAGCAAAATAATACCGTAAGAGTTAGTAGTTGCTTATTAGTTCTTTTCAGGGGATTGGAGTTTCAGTTTTTTCATAGGGCTGGATGTTGTGTCAAAGGTTGGATTGTTGTCGGTGTTGGAACCGAGCTTGATTGTGTTTATTGCACTGCTGCCTGTGTTGCCTGTTGGGTTAGTGGTTGAAGGTTCTGCTTCGGTTGTGACTTCGGTGGTCGAAATCGCTTTGTGTTTTTCGCCTGCATTTGTTCCACCTATGCATTTTATTGTAGAGGATTAGGAAAGGTTTGTATGTAGATATTGAATGACAGTGTATGAAGGAAGAAAGGTGCAGAAATGTCTTTACCTGTTTCTTTCCTTTCTGATGTAGTTAGCTGAGAAGCTTTTTTCTCCACCCATTCTTGGATCGTGTAACGTGTGACTTTGTCGTTGTATTTTTTTTGGTTTTCTTTTATCTGAGCTATGATTTGGCTGTTTTTGAGTTTGTTGCTTATTTGCTCTAGGTGATCAGCCATTGCCTTTGGATACACAGGTGGTTGTTATGTCAATGCTAAAGTAGTTGTTAATGGTTGGAAGTAAGGGTAGGAGAGATTTTGGTGTGTTACCTGGTTATCCATCATATGGATTTGTTCCGGTGAGCGTTCGAGTAGTTTGTTGGCAGTTTCGTCGAACAAAGTTGCTGTGATTGTGCGAGATTGATCGGTGAGTTGTACGATGACCTTGCAACTGTTGCAACAGAGTTATGATAAGCTAGAGAAGTGAATGAAGTAAAACATGGTTTGTGTTTGTTTGTGAATGTAAATGCTTTTTACTTACTGGGCGGTTGCCACCTGATTATCTTTGCAAGTAGCGCAGGTGAAAGTTTCTTTGGGATGTGCTTTTTGTGTTTGGTAGCATTTCGGGCATTTTGCGTATGTCACTTTTTGATGAATGTCATTGATGCTCATTGTAACTGTGGAGTGCGCCACCTGTTGAAGTGTATGAGCAGGAATTGGATAAGCAGCAACAAGTTGATATCAGAATGCTTGGAGGGGGAAAAACGTAGTAAAAATCGCGCATATTGAAATTGCAAATAAATGCTAATGTAGTGGCGGTAAATTGGAAGCAAGAAGCACCAAAAGTAAACAAAACAAGAAAATTTACCTACACAAAGTGTGGAGAGGGTTGTTTATTTGACTCATTGAATGGGAAAGAATGAGGTGAAAATGACACATATTGAATGATTCGACATATTGAATAAATGCCAAGGTAGTTGCGGTAAATTGAAACCAAGAAACAATGAAAGAAAACATAGTAACAAAATTTAGTCAGAGAAATTGTGGGGAAGAGCTGTTTATTTTACCTGAGTGTCTGGTATTATGTTTGAAAGCTGCGTTAGTTGGAGTGTTTCGTGGTGTTTCACTGTTGTTTCCAGATAATTGCGGTGCGGTATGTTTGCAATTCTAGTCACATCGTCAAGGTGATTGTTGAGCCTGTTCATGTATGCGAAGGGCATGTTATTTTGGGGAAGGTTGGAAAAATTAGTACCAAGTTTAGGTGCTATGTGCTGATTATTTAGCTGGCTTAATTGAATTAGTGAGTGAGGGAGGTATTTCAGAATGTGAGCTAGGGGAAGGAAATATGAATGGATGGGACTAACCATTCTCGAAGGTTTGCGACCTCTGGGATGTTTGGGTTTA